>CM061753.1:166626887-167226887 GCA_030979885.1 Lolium multiflorum | reverse complement strand
CAATTGTTGTGCTCATATAGATCATGTGTAAGCTCTTGCATCATATACTTTGCACCTATTAATGAAGAGCTACATAGAGCTTGTTAAAAATTGGTTTGCATGATTGGTCTCTCTAAGTCTAGATATTTTCTGGTTAAGGTGTTTGAACAACAAGGAAGACGATGTAAAGTCTTATAATGCTTACAATATGTTCATATGTGAGTCTTGCTGCACCGTTTTATACTTGAGTTTGCTTCAAACAACCTTGCTAGCCAAGCCTTGTATTGAGAGGGATTCTTCTCGTGCATCCAAATCCTTGAGCCAAAAACTATGCCATTTGTGTCCACCATACCTACCTACTACATGGTATTTCTCCGCCATTCCAAAGTAAATTGCTTGAGTGCTATCTTTAAACAATTCAAAAGTTATTACCTCTTATTTGTGTCATTGTTTTATAGCTCATGAGGAAGTATGTGGTGTTTATCTTTCAATCTTGTTGGGCAACTTTCACCAATGGACTAGTGGCTTCATCCGCTTATCCAATAATTTTGCAAAAAGAGCTGGCAATGGGGTTCCCAGCCCCGAATTAATTAACTTTCATAAAGTTACAAATAGACACTCCTCCATGGTATGTGATTGTTGGTCGGCACCCGAGGATTCGGTTAGCCATGGCTTGAGAAAGCAAAGGTGGGGAGGAGTGTCATCTAAATAAAACTAAAATAAAAGGCACTCCTTCATGGTATGAGATTGTTGGCAGGCACCCGAGGATTCGGTTAGCCATGGTTTGTGAAAGCAAGGTTGGAAGGAGTGCCACCCAAAAATAAAATTTCATGGGAGCCGCTCTTTGAAAGTCTGTCTGGCAAGAGGGTTAGAGTGCCCATTACCATTCGTTGACAACAACAAACACCGCTCAAAACTTTACTTTTTATGCTCTCTTTATGTTTTCAAAATAAAAGCTCTAGCACAAATATAGCAATCCATGCTTCCCTCTGCGAAGGGCCATTCTTCTACTTTATTGTTGAGTCAGTTTACCTATTCTTTCTATCTTAGAAGCAAACACTTGTGTAAACTGTGTGCATTGATTCTTACATGTTTACTTATTGCACTTGTTATATTGCTTTATGTTGACAACTATCCATGAGATATACATGTTACAAGTTGAAAGCAATTGCTGAAACTTAATCATCCTTTGTGTTGCTTCAATGTCTTCTACTAAGAATTTATTGCTTATGAGTTAACTCTTATGCAAGACTTATTGATGCTTGTCTTGAAAGTACTATTCATGAAAAGTCTTTGCTATATGATTCATTTGTTTACTCATTGTCTTTACCATTGCTTTGAATCGCTGCATTCATCTCATATGCTTTACAGTAATGTTGATCAAGATTATGTTGGTAGCATGTCACTTAAGAAATTATCATTGTTATCATTTACCTACTCGAGGCGAGTAGGAACTAAGCTTGGGGATGCTTGATACGTCTCAAACGTATCTATAATTTCTTATGTTCCATGCTTGTTTTATGACAATACCTACATGTTTTGTTCACACTTTATGTCATATTTATGCATTTCCGGAACTAACCTATTGACGAGATGCCGAAGTGTGCCTGTTTTTCTGCTGTTTTTGGTTTCAGAAATCCTAGTAAGGAAATATTCTCGGAATTGGACGAAATCAACGCCCATCTTATAATTATACGAAGCTTCTAGAACACCGAGAGCCACCGGAGGAGGGCCACGGGGGCCCACAAGTGTGGCGGCGCAGCCAAGGCCGCGCGCCCTGCGTGTGGTGGCCCCTTCAGCCCTCCGACTCCGCCTCTTCGCCTATTTAAAGGTCCCTGACCTAAATCTTCGATACGAAAAAGCCACGATACGAGAAAAGTTCCAGAGCCGCCACCATCGCGAAGCCAAGATTCGGGGACGAGGAGTCTCGTTCCGCACGCCGCCGGACGGAAGTGCCCCGGAAGGCATCTCCATCGACATCACCGCCATCTCCATCGACGCTGTCTCCCATGATGAGGAGGGAGTAGTTCTCCATGAGGGTTCTACCGGTAGCTATGTGGTTAATCTCTCTCTCTGTACCCCAATACAATGATCTCATGAATTGCTTTGCATGATTGAGATCCATATGATGAGCTTTGTATCGCTATTAGTCTATGTGCTACTCTTGTGATGTTATTAAAGTAGTCTATTCCTCCTTCATGGTGTAATGGTGACAGTGTGTGCATCGTGTAGTTCTTGGCGTAGGTTATGATCATAATCTCTTGTAGGTTATCGAGTTAATTATTATTATGATAGTATTGATGTGATCTATTCCTCCTTTCATAGTGTAAAGGTGACAGTGTGTATGCTATGTTAGTACTCGGTTTAGATTCCAAAGATCTATTATGCTCTAAGGTTACTTAAATATGAATATGGAATGTTGTGGAGCTTGTTAACTCCGGCATTGAGGTGCTCTAGTAGCCCTACGCAATGAATGGTGTTCATTATCAAACAAGAGAACTTATTTATTATGTGATCAATGTTGAGAGTGTCCACTAGCGAAAGTAGGATCCCTAGGCCTTGTTTCCAATACTGCAAACACCGCTTGTTTACTGTTCTGCTGCATGTTTACTTCCTGCAATATTACCACCATCAACGCACGCCAAGCACTTTTCTGGCGCCGTTACTACTGCTCATATTCATTCATACTACTTGTATTTCACTATCTCTTCGCCGAACTAGTGCACCTATACATCCGACAAGTGTATTAGGTGTGTTGGGGACACAAGAGACTTCTTGTATCGTGATTGCGGGGTTGCTTGAGAGGGATATCTTTGACCTCTTCCTCCCTGAGTTCGATAAACCTTGGGTGATCCACTTAAGGGAAACTTGCTGCTGTTCTACAAACCTCTGCTCTTGGAGGCCCAACACTGTCTACAGGAAAAGAAGCGTGAGTAGACATCATGGAGCTCATTTGCAGCCTTCGCAATGAGCGCGACATGTTGAAGAATGAGCTGATTAAGCAGAAAGAGAGGAACATTGCATCAGCGGAGAAAGCCAGCAGCATACTCAAGACTATGTGCCTCGCAAAAGACAAGTCTGATATAGAGCGCAAATTCCTTCTTCAGGATAAAGAAGAGCTCCTAAAGTTGAACCTTGAATATGCTGACATCGCCATCCTTGCCCATCTCGAGAGGCAGAAGGCACAAGATAAGTTGATGCACCTGATGTTGGAGAGATGCAGTGAAAGAGAAGAGACATTGAAAGAAATGAGCAGTTTGGTGGGATCAATGAGTGGCGTCGGGCAAACTTCGCAGAATCCGCCCCGGCTGAGCTCCAGGGCCGGAAATTCCAGCGGAACCAGCAATGCAAGTTATGCGCACCTACAACTTCTACTCATTGATTAGAGGTCGCACGACATGGCATTTTCCCTCGAAATCGTAGTAGTAATAGTTGTACTACTTAGTATGTACCTTTTTGTAAAATAATTTCTTACATTGTCATCCGGCCCTCTTCTGGACAAACCCCCTCGGGAAGGACAGTATATTTTGCACATTTCGCTACTAGTACTTCTAATTCCACCGCTTATTTTTCTAATCCGTTAAATCGTTAATTAGATGACCAACTGATGGAAGCTGTGATAGATTAGACCAACAAGTGGTGAATTGTGCAAAAGATATGTCCGTGTTTTATGCAAAAGAGTGATATGGAGATCTGGTGGAATCTTGAATTTCCTCTTCAGTGGTAGGCATGCTTCACTTATAGCTGGAGTACATTGCGTACCTGGTGCATTTCGTCAGTACCGATCAGCTATTTTTGCTTATCCCGGAAGAGAAGGTAGTAGCCTTTTCAGTGCTACGGAGTTGTCTGTTCACTGCTTGCTTTGTCTGCTCAAACGTCTCTCTTCTTGTCAGTCTCGCAGGTGAGACTCCCCTCCCCCCTCCTCCGCGCATCTGTCAAATATTCTGCCTCCTATTTAAAACGACATTGCCACCGCTCGTGGGCCCCGCACCGCAACGAGGAGTGCCCTCCCCGCCTAGGCTGGCCAGTCCAGTGGGAATTGATGCTTCTCCATCGGAGTGTAGGACGAATGACAGAAGAAGATTCGGGAGATAACTAATGTAGCAATACTGATATTCTATGGTCCAACATGCGAAGATGCCATTTACGGGATTGAACTTCGGTGACTTTGCCAGGCTGACTTTGCCATGACTTTGGGTGACTGACATGTGGACCACACTTGTAAGTGACTCAAAGTCACTGAATTTGGGGACTCCTGAATGCTTCGTATATTTCTAACGGTTTCTGAATTATGTACAACTTTTGTAATATTGGTCAAACTAGTTTTGACCAGGGTTTGTGTAGGGTGGTTGAATTTTTTTGGTTGGTCTAAATGGTGTTGTGTGGTACAAATGTGATGTATCACCACACCACCATGAGCCCCCTCCCCCCATGATGCAAAAGTACAATATTATGATACTAACGTATTCTTCATATTTTTGTGAATCCAGAGACACCTTATTTGTTAAATTTCGATAAACGGAACTTAAGTTATGATTTTTCTAAGATTGGAGTATACCCTGCCCAAAATATTCGAAAATTAAAACACATATGACAAGTGGCTGATTTTGATTGGCCCATACCCCTTCATCTATGTGAGTTAATACCAGCCTTAGGATCTAGATTTTGCGGTTCACTAGAAAAGGAATAAATGAAAGAGAAAAAAAAACAGGAGGCAAAGCTCACATACGAACACAGTCTCTGGAATTTGATGGCGGAGAGTGAACTTTTGGAGCAGGTGCTTGGTGAGCACCCGTATCCATACCGTGTATACTGCATCAAGATTCGTGCAATTTTTTTTTGTTCCCCTCTCAAACAATTTTTCATTTTTGTATCTCTCACACCACACATTGTTTGAACAAAAAAAATTGCAGATCACTTAAACATAACAATTGGAACATGGGAAAAATATTTTGAATTTTGAATTTTATTATGTATATATATATTTCAAGAATTGTTTTTGAATTTTAAATTATTTGGAATTTGAAATTGCACAAAAAATTTCCGAACCATTTTTGTCCCATTCCATTTGTTATTTTTTAGTGACTTGCAAAAAAATCAAATCAAAATATGTAATATTTTGAGAGATATAAAAAAGAGAAAGTGAAAAAGTGTGAGGGTGCGCAGAGCGCACCTGCACTCTCACACTTTTCCCTTGATGGCGTCGAAGTTTGGATGATCCTGGCAACGTTGAGCAGGCAAGGGCGCTCAGCTTGACCAAACGAATTCGATGGCGAAGACTGGGACGTCGAGGTGCAGTACCTCGCCGGAAATCGCTCGCCGGAGACTCGCCGAAAAACTTTCCCGCGGACGTTCTCACAGATGAATATGGCGTCGTCGCTGTGGTGTACCAAAAATTGCGAAATAAAGTCTGAGAGATGAACCATGAAGATAGGAAGTTTGGAAGAAACTAGAGATCAAAAAATGGACTGTGCTCACCGAATTTGTCCCGGGAACTCGCCGGTACCGCGAACTTGCGAGCTAAAATTCGAGCAGTCTGGGGGCTCTCGAGATGCGCCGTTTGGGGGGAAATAGAGAGAAGAATCTGGGGCTTAAGTAGAAAGAAATGGTGCGTCAAATGGTGGCTTCAATCGTCTGTAATCAACGGAGAAGGAAATGCAAGAAACTGCAAAACTGAAACGTTGCGTGCGTGACTCCTCCGCTGAAGCTTGATGGCGACGATTACGTGGCGGTGGGGCCCAGATCAGAAGAAGGAAAAATAATGAACGGACGAAGCGGACGTGACTTGCTGTGTTCGTTTCCTTTCCTTTCGTAGCGTGCACGCACACGATCATGTCTGGGCGTGGCTCGCTCCATCTCTTGCCCTTTTTTTTCTTTACTTCTTTTCGGTTTCCAAAAGTGATTTAAAATTTGGAATTGATTTGAAAACCAATTTGCTTCAAAAGTGACTCAAACCAAGTTAGAAAAATACAAATAAAATACCGTTAGATTTCTTATTGAGAGAAGAATATTTTGGAACCACTTTTAGTTTAAAAGAAAAACGTTTTTATAAATTCAAATTTGGCACATAGGCCTATATGGCTTATTTTCGGTTTAAGATTTATTTATAAACTTAAAGTTCATTCAAAAATTTTGCTAGAGAATGCAATTATGCCATGATGCTTATGAATGCAATGCATGTTTTTGAAAACTCCATTTTTGGGAAATAGTTTTAAGTAACACCAAATATTTTTATTTCATTGTAAAATTTAAATCAAGACAACCAACCAAGCTTAAATTTTATTTTTATTTCACATTCCAAAATTTGGAAAATTTTGAGATGTGACAATAATGCAACAAGCATAGAAAGGCAACACAAGCGCAACTTCAATATTCTCAACATAAAGAGGGGAAACTTAATATTATTAAGATGCATATAACCATGTTTCCCTCTCTCATAATAACTTTCAGTAGCATCATGAACAAACTCAACAATATAACTATCACATGAAACATTCTTATCACGAGCCACATGCATAAAATTATTACTCTCCACATAAGCATAATCATTACAATTAATTGTAGTGGGAGCAAATTCAATAAAATAGCTATCATTATTCTCATCACCATAATCATCATATATAAGAGCCATATCATAATCAACATAAACTTTCTCCTCAATACCCGGAGGACTAAAGAGATCATTTTCATCAAAACCGACCTCCCCAAGCTTAAATTCTTCCATAGCATTAGCAACAATGGTGTTCAAAGCGTTCATACCAATAACATTCCCATTAGCATGCATATAAAGTTCCATGGGTTTTTTAATTTTCTCTTCAAACACATCATGTCCTAATTCAAGATAAAGTTCATAAAGATCTCTCATTTTGTTGTTGTTTCCATTAAGCCTTTCTAGTGAAAACAAGAAACAAAAAGATATAATTGCAGAATCTAAAGGAGATAGCTTCGAGCACTCACACACCGGCAACAGTGCTAGGAAATAGCTTAGTAGTCGGAGGATGTGAATACCTTTTACCTTACCTCCCCGGCAACGGCGCCAGAAAATAGCTTGATGTCTACGTGTGCTTCTATTCTTGTAGACGTTGTTGGGCCTCCAAGAGCAGGTTTGTAGAACAGACAAGTTTCCCTTAAGTGAATCACCCAAGGTTTATCGAACTCGGGGAGGTAGAGGTCAAAGATATTCCTCTCAAGCAACCCTGCAATTACGATACAAGAAGTCTCTTGTGTCCCCAACACACCCAATACACTTGTCAGATGTATAGGTGCACTAGTTCGGCGAAGAGATATTAAAACGCAGGTGGTATAGATGAATATGAGTGGTAATAAAAATCCGAAATAAATATGGCTTTAAGTAAACATGCAGTAGTAGAACAGTAAGTAAGCGGTGTTTGCAGTATTGGAAACAAGGCCTAGGGATCCTACTTTCTCTAGTGGACACTCTCAACATTGATCACATAATAAATAAATAACTTCTCCTCACTTGTGCTACATATACTCTTGTTTGATAACAAACACCATTCATTGTGTAGGGCTACAGGAGCTCCCTCAAGCCGGAGTTAACAAGCGCCACAACATTCGGCATTCATATTTAAGTAACCTTTAGAGCATAATAGATCTTTGTAATTTAGACCAAGTACTAACATAGCATATACACTGTCACCATTACACTATGAAAGGAGGAATAGATCACATCAATACTATCGTAGTAATAGTTAACTCCATAATCTACAAGAGATTACAATCATAACCTACGCCAAGAACTACACGATGCACACACTGTCACCTACATGAAGGAGGAATAGACTACTTTAATAACATCACTAGAGTAGCACATAGATTAATAGTGATACAAAGCTCATCATATGGATCTCAATCGTGCAAAGCAATTCATGAGATCATTGTATTGGAGTACATGAGAGAGAGATTAACCACATAGCTACCGGTAGAGCCCTCAGCCTCGGGGGAGAACTACTCCTCCTCATCATGGGAGACAGCGGCGATGAAGATGGCGGTGATGTCGATGGAGATGCCTTCGGGGCACTTCCTTGTCCCGGCGGCGTGCGAACAGACTTGTCCCCGAATCTTGGCTTCGCGATGGCGGCGGCTCTGGAACTTTTCTCGTATCGTGGCTTATTCCTTTAGGGTTTTAGCGACGGAGGCTTTATATAGGCGGAAGGGCAGCCTCGGGGGAGTCCTGGTGGAGCCACACCATAGGGGGGCGCGCCCCCCCTTGGCCGCGCCGCCTTGTGGGGTGGGCCCCCTGGCTCCCCTCTGGCGCCTCTTCGTGCTGGAAGCTTCCGGAAAAATAAGATACGTTGATTTCGTCAATTAGAATATTTCCTTTGTAGGATTTCTGAAACCAAAAACAGAAAAGGAACGGCACTTCGGCATCTTGTTAGTAGGTTAGTTCTGGAAAATGCATCAAAACGATATAAAGTGTGAACAAAACATGTAGGTATTGTCATAAAACTAGCATGGAACATCAGAAATTATAGATACGTTGGAGGCTGACATGTGGGACCCATGAGCCAGCAGCGTCCTCAACGTTTCAAAGGCGGCTGGGGATCGTAAAAAAGCGAAGTAGCCATTAATTAGGGGTCAACAATAAATCCAAGAAAAGAAAGGTTTATTTTTCATAGAGGCTGACATGTGGGACCTATGCGCCAGCAGCGTCCTCATCGTTTCAAAGGCGGCCGGGGATCCAAAGAAAAAGGCAAATAGCCAGAAATCAGGGGGTAAAAAAATCCAAGAAAAGAAATATTATTGTTCATAGAGGCTGGCATGTGGGACCCATGAGCCAGCAGCGTCCACAATTTCAAAGGCGGCACAGGATCGAAAGAAAAAGGCAAGTGACCAAAAATCAGGGGGTAAAAAATCCAAGAAAAAAACTTTATTGTACATAGAGGATGACATGCGGGTCCCATGAGCCAACAACTTACTCGACGTTTCAGAGGGCCGAGGCGGCATGAGATCGAAAGAAAAAGGAAAGTGACCAAATATCAGGAGCAAAAAATAATCCATGAAAAGAAACTTTCATTGTACGTAGAGGATGACATATGGGTCCCATGTTGTAGCAGCGGTCTGAACGTTTCAAAGACGACATGAGATCGAAAGAAAAAGGCAAGTGACCAAATATCAGGAGCCAAAAATAATCCAAGAAAAGAAACTTTTATTGTACATAGATAATGACATGCGGGTCCCATGAGCCAGCATCTTACTCAACATTTGAGAGTCGGCATGAGATTGAAAGAAAAAGGCAAGTGACCAAATATCAGGAGCCAAAAACCAAGAAAAGAAACTTTTATTGTACATAGAGTATGACATGCGGGTCCCATGACGCAGCAGCATCCTCAACGTTTCCAAGGCGGCAGGGGATCAAAAAAAGGAAATAGCCAAAAAGCAGAGGGTGAAAAAAATCGAAGAAAATAAACTTTAATTGTTCATAGTGGATGACATGTGCGACCCATGAGGCAGCAGCATCCTCAACGTTTCCAAGGCACAGGGGATCGAAAGAAAACGGAAATAGCCAAAAATCAGAGCGTGAAAAATAATCCAAGAAAAGAAACTCTTATTTTACATAAAGGATGACATGTGGGTCTCATTTTGCAGCAGCGGTCTCAACGTTTCAAATGCGGCTTGAGATCAAAAGAAAAATAAAGTAGCCAGAAAAAACTCCAAGAAAAGAAAGTTTATTGTACATAGAGGACGACATACGGGTCCCAAGACTTACTCAACGTTTCCAAGGCGGCAGGGGAACAAAAGAAAAAGGAAATAGCCAAAAATCAGAGGGTGAAAAAAATCCAAGAAAAGAAACTTTTAGAGTTCATAGAGGATGACATGCGGCTCCCATGAGGCAGCAGCGTCCTCAACGCTTGCAAGGCGGCACACAGGACCAAAAGAAAAAGGATGTATCCCTGCTAGGCCTTTTGATCAAAAAAATAATCCAAGATAAGGAAGATATCAATTGGGGCTGCATGGCCATCTGGGCCTTCTAACCTGCTGGACGCCTTTTGACTCGTACAATTTCAGCCCACTCCAAAACAGGAAAGTCCTATGCTTCGCAAAAACAAAACAAAAACAAGGAGATTCAACATATTAGTTTGTTTATGTAAAAATAAAGATTTAATTTATCCGTTTGCAATAGCTCAGAGCGAAATACACTTTTTATTGTTTGCAAAATAATCAAGATATCACATGTTTCTTGTACGGGGAGGCTGACATCGGGACCCATGAGCCAGCAGCGTCGTCAATGTTTTAAAGGCGGCAGGGGATCGAAAGAAAAAATAAATCAAAAATCAGTTGGTAAAAAAATCAAAGAAAAGAAACATTTATCGTTCTGAGAGGATGACATGCGGGACCCATGTGGCAGCAGCATCCTCAACGTTTCCAAGGCGGCACGGGATCCAAAAAAAGGCAAAATAGCCAGAAATTAGGGGTCAAAATAACTCCAAGAAAAAGAAAGGTTTATCGTTCATAGAGGCTGACATGTGGGACCCAATAGCCAGTAGATTCCTCAACGTTCAAAGGCGGCAGGGGATCAAAAGGAAAAAGAAGTAGCCTGAAATTAGGGGTAAAAAATAACTCCAACAAAGGAAACTTTTATTGTTCATAGAGGATGACATGCGGGACCCATGAGCCAGCAGCTTCCTCAACGTTTCAAAGGCGGCATGAGATCGAAAGAAAAAGGCAAGTGACCAAATATCAGGAGCCAAAAATAATCCAAGAAAAGAAACTTTATTGTAAATAGAGGATGACATGCGGGTCCCATTTAGCAGCTGTGGTATCACCGTTTGAGAGGCGGCAGGGGATCGAAAGAAAAAGGCAAGTGACCAAATATGAGGTGCCAAAAAAATCCAAGAAAAGAAAGTTTTATAGTACATAGAGGATGACATGTGGGACCCATGAGCCAGTAAAGTCTTCAACGTTTGAAAGGGGGCAGGAGATCAAAAGAAAAAGGCAAATAGCCAGAAATTAGGGGTCAAAAATAACTCCAAGAAAGGAAACTTGTATTGTTCATAGAGGACGACATGCGGGACCCATGAGCCAGCACCTTACTCAACGTTTCAAAGGCGGCATGAGATCGAAAGAAAAAGGCAAGTGGCAAAATATCAGGAGCCAAAGATAATCCAAGAAAAGAAACTTTATTGTACATAGAGGATGACATGCTGGTCCCATTTAGCAGCAGCGGTCTCAACGTTTCAAATGCTGCTTGAGATCAAAAGAAAAAGAAAGTTGATTGTACATAGAGAATGACATGCGGGTCCCATGAGTCAGCAGCTTACTCAACATTTTCAAAGGCGGCATAAGATCGAAAGAAAAAGGCAAGTGACCAAAATCAGAGGGTGAAAAATAATCCAAGAAAAGAAACTTTTATTGTACATAGAGGATGACATGCGGGTCCCATTTGCAGCAGCGGTCCCAACGTTTCAAATGCGGCTTGAGATCAAAAGAAAAAGAAAGTAGCCAGAAATTAGGGGGTCAAAAAACTCCAAGAAAGAAAAGCTTTATCGTTCATACAGGCTGACATGTGGGACCTATGAGCCAGCAGCTTACTCAACGTTTCAAAGGCGGCAAGGGATCAAAAGAAAAAGGAAATAGCCAAAAATCAGAGGGTGAAAAAAAATCCAAGAAAAGAAACTTTTATTGTACATAGAGGATGAGATGCGGGTCCCATGAGCCAGCAGGTTCCTGAATGTTTCAAACGTGGCATGAGATCGAAAGAAAAAGGCAAGTGACCAAATATCAGGAGCCAAAAATAATTCAAGAAAATAAAGTTGATTGTACATAGAGGATGACATGCGGGTCCCATGAGTTAGCAGCTTACTAAACGTTTCCAAGGCGGCAGGGGATCAAAAGAAAAAGGAAATACCCAAAAATCAGAGAGTAAAAAAACCCTAGAAAATAAACTTTTATAGTACATAGAGGATGACATGAGGGTCCCATGAGCCAGCAGGTTCCTCAACGTTTCAAACGTGGCATGACATCGAAAGAAAAAAAGGCAAGTGACCAAATATCAGGAGCCAAAAATAATCCAAGAAAATAAAGTTTTATAGTACATAGAGGATGACATGCGGGTCCCATTTAGCAGCAGCGGTATCTGTAGGATAACGTAGCATAGAAAACAAAAATTTTCCTACGGCGAACACGCAATCCAAGCCAAGATGCAATCTAGAAGACGGTAGCAACGAGGGGATTATCGAGACTCACCCTTGAAGAGATTCCAAAGCCTACAAGAGGAGGCTCTTGTTGCTGCGGTAGACGTTCACTTGCCGCTTGCAAAGCGCGTAGAAGATCTTGATCACGATCGGTTCCGGCGCCACGAACGGGCAGCACCTCCGTACTCGGTCACACGTTCGGTTGTTGATGAAGACGACGTCCACCTCCCCGTTCCAGCGGGCAGCGGAAGTAGTAGCTCCTCTTGAATCCGACAGCACGACGGCGTGGTGTCGGTGGCGGTGGAGAAATCCGGCGGAGCTTCGCTAAGCGTGCGGGATATGGTGGAGGAGCGGGGCGCTAGGGTTTGGGAGAGGGGGTGGCCGGCCACTATAGGGGGCGGCCAAGCTTGAGGCTTTGGTGTGTCCGGCCCCCTCCCCTTGGCCCTCTATATATAGGTGGAAGCCCCAAGTGTTGGACTACAAGTCTTCGAATAAGACCCGAACCCAAAACCTTCCATATGGTGGGAAACCTTCCCAAGCTAGGATTCCCACTAGAGGTGGGAATTCCACCTTCCATAGGGGGGGTGGCCGGCCCCCTAAGGGGAGTCCACTTGGGACTCCTCCCCCACTAGGGTTGGCCGGCCATGGAGGTGGAGTCCCATGTGGACTCCACCTTCCTTGGTGGTTTCTTCCGGACTTTTCTAGAACCTTCTAGAACCTTCCATAGAACCTTCCGAATCATTTTATTCACATAAAATGACATCCTATATATGAATCTTATTCTCCGGACCATTCCGGAACTCCTCGTGATGTCCGGGATCACATCCGGGACTCCGAACAAATATTCGAACTCCATTCCATATTCAAGTTCTACCATTACAACATCCAACTTTAAGTGTGTCACCCTACGGTTCGCGAACTATGCGGACATGGTTGAGTACTCACTCCGACCAATAACCAATAGCGGGATCTGGAGATCCATAATGGCTCCCACATATTCAACGATGACTTTAGTGATCGAATGAACCATACACATACGATACCAATTCCCTTTGTCACACGATATTTTACTTGTCCGAGGTTTGATCATCGGTATCACACTATACCTTGTTCAACCTCGTCTCCTGACAAGTACTCTTTACTCGTACCGTGGTATGTGGTCTCTTATGAACTTATTCATATGCTTGCAAGACATTAGACGACATTCCACCGAGAGGGCCCAGAGTATATCTATCCGTCATCGGGATGGACAAATCCCACTATTGATCCATATGCCTCAACTCATACTTTCCGGATACTTAATCCCACCTTTATAACCACCCATTTACGCAGTGGGCCTTTGATGTAATCAAAGTACCTTTCCGGTATAAGTGATTTACATGATCTCATGGTCATAAGGACTAGGTAACTATGTATTGAAAGCTTATAGCAAATAACTTAATGACGTGATCTTATGCTACGCTTAATTGGGTGTGTCCATTACATCATTCATACAATGATATAACCTTGTTATTAATAACATCCAATGTTCATGATTATGAAACTAATCATCTATTAATCAACAAGCTAGTTAAGAGGCTTACTAGGGACTCTTTGTTTGTTTACATATCACACATGTATCAATGTTTCAGTTAATACAATTATAGCATGGTATATAAACTTTTATCATAAACATAAAGATATATAATAACCACTTTTATTATTGCCTCTTGGGCATATCTCCAACAGTCTCCCACTTGCACTAGAGTCAATAATCTAGATTACATTGTAAGGTACCTAACACCCATGGCATTCTGGTGTTGGTCATGCTTTGCCCTAGGGAGAGCTTTAGTCAACGGATCTGCTACATTCAGATCAGTGTGTACTTTGCAAATCTTTACTTCTCCATCTTCGATGTACTCGCGAATCGAGTGGTAACGCAGCTTGATATGCTTCAGCCTCTTGTGTGACCTTGGTTCTTGTGCATTGGCAATGGCACCCATGTTGTCACAATAGATGACTAGTGGGTCCAATGCACTAGGAACCACACCGAGCTCTACAATGAACCTCTTCATCCATACCGCTTCTGATGAAGCCTCTGAAGCCGCTATGTACTCCGATTCTGTTGAGGATTTCGCCACCGTGCACTGCTTCGAGCTTGCCCAGCTTACTGCAGCACCATTCAATATAAACACGTACCCAGATTGTGACTTAGAGTCATCGGGATCAGTGTTCCAACTTGCATCGGTGTAACTTGTTACAACGAGCTCTTGGTCACCTCCATAACAAAGAAACATATCCTTAGTTCTTTTCAAGTACTTCAGGATATTCTTGACCGCTGTCCAGTGTTCCATTCCTGGATCACTTTGATATCTGCTAGTCAAACTAACAGCATGTGCTATATCCGGTCTTGTACATAGCATGGCATACATGATAGAGCCTACTGCCGAGGCATAGGGGATCTGACTCATCCTTTCTCTTTCTTCTGCCGTAGCCGGTCCTTGAGTCTTACTCAAGACCTTGCCTGGTAACATAGGTAAGAATCCTTTCTTACTTTCGTCCATTCTAAACTTCTTCAGAATCTTGTCCAGGTATGTACTCTGTGATAGCCCTATTAGACGTCTTGATCTATCTCTATAAATCTTGATGCCTAATATGTATGATGCTTCACCAAGGTCTTTCATTGAAAAACTATTATTCAAATAACCCTTTACACTGCTTAATAGTTCTATATCATTCCCAATCAATAATATGTCATCAACATATAATATCAGGAATGCTACAGAGCTCCCACTCACTTTCTTGTAAATACAGGCCTCTCCATGACACTGTATAAACCCGAAGTCTTTGATCACCTTATCAAAGCGTCGGTTCCAACTTCTCGATGCTTGCTTCAGTTCATAGATTGAACGCTGAAGTTTGCATACTTTGTCAGCATTTTTAGGATCGACAAAACCTTTGGGTTGTACCATATACAACTCTTCCTCAATGTCTCCATTAAGGAACGCCGTTTTGACATCCATCTGCCAAATCTCATAATCGAAAAATGCAGCTATTGCTAACAAAATCCTCTGATTTTAGCTTCGCTACAGGTGAGAAAGTCTCATCGTAGTCAACACCTTGAATTTGTCGGAAACCCTTTGCGACAAGTCGAGCTTTATAGACAGTAATATTACCATCAGCATCTGTTTTTCTTTTGAAGATCCATTTATTCTCGACAGCCTTGCGGCTATCAGGTAAGTCTACCAAAGTCCATACTTGGTTATCATACATGGATCCCATTTCGGATTTCATGGCTTCTTGCCATTTGTTGGAATCTGGGCTCATCATCGCTTCTTCATACGTCGCAGGGTCTTCATTATTGTTATCCACAATCATGACATTTAGACAAGGATCATACCAATCTGGAGTGGCACGATCCCTTGTCGATCTGCGAGGTTCAGTAGCTGTCTCATTTGAAGTTTCATGATCATTATCATTAGCTTCCTCTGTTGCCGGTGTAGGTGGTACAGGAACATTTTCCGGTACTGCGCTACTCTGATCAACGAGTAGAGATTCTTCAATCTCATCGAGTTCTACTTTTCTTCCAGTCACTTCTTTAGTGAGAAATTCTTTCTCAAGAAAGGTTCCGTTCTTAGCAACAAAGATCTTGCCTTCGGATCTGTGATAGAAAGTGTACCCTATAGTTTCCTTAGGGTATCCTATGAAGACGCATTTCTCCGCTTTGGGTTCTAGCTTGTCCGGTTGTAACTTTTTTACATAGGCTTCGCAACCCCAAACTTTTAGGAACGACAGCTTAGGTTTCTTATTAAACCATAATTCATACGGTGTCGTTTCAACGGATTTTGATGGTGCTCTATTTAAAGTGAATGCGGCTGTCTCTAATGCATAACTCCAAAATGATAACGGCAAATCAGTAAGAGACATCATAGAACGAACCATATCTAAGAGAGTTCGATTACGACGTTCGGACACACCGTTTCGTTGTGGTGTTCCCGGCGGTGTCAATTGTGAAAGTATTCCGCATTTCTTTAAATGCATGCCAAACTCATAACTCAGATATTCACCTCTGCGATCAGATCGTAGAAATTTAATCTTCTTGTTACGTTGATTTTCTACTTCACTTTGGAATTCCTTAAACTTCTCGAAAGTTTCGGATTTATGTTTCATTAAATAGATATACCCATATCTACTCAAATCATCTGTGAAGGTTAGAACATAACGATAACCACCGCGCGATGCTACACTCATTGGTCCACACACATCTGTATGTATGATTTCCAATAAGTCAGTAGCTCGCTCCATCATACCCGAGAATGGAGTCTTAGTCATTTTTCCCATCAGACATGCTTCGCATCTATCAAGTGACTCAAAGTCAAGTGATTCAAGTAATCCATCGGTATGGAGTTTCTTCATGCGTTTCACTCCAATATGACCAAGACGACAGTGCCACATATAAGTAGAATTATCATTCAATTTAATTCGCTTAGCATCAATGTTATGTATATGCGTATCACTACTATCGAGATCTAACAGAAATAAGCCATTCTTTTGTGGTGCTCGACCATAAAAGATATTATTCATAAAAATAGAACAACCATTATTCTCAGACTTGAATGAATAACCGTCTTGCATTAAACAAGATCCAGATATAATGTTCATGCTCAACGCAGGTACATAATAACAATTATTTAGGCTTAAAACTAATCCCGAAGGTAGATGTAGAGGAAGTGTCCCGACTGCGATCACATTGACCTTGGATCCGTTTCCAACGCGCATCGTCACTTCATCTTTCAGCAGTTGTCGTTTATTCTTTAGTTCCTGTTTCGAGTTACAAATATGAGCAACCGAACCAGTATCAAATACCCAGGTACTAGAACGAGAACCAGTGAAATGAACATCTATAACATGTATATCAGATATACCTTCTTTCTTCTTCTTGACAAGGCCGCTCTTCAGATCCGCCAAATACTTGGAGCAATTACGCTTCCAGTGTCCCTTCTCCTTGCAGTAATAGCACTCAGCATCAGGCTTAGGGCCGTTCTTAGGTTTCATAGGAGGCGTGGCAGCTTTCTTGCCACCCTTCTTGAATTTTCCTTTAGACTTGCTGACATAGGCACCCCAAATGGGCCTGCCATAGATAGTACCCGGGATTTACTGAAGGCCCACTATCCGAAGAATAAGAAGATTCGGGAGCCCAAGATGTATTAAGGAAAGCTAGAGTTGTAATAGGAAGTATTATTTGTAATCTGGCGGGACGAGTTACAAACCGTCCCGGACTCTGTAACTTGTACAATACGAAACCCTCGACTCCACCTCCTATATAAGGGGGAGTCGAGGGACAAAGAAAGGATCGAATCTACTGTCAACATAACCCTAGTTTTCATAATCGTCGAGTACTTTTCGCCTAAACCTTCGAGATCTACTTGCCCTCTACTTCTAGCAAAACCCTAGTCTACAATCTGTAGGCATTGACAAGTTAATCCTTTGTCAATTGGCGCCGTCTGTGGGAATTAGAGGCTGCAAGGATCTGATCTCGATGGCACGTTCAAGATCTTCGACTTCATCAACAGCAAGCAATGCGATGGATCGAGGTAACAAGGGAAAAACTGATCTATTCAATTTTATTCCTCACCCGCCCTCCCGTATGGATGCATGTGCCTATCTGGAGGAGCCCATCATCATGACGTTCGGAGAATTCCGATTTGGCGTCAACAAGGAAGGATCCTACCGTCTCGAAGTTCCGATCTCGTCGGAATTTTCAGCGATCGATTCTAACTTTTCGTCGAGTGACGAGGAGTTTTCGTCGGCATACTTCGTCGACAACAAGGCAAGCGGAAAGCTCGCCAAGATCTTCAGCAACATATCCTTCGAGTCATCTGCGGACTCCTTTATAAGCAGCGACTCCGACAGCGTCGACAGCTTCAACTTCATCGACAAGTCTGCTGCCATCGGAAAGGTCTTCACCACTCTATATGATGGTGTCACCAATCCCGACAAAAATCAATGCGCAAAATATCATCAGATCTATGTGGTAGAAGGGGCAGGCACATCAGACCCGCAAACATCAGAGGCTTTCGACGAATTGGGAAATCCATACGTCGATCCCGCTGATCTCAGACATGGTTTAGGCACCAAATATCCTGGATCTACAACTCGCGCAAGAGTACAGCTCCCGCAAGAAGCGTGGGATAGGGCTGCGAGAGCCATGGACGGTTCAGAACCTATGACCACCACTGCTACTGCACAAGAACTTCAAGCATATCAATATAGACTTGCTCGAGTAAGCAGAGAGTTGGAAAAACAGACAGCATCCTTGAATAGGAGAAAAGAAGCAGCTTCTGCATCAAGCAGACGCCGAGCAGATTTAAGTCGACAATCTCGAACTTCGGGAGATAGTCACAGAGAAGCTCGGAGGAGAGCAATGTCTCGGCTGCAAAACATACCCGAAGCAGAGAGAGGAAACATAATCCAAAATCTCGACATGTCCTTTATGTCGATCGATGAAAGAGGAAATATCATCCCAAAAACGCCAGAGGCAGGTTACATGGCAACACAAGCTTATATCTTGGCATCCAGACCACCTGCTGGGGACCCGAGAGAACCATTGTTCAATATGGCGATGGCTGGAGTAGGAGTCATGGGAACAGCGTTTGCAACAACGCCTCCCGAAGAAAATCCTAGGCAAAATAGTCCACGACCTACTGCAGCAGTCCAAGACCCACCAAGAGCAAGTGGAGCAAGAGACACAGCAGTCCAAGTAAGGGTGGACAGAGCGCGACAAGAAAGGAGGGACCGTCAGCACTCGCCAGAGCTTGCCGACGAAGATATGTGTGGGCTCCCATGCTTTACGAGAAGAGTGCGAAAAACTCGAGTCCCAAAAGGGTTCAAGTTACCCGAGAATTTCAAGAAGTTCGACGGCCTGCAAGATCCCGAGGATTGGCTCGTAGATTATCTCGAGATGGTAAAACTGGTAGGAGGAACCAGAGCAACAGCTATGCAAAGTATCCAAGTTCACCTGAGTGGTGCCGCAAGATCTTGGATAAAGAAACTCCCCTTGAATTCCATCGACAGCTGGGAAACTTTTGAGGACATCTTCGTGAAAAACTTCCGATCCACCTGCAAGAAACCTGCGTCGTTGGAAGAATTACGGGCGTGTCGACAAAAACATGACGAGTCGATGAGAAAATATATACAGCGGTGGAACATTATCAAGAACTCGGCAGAAGACATATCTGACGAGCGGGCAATAGATGCGTTCGTGGCAGGAATCCGACGAGCAGACTTCGTCGAGGACTTGGGGAGAACTAATCCCAAGACAATCTCAGCGTTGATGGAAATCGCTAACAAGTGGGCAGATGGAGAAGACGCAATATACAACAAACGACACAGGTCGCCAGAAGAGGATCGTAGTCGAAATTATCAAAATAGAAGGCGATTTTCTCGCCAGTTCTACAACAACGATGCCCCGGCCATATATCGGCTGGTTTTCGGGGAAATCCTGGAGGAAACAGTCGAGATGATTATCAAAGGAGCAATGAGCAACAAGGCGACAATAGAGGTGATTTTCGCGGCAACAGACAAAATAGTGGACCAAGGATTCAACGACCTTACGTGTCTCCCGAGGAGATGATGAACGGTCCGTGTCAAATGCACTTTTACCTCGACAACAATGGAAAGAGGCAGTCAGGACATCTACAGAAAGACTGCCGCAATTTTCAGGCAATGCTGCGAGCCGCAGGAATTGCAAACGCTCAAGCAAATAACAGAAACCCTCGGGAGCCAAGGAGCGAGATTCACCTTCCACCTCCTCCCGCAATAACCGACGAAAATCGACACCAGCTTAGAATTGCGGCAGCACCACATCCACCTCCATATGTTGACCCCAACTCTAACGGTGTGGTCTCGATGATTCAGAAAGCTAGGCCATCCAACAGGGCGCAGAAGGTAATATCTCGACAAGTGTTCATGGCAGAGAAGATGCCTCCACCAACAGTCGAGTACTTAAATTGGTCGGGGCAAGATATCGGCTTCACAATCGCAGACCATCCGCAGCAAGTCCCTCGACCAGGACAATCGGCGCTCATCTTACCCGCTGTAATCGCTGGTTTCGACGTGTCGAGAGTGTTCATAGATGGCGGCAGCAGCTTAAACCTCATGTATGCAGATACATTGAGAAAGATGAACATATCACTAGCAAATCTGAAGCCAACTGACACACGTTTCCACGGGATCACACCGGAGAAGCCAAGTTACCCATTGGGCAAAATAAACCTCGACGTTCAGTTTGGAACCCGAGAAAACTACAGGATAGAGAATCTGGAGTTCGAAGTGGTGGATTTCCCGTCACGTATCATGCTTTGTTTGGACGACCAGCGTATGCCGATTCATGGCGTGCCGCATTATACATATCTGTTGTGGAGGTTGCCTGGGCCTAAGGGACCTATCACAATCAAAGGAAGTTTCGCGTTATCCGATAAATGCGACAAGGATTTTCATCGACTGTCAGAAACTTTCGGGATGCAAGCAGAATATGCGGCACCAAGGTTCACTGATTATGATGTACTCCCAGAGGTAGGAAGATCTTCTAAGGAGCCAACTTTCAATATAAACAAAGATTCAAAAGAGGTACAGATCCACCCGACAGATCCAAAGAAAACAACGTCCATTGCCGCAAACATGGATGTCGCATAGGAAAGCGCGCTCGTCGAGTTCCTCCGTGAGCACTGGAAAATCTTCGCATGGTGTCCAGCCGACATGCCAGGAGTACCCAGGGAACTTGCCGAGCACCACCTCAATTTGGATCCTCTCGCACGACCAGTAAAGCAACCTTTGCGGCGTTTTTCGGAACCTAGCCGCAAAGCCATGTTATCAGAAATAGATCGACTCAAAGATGCCGGGTTCATCAGAGAAATATCTACAGAAGCCACATGGGTAGCTAACCCAGTGATGGTGCCAAAGAAACACACAATAGTCCTTCGCATGTGCGTCGACTTCACGTGTCTCAATAAACATTGTCCCAAGGATCACTTTCCCCTCCCAAGGATCGATCAAATCATCGACTCCACGGCAGGATGCGAACGTCTTTCCTTCTTGGACGCATATTCTGGTTATAACCAGATCAGATTAAAAGAAGAAGATGAAGCCAAGACAGCGTTCATCACACCTTATGGCGTGTTTTGCTACAAAACAATGCCCTTTGGTCTGAAAAACGCGGGAGCAACATATCAGCGGATGATGCAGAAGTGCCTAGCAACACAGATCGGAAAAAATGTACAAGTTTACATCGACGACGTCGTAATAACATCCAAGAAAGGGTCGACTTTGATTGAAGACTTGAAAGAAACCTTCGACAACCTCGACAAGCCTCAAGCTGAACCCGACAAAGTGCTCTTTTGGAGTCCCAGGAGAACTTCTCGGGTTCTTAGTATCAGCAAGAGGGATTGAAGCTAATCCCGAAAAAATACAGGCTATCGTTACTATGAGAAAGCCAACAAAGTTGAAAGAAATACAACAGCTAACGGGGCGAGTCGCAGCTTTAAGCAGATTCGTCGCCAGGCTAGGAGAAAAGCGCTGCCGTTTTATGCGTTGATCAAGCAAGGGGAAAAATTTCAATGGAACGAGGAAGCAGACAGAGCTTTCGAGAATCTCAAGCGAGCAATTTCGACACCACCGATATTGGTGGCGCCAAAAGAGAAAGAACCTCTCCTCTTGTATATTGCAGCCACACCTCAGGTGGTCAGCACGGCCTTAGTAGTCGAAAGGGAAGAAGAAGGCAAGCTTCATGGAGTTCAAAGGCCAGTATATTTCATCAGCGAAGTACTGTCGCCGTCAAAACAGCGGTATCCGCAATATCAAAAGCTAGCATATGGAGTATTCACGACAGCAAGAAAATTGCGGCACTATTTTTCGGCTCACCCGATAATAGTGGTCAATGAAGCTCCCTTATCAAATATACTGAACAATCCAGAAGCTACGGGTCGTGTCTCCCTTTGGGGAATAGAACTTTCCCCTCGGGACATCACGTATGAAAAAAGAAAAGCAATAAAGTCGCAGGTCTTACCAGATTTCATTGCAGAATGGATGGAGCTACAAAACACGGGACCCCCAGATTTATCAAGGACTTGGACCATGAACTTCGACGGATCCAAGAGATTGGAAGGTGCTGGAGCAGGGGTGATATTAGTCTCACCTGAAGGCGACAAGTTGAAGTACGTTCTACGGATGACGTTCCCAAACGCATCTAACAATGAAGCAGAATATGAAGCTCTCATACACGGGATGAAGATGGCGAAAGCTTGCGGTGCAACCCGACTGAAAATTTTCGGCGACTCACAGTTGGTAGCACAGCAAGTAATGAACCAATGCGACGCAGTCAACGAAAGTATGATAGCATACAAGGAGGTGTACAATGAGCTGGAGAAGCTATTCGATGGTTGTGAGGTAAACCACATCAGCAGGATGAGCAACGATGAAGCCGACGTTCTCGCAAACATCGGGTCACAATGTCTCGCGATTCCTCCAGGTG
Organism: Lolium multiflorum; assembly: GCA_030979885.1. Classification (NCBI taxonomy): domain Eukaryota; kingdom Viridiplantae; phylum Streptophyta; class Magnoliopsida; order Poales; family Poaceae; genus Lolium; species Lolium multiflorum. The sequence continues at coordinate 167,204,246 of CM061753.1, read as the reverse complement.
TATTCTGGGAAGAGATTAGCGAGAGATCAACAAAGCCAGCAAAAACAAAAAAGGAGAAGAAAGAGAAAACCTCGACTATCACCAAGGACACAGCAGAAGAAGAAGAAGAGCAAGAGCTAGTCATGATGGTGCAAGTCCCTTGGATGCAGGCTTACATATCCTATATCCTAAGGAAAACGATACCCGACGATCCAGTTGAAGCAAGGCGAATAATCAGGAGATCAAAAGCTTTTACTGTGGTAAAAGGGGAACTGTACAAACGCAGTATTTCGGGTGTGTTACAACGGTGTGTTACACCCGAAGAAGGAAGGATCATCCTAAAGGACGTGCATGAAGGAATATGCGGGCATCACGCAAGTAGCCGAGCCATCGCGGCTAAGGTTTTCAGAGCAGGATTTTACTGGCTCACAGCAATCGAGGATGCGAAGGAAATAGTGCGAACCTGCGATGCGTGCCAAAGATTTGCGGCAAGACCTCACTCGCCAGCAGCAGAACTTATGCCAATCCCACTATCTTGGCCCTTTGCTCAATGGGGTCTCGACATGGTGGGCAAATTGCACAAAGCTTCGCCAGGAGGTTATGAGTATATGCTTGTTGCTGTCGACAAGTTTACAAAATGGATTGAAGCAAAGCCGATAAATTCACCGGACGGCGCGTCAGCGATTAAGTTCGTGAAAAGCATCGTCTTCAGATTTGGAGTTCCTCACAGTATTGTGACAGACAACGGCAGCAATTTTACGTCCAAGGAGTTCAAAGCGTACTGTGCAGAAGTAGGCATTAAATTGAGTTTTGCGTCTGTCGCGCATCCTCAGACCAATGGACAAGTCGAGAAGGCCAATGGCATCATCTGCAACGGCATCAAAAAACGCCTGCTAGGCCCGCTGGAAAAAGCTCGGCATACTTGGCCGGAGGAGTTACAAAGCGTATTGTGGAGTATCCGAACAACACCAAATACGGCGACACAGGAAACACCGTTTTTTCTGGTTCATGGCGCCGAAGCAGTCCTGCCGATAGAAATAGAGCACGATTCTCCAAGAGTCACAGAATATGACGAAGAAACTTCGAGAAAAGCTTTGGAGGATGATGTCGATGCACTCGATGAAGCTCGAGACGAAGTCCTGTCACGAGTCGCCAAATATCAGCAGGACCTGAAAAACTATCATAGTCGACGATTGCGGCCAAGGTCTTTTCAAGTTGGTGACTTAGTTCTGCGGCTCAACCAAAAAAGTCACGAAAAACTCGAATCACCATGGCTTGGACCCTACATCGTCACAGAAGTAATCGAAGGAGGAGCATACAGGATCAAAGACAAGAAGACAGGGATTGACGAGCCAAATCCCTGGAACGTGGCACAGCTCAGGCGTTTCTACGCCTAGATGACGAAAATATAGTCCTCCTTTGTAAAGCCACAATGTACTGAAACGCCCGCGAGTTTTCAGACGCACTCTTTTCCTTTTTCGGGGCACCGAGTGGGGCCGGAGAAGGTTTTTAATGAGGCGGACTCGCGGTGCTGCAATATAATAAAGATAGTGGAATTATATATCTTCTTCCCGACAAGATCAGGGGTTTCTCCCCTACATGATACAATATATATACAAACACAGTATCGACAAAAGAAGCACCTTGCCTTGGTAAAAATACCTCGCCAAAATAAAAAGAGATATCGACAAAATAGTGATCAACAAAAAGCTCGGGGGCTTACACCCGTACAAAATAGTACACAATGTATATTATCTTGCCTTGGGACAACCTCGCATTATAATACACAAGATATTGCAATCAAAACGCCCGGGGGCTTGGCGATAAAAATAAAATACAATGACTTTACAATATAGCTGGTCTATACAGGATATAAATTTCGGAAAAAGTTTCGTCTTCAAGAATTTCCCAATATATTATCTATGGTTAAGTGCTCGTTATTTACAGCACGAGTACTATGCTCAGCATAGCTGCCCTTCACGAAGAATTCGGAATCCATCCGGAGAAGTTCATCCATCATATCTTCGGCAACAGGAGTAACAATGTCATCATATTTGCCGAAGTTTCTTTTCCTCTTCGACATCTTCTCCAGGCACTTCGGGACAACTTGCCCCACGTCTAACTTCGGATAGCAAATTTTTATCATGATCATCGCAAACCTTGCGCCAGCAGCTAGTTGGGCTCGTACAAAGCCGTGGATGCGAGGAGCATCTCGAAATTTGTCCATCAATGCAGGAAGGGTCTCTGGCATCTTATTGCGAGGAAACATGGTACCATAAACCAGAGACAAAGTCCTTGTACAGAAGTCAAGATATTCGCGAACCTGAAGTGCACGATCTTGAAATCTCACGATTTGGCGGGTCCGCTCAGGTGTACCCCAAAAAGTCGATCCGTGTTCATGTGCAAGCCGAAGGAGAACATTGGAACGAGCCTCGACACGTTCATCTTCAGTTATAGGATCCAAAAAAGCACCTATTGTTTCATAAAACAATTCAGTGGGCAATGAGGAGGCAAGCAGCAAAGGAAACGAAGAAGCGAGATAAAGACAATGAAACTTACCCGCCATATCCAAGCTAGCATCTGTTAGCAGCTGGAGCATAGAATTCTCTCGAGATGCAGCTGCGTCAGCTTCAGCAACAGCGGCGTCCTTGTCAGTTATGGCATCTTGAGCTTGTTGAAGCGCAATTTTCTCCTTTTCAGAAGATTCTCGAGACTGCTCCATAAGTATAAGCGACTGCTTCTTCACAGACTGAAGTTGCACTCGAAGTTCTTTCAATTCTTCTGTCAGATCCACACTCGAAGAATCATCAAGGTTAACAGGGACAGAAGACTTCTTCGCAAGGGATGAAGGAAAAACTTCGGGAGGATCAGGAATTGGCGAATAATTGTCAAAAATCAACTGAAAAATAGAAAAACGTCGACATCAATCATTGAGACAAAAGTTCGACTTCCATTCATTCTTGTAGTATATACATATCTATTACAAAAGAAGGAACTCCACACGACCTAATCGTCGCCAGGAGCGTTACAGCGACAGTACCAGAAGGAGGAGATAAACTAAAACAAAGCAAAAGAATATGGAACTAGACCTCCGGCCTTGATGAGCTGGGAGTCGAGGGTGGCTTGATCCCGAGATATGCTAAGATTTTCTTTGTGTTGGGTTTGGCTGCCTTAATCAGCGACCTCCACCTCGACTGTTCTATTTGATTGGTGTCGCCAACCTTCATCCAATCAATAGTTTGTCGGCTGTCAGCAACCAGGGCAACAGTACTCTCGACAGCAACCTTCATGTTCTCTTGGCGCATTTTCAGTCCAAGGTCTTCTGCTGAATTGAAGCTCTTGGCGAGATCAAGGAAAGTTGCGGGTTCCTCTTTCTTTGGGAAAAAATAAGGAAAAAGCCGCGACAATCCTGCTTTGGCCTGATCAATGCCTTCGCGTGCCTCTGATCCATGAACCTCGAGAAATGACAGGGCGTCGAGAAGAGGATCATTGACGGGTTCTTCAAGTTGAAACTCTTGAGCTGTTCTAGCTGTCAAAAAAGAAACTTATTGAGCAACAAACAAACACAGAAAAGGAAATACAAAAAATGATAAGTGTTACTTACCGACGAAGCGGCGACTCTGTGTCTTCAAGCGTTTAAGGATCGCCTCTTCGCGAGCAGATTGAGCGGTTATATGTTCACTCAGCGAAGTTTCGGCATCATGAAGTCTCTTCCGGAGATCTTCGACACCAGCAGCATCAGACTTGGCCTTATCAGCCTCTGCACGAGCACCAACAGCATCTGACTCAGCCTTTTTGCGAGCCTGTTCACTTTGCTCTAACTGTTGAGCAAGTGTGTTGGCACGCTCATTGGCTTCCGCCAGTTTTTCTACCAAGGAAGATAAATATAGTTAAAAATCTCGACAACAAGGGAGCAAAAGAAAAGAAGCAAAAGGAGTAAAGCATTACCTTCAGCTCTACTAGCATATTCACGGTACCCGACAAATTGGGTACCGATGCGAAGAAGATCCTTTATCAAAGGCTGTTAAAAAAAGGGGGGATAGAAGGAAATGGCGGTATGAGAAAAATATAATGGTACAGGGAAATCAACAAAAGAAAACATAAACAATGACAAGGAAGTTGAGAACTTACATCGTCCAAGAGAGGGTTAGAGGAGCTACTCAATTGGAGAGTAGGCTCCGGGATGATCTCCGTCCTCGCCCTTTTCGACAAAGGAGCTCGGGGGCTTGAAGGAGGAGTAGCAGTGTTGACATTTTGCCGAGGAGGTGAAGATTCTTCTCCTTCAACTGGTGTTTCCGAGGCAACTAAAGTATGTGACGTACTCGTTCGAGCAGCCACATCAGCGGTTGGTACCTCTTCTTCCTCATCACTGCAAGTAAAATGTCGACAAATATAAGCAGCAAGATAGATACGAATGTTCAAATACAAGGAAAAGATAGAACAAGGACTCACGAACTGATAAGGGTCTCGAGATATGGATCATAAGCTGCCTTTTGCGACGAAGGATCAGTTTCCTCGGGTTTGGAGGTGCCGGAGGCTTCGGCGTCATCCCTTTTCCTTTTGTTCTTCGGGGAAACAGCAGGAGGAAGAGATTGCGTCGACTCGCTGGCTTCAGATTCAACTTCCTTTTCATGGGAAGTCGCAGATTTGTGAGAACCTGCGACTTCACTTTCATGAAGAGAGGAACCTTGATTGTCCTCGGCAACGACAGCTTGTTCTTCGACTTCTCCATCCTCAGGAAGGGGAGGAAGAGAAGACATAGTAGGATGGTTCTGCAAAAATAGCGACAAAAGAAAAAATAGCGAGATATCAATACAGTAAGATGCAGGGAACATTTTGAACAAGATAAAAATTCGAGAAGACAAAAATACCTCGGGGAGAGGATTGGTGGAGCTATATGGTTTCACGCGGCAGGAAGAAGGAACAGGATCTTTCTTATTTAAACTAGAAATTCTTCGAATCAGCTTCTCCAAGTCCTTTGCAGAGAGATCACTGGAGAGCCTATTGGCGTCGTTTCCACCAGTATATGTCCAAAGGGGATTTTTGCGAGCCTGAAGAGGCTGCACCCTAATTCTAAGAAAGTAGGCAGTGATTTGAACACCAGATAGTTCTTCGCCTCGAGTATTTTGGAGCTGACGAATACGAGACATAAGTGCTTCTGTCGCCTTTTTCTCTTCTTCGGAAGCTTCAGCATCCCAGGAGCGGCGGCGTTGAATTTTAGCATTTCCGTCGAAAGGGACTATGTTGTGCTCCACAGAGTTGGCACTTTCTTCGTGAATGTAGAGCCACTTTTTGCGCCACCCTTGGACAGAATCAGGAAATTTGACGTCGAAGTATTCAACATCAGTTCGAACACAAATAACAACGCCGCCTATGTTATAAGTGGCGTTGCGAGAGGCATTGCGACGAAGAAGGAAAATGCGTTTCCAAAGAGCCCAATTGGGAGGGACTCCAAGGAAACATTCGCACAGCGTGATGAAAATGGAAATATGGAGGATGGAATTGGGGGTCAACTGGTGTAGTTGAATCCCATAAACAAAGAGAAGGCCGCGGAGGAAATCGTGAATAGGGGCAGAAAGGCCGCGGATGAGGTGATCAACGAAACTAACCCGGTACTCCATTGGAGGGTTGGGATAGCTTTCTTCGCTGGGAAAGCGGATGGCGTCATCTTTCTTCATCAGGCCAAGCTTCTTCATCAGGTTGAGGTCTTGGTTGGAGATTTTGGATCTCTCCCAGTCAAGATCTTCGGCGGCCATTGCGGATTCTGGAGTGCTGTGGCGCGTAAGTCGCGTGCGTGGTGGCATCAACAGCAATGGACAAGGCAATGCTTGAGCGTGCGGAAGACCAAACAGAATTGGGCGCAAGGGAAGTTTTTGCAGAGGGGAACAGATGTGCGGCGCAAGCGAAGGACTGGACCGAGGTTGAAGAAAGGTTTATATAGGGTTCGGGCGAAGCAGTGCACCGTTGGATGAAGAAATCGTGTGGTGAAAAAGGATCTCGTAGATACAAGGGTAAAAAGGTATTTTTACTGAGAAGGAATGGAACAGGCGTTACCGTACGTGCGCCAGGAAAAGCGGAGGACGTGTGTCCCCCACTCGCACGACGTGTCAACGTGGTGGGAACAATGGACCCACAAGGCAGAAAAAATCCCAATTATTGACAGAGATGAAGAGAATTTGACAAAGGAAAATATGTCGACAAGAAAAATAAAGAGAGAATGGCGACAGGGTAAAACATTCGAATACTCTTGGAGCCTTTGATCAAATACAAGTTTTTGCCCAAATGCTCGGGGGCTACTTTGGAAAAATAGAAAATTTCGAGTATGACAATATAGAAATGGCGAGAGCCTATGACCAAATCCAAGAATTTGTTCATAGCCTCGGGGGCTACTCCCATCGGGAGCGCTGGTCGCGCACCCGATAAATATAAAAAATCGAGAAGAATCATAAATATAGTGGCAAAGGATACTAATCTGTGGAGCCTACACCCAAGCACAAGTTCTTGGCTGTAGCCTCGGGGGCTACTCCCATCGGGAACGCTGTTCGCGTGCCCGATGAATTTTTTCAAAAATAGAGAAACAGAAGTGAGTATATTTCGAGTTACACAGATAACTCTACATATACTCCCATCGGGAAGACAAAATAAAGTCATCAAATATGACTCGATAAAATGTGCTATTCCAAAGGCGAAAATCACTCGACAATATATTCTCAGAACGCCAAAGTTGCGATCAATTTCTGAATGCCGCAAATATGCGAAGGTAAGACCCCAGATCCGTTCTGCTGGGCGTGGCATCGCCAAAGACTGCGCTCTGCTACTTTTATCCGTATCAACAGATACGAAGAAAAATCCTAACGGACGCGTTAGGTACCCGATAAATTTGACTGGGACTCGACAGAATGGTAAGACCTTAAGCGGCACTTGTCGAAGTTTACACCAGTATCCCGAGATCATGTCCAGGGACGTGATCTTGAAGTAGGTTTTTGCGGATTGCCACTAGAGCAGTTAACTAGTACCTGATCCGTCAGATGAACTAGCCCCAACTACCATTATCCCTGTACAATATAGAATTTCATGTGAAGGAGTATGGATAAAAGCTCTCGAACAAAAATAAACGGGAGAGATTTTCCCTGATTCTACGATTCAAGCAAAATCTCGGGGGCTACTGACATAGGCACCCCAAATGGGCCTGCCATAGATAGTACCCGGGATTTACTGAAGGCCCACTATCCGAAGAATAAGAAGATTCGGGAGCCCAAGATGTATTAAGGAAAGCTAGAGTTGTAATAGGAAGTATTATTTGTAATCTGGCGGGACGAGTTACAAACCGTCCCGGACTCTGTAACTTGTACAATACGAAACCCTCGACTCCACCTCCTATATAAGGGGGAGTCGAGGGACAAAGAAAGGATCGAATCTATGTCAACATAACCCTAGTTTTCATAATCGTCGAGTACTTTTCGCCTAAACCTTCGAGATCTACTTGCCCTCTACTTCTAGCAAAACCCTAGTCTACAATCTGTAGGCATTGACAAGTTAATCCTTTGTCACTTGCCCTGTTTCTTGAAACTGGTGGTCTTGTTGACCATCAACACTTGGTGCTCTTTCTTAATCTCAATCTCAGCAGCTTTTAACATGCCAAAGAGTTCAGGAAACTCCTTGTTCATGTTCTGCATATTGTAATTCATCACAAAGTTCTTGTAACTTGGTGGCAGTGATTGAAGGACACGATTAATCCCCAGTCTGTTAGGAATCACTATTCCCAAGTCACTGAGTTTCTTCGCATGCCCGGTCATGACGAGCATGTGCTCACTAATGGAGCTGCCTTCTTCCATCATACAGCTGAAAAAGTGTTTCGATGCTTCATAGCATTCCACGGCCGCATGAGTCTCAAAAATAGTCTTCAACTCTTTTATCAACTCATGAGGATCGTGGTGCTCAAAACGTTTTTGAAGATCGGATTCCAGACTGCATAAGATGGCACACTGAACTTGAGAGTACCGAGTTTTCCGAGTCGCGTAAACATTCTTTACTTCATCGGTTTCAGTTTCTGCTGGAGGGTCACCTAGCGGTGCATCAAGCACATATTGCAGATTTCCGCCATTGAGGAAGATCCTCACATGACGGAACCAGTCGGTGAAGTTGCTACCGTTGCTCTTAAGCTTTTCTTTCTCTAGGAACTGGTTAAAATTGATTGGGGACGCCATATCTACAACATATTTGCAATAGTTTAGACTAAGTTTATGACAAATTGAGTTCAAAATTTTAATTCAATATAATTAAAACACTAGGTGAACTCCCACTCAAAACAATATCCCTCGCATTGTCTTAGTGATCACACGAACCAAATCTACCGCACCTAAACCCGATCATCACGAGAAAAGGTGTGATTTCAATGGCGAACACTCAAAGTGTTCATCATATCAATCATATGATTCATGCTCTACCTTTCGGTATCACGTGTTCCGAGACCATGTCTGTACATGCTAGGCTCGTCAAGGCCACCTTAGTATCCGCATGTGCAAAACTGTCTTGCACCCGTTGTATGTACTTATTGAATCTATCACACCCGATCATCACGAGATGCTTCGAAACGACAAGACTTGATAACGGTGCTACTAAGGATGAACACTTTATTATCTTGAGATTTTAGTGAGGGATCATCTTATAATGCTACCGTCGCGATCTAAGCAAAATAAGATGCATAAAAGGATTAACATCACATGCAATTCATATGTGATATGATATGGCCCTTTTGTCTTTGCGCCTTTGATCTTCATCTCCAAAGCACGGACATGATCTCCATCATCAACGGGCATGATCTCCATCATCGTCGGCGAAGCACCAAGGTCAATGGCGCCGTCTTCATGATCGTCCTCCATGTAGCAACTATTACAACTACTTTGAAATACTACTCAACATGAAATTTAAAGACAACCATAAGGCTCCTGCCGGTTGCCACAATACAATAATGATCATCTCATACATATTCATCATCACATTATGGCCATATCACATCACCAAACCCTGCAAAAACAAGTTAGACGTTCTCTAATTTGGTTTGCATATTTTACGTGGTTTAGGGTTTTCGAGTAAGATCCAATCTACCTACGAACATGAACCACAACGGTGATACTAGTGTTTTCAATAGAAGAGTAAATTGAATCTTCACTATAGTAGGAGAGACAGACACCCGCAAAGCCACTTATGCAATACAAGTTGCATGTCGAGCGTGGAGCAAATCTCATGAACGCGGTCATGTAAAGTTAGCCCGAGCCGCTTCATCCCACTATGCCACAAAGATGCAAAGTACTCAACTAAAGATAACAAGAGCATCAACGCCCACAAACCATTGTGTTCTACTCGTGCAACCATCTATGCATAGACACGGCTCTGATACCACTGTAGGATAACGTAGCATAGAAAACAAAAATTTTCCTACGGCGAACACGCAATCCAAGCCAAGATGCAATCTAGAAGACGGTAGCAACGAGGGGATTATCGAGACTCACCCTTGAAGAGATTCCAAAGCCTACAAGAGGAGGCTCTTGTTGCTGCGGTAGACGTTCACTTGCCGCTTGCAAAAGCGCGTAGAAGATCTTGATCACGATCGGTTCCGGCGCCACGAACGGGCAGCACCTCCGTACTCGGTCACACGTTCGGTTGTTGATGAAGACAATGTCCACCTCCCCGTTCCAGCGGGCAGCGGAAGTAGTAGCTCCTCTTGAATCCGACAGCACGACGGCGTGGTGTCGGTGGCGGTGGAGAAATCCGGCGGAGCTTCGCTAAGCGTGCGGGATATGGTGGAGGAGCGGGGCGCTAGGGTTTGGGGAGAGGGGGTGGCCGGCCACTATAGGGGGCGGCCAAGCTTGAGGCTTTGGTGTGTCCGGCCCCCTCCCCTTGGCCCTCTATATATAGGTGGAAGCCCCAAGTGTTGGACTACAAGTCTTCGAATAAGACCCGAACCCAAAACCTTCCATATGGTGGGAAACCTTCCCAAGCTAGGATTCCCACTAGAGGTGGGAATTCCACCTTCCATAGGGGGGGTGGCCGGCCCCCTAAGGGGGAGTCCACTTGGGACTCCTCCCCCACTAGGGTTGGCCGGCCATGGAGGTGGAGTCCCATGTGGACTCCACCTTCCTTGGTGGTTTCTTCCGGACTTTTCTAGAACCTTCTAGAACCTTCCATAGAACCTTCCGAATCATTTTATTCACATAAAATGACATCCTATATATGAATCTTATTCTCCGGACCATTCCGGAACTCCTCGTGATGTCCGGGATCACATCCGGGACTCCGAACAAATATTCGAACTCCATTCCATATTCAAGTTCTACCATTACAACATCCAACTTTAAGTGTGTCACCCTACGGTTCGCGAACTATGCGGACATGGTTGAGTACTCACTCCGACCAATAACCAATAGCGGGATCTGGAGATCCATAATGGCTCCCACATATTCAACGATGACTTTAGTGATCGAATGAACCATACACATACGATACCAATTCCCTTTGTCACACGATATTTTACTTGTCCGAGGTTTGATCATCGGTATCACACTATACCTTGTTCAACCTCGTCTCCTGACAAGTACTCTTTACTCGTACCGTGGTATGTGGTCTCTTATGAACTTATTCATATGCTTGCAAGACATTAGACGACATTCCACCGAGAGGGCCCAGAGTATATCTATCCGTCATCGGGATGGACAAATCCCACTATTGATCCATATGCCTCAACTCATACTTTCCGGATACTTAATCCCACCTTTATAACCACCCATTTACGCAGTGGCGTTTGATGTAATCAAAGTACCTTTCCGGTATAAGTGATTTACATGATCTCATGGTCATAAGGACTAGGTAACTATGTATTGAAAGCTTATAGCAAATAACTTAATGACGTGATCTTATGCTACGCTTAATTGGGTGTGTCCATTACATCATTCATACAATGATATAACCTTGTTATTAATAACATCCAATGTTCATGATTATGAAACTAATCATCTATTAATCAACAAGCTAGTTAAGAGGCTTACTAGGGACTCTTTGTTTGTTTACATATCACACATGTATCAATGTTTCAGTTAATACAATTATAGCATGGTATATAAACTTTTATCATAAACATAAAGATATATAATAACCACTTTTATTATTGCCTCTTGGGCATATCTCCAACAGTATCACCGTTTGAGAGGCGGTAGGAGATCGAAAGAAAAAAGGCAAGTGACCAAATATCAGGAGCCAAAAATAATCCAAGAAAAGGAAGTTTTGTAGTACATAGAGGATGACATGTGGGTCCCATTTAGCAGCAGCGGTATCACCGTTTGAGAGGCGGCAGGGGATCGAAAGAAAAAGGCAAGTGACCAAATATGAGGTGCCAAAAAAATCCAAGAAAATAAAGTTTTATAGTACATAGAGGATGACATGCAGGTCCCATTTAGCAGCAGCGGTATCACCGTTTGAGAGGCGGGGATCGAAAGAAAAAGGCAAGTGACCAAATATGAGGTGCCAAAAATAACTCCAAGAAAAGAAACTTGATTGCTCATAGAGGATGACATGCGGGTCCCATTTAGCAGCAGCGGTCTCAACGTTTCCAAGGCGGCACGGGATCAAAAGAAAAGGAAGTAGCCAGAAATCAGGGGGTCAAAAAATCCAAGAAAATAAAGAATTTTGGTTCATAGAGGATGACATGCGGGACCCATGATCCTGCATCGTAAACGGCTCGATCGGAGAGCGTTGAACGAGATGGCGCGATCGAGAAAAAAACAATACTAGAGAGGCTGCCATCTGGGCCCTACATCCCTGGGCGGTGCGGATTTGCGTTGACTCGGCCGGCGAACCCGAGAATTCGTGATGCACCACGTCCCGGGCCACCATACACGACGTTTTGGCCGTTTTCGTCGGGCTAGGTGGCCTCAAAAACGAGGAAAATAAGTTTTGACATGCACCACGGAGAGACCAAAAATCGTCGGCCATGGTGCACCAGCAACCACGGCGCGACTTCAACTTCGTCGGCCATGGCAACTTTTCTTGTAGTGCAAATTCACTGCGTAGGACTGCATAAGCATTCCTTAAAGTTTGCATTCCCAATCTATGGACACCCCACTCTATCAGTTTGAGCATACAAAGATGGTACTAACTAGACACTACTACTGTTAAAATGAATACTCCTGAAAACACTAAGTTGTGTGACTTCACTAGCACAAATAATAATGATTTCCTATGCACGCCTATTGCTCCACCTGCTACTGCAGCAGAATTTTTTGAAATTAAACCTGCTTTACTGAATCTTGTCATGAGAGAGCAATTTTCTGGTGTTAGTTCTGATGATGCTGCTGCCCATCTTAATAATTTTGTTGAACTTTGTGAAATGCAAAAGTATAAGGATGTAGATGGTGATATTATAAAACTGAAATTGTTTCCTTTCTCATTAAGAGGAAGAGCTAAAGATTGGTTGCTATCTTTGCCTAAGAATAGTATTGATTCATGGACTAAATGCAAGGATGCTTTTATTGGTAGATATTATCCTCCCGCTAAAATTATATCTTTGAGAAGTAGCATAATGAATTTTAAGCAATTAGATAATGAACATGTTGCTCAAGCATGGGAGAGAATGAAATCTTTGGTGAAGAATTGCCCAACCCATGGACTAACTACTTGGATGATCATCCAAACCTTTTATGCAGGACTGAATTTTTCTTCGCGGAACCTATTGGATTCAGCTGCTGGAGGTACTTTTATGTCCATTACTTTGGGGGCGGCTACAAAGCTTCTTGATGATATGATGGTAAATTACTCTGAATGGCACACGGAAAGGGCTCCACAAGGTAAGAAGGTAAATTCTGTTGAAGAAACCTCCTCCTTGAGTGATAAGATTGATGTGATTATGTCTATGCTTGTGAATGGTAGATCTAATGTTGATCCAAATAATGTTCCTTTAGCTTCATTGGTTGCTCAAGAAGAGAATGTTGATGTGAATTTCATTAAGAATAATAATTTCAACAACAATGCTTATAGGAATAATTCTGGTAACAACTATAGGCCATATCCTTCTGCTAATAGTAATGGTTATGGTAATTCTTATGGGAATTCTTACAACAATAATAGGAATGTACCCTCTGGTCTTGAAGCCATGCTTAAAGAATTTATTAGTACACAAACTGCTTTTAACAAATCTGTTGAGGAAAAGCTTGATAAAATTGATATTTTTGCTTCTAAGGTTGATAGACTTGCCTCTGATGTTGATCTTTTAAAATTGAAAGTTATGCCTAATAAGGATAATGATAATAAGATTGTTACTACAGCAAACGCCATACAAGTTCAAATTAATGAAAATATTAGATTGATGGCTGAATTGCATGCTAGGTGGGAAAGAGAAGAAAATGAAAAACTAGATAAAGATAATGTAGCTAAAGTTTGGACTATTACCACCACTAGTAATGTTGATGCCTCACATGTTGCTAAACCTCCTACTATCAATGGTAAAATAATTGGTTTTGGCAATGTTTCTACTCCTAGTGCAAAGCGTGCAAAATTACCTGAAACTGCTAAAACTGCTGAAACTGTTTGTGATAAAACTGCTGAAATTTTTCAAAATATTGGGGACAATGATCCCATTGCTGTAGATCATAATGGTTTAGACTTTGATGATTGTCATATCTCTGAAGTTATAAAGTTCTTACAAAAACTTGCTAAAAGTCCCAATGCTAGTGCTATAAATTTGGCCTTTACAAAACATATTACAAATGCTCTCATAAAAGCTAGAGAAGAGAAACTAAAACTTGAAACTTCTATTCCTAGGAAGTTAGAAGATGGTTGGGAGCCCATCATTAAGATGAGGGTCAATGATTTTGATTGCAATGCTTTATGTGATCTTGGTGCAAGTATTTCTGTTATGCCTAAGAAAATCTATGATATGCTTGACTTGCCACCACTGAAAAATTGTTATTTGGATGTTAATCTTGCTGATAAAGGTAAAAAAGAAACCTTTGGGGATAATTGATAATGTTCGTATTATGGTTAACAATAACCTTGTCCCCGTTGATTTTGTTGTCTTGGATATTGAATGCAATGCATCTTGTCCCATTATATTGGGAAGACCTTTTCTTCGAACTGTTGGTGCTACTATTGATATGAAGGAAGGTAATATTAAATATCAATTTCCTCTCAAGAAAGGTATGGAACACTTCCCTAGAAAAAGAATGAAGTTACCTTATGATTCTATTATTAGAATAAATTATGATGATGATGCTTCATCTCTTGATGTTACTTGATTCACACTTTCTGCGCCTAGCTGAAAGGCGTTAAAGAAAAGCGCTTATGGGAGACAACCCATCATTTTACTACAATACTTTTGTTTTATATTTGAGTCTTGGAAGTTGTTACTACTGTAGAAACCTCTCCTTATCTTTATTTTATTGCATTGTTGTGCCAAGCAAAGTCTTTGATAGCAATGTTGATACTAGATTTGGATTACTGCGCAGAAACAGATTTCTTACTGTCACAAAATTGAGCAGCCCCGTCTGTATATAACTCATAAAATTCTGCCAATTTACGTGCGTGATCCGCAGATATGTATGCAACTTTCATTCAATTTGAGCATTTTCATCTGAGCAAGTTAAGTGCCCCATAAAAATTTGTCTTTACGGACTGTTCTATTTTGACAGATTCTGCCTTTTATTTCGCATTGCCTGTTTTGCTATGTTTGATGGATTTCTTTGTTCCATTAACTTTCAGTAGCTTTGTGCAATGTACAGAAGTGTTAACAATGATTATGTCACCTCTTAATATGTGAATTTTTGATTATGCACTAACCCTCTAATGAGTTTGTTTCGAGTTTGGTGTGGAGGAAGTTTTCAAGGGTCAAGAGAGGAGGATGATACAATATGATCAAGAAGAGTGAAAAGTCTAAGCTTGGGGATGCCCCGTGGTTCATCCCTGCATATTTCAAGAAGACTCAAGCATCTAAGCTTGGGGATGCCCAAGGCATCTCCTTCTTCATCGACAACTTATCAGGTCAGCTCTAGTGAAACTATATTTTTATTCAGTCACATCTTATGTGCTTTACTTGGAGCGTCTGTTTGCTTTTTGTTTTTGTTTGAATAAAATCGGATCCTAGCATTCTTTATATGGGAGAGAGACACGCTCCACTGTTGCATATGAACACATATGTTCTTTGCTTTATTCTTAATGTTCATTGCGAAGGTTGAACTACTTCGTTCATTGTTATATGATTGGAAACGGAAAATGCTGCATGTGGTAATTGGTTGTCTTGAATAATTTGATACTTGGCAATTGTTGTGCTCATATAGATCATGTTTAAGCTCTTGCATCATGTACTTTGCACCTATTAATGAAGAACTACATAGAGCTTGTTGAAATTTGGTTTGCATGATTGGTCTCTCTAAGGTCTAGATATTTTCTGGTTAAGGTGTTTGAACAACAAGGAAGACAGTGTAGAGTCTTATAATGCTTGCAATATGTTCTTATGTAAGTTTTGCTGTACCGGTTCATACTTGTGTTTGCTTCAAACAACCTTGCTAGCCAAAGCCTTGTACTGAGAGGGAATACTTCTCGTGCATCCAAAACCTTGAGCCAAAACCTATGCCATTTGTGTCCACCATACCTACCTACTACATGGTATTTTTCTGCCATTCCAAGTAAATACTTGATGTGCTACCTTTAAACAAATCAAAAGTTATTATCTCTTATTTGTGTCAATGTTTTATAGCTCATGAGGAAGTATGTGGTGTTTTATCTTTCGATCTTGTCATTTACTTCGGACAGACTTTCACCAATGGACTAGTGGCTCATCCGCTTATCCAATAATTTTGCAAAAAGAGCTGGCAATGGGGTTCCCAGCCCCGATTAATTAACTTGCATTAATAATTCTCTTCACATGCTTTGCCCTGATCAATCAGTGAGCAACTTAATTTTGCAAAAAGAAAAAAGAAAAGAAAAAAATAGACACTCCTCCATGGTATGAGATTGTTGGAAGGCACCCGAAGATTCGGTTAGCCATGGTTTGAGAAAGAAAAGGTGGGGAGGAGTGTCATCCATAAATAATAAAATTCATGTGTAAACAAAAGAGAAGAGGGATGATCTACCTTGGTGGTAGAAATAACGTCCTTCATGGGAGCCGCTCTTGAAAGTCTGGTTGATAAGGTAGTTAGAGTACCCACTACCATTCGTTGACAACAACAAACACCTCTCAAAACTTTACTTTTTATGCTCTCTATATGATTTCAAAACTTGAAAAGCTCTAGAACATGATTTAATCCCTGCTTCCCTCTGCGAAGGGTCTTTCTTTTACTTTATGTTGAGTCAGTTTACCTATTCTTTCTATCTTAGAAGCAAACACTTGTGTAAACTGTGTGCATTGATTCTTACATGTTTACCTATTGCACTTGTTATATTGCTTTATGTTGAAAATTATCCATGAGATATACATGTTAAAGTTGAAAGCAACCGCTGAAACTTATATCTTCCTTTGTGTTGCTTCAAAGCTTTCTACTAAGAATTTATTGCTTTATGAGTTAACTCTTATGCAAGTCTTATTGATGCTTGTCTTGAAAGTATTATTCATGAAAAGTCTTTGCTATATGATTCAATTGTTTACTCATTGTCTTCATCATTGCTTCGAATCGCTGCATTCATCTCATGTGCTTTACAATAGTATTGATCAAGATTATGATAGCATGTCACTTCAGAAATTATCCTTGTTATCGTTTACCTACTCGAGGGCGAGTAGGAACTAAGCTTGGGGATGCTTGATACGTCTCAAACGTATCCATAATTTCTTATGTTCCATGCTACTTTTATGATGATACTCACATGTTTTATACACACTTTATGTCATTATTATGCATTTTCCGGCACTAACCTATTGACGAGATGCCGAAGAGCCAGTTGTTGTTTTCTGCTATTTTTGGTTTCAGAAATCCTACAAAGGAAATATTCTCGGAATTGGACGAAATCAACGCCCGGGTCTTATTTTTCCACGAAGCTTCTAGAAGACCGAGGAGATACGAAGTGGGGCCACGAGGTGGCGACACACTAGGGCGGCGCGGCCCAGGCCTTGGCCGCGCGGCCCTAGCGTGTGGGCCCCTCGTGACGCCCCCGACTCTACCCTCCCGCCTACTTAAAGCCTTCGTCGCGAAACCCTCTATACCGAGAGCCACGATACGGAAAACCTTCCAGAGACGCAGCCGCCGCCAATCCCATCTCGGGGGATTCAGGAGATCGCCCCGGCACCTGCCGGAGAGGGGAATCATCTCCCGGAGGACTCTTCATCGCCATGATCGCCTCCGGATCGATGTGTGAGTAGTTCACCCCTGGACTATGGGTCCATAGCAGTAGCTAGATGGTTGTCTTCTCCTCATTGTGCTATCATGTTAGATCTTGTGAGCTGCCTATCATGATCAAGATCATCTATTTGTAATGCTACATGTTGTGTTTGTTGAGATCCGATGAATATTGAATACTATGTCAAGTTGATTATCAATCTATCATATATGTTGTTTATGTTCTTGCATGCTCTCCGTTGCTAGTAAAGGCTCTGGCCAAGTTGATACTTGTAACTCCAAGAGGGAGTATTTATGCTCGATAGTGGGTTCATGCCTCCATTGAATCTAGGACAGTGACAGAAAGTTCTAAGGTTGTGGATGTGCTGTTGCCACTAGGGATAAAACATCGATGCTTTGTCTAAGGATATTTGTGTTGATTACATTATGCACCATACTTAATGCAATTGTCTGTTGCTTGCAACTTAATACCGGAAGGGGTTCGGATGATAACCTGAAAGTGGACTATTTAGGCATAGATGCATGCTGGATAGCGGTCTATGTACTTTGTCGTAATGCCCTGATTAAATCTCATAGTACTCATCATGATATATGTATGTGCATTGTTATGCCTTCTTTATTTGTCAATTGCCCAACTGTAATTTGTTCACCCAACATGCTATTTATCTTATGGGAAAGATACCACTAGTGAACTGTGGACCCCGGTCCATTCTTTACACCTGAAATACAATCTACTTCAATTGTTCTTTACTGTTCTTCGCAAACAAACATCATCTTCCACACTATAAGGTTAATCCTTTGTTTACAGCAAGCCGGTGAGATTGACAACTTCACTGTTACGTTGGGGCAAAGTACTTTGATTGTGTTGTGCAGGTTCCACGTTGGCGCCGGAATCCCTGGTGTTGCGCCGCACTACACTCCTTCACCAACAACTTTCACGTGCTCCTTGACTCCTACTGGTTCGATAACCTTGGTTTCTTACTGAGGGAAAACTTGCTACTGTACGCATCACACCTTCCTCTTGGGGTTCCCAACGGACGTGTGTCAATTGCACGCATCAGACACCCCAATTCATAAGTATTTCTGCAAATTAAGCTTAAAAAACAAACACGGCGTGCACACTATCAACTTCACACTGTTGGACAAGGTGTCCCCGGATGACAAGGGATTAACTTGTCAATGCCTACAAGTTGTAGAATTGGGTTTTCGTGGAAGCAGAGGGCAAGTAGATTGATGTCTACGCACACTTCTATTCCTGTAGACAGTGTTGGGCCTCCAAGAGCAGAGGTTTGTAGAACAGCAGCAAGTTTCCCTTAAGTGGATCACCCAAGGTTTATCGAACTCAGGGAGGTAGAGGTCAAAGATATTCCTCTCAAGCAATCCTGCAATTAAGATACAAGAAGTCTCTTGTGTCCCCAACACACCTAATACACTTGTCAGATGTATAGGTGCACTAGTTCGGTGAAGAGATATTAAAACGCAGGTGGTATAGATGGTGGTAAACGGTAATTGCGATCTGAAATAAATATTGCAGGAAATAAAGATGCAGTAAAACAGTAAATAAGCGGTGTTTGCAGTATTTGGAAACAAGGCCTAGGGATCATATTTTCACTAGTGGCCACTCTCAACATTGCAATCATAATTGAATATAAATATAAGCACTTCATCATACTACTCTGAAAACACTCTCTTGTTGGATAAAGAACTCAAATTCATTGGGCAAGTGTGCAAAAGCACACCTCAAAGGCATATTCCCAAGTACTAATAAACACCCCACACTGTCACCGTGAGCATTCATAGGAGGTACTAACACACCACAATTCATAAGGGAGTTACACACGGCGCACACACTGTACCGTTACACCGAGGTCACAGTAACCCCAAAGTTCACATAATAAAACACTTGAGTAGCATATGACATCTAGATTGTAAAGCCTATGATCACATAAAGATCACATCATAAGAGAGAGAGATTGAACCACATAGCTACGGTAGAGCCCTCAGCCTCGGGGGAGAACTACTCCCTCCTCATCATGGGAGATAGCAACGGCGATGAAGATGGATTCCGGGGGCACTTCCCCGTCCCGGCGGCGTGCCGGAACAGAGACTTCTGTCCCCCAAACTTGGTTTCGCGATGGCGGCGGCTACGGAACTCTTCGTGGAATATGACTTGACTATTTAGGGTTTTCGCGACTGGAAGAATATATAGGCGGAAGGGCGGCGTCGGAGGGGTCCCGAGGGGCCCACCCCATAGGGGCGCGCCCCCCTCTTGGCCGCACCGCCAGGTGGGGTGGCCACCTCGTGGGCCCTCTCCGTCTCTCCTTCGGTGTTCTGGAACATTCCGTGGAAAATAAGGCCGTGGGCTTTTGTTTCGTCCAATTCCGAGAACATTTCCTGTGTAGGATTTCTGAAACCAAAAACAGCAGAAAACAGGAACTGGCGCTTCGGCATCTTGTTAATAGGTTAGTCCCGGAAAATGCATAAAAATGATATAAAGTGTGAACAAAACATGTAGGTATTGTCATAAAACTAGCATGGAACATCAGAAATTATAGATACGTTGGAGACGTATCAAGCATCCCCAAGCTTAGTTCCTACTCGCCCTCGAGTAGGTAAACGATAAAAAGAATAATTTCTAAAGTGACATGCTACCAACATAATCTTGATCAACACTATTGTAAAGCATATGAGATGAATGAAGCGACTCAAAGCAATGATCTATAGTTTGCTAACAAAAAGATAATGACTAAACAACTAAATCATATAGCAAAAACTTTTCATGAATAGTACTTTCAAGACAGGTATCAAAAAGTCTTGCATAAGAGTTAACTCATAAAGCAATAGATTCAAAGTAAAACGCATTGAAGCAACACAAAGGATGATTAAGTTTCAGCAATTGCTTTCAACTTGTAACATGTATATCTCATGGATAATTGTCAACACAAAGTAATATAACAAGTGCAATAAGTAAACATGTAAGAATCAATGCACACAGTTGACACAAGTGTTTGCTTCTAAGATAGAAAGAAGTAGGTAAACTGACTCAACATAAAGTAAAAGAAAGGCCCTTCGCAGAGGGAAGCAGGGATTACTCATGTGCTAGAGCTTTTTATTTTGAAAACATGGAAACAATTGTGTCAACGGTAGTAATAATTCATATGTGTTATGCATAAAACCTCCTATAAGTTGCAAGCCTCATGCATCGAATACTAATAGTGCCCGCACCTTGTCCTAATTAGCTCGGATTTCCATGGATTATCATTGCATTACATATGTTTCAACCAAGTGTCACAAAGGGGTACCTCTATGCCACCTGTACAAAGGTCCAAGGAGATAAATCGCATTTGATTTCTCGATTTTGATAGATCTCAACTTGAGGACATCCATACCGGGACAACATAGAAAACAAATAATGGACTCCTCTTTTAATGCTTTAAGCATTCAACAACAAATAATATTCTCATAAGAGATTCTGAGGATTAATGTCCAAGCTGAAACTTCCACCATGATACATGGCTTTGGTTGGCGGCCCAATGTTCTTCTCTAACAATATGCATACTCAAACCATTTAATCATGAGAAATCTCCCTTACTTCAGACAAGACGAACATGCATAGCAACTCACATGATATTCAACAAAGGTGTGACAAGTTGATGGCGTCCCCAGAAACATGGTTACCGCTCAACAAGCAACTTATAAGAACTAAGATACATAAACAACATATTCATTACCACAATAGTTTTTTAGGCTACTTTCCCATGAGCTATGTATTGCAAAGACAAGGAATGAAATTTTAAAGGTAGCACGCAAGCAATTTACTTTGGAATGGCAGAAAAATACCACATAATAGGTAGTTATGGTGGACACAAATGGCATAGGTTTTGGCTCAAGGTTTTTGGATGCACGAGAAGCATTCCCTCTCAGTACAAGGCTTTGGCTAGCAAGGTTGTTTGGAGCAAACACAAATATGAACTGGTACAGCAAAAACTTACACAAGAACATTGCAAGCATTATAAGACTCTACACTGTCCTCCTTGTTGTTCGAACACTTTTACCAGAAAATATCTAGACTTTAGAGAGACCAATCATGCAAACCAAATTTCAACAAGCTCTACGGTAGTTCTCCACTAATAGATTTAAACTACATGATGCAAGAGCTTAAACATGATCTACTTGAGAGCTCAAAACAATTGCCAAGTATCAAATTATTCAAGACAATATACCAATTACCACATGAAGCATTTTCTGTTTCCAACCAAATAACAATCAATGCTGAGGCTTTCAGCTTTCGCCATGAATATTAAAGTAAAACGAAGAACACAAGTGTTCAAATGAAAAAGCGGAGCGTGTCTCTCTCCCTCACAAGCATGTTAGGATCCAATTTATTAAGAAAACTTAAATAACAAACGAAAATAAAAGCACACAGACGCTCCAAGTAAAGGGCATAAGATGTGATGGAATTAAAATATAGTTTGACTAGAGATGACCTGATAAGTTGTTGATGAAGAAGGGGATGCCTTGGGCATCCCCAAGCTTAGACGCTTTTGTCTTCTTGAAATATGCAGGGATGAACCACGGGGGCATCCCCAAGCTTATACTTTTCACTCTTCTTGATCATATCATATCATCCTCCTCTCTTGATCCTTGAAAACTTCCTCCACACCAAACTCAAAGCAATCTCATTAGAGGGTTAGTGCATAATCAAAAATTCACATGTTCAGCAAGGACACAATCATTACTAACACTTCTGGACGTTACCCAAGGCTACTGAAAGTTAATGGAGCAAAGAAATCCACTCAAACACAGTAAAAGTGGCAATGCGAAATAAAAGGCAGAATCTGTCAATACAGAACAGTCCGTAAAGACGAATTTGTTCGAGGCACTTAACTTGCTCAGATCAGAAAACTCAAAACTAATGAAAGTTGCGTACATATCTGAGGATCACGCATGAATGTTTTCAAGATTTTACGAGTTTCCTACAGAGAGAACAACGCAAATTCGTGACAGCTATAAATCTGTTTCTGCGCAGAAATCCAAATCTAGTATCAACTTCCTATTAGAGACTTTACTTGGCACAACAATGAAATAAACATGATAAGGAGAGGTTGCTACAGTAGTAACAACTTCCAAGACACAACAAAACATTAGCAAAATAAAAACATGGGTTATCTCCCAAGAACTTTCTTTATAGCCATTAAGATGGGCTCATTAATTTTAATGATGCTCTCGCAAGAAATAAGAGTTGAAGCAAAAGAGAGCATCAACAACAAATAAGAAACACTTTTAAGTCTAACCCACTTCCTATGAAAAGGAATCTTGTAAATAAATAAGTCATGTAAGCATAATGCAATGAGCATAAGAAAACAAGACAAGCGCAACTTCAAGATTTTAAGCAGAAAGAGAGGTGTTTTAGTAACACGAAAATCCCTACAACCATATTGTCCTCTCTCATAAAGATTTTCAGTAGTATCATGAACAAACTCAACAATATAACTATCACATGAAACATTCTTATCATGAGCTACATGCATAAAATTATTACTCTCCACATAAGCATAGTCATTACTATTAATTGTAGTGGGAGCAAATTCAATAAGATAGCTATCATTATTATTCTCATCACCATAATCATCATATATAGGAGGCATATTGTAATCATAATTAATTTTCTCCTCAGTAGTAGGTGGCACCAAAATACCACTATCATTATAATCATCATAAATGGGAGGCAAAGTATCATCAAAGAAAATTTTCTCCTCAAAACTTGGGGGACTAAAAATATCATTTTCATCAAAACCGACCTCCCCAAGCTTAAATTCTTCCATAGCATTAGCAATAATAGTGTTCAAAGAGTTCATGCTAATAACATTGCTACAACTATTTTGCAAACAAAGTTCCATGGGTTTTTTAATTCTCTATTCAAACACATCATGTCCTAATACAAGATAAAGTTCATAAAGATCTCTAATTTTGTTGTTGTTTTCCATTAAGCCTAACTAGTGAAATAAAAACAAGAAACAAAAAGATATAATTGCAGAATCTAAAGGAGATAGCTTCGAGCACTCACACACCGGCAACAGTGCTAGGAAATAGCTTAGTAGTCGGAGGATGTGAATACCTTTTACCTTACCTCCCCGGCAACGGCGCCAGAAAATAGCTTGATGTCTACGCACGCTTCTATTCCTGTAGACAGTGTTGGGCCTCCAAGAGTAGAGGTTTGTAGAACAGCAGCAAGTTTCCCTTAAGTGGATCACCCAAGGTTTATCGAACTCAGGGAGGTAGAGCTCAAAGATATTCCTCTCAAGCAATCCTGCAATTAAGATACAGGAAGTCTCTTGTGTCCCCAACACACCTAATACACTTGTCAGATGTATAGGTGCACTAGTTCGGTGAAGAGATATTAAAACGCAGGTGGTATAGATGGTGGTAAACGGTAATTGCGATCTGAAATAAATATTGCAGGAAATAAAGATGCAGTAAAACAGTAAATAAGCGGTGTTTGCAGTATTTGGAAACAAGGCCTAGGGATCATACTTTCACTAGTGGCCACTCTCAACATTGCAATCATAATTGAATATAAATATAAGCACTTCATCATACTACTCTGAAAACACTCTCTTGTTGGATAAAGAACTCAAATTCATTGGGCAAGTGTGCAAAAGCACACCTCAAAGGCGTATTCCCAAGTACTAATAAACACCCCACACTGTCACCGTGAGCATTCATAGGAGGTACTAACACACCACAATTCATAAGGGAGTTACACACGGCGCACACACTGTACCGTTACACCGAGGTCACAGTAACCCCAAAGTTCACATAATAAAACACTTGAGTAGCATATGACATCTAGATTGTAAAGCCTATGATCACATAAAGATCACATCATAAGAGAGAGAGAGATTGAACCACATAGCTACGGTAGAGCCCTCAGCCTGGGGGGAGAACTACTCCCTCCTCATCATGGGAGACAGCAACGACGATGAAGATGGATTCCGGGGGCACTTCCCCGTCCCGGCGGCATGCTGGAACAGAGACTTCTGTCCCCCGAACTTGGCTTCGCGATGGCGGCGGCTACGGAACTCTTCGTGGAATATGACTTGACTATTTAGGGTTTTCGATACTGGAAGAATATATAGGCGGAAGGGCGGCGTCGGAGGGGTCCCGAGGGGCCCACCCCATAGCTAGGCGCGCCCCCCTCTTGGCCGCGCCGCCAGGTGGGGTGGCCACCTCGTGGGCCCTCTCCGTCTCTCCTTCGGTGTTCTGGAACACTCCGTGGAAAATAAGGCCGTCGTATTTTGTTTCGTCCAATTCCGAGAATATTTCCTGTGTAGGATTTCTGAAACCAAAAACAGCAGAAACAGGAACTGGCGCTTCGGCATCTTGTTAATAGGTTAGTCCCGGAAAATGCATAAAAATGATATAAAGTGTGAACAAAACATGTAGGTATTGTCATAAAACTAGCATGGAACATCAAAAATTATAGATACGTTGGAGACGTATCATAGATCTCGAAGGTTTCTGCCGAAAAGGTGCTCGACTGCTAAAAAGGTAGGGTTTGTTGACAGTAAAATTGATTGATTCTTTGTCCCTCGACTCCCCTTATATAGGAGGCGGAGCCGGGGTTTCGTATTACACAAGTTACAAATCTCGGGATACTCTTTGAGTTCGACCCGTAAGAATACAAGTCTCTATTCCTAATCTATCTCTTCTTGCCATAGTCGACACTTTACTGGGCTTCCGGGCTTCATAATCTTCGGGTTATGGGCCTTCAATAAACCACGGGTACTATCTTCGGCAGGCCCATCCGGGATGCCTATGTCAGTAGCCCCCGAGATTTTGCTTGATTCGTAGAGTCGAGTAAAATCTCCATCGTACAATTCATCCATACATTCTCGAGTCATTTACAAATAGTTTAATCAACACACACATATGTTGTACAGGGATATTGGTGAATGGGGCTGGTTCTTCTGACGGATCGGGTACCAGTTAACTGCTCTCGTGGCAAACCCGCAAAAACCTACTTCAAGGTCAAGTCCCTGGACATGACCCCGGAATACTGGCGTAATTCGATATGTGCCGCTTTAGGACTTACTCATAAATCAAATTCCAGTCATGTTTATAAAATCCATAGCGCGTCCACCATGAATAATTTCTTCGCATCTGTTGATACGGAAAAAGTAGCAGAGCGCATTCGGGTGTGATACTACGCCACTCAGGACAGAACCTGGTGTCTTACCTTCGTAAAATTTTATGGCATCTAGAGATTTTATCGCGACGGACACGCTCTAGGAATATATTGTCGAGTACCTTTATCGGCTGCTGGAATAGCCAATTTTCTCGAGTTATATCATGATACTATCTTTACTCTCCCGATGGGAGTACATGGTGAGTTATATATAACTCGAGGATGTACGACGATAATTGTTCGTCTTATATTTTGTCTACCAATCTCTTCCTCTGCATATTCTATCGGGTGCGCGACCACGCTCCCGATGGGAGTAGCCCCCGATGCTACAGTTAAGTATTTATACTTGGCTGTAGACTCATTTTGCATTGTTGACTCATTCTATTTTTGAAAATGACGACTTCTGCTCGATCCTTATTTTATCGGGTGCGCGACCAGCGCTGACGATGGCCACGATCGTTGTATTGGGAAGGCGCGGGTTCTGTCGTGTCACTGACCTGTGGGTCCAATTCGCTGTTTGACACGCCGCGCAAGTGGAGGACACACGTCCTCCACTTTTTCCGGCACGCGCGCTGTAACGCCTATCCAGTTACTTCACAGTGAAAAGACTTTTGTACCCCTGTAGACACGTGTAAGGCATGGGATCCATTTTTTCCTTCATCCAACGACGCGACGGTTCGGTGACTTGCTATAAATTCCCTCTTCGTCCTCAATAATTCCCTTCGCTACGCCACTCACCTTTCCTTTCTCTCTCCAAAACCACCATTGCTGCTGCCAAGCTCCTGTGCTCTTGCTCTCCTCCGTTCTCCCCAAGCATTCACTTTGATGCCACCAGGCGTGAAGCTCACTAAGCACACCGCGCCAGGAACCAATCCACCGATGGAGCCTACGGAGATTTCTGGGTGGGAGAGATCCAAAATCTCCAACCAAGATCTGAAGACCCTCAAGACATTGGGGCTGCTGAAGAAGGAGGAATCACTGATCTTTCCTGGCGAGGAGAGTTTCCCGACGCCCCGCATCGGATATCGGGTAACTTTTGTCGACCACCTCATTCGCGGCCTCTCTACCCCTATCCACGAGTTTCTTCGTGGACTTCTTTTTGTCTATGGGATTCAGCTGCATCAGCTGACCCCCAACTCTATCCTCCATATCTCGATTTTCATCACTCTATGCGAATGCTTTCTCAGGACCCATCCTCATTGGGGCCTGTGGAAACGCATCTTTTACCTCTGGCGCAACAGCTCTCGCAATGTCGCTTACAATGTGGGCGGCGTTGTCATCTGCGTCCGACCCGAAGTTGACTACTTCGACGTCAAATTCCTCGACTCCGTTCAGGGGTGGCGCCGGAGATGGTTATATATCCAGGAGAAGGATGTTGACTCGCAGGAGTACAACATCGCTCCTTTTGATAGAGCGGCAAAAATCCTCCAGCGCCGATCATGGGACGCCGAAGCTACCGATGAAGATAGAACGGCGACGGATGCTCTGATGAAGCGCATCCATGAACTTCAGAACACCCGCGGTAAAGAAATGTAAGGTGTTCAAATCACTGCTCACTTCCTTTGGATCAGGGTGCAGCCTCTGCAGGCTCGCAAGAACCCCCTCTAGATGTATGTTGGCGAGGAAGATGTTGATCGCATATTCGAGGACCTTTCTGTGAATGTCTTGGAGAGCCTTGTTCGACGTTTTTCTTCGCTGAGCAAAAAACAAGAGGTTCCAGCCTCTTGTCGCGTGGAGCCGTATAGTGGCAACCACGCCCTCCCCGAAGTAAGTAACTTTTTCTTCTTATTGTGTCTGTAATTTTCGACTGCTATCTTGTTTCCTTGTATCCTTGTATTTATTTGCTGTTCATTCGACAGAACCATCAAACTCTTTCTTCTCTTCCTCCCCTTCCCGAGGGTGGAGAGGTGGATGAGCGAACCGTCATTACTGACGAGTCGCAAGAATCCTCTCATCCTGAACTAGAAGTCGCGGGATCTCGCAAATCCCTGGATTCCTCTGAAAAAGACACGAAAAGAGAGGCTTCTGAATCCGTGCACTCTCCTCCTTCCGTTGTTTCTCCCAAGAACAAAAGGAAAAGGGGTGAGACCGAAGACTCCGGCGCCTCCAAGCCTGCTGAGCCTGCTCCCGAAGAATCATCTCCCGAAGATGAGGGTAACTTCGACCCTTACGACGACGTAGGATCCGTTAGCTTGTAAGTTTCCTTGTTGTTGTTTTGGCACGACTTCTGTTTACTTGTCATGCTTATGTTCCTATGTTGACAGTGGCGAGAAGGAGGAAGAAGAAGGACCCGCGATCCTTGGCACTGCTCCCACGAGTACGTCCAACACCGTGTGACGTGGGCATTACCCTTCGGGTAACCAATGTTGCTCTACCCTATGCGGTCCAGCTGGAGGCCCATGAAGGTACCCGATGGCAAGATGGGCCACTAGGACGGTGCGGCGGAAGATTACTTGAAGTGCAAGACACGGAAGAAGCCGAACAAGGAAATATTAGAGATATATCTACTGTAAACCTACTCGTACTCGATTAGATCTCTCGAGACCTGGCCACCTATATAAAGGCCAGGAGAGGGGCTATCGAGGGACACAATCAATCTTAGCAATCTTAGCCAGCAAAAGCTTAGAGCTAGGTTACCCTAGCAATTAGCCATCTCGACGAGATCACAGCCGAACTATTCGGCACCCCATTGTAACCTGTTTTCATCATAATCAAGAACAGACAGGCAGGACGTAAGGGTTTTACCTCATCGAGGGCCCCGAACCTGGGTAAATCGCTCTCCCCACTTGTCTGTACCGATGTCTCGTGTCAGCTTGCAGGATTCCATCAACCCTAAGCCCCTATCGGAGGGCATTGCCGAGGAGCACCCTCGACAATTGGCGCCGTCTGTGGGAACCCTGTCGGCACAAGGCAGGGCATCGGCAGATCCAATCATGACACCGGTGGCTTCGCCGGCAACTTCATCAGCAACTTCGTCGACACCATCATCGCCGATCCTGGGAAGTCCGATTCGATTCGGCTCCTACGAGTTCACTCCGCACAGCGATTCCTCCCGCTCGAACTTTTCAGATCTACAAGGAAACATGGAGATGACCTTCGGCAGCGTCCACTACAACGTCAACGCAGAAGGAATCCTTCGACTGCTGGAATCGCCCACTTCCGGATCGACGAGTTCAAGCGCGTCATCGTCACTCGACCTATCGGCTGGTCTGACAGGATCGACGTGCTCACCCGTGCCCTCGACTCCCCGCTCGGTGTCCTCCATGTCGGTAGGATCTGACGATCCCACATCTTCGGAATTAACTTCGTACACTGAACTGCGACACCAGGCACGGGCTGGGTACGAGCGACACGCCGTTCATCTGCAACGCCCAGTATTCATCGGGAGAGGACAGTATCGACAGCATCATCCAGGGAACCACCCGAAGAACGGCACACCATCAGGTTTATGTCGCCAACAACACGGGAAACACAAGGCGCAGAGGAGACGAGGACCATACTCCCCGTTCCAGTAGAAGGGCAAGTTTTGAAAACAGCGCCAGCAACCGCGATAGCGACTACACCATCGCGGATGAGGAGTGGGCAGCAGCCAGGGCAGCAGTACTCAACAACACACCACTCCCCGCAGGAACTTCGGTTGGAACCCTCAATGCTTATCGCTCTATACTAGAGAAAAACCGGGAGCACCTGTCGAAAGAGCAAGCCACCCTCGAGAGACGCCTATCTGCGGCAGATCGATCCAGTGAACGGCGAAGGGGCTCGCAAGGGAGTGCCTCCCGAAACACTCAGGGAGCAGGCAAGCACCGGTCGAGACTATCCAGGCTTTCGGAAGATGACGCCAGAGAGATAACGTCGAATCTGACTAAATCCTTTATGACTACGGATACCGCGGGCATGCCACGGCCAAAAACCGTTGCAGGAGCAACGGCCAACCTCGCCGCTTACCTCATCAACCAGCGCCCCGAAGGATCCATGGCTCAAGCTCATCGAGGTGCCCTGGAGAGTCTCGCGATATTGGGGAACAACCTAGTCCCGCAAAAGGAAAAGACCACGGTGCAAGGCAGTGGTTCAAAACATCATGCGAGAGATGCTCGGGATGAAATCACCTAGAGCAAGATCGACAAAGCAAGGCGACGACGCGCCGCTAGAAACGACAACGATAGCGACTCTTCGGATGAAGATCAGGAGTACGACGGCGAGCTCAGGGGAGCCGACTGTCTAAGTTACAAAATCCGTGAGACGATGCCGCCCAAAAAGTTCAAACCTACCCCTACCGACACTGCCAAGTACGATGGGCAGCAGGAACCAAGATCCTGGATAGACGACTACCTGCAGACTGTGATCTTGCACAAAGGAAACCAGATAGCAGCAATGCAATGCTTACAGCTCTACTTGAAGGATTCAGCGCGAGCCTGGCTAAGGGGGCTGCCGAAAGGTTCCGTTAAATCATGGGACGACCTAGTAGATGCCTTCGTTGCCAATTTCCAAGCAACATACAAGAGGCCCGTTGGGATCGAAGAGTTGCGGAATTGCCGACAGAAGCAGAAGGAGTCGATGCGTTCATACATCGGGAGATTCACAAAACTCCTGAACGCTGCCGAAGACGTATCTGTCGACAGAGCAATCGACGCTTTCAGCGATGGCGTTCAGCGGGAGAGCTACATAGAAGAACTCGGGCGCAAAAAGCCAAAAACCATAACCAAGTTAATGGAAATCGCCAACAGTTGGGCTGATGGTGAGGACAATGTACGAAGGCCACGACAGCGCAGTGACGACGAAGACGACGACCAGCCGAAGCACGACTCGGGTGGCCGAAGGGATCGTCACAAAAGAAGGAAGAACCGCAACTATGATGATAACAATCTGGTAGCCGCAGGGTATTCCGATCGACAGGACGATCGAGACGATCGACACGACGGTAATCGGAACAACTCTGGGAACCGTGGCAACTATAAACCACGACAGCAGAGGACTCCTGAATTACCCTACGCTGAGCAGATCAACGCCCCCTGTTACCTGCATTCGTATGTCGATTCCAAGGACGGCAAAACGAAGTCAAGTCACCTGCTCAGGGACTGTCGGCAGTTCCTTGACATGCACAAACTCATCCAGCAGTCAGGCCAGCAACAGCTACCACCACCACCCCCACCTCCACCGCAGCATCAAGTCCAGCAGGCTCAACCCCATCAACCCAACGAGGCGTTCCCACCACCACGTGGGCAGATGAGCATGATCCATAGGACAGGTGTTTCGAAAAGGGAGATGAAGAAGCTCACCCGAGAGATCAACTTGGCAGAAAGCATCATGGCAAACATCCCCGAGTACGTCGAGTGGTCTTCTCAGAACATTACGTTCAGTCGAGCAGATCACCCGATGACCATACCAAAACCAGGACACGCTGCCTTGGTAGTCGAAGCACAAATTGGGGGGTTCAAGATGAGCAAAGTCTTTATGGATGGTGGAAGCGGGCTAAACCTGATATTCGTCGACACAATCAGAAGTATGGGGATCACCATGAGGATGCTGGAAGAAACAGACACCTGCTTCCATGGGATCCTTCCAACCGCACCGGGCTACTCTCTTGGCAAAGTCTACCTGAATGTTATCTTCGGCAGAGCCGACAATTTCAGGAAGGAAAAGATCGAGTTTGAAGTGGTGAACTGGGAGTCACAGTATCACGCTATACTCGGGAGACCAGCGTATGCCAAGTTCATGGCTGTGCCGCATTATGCATACCTCAAGCTGAAAATGCCTGGGAACAACGGGACAAACATCACAGTCTATGGAAGTTTTTCACGCTCGGACAATTGTGATCGCGACTTTCAGAGGATTGCTGCAAAGTTCGGGTCACAGCAAGAAATCATCGACCCTCCGCCCAAGCTGTCATTACGAGAAATCAAGGAAGAAAAAGATGGCAGGGAAACCAAGAAGAAGCCAGCCGCTCTCGCCCTTAAAGCTTCGGCAGCAGAAGCTTCGGCAGCAGAAGCCTCGGCAGCAAAAGGTCCGGCAGTTGATGGCACAGAAGGCTTAAGAGACAGTAAGACGCTGGCAACCACCACCCAAACCCCTGATGAAACCAGCAACGCTGCAGCAACCACTAACGTGGTGAAGAAGCCAGAAGAAGAGAAGAACCCCTTCCTTGCTTAAGCAATTTATTAGCCTTTATTTTCCTTTTTTCCTTTTATTTTAAACAGGGCCTTCCTTTTTTCGCCCTCTAGCCTCGTGCTTACCTTATTAATGAGAACTTAAGCTTCGATTCTTTGTTAAGCATTGCAGTAACTACAAACTTCAAAGCCCCATCACTATGCAAACATAGTACGAGGCCGAAGATCGTGCTCCAAAAAGCCTCTACGAGTGCTAAAAAGACGTTCACCTTTCCCTCTGCTATAGATGCCTCTACGAGTGCCGTAAATAGCAAGAGTTTGGAAATACATATAAACACAACCCACGTTCGATATTTTACTTATGGAAATATCAAGGAACAACGGGCTCATCGGCAGAACCACTACACCCGAAATATTCGGGAGTGCCTGTCGAAACATAAATCGGTTGAAAGCAAAGTTGCGCATACAACAGGTTTAGCAAAACCTGCAACACGAGCTGATCACTCAAATGATTTGCTAACCAACCAATACACATACATTTAAACGAGCAACTTAGATTTGCTCAGTGAAAACTTGCCAACAGCAAATAACATGGTAAAAGTACATATGCATGTATCTACCGAATAAAAAGGCATCATTACATAATCCAAACGCTTGGATGAAGTAGCCAAATTATCTATTCACAAAACAAACATTAAATCCCTGAAATTACCCTTGCGGAGTTCCTCTTTCTTCAGGTACCTTTGAGTCCTCCTCAAGTCTGTCAACAATTATATTGGCAGGCAACAATACCTTCGGATACAGTGCCTCCAAGTCTCCAGTTGCGTTGGCAATCGACAGCAAACCTGCCGAGGGATAACGGGCAAGTACAAGGGCAAGTGTAAACCTGGCCCCTGCAAAAACTTGCGCACGCACGAAGTCTCGGATCTTCTTGGCATTACCAAACTCAGACATCAAAGCAAGGAGCGTGGGGGGAACTGCGTTCAAAGGGAAAATTGTTTTCCAAACCACCCTCATAGCCTTGTAGCACTTGTCAAAAAAGTGGTGGACCTGCTGAACCCGATCCTGAAATTGCGCGACAGCCGAAGCCTTCGAGTGCTCCCGCCAGAAAATCTCTTCGGCTGAGGACAGCTGGGTTAATGCATTCACACGCTCGTGAATCCGTTTGTTCTCTTCTGCACGGTTCAGAGCTATGACTGGCACAGAAATAAACGATGGATCAGATAAGACGCTGTCGTCAAAAGGGCGCAGAGATCAAGGAACTCACAGTTCAAACTCTCGGTAGCTTTATGTAGCTCAGTAAGAGCGTACAGCTCCACGTCGGCTGCAATCTCGCTCTTCTTGTTGACAATCGCAGCTAAGGCATAAGTGCTGCGCAGATCCTTTTCCATTTGGGTGATCCGATCCTTCATCCGCTGGATCCGATCACCTTCGGGAAGAACGCCCGAAGAGTCATCAACAAACGAGGGCACCGGGAAAACCTGCAGGCAACAGCGTTAAAAGGATGATGGATATGGTCAAATTAAGCATCCAACATAACTCCCATCGGGAGAAGTACAAGTAATTTCTATCAGGAGAAGTACAAGTGAAGATATTATGACAAAAGTGTGCTGGCAACATTGCCAGCACAGTGTTCATTACAAACTTAAGTTCTCGCAACAGAATAATGTTTCATACTAGCCCAAGGATAAAATTGTTACAACAATCAAGGAGCCTGAGTCTGAGTCGACAGGCTGGGGCCAGCCGATGTCTTTCCTGACGAAACTAGTTCAAGGAGCTGGCGAGCACAAGTACGGGCAGACACTGTAAAGGCGCTTAAGTCAACAAATCGCCCATCTTTTTCTTTCGGCAGCTCCTTAGTCATTTCTTCGATGTCAGCCTTAAAGCCGTAACCCATCATAAGTTGGAAGGCAAGGAGGGCACCATAGGTACGCGAGGTACGCTTGAATACCTCAATAACTTCCTTGGTGTCGACTGCGAAGGCATCAATCAGCTGCCCCAGAGTCTTCTCCTGCTTGACCTTGGGGAATATCATCGAATGCATCCGCGCCAGAGCACCCTTTCCCTTGTCAAGAAGCTCCCGGGTAAGCTGGTGGGAGGCGAGAACCATCGACACACCATTTGCCGGAGAGTTGCTCGGAACTTTGTCCAAGGCAGTAGCAGGGATGCTGGCGGCTTCTGCAAGAAATTGAATTGGAGGAAATCATTGATGAAGAAACAGATCCATAAAAAGTAATAATCTACAAGAGATGTATGAAAGAGCTTACCAAGTAGAGCCAAGGCAGACTGACGAAGGAGTTCATCCTTTTCTGCTGCCCGAGCTTCCTCCTCCTTCAGCCTCTCTTTCAGCTTGCTCAGCTCTTCTTTTAGGGAGTCGACCTCCTGGCGAGCTATGGCGGCCTTTTTGATGGCGCCATCTAACTTTGAAGAAGAAGACTTAGCTTCCTCCTGCAGCCGAACTTTGTCCGCCTCCAGAGAGGTAAATTGAGAGGCGAAGGCCTCTAAAGAGGATATCACACCTCGCAGATCCTTGAAGAAAGGGAATGTTTTACAAAGATCATTAGGCAAGACACACTCCAAAAGATTCGTGTTATATTCGAGAAGGACTTACAGAAGGAGGAGCTGTGGTAGCAGCAGGAACATCTTTCCCTTTGGAAAGGGAGGAAGCAGTCGATACTTGCGCCGCCGGAGCCACTTTAGGAGCCGAAGCTTCGGAAGCTGCGGCGGCCGGTGAAACAGCATCAGATCTGACCCTCTTAGGCGGAGGTTCAACGAAAGCTTCGTCACTACAAGAAGGATTTGATCAACCAAAGTTATGAGAAAAATGCGAGAAAACAAAGGAGCAGAATATAGTAAAAAGGAGGAAAACACTTACATGTCAAGGAGATCATCTTCATCGGCAAAGCCGCCGATTGATCTCTTCGTGGCGGAGCCCTGGTCTCCTCCGCAGCTGCATTAACAAAGGCATCATGATCAGCGTCATCATCACGCACTGATCCCTCTGTGTCGCAAGTGTCATCGGCTGATGGAGGGAGATTGGTGTGAGCGGTTTCAGAATCTATCGGATCATCGTGATCGCTTGTTGGGCTTGTGTCTTTGCCTAATCGACGGTACCTCGGAGGAGGGATCCTCACGAGGGGGAGAAGAAGTAGGGGCCATAGGGCGGAGTGCACACGGGACGGTGGTACGCGAGTTACCCAGCTTCGGAACACCTGCACGATGACAGGGCCTACTGCTGCTTGTCTGGAATTATCTGGGCGCTTTCGCGTTGTTACAATGAGTTGTGGTTGTGCCTCTAGGGCTCCCGGGATCCGGCTTATAAAGGCGCACGGATCTAGGGTTTACATGGAGAGTCCTAGCCGGATTACAGATAGCCTAACTACGATACAACATCTTGTCGTGCACGTCACGGATCCGCCTTCCATACACGTCGTACTGGATCCGGGTTCCTCATGGGCCTCCACGGATCCGGGTTACTCCTAAGGTCGGTACGGATCCGGCCTGCTGATCCTGGGCTGGACTTCTTCCTTCATGATCAACAGCAACTGGGCCGCCCGATGGGCCACATGCCTCATCACCATCTGTGGGCCACCCGGGCTTGCCGGATCTAGGCACTGTCGATGGTACACCCATGAAGTATACCCACAACAGTAGCCCCCAGAGTTCTCCGAGTTTCGCCTGCAGTTTCCGCCATGCTTCTGCCGTAAGTTTCCGGCATCGTTGGTAACGCGGAGAAACTTGAAGAGCTCCAACTTTGCATTTTCTTCTTTTCTCAACTTTCAGTCGGAAAATGCTCCCATCCTGCGGGACTTCATCCATCGACATTCCAAAGAACATTTCCGGGTTACTCCCTGCTCGCGAATGGAAGCTAACTTACTTTCACGCGATTACCCGGAATCTTAAAAGACTCAAACGGTTCCGCCAAATCTGGCGCCATTTTCGCGCGATTTCCGCGGTAACTTATCTCTAGCCATTTTTACCGTTAGGGTTTAGGACACGTGTCACGCATCCAACGGCGCGACGCTTGCGTTCCGACCACAGGATGCGGAACACGAATCTTATCCCTTCAGCCTATAAATATCGGCCGTCGACCCCTTTACCCCTCATTCACCCCCTTCTCACCTCTCTGCCGAGCGCCGCCCGAGAGCTCCTCCTCCGCCGCGCCGGAATCCCGTCGGAAAGTCACCGGAGCATCACCGGAGCGAACCCGCCACCGTGGTGTTCTTCGTGTTCATAACTCCGGCGAGCCACCGCAACTCCGACCACCGCACGCCATTACGGTAACCTTCGAGCTCCACTTTCGCGCCGTAGTTGGTAGGGATGAACTTGGAGAGGACGATGTGGGATCCGACTAAAGAAAGTTTCCGCCAAACCTTTTTGCTTCAGATGTCGTCAGCAACTCCGCCTCCGACCTCGGAACCAATTATGGCGACCCCAATCTCCTCCGCCCCTCCTCCCTTCATTCCAATCAGGTTGGATCCTTCAAAGGATTCCGGCAAGGAGGTGGCGGGGACCTCTGCTCACCCGGAGAAAACCTCCGGGGCGGGTCAGACGGAGCACCAAGCGGACGAGGCCACAAAGAAAACGAAAGCTCGGAAGCGAGACTCTGAAGCCAAAGGAAAATGGTGGCCATGCACCACCACCGAGATGGAGCTGAAGAACCTCGAATCGGAAGGCTTTCTGCAGCCCGGAAGCTGGAGGTCAGTTCCGGATGAACTTGCTCCGGCTCCGAGGGACGATGAGATGGTGCTGACGAAAGCACTGGTGGAGCGCGGATTTTCGTTTCCGCCTTCAGAATTTTTCTTGGAGATTCTGAAGACGTATGGACTCCAACCTCACAACATATCTCCAAACTCCGTGCTCGCCATCAGCAACCACGTCGCCCTCTGCGAAGGCCATCTCCGGGTAACCCCTGAGATTTCTCTGTTCCAATATTTTTTCTCTGTCAAGAAGATCCGGCAAGCCGGCGAACTCGCCACATGCGGATCCATCACATTTATGCTCCGCCCGGGCCGCGTCTACCCTCCAACCGACCGCCACGAATCCGCGAGGTACTGGTCCGCGGGTTTCTTCTATCTGAAGGACTGATGGCGTGTAACTCACACGTTCGTTGGGAACCCCAAGAGGAAGGTATGATGCGCACAGTAGCAAGTTTTCCCTCAGAAAGAAACCAAGGTTTAATCGAACCAGGAGGAGCCAAGAAGCACGTTGAAGGTTGATGGTCGCGAAATGTGATGCGGCGCAACACCAGGGATTCCGGCGCCAACTAGGAACCTGCACAACATAACCAAAGTACTTTGTCCCAACGAAACAGTGAGGTTGTCAATCTCACCGGCTTGCTGTAACAAAGGATTAAACGTATCGAGTGGAAGATGTTTGCAAAGAAAACAGTAAAACAAGTAGATTGTATGCTATGTAAAGAATAGGACCGGGGTCCACAGTCACTAGAGGTGTCTCTCCCATAAGATAAAGCATGTTGGGTGAACAAATTACAGTCGGGCAATTGACAAATAGAGAAAGGCATAACAATGCATATACATGACATGGTAAATATAGTGAGATTTAATCCGGGCATTACGACAAAGAACATAGACCGCCATCCAACTGCATCTATGCCTAAAAAGTCCACCTTCAGGTTATCATCCGAACCCCCTCCAGTATTAAGTTGCAAAGCAACAGACAATTGCATTAAGTATGGTGCGTAATGTAATCAACAACTACATCCTTAGACATAGCATCAATGTTTTATCCCTAGTGGCAACAGCACATCCACAACCTTAGAACTTTCTGTCACTGTCCCAGATTCAATGGAGGCATGAACCCACTATCGAGCATAAATACTCCCTCTTGGAGTTAAGAGTAAAAACTTGGCCAGAGCCTCTACTAATAACGGAGAGCATGCAAGATCATAAACAACACATGAACAATAGATTGATAATCACCATAATCATAGTACTCTCTATCCATCGGATCCCGACAAACACAACATATAGAATTACATATAGATGATCTTGATCATGTTAGGCAGCTCACAAGATCCAACAATTAAGCACAACAAGGAGAAGACGACCATCTAGCTACTGCTATGGACCCATGGTCCAGGGGTGAACTACTCACTCATCACTCCGGAGGCGACCATGGCGGTGTAGAGTCCTCCCGGAGATGAATCCCCTCTCCGGCAGGGTGCCGGAGGCGATCTCCTGAATCCCCCGAGATGGGATTCGCGGCGGCGGCGTCTCCGTAAGGTTTTCCGTATCGTGGCTCTCGGTCGGGGGTTTCGCGGGAAGCTTTAAGTAGGCGGAGGGTCAACGCGAGGGGCCACACGAGGCCCAGGTAGGTCGGCGCGGCCAGGGCTCCGCGCGCCGGCCTCCCTCCCGGCTGCCTCGTGGCCCCACTTCGTTAGGTCTTCGGTCTCGGAAGCTTCGTGCAAAAATAGGACCCGGGCGAAAGTTTCGTCCAATTCCGAGAATATTTCTTTACTAGGATTTCTGAAACCAAAAACAGCAGAAAACAGCAACTGGCTCTTCGGCATCTTGTTAATAGGTTAGTTCCAAAATGCATAAATATGACATATAATGTGCATAAAACATGTAGGTATCATCAATAAAGTAGCATGGAACATAAGAAATTATCGATACGTTGGAGACGTATCAGCATCCCCAAGCTTAGTTCTGCTCGTCCCGAGCAGGTAAAACGATAACAAAGATAATTTCTGAAGTGACATGCCATCATAATCTTGATCATACTATTTGTAAACATATGTAATGAATGCAGCGATCAAAGCAAAGGTAATGACATGAGTAAACAACTGAATCATAAAGCAAAGACTTTTCATGAATAGTACTTCAAGACAAGCATCAATAAGTCTTGCATAAGAGTTAACTCATAAAGCAATAAATCAAAGTAAAGGTGTTGAAACAACACATAAGAAGATTAAGTTTCAGCGGTTGCTTTCAACTTGTAACATGTATATCTCATGGATATTGTCAACATAAAGTAATATAATAAGTGCAATATGCAAGTATGTAGGAATCAATGCACAGTTCACACAAGTGTTTGCTTCTTAAGGTGGAAGGAGATAGGTAAACTGACTCAACAATAAAAGTAAAAGAATGGTCCTTCAATGAGGAAAGCATCGATTGCTGTATTTGTGCTAGAGCTTTTATTTTGAAAACATGAAACAATTTTGTCAACGGTAGTAATAAAGCATATGAGTTATGAAAATTATATCTTACAAGTTGCAAGCCTCACGCATAGTATACTAATAGTGCCCGCACCTCGTCCTACTTAACTTGGACTACCGGGTCTTCGCATGCCATGTTTCAACCAAGTGTCACAAAGGGGTACCTCCATGCCGCCTGTACAAAGGTCCAAGGAGAATGCTCGCATTTCGGATTTCTCGCTTTTGATTATTCTAAACTTAGACATCCATACCGGGACAACATGGACAACAGATAATGGACTCCTCTTAAATGCATAAGCATGTAGCAAAGTTATTATTCTCATATGAGATTGAGGATATATGTCCAAAACTGAAACTTCCACCATGGTTCATGGCTTTAGTTAGCGGCCCAATGTTCTTCTCTAACAATTTTGCATGCTCCAACCACTAAAATGATAGACCTTCAGACAAGACGGACATGCATAGCAACTCACATGATATCTTCTCTTTCTTAATAGATGGCCCCATTTTCCTGCCCTCTCATGAGGCCACGTCACCCTTATTATCCCACCGCTTTCCCAGCCTCTCCTCGACCCATCCATCCCCACGCCCGAAAAGAAACCGCAATTACTTAATTATTTATTTCGGTAGTCAAACAGTCCCCCAACCTTCAGTTATCTTCTCGACCTCTCCATGCCGCCGTATCATCTCCCCGAGGGGCTCTTCCTATAAACTGTATGTCCAAACAATCTTGGCTTCAATTCACCACCCATGGCGTCTGTCTCCTTGGAAAACCAGCTACAGGCCAGCAGCCCGTCGCGTCCCTGGCCGCCCGGTGGCTTCCGGCGGACATGAGCACCAGGTCCGTGTCCATGTTCTTCCAAGTTCCACCTCCCTCGCCTCTCAAAGAAGTAGCAGCAAGAGCATGGATGAGTCCGCCATT
Source organism: Lolium multiflorum (assembly GCA_030979885.1). NCBI lineage: Eukaryota > Viridiplantae > Streptophyta > Magnoliopsida > Poales > Poaceae > Lolium > Lolium multiflorum. Next base: position 167,164,555 of record CM061753.1, on the reverse strand, counting down.
ATTTTCGACGCGTCTGTGTGCCAGTCCTATACTTCCTGGCATCGGCTTCCCCCACCAATTGGTGGTCATCGTCTCCTGAGGCTCCGACGGAAACATCGCATGGAGCAGATCGTCGTCATCGGGACGGGACGGCGGCGCCGGTCGGTGGTCGTTGTCGTCGTTGGCGCAATGCATCGCTTGCCCAGCACATCTGTTGTGCTCGATGTGCCCATGGCAGGAGTTCCACCCTGTACAGATGAGTTCACTTTTTCTTATTTTCATCAGAAACTTGGAATCAAATCGATTCATGTGGTTCATTATTCTTTGGTTATCCTCAGATGCGCTAATTATAAATATTTTTCCACTCTGATTCTATAGTTTATTTGCTTGATCCAAATCTATAACCCCTAACCCAGTCTCTTAGTTTTTTTGCTAGCAGATCTTGGCCCGCTCTAGATGTCCTGTTGGCAAAACCCAACCCGCGGTGAGCTGATTCATTTTCTCCTTCATTCACAGGATTTGAGGCGGGCTCAACCTCCTTCCGTGGCGTCGCCGTTGTCCTCGATAATAAGATCTGGGGCGGAATTGAGTTCTTTTGCCGAGGTTGTGTTCACATGTTCGCAGGGGATTTTGGATTAGATCTGAACACAATTTCTATTGTACCATTCATTTATGTTATTCCACGGTGGTATTAGTTTTTATTGGTTTTTGGCTTTTTGCAGGCTCATATATGCACACAGACCATCAATGCAGAAAAGAAATCTATTTCATATGATACCTGTTTTACGTTTCAGCTATTCATACCTTCTACATTAGTCACTGTCCGTACTCATATTCAGGGGCATAGCTCTTATCAATTTCCCAGGGGTTTGTACAACTATTGATCAGATCATTATCTCCATCTTGGATGAGCTTCAATTAGTGGTTAGTTACTAATTCATCGTGTGTTTGCTGTTTTAAAACATTTCTTTATATAACTTGATTACTTATGTTCATTAAGATTCGCTTTCTGCATGTCAGAATCTGTGCACAAGGGAGGATTTACAAAAGGAACTACAAGTTTGTCTGATGGGTGAAAGTGAGTGTAAATAAGAACTCATTATTTGTATAGAATTTGTGACAAATCAAATATAGTGCTCTAAATCAATACATGTTGTATTTTTCCAAGTGTTATTCCCATATTCAAGATGTGCAATATTTATTTTACTTTTCAGATTATGCTATGATATTTTTGTATAATATTCAACATTTTTCAGTGTTCAATAGTTTGTTTCTAATGGTTCCGCTGCAACGCGCGGGGTATCATCTAGTTCAACAATAGTTGATGGCGTTCCCCAGAAGCATGGTTATCGCACAACAGGCAACTTAATAAAATATAAAGTGCATAAGTACATATTCAATACTACGATAGTTTTTAAGGCTATTTTGTCCCATGAGCTATATATTGCAAAGGTGAATGATGGAATTTTAAAGGTAGCACTCAAGCAATTTACTTTGGAATGGCGGAGAAATACCATGTAGTAGGTAGGTATGGTGGACACAAATGGCATAGTAGTTGGCTCAAGGATTTTGGATGCATGAGAAGTATTCCCTCTCGATACAAGGTTTAGGCTAGCAAGGTTATTTGAAGCAAACTCAAGGATGAACAAGTGCAGCAAAACTCACATAAAAGACATATTGTAAACATTATAAGACTCTACACTGTCTTCCTTGTTGTTCAAAACTCAATACTAGATATTATCTAGACCTTGGAGAAACCAAATATGCAAATCAAATTTTAGCAAGCTCTATGTATTTCTTCATTAATGGGTGCAAAGCATATGATGCAAGAGCTTAAACATGAGCACAACAATTGCCAAGTATCACATTATCCAAGACATTTTTAGAATTACTACATGTAGCATTTTCCAATTCCAACCATGTAACAATTTAACGAAGAAGAAACTTCGCCTTGAACATTATGAGTAAAGCCTAAGGACACATGTGTCCATATGCAACAGCGGAGCGTGTCTCTCTCCCACAAAGTGAATGCTAGGATCCATCTTATTCAAACAAAAACAAAAACGAAAACAAACCGACGCTCCAAGTAAAGAACACCAGATGTGACTGAATAAAAATATAGTTTCACGGAGGAACCTGATGATGTTGTCGATGAAGAAGGGGATGCCTTGGGCATCCCCAAGCTTAGACGCTTGAGTCTTCTTAAAATATGCAGGGGTGAACCACGGGGGCATCCCCAAGCTTAGAGCTTTCACTCCTCTTGATCATAGTATATCATTCTCCTCTCTTGACCCTTGAAAACTTCCTTCACACCAAACTTCAAGCAAACTCATTAGAGGGTTAGTGCACAATTAATAATTCACTCATTCAGAGGTGACACAATCATTATTTTCACTTCTGGACATTGCATAATGCTACTGGACATTAATGGATCAAAGAAATAAATCCAACATAGCAAAAGAGGCAATGCGAAATAAAAGGCAGAATCTGTCAAAAACAGAACAGTCCGTAAAGACGAATTTATAAATGGCACCAGACTTGCTCAAATGGAAAAACTCAAAACTAATGAAAGTTGCGTACATATCTGAGGATCACGCTCGTAAATTGGCAGATTTTTTCGAATTTTCTACAGAGAATTGTGCCCAGATTCGTGACAGACAGCAATGCTGTTTCTGCGCAGCGATCCCAAATATAACATCAACTTTGACATAGAAACTTTACTTGGCACAAAAACATGATAAGGAGAGGTTGCTACAGTAGTAAACAACTTCCAAGACTCAACAAAACAAAAAATTGCTGTAGGTAAAAACATGGGTTGTCTCCCATAAGCGCTTTTCTTTAACGCCTTTCAGCTAGGCGCAGAAAGTGCAAATCAAGTATCATCGAGAGATGGTGTGTCAACCTTACCTTGGGCTTCATCTTTACCTTTCTTAATGTTTTTCTTTCCTTTTGGTTTAGGAAATATATGATTCCCCCTGGTATAGAGGTGAATTTCAGAGTGCCTTCTCCCACATCAATGACTGCTCCCAATAGTTTCAGCAAGGATCTTCCGAATATGATTTTTCCTGTTTCAATAATAAGATAATCAATGGATACTGTTCTTCCACGAATGGTTGTATGCACACCTGCAGCTATTCCCTTAGGAATTATGATAGAGTTATCAATAAGAGCTATTTCTTCTCCCCCTTTATCGACTCCCCAAAGTTTCAAAGATTTATAAATGTTTTCAGGCATAAGGCAAAATTCATACATAATATCACAATAGGCATGAAGAGTTCGATCACCGATAACAATTTTAACAGAAGGGTCCCATGATGAAGGTTTAGGATTCTCTAAGACTTGTTCAAGACGATTACGAACACAGTGATAATTATCATTTAAGCGAGATGTACTTATCTCGAGATTGTTCAATCTATTATGAATGCTAATAAGGGCTGAATCAAAGTTATTAGCTGAATCATGTGATGCAACCAATTTCTTTATGGCATTAAAAGCTTGATCCCCATTACAATGAAGGAAATCTCCTCCTACTAAAGTGTCCAAAGCATATCTATAGCGAACCATAAGACCAAAATAAAAATTACTAAGGAGCAAACTTAGAGTCATTTGAGGTTCAGTTTTACGATAAGAAGTAAAAATTCTAGACCAAGCATCCTTAAAACTCTCCTCATCCCCTTGCTTGAAAGTGAAAACTAAGTCTTCAGGTGAAGAAGTAACAGGTTCAGAGCTAGACATGGTAATAAAAGTAACTAAAATTTTTTTGTATTTTAAATATAGAGTGCAGGACAATAAAGCAAACTAGATAGAGTAAATGCAAGTAACTAATTTTTTTGTGTTTTTGATATAGCAAACAAGATAATAAATAAAGTAAAACTAGCAACTAATTTTTTTTGTATTTTGTTTAGGTGCAGCAAACAAAGTAGTAAATAAAATAAAGCAAGACAAAAACAAAGTAAAGAGATTGAGAAGTGGAGACTCCCTTGCAGCGTGTCTTGATCTCCCCGGCAACGGCGCCAGAAAAAGAGCTGTTGCCGTGGGAGGCAATTCTCTGTGGTGTAAATTTTCTTTCGTTCCCCGGCAACGGCGCCAGAAAAAGAGCTTGATGGCGTGTAACTCACACGTTCGTTGGGAACCCCAAGAGGAAGGTATGATGCGCACAGTAGCAAGTTTTCCCTCAGAAAGAAACCAAGGTTTAATCGAACCAGGAGGAGCCAAGAAGCACGTTGAAGGTTGATGGTCGCGAAATGTGATGCGGCGCAACACCAGGGATTCCGGCGCCAACTAGGAACCTGCACAACACAACCAAAGTACTTTGTCCCAACGAAACAGTGAGGTTGTCAATCTCACCGGCTTGCTGTAACAAAGGATTAAACGTATCGAGTGGAAGATGTTTGCAAAGAAAACAGTAAAACAAGTAGATTGTATGCTATGTAAAGAATAGGACCGGGGTCCACAGTTCACTAGAGGTGTCTCTCCCATAAGATAAAGCATGTTGGGTGAACAAATTACAGTCGGGCAATTGACAAATAGAGAAAGGCATAACAATGCATATACATGACATGGTAAATATAGTGAGATTTAATCCGGGCATTACGACAAAGAACATAGACCGCCATCCAACCGCATCTATGCCTAAAAAGTCCACCTTCAGGTTATCATCCGAACCCCCTCCAGTATTAAGTTGCAAAGCAACAGACAATTGCATTAAGTATGGTGCGTAATGTAATCAACAACTACATCCTTAGACATAGCATCAATGTTTTATCCCTAGTGGCAACAGCACATCCACAACCTTAGAACTTTCTGTCACTGTCCCAGATTCAATGGAGGCATGAACCCACTATCGAGCATAAATACTCCCTCTTGGAGTTAAGAGTAAAAACTTGGCCAGAGCCTCTACTAATAACGGAGAGCATGCAAGATCATAAACAACACATGAACAATAGATTGATAATCACCATAATCATAGTACTCTCTATCCATCGGATCCCGACAAACACAACATATAGAATTACATATAGATGATCTTGATCATGTTAGGCAGCTCACAAGATCCAACAATTAAGCACAACAAGGAGAAGACGACCATCTAGCTACTGCTATGGACCCATGGTCCAGGGGTGAACTACTCACTCATCACTCCGGAGGCGACCATGGCGGTGTAGAGTCCTCCGGGAGATGAATCCCCTCTCCGGCAGGGTGCCGGAGGCGATCTCCGGAATCCCCCGAGATGGGATTCGCGGCGGCGGCGTCTCTGAAGGTTTTCCGTATCGTGGCTCTTGCATCGGGGGTTTCGCGACGGAAGCTTTAAGCAGGCGGAGGGTCAACGCGAGGGGCCACGGGGCCCAGGTAGGTCGGCGCGGCCAGGGCCTGGGCCGCGCCGGCCTCCCCCCTGGCTGCCTCGTGGCCCCACTTCGTTAGGTCTTCGGTCTTCTGGAAGCTTCGTGCAAAATAGGACCCGGGCGAAAGTTTCGTCCAATTCCGAGAATATTTCTTTACTAGGATTTCTGAAACCAAAAACAGCAGAAAACAGAATCTGGCTCTTCGCATCTTGTTAATAGGTTAGTTCCAGAAAATGCATAAATATGACATATAATGTGCATAAAACATGTAGGTATCATCAATAAAGTAGCATGGAACATAAGAAATTATCGATACGTTGGAGACGTATCAAGGACGTCTCCGACCCCGCGAGCGAAAAGAAACTTCCGGCTTTTAAAAACTGCCCCGCCATCGAGCTTCCGTCATGGACGCACTGCCCCCACTTCTCCGACTCGCCTCAGCTGACCCGCGCTGTTAGGCGGATCTGCAAGCTCACGGAGGAGGGGCTGACGGGGAAGGACTTAACCCTTTCCTGGTTTACCAAGCGGATCCAACCGCTGCAACACAGGGACCGCCTGATGTTTGAGTACACAGGGCGCGACGATCCAATGCGCGCCACCAAAGATAATCTTTCTGCCGACGCCCTCGACAAAAGGATCCGGGTCCTCATCAAGATTTCACGTGAACTCCATGTTCACGTATGCAACAAAGACATCCATACAAATGGATCCGGAACTGCGGTACGTCGCCTTGACTTTGGTCTATTGTTTTTCTTCACTTTCTTCATCTAAGTGTTTAACTTTGTACTAGCTCGAGGCGCTTGAGGAAAATGAACTCGGAACTCTCCTCCGAGTCCCATCCAGCAGCAACGTGGACCCGGAAGCCGCATCGGAGGCGGAAGCTCCCGAGGCTTCCCGCCCCGCTAAGAGGAAGAAGCCAGCACCTTCCAGCCCTCGTGCAAAGCGTGCCCGCGAAGTGCTCAGCACTGCGGCTACCCGGAAATTGGAGGCGGAAAAGAAACGCCTCTCGCTAATTAACACCAGCAACAGAGGACAGCCTGCTTCCCAGCACTTCTTCAAACCCTCCGGGTAAACGTTCACTTCCGAGACCCAAGTCCTGATTCAACGCTCGCTCTTATACTTGTATGTTTCTTACTGAAGCTCCGGAAGCCAGCCCCCCAAGGCCCCGAAGACCCTTAGGAGAACCAAGCCATCTCCGGCTCCCGTTCCTATTACTCCTGATGCTGGAGTTCCGCCTAAAGCTTCATCCACCTCTAAGCCGGATCCAAAGGATATCATTAACGTTGATGACCTTCCTGAAGACCCCGCTCATCATGGCGACTCCGCCAAGGGGACCTCCTCACCAATTCCTCCGCCAGATCAACCAAGCTCCGCGTTCGCGGAGCCCACTGAAGAGGAACAGGAGCAAAAGGTTAAGCTCCTTCAAGTGACCAACGCGACTCGAGTCCACCTCCAACCAACTCCGTCCTTTCAGAAGCTCACCCTTTCACAGCGTCACGCGGAAGTTTCCGCCATGCTGAACAAAGTGTGGGGTAAACCAGACGAGGAGGTGCGTGAACTCGCCGACCTGGAGGTCAGCCTGAAGGATTTTTTCGCCAAGCACAGGGAAGTGCGGCAGGTAATACTAGCCCCCAAGCATTGGGTGATATATTTCCGTGTAACATGTATTAGCCGATGCTTTCCGAAAAATGTACCTGAGGCGGAAATTTAAAATTTTTGTACCAAGACTTTGAATTCCTCGCCAGCCCCCAAGATTTTAAATATCCGACTAACTCCTCTGCACAGACCACGCGGAAACTGCACGAAGACCTGCGCGTACATGTGCTGGAGCAGATCACGGAGATCGAAGGGCTGCGCCAGAACGCGGAAAATGGCCAAAAGGCTATCCAGCTGCTTGAGACCCGCCTTCAAGGTACAAGATCCGGGTTTTACTGTTGTTTTGATATAGCTCTTCCGGATGCATAATATGTGCCATTCTGTCTTCGTACAGAAGAAACTGCCAAGCACTCCAAATGGGACGAGCTGTCCGCTAGGGTCCAGGTGCTGGAGGCGGAAAATGAATCCCTCAAAGACTTTGTGAAGACATCCGCCTCTCAGGAACATCAAGCGAGGAAGGAGCTGCGCGAAAAACATGCCCGCGACCTGGCGGAGCTGAATGAAAAACTGGAGAAAAGCCAGGGCCGCGTGATTTCCGTGATATCCAAGAACAAAGCTCTGGAAGCGGAGGCGGAGGCCATTGACAAACTTATCTTCCGTAAGCGTTTTCCGTGTTTTTGCTCCGACCATCTCGCAAGCTTTATCTCTAACGGAACTGCTTCTTCTTCCACAGCGAGCCTTGGCTTCGAATGGACAAAAGAGTCAAACCTTACGAGGACGGAGGCATACGATGAAGCGCGTATATCAATTGACAAGTTATTTGAAGCCTGTCGCGGAATCGCCACGGCTCTGTCTCTGAAGAAGGCCAAAACCACAGTCATCGATACGATGACCAAACTTATGGGACTGGTGCCGGATTTCATCAAGGACTGGCAGAAGTCTTCAGCACGCGGAGTCGCCTCCCTAGTCTTGGCCACCTGCAAGGCTCACTTCCCCTCGCTCAACCTGGCGACTGTTGCACGCGGAGCCCCCCAGGGTTCCGACATGGGCGCCCTCCTCGCGGAAACCGAAGGATACGAACAGCTGTTTGTCAGGCGAGTGGATCACTCGTTCTGGTATAACAAGCACGATCTACCCGAAGGATTTTCCGATGCTGAGGAAGAAGCAGGTGAACCGGAGTATTACGGGGAAGGATCCGGGTCAAGCGGCGAGCATTCCGGAGAAGGCTCTGGTGGCGGCTCCGAAGCCGGATCTGGTGACAGTGATGATGGCTCCAACTACCAGCAGTCTGAGGAGGAGGACTCCGAGTAGAGCTCCTGTTTAAAACAATGAAACAAGTTGCATCATTTTGGCCCCAGAGTGGGTTTGTAATAAGACTTAAATTCTTAAGTAGCTAGGTCAACGAAACAACTATGCATGGGCGGAAACAACTTATCCTGCTATCCGTTAATATTATTTCTGCATGTTTCGTTTTATGTCGGAAAGCAAGTGCTGATGTCGTTGTTTTCCGGCTTGCTCGCTTGACCTTCCGCGAGCCGGAAGACCTTAGCCGGAAACGCTCGCCAGCGGCGACGAAACCCAATGGTAATCCGTCAATAACCGCGGAAACAAGCCCCCAAGCATAGGTGCCGGAAATCGCTACTAGGAATCCACGAGTTCGCAACAGATAACAATTTAATCAGAAAACTTAAGCTTACGTCCTAAAGGACGATTTTTGAAAATCACAACTTTCATACACGCCTAGGCGGAAATATCCAGCTCTGCGGTTTTAGTCGGAAAACATACACGATCTAAAAATGAACAAGTAAAGGAGGTAAAAGACTCAAGAGAGTGAACCAAAAGCTTTATTTCATTGATCATGTATAACTATTACAGAGTTTGTAACTCGGAAAAATATGCTAAGTGTGGAAAGGACGTAGCTGTGCGATGTTCCAGGGGCGATCTGTCTCGTCGTAGATGTCGTCCGGATCCTCACGCTTGCGTTTCCGGCGCCAATTGGCAGGTCTGTCTCTTAGCTCGCGGAAATCAACAAGGTAGTATGACCCGTTGTGAAGCACTTTGCTAACGACGAAGGGTCCTTCCCATGGAGATTGCAGCTTATGGTCTTTCACCTGTCGAAGGCGGAGGACCAGGTCTCCTGCCATGAAGGAGCGATTCCGTACTCGACGACTGTGATAACGTCGGAGCTTCTGCTGGTAGATGGCGGAGCGCTGGTCAGCTAAGTTCCGAGCTTCCTCGATCAGGTCCACAGATAGCTGTCTGGCCTCGTCAGCTGTTTCTTCATTGTAGGCGGAAACTCGCGGTGAATCGTGGATGATGTCGGAGGGAATCACGGCTTCGGATCCGTATACCAGGAAAAATGGTGTAAACCCTGTTGACCTGTTAGGGGTAGTTCGCAAACTCCACAAGACAGCGTCCAGTTCGTCAGCCCAAGCTCCGGCTGCTCGTCGCAGCGGTTCTTCAAGGCGTGGCTTGATTCCTGATAATATTAGACCGTTAGCCCTTTCAACTTGACCATTGGATTGTGGATGAGCCACAGATGCAAGGTCCAATCGAATCCCCATGGTCTCACAATAATCCTTTAATTCTCCCTGAGCGAAGTTTGTGCCATTATCTGTTATTATGCTGTGTGGGATGCCGAATCTCATTACGAGGCTGCAGACAAATTTTAGTGCCGTAGCACCGTCGGCTTTTCTCACTGGCTTTGCCTCTATCCACTTGCTGAATTTGTCAACAGCGACCAAGAGGTATTCACAACCACCAGGAGATGATCTTTTTAACTTACCAACCATATCAAGCCCCCAGACCGCAAATGGCCAGGTGATAGGTATGGTCCTCAGCTCTTGAGCTGGAGCGTTTGGTTGAGTAGCGTAGTACTGGCAACCTCGGCAGGTCCTGACTATTTTGTCAGCGTCTTCTTTAGCTGTGAGCCAGTAAAAACCTAGCCGAAAAGCTTTTGCAACGAGTGACCTGGGGGCGGCATGATGCCCGCAATCCCCTGCGTGGATCTCTCTGAGGATTTCAATGCCATCTTGATTAGAGACGCACTTGAGAAATACCCCTGTCGCGCTTCGTTTGTAGAGCTGTCCATCAACTATTGTGTAGGATCTTGCTCGTCTGATGATCTGTCGTGCGAGGACCTCGTCCTCCGGCAACTTCTGATCGATGAGGTAGTCCAGGAAAGGCTGTGTCCAAGCCGGAATGATAGCCATCACCTCTTTGGCCGGAGACACTGCCACCTCTGGGTTTTCCGGGTTAGCGCCCTTCACCGAGGGTATCCTGAGATGCTCCAGGAAAATTCCAGGCGGAATTGGCTTCCTCCCGGATCCGAGCTTGGATAGCATGTCTGCCGCTGTGTTGTCGTCTCTCCGGACATACTTGACTTCGTATCCTAGAAAGCACTTGGCGATCTCGTCAACTTCGTCTCTGTAAGCCGCCATGACGGAATTTCTGGCATTCCAGGTTCCGGCTACTTGCTGTGCCACCAGGTCGGAATCTCCGCAGCAGATGATGTGCTTGATCCCTATTTCCTTAGCGATGCGCAGTCCGTGTAGTAGAGCCTCGTACTCTGCCATGTTGTTTGTAGCTTCGAAGTGAATCTGCAGAACATACTGCAGTTCTTCTCCGGTAGGGGACTTCAGGGTGACTCCGGCTCCTGAGCCTTGATGCTGCTTGGATCCGTCGAAGTGCATAACCCAAGTCTCTGGTTCTGGCTCCAAGTTTGCGTCCGGAGCTTCTGTCCAATCTGCGACGAAATCTGCCAAAACCTGGGATTTGACCGCGGTCCTGGCTTTATAGCTGATGTCGAAGGCGGATAATTCAATGCCCCATTTTGCTGTGCGTCCTGTTGCGTCAGCATTGTTGAGAATTGTTGACAGCGGAGCTTTGCTCACGACTGTTACTGGATGTTCTTGGAAGTAGTGTCTCAGCTTCCTGCTGCCCAGGAATACTCCATAGGCTAACTTCTGAAAGTGAGGGTAGCGCTGTTTGGATTCCGTGAGGACCTCACTAATATAGTAGACTGGCCTTTGGACTCCATATTCGTGACCTTCTTCCTGTCTTTCCACCACGATGACGAGGCTGATGACCCTGTTGGTGGCTGCCAGGTAAAGGAGCATAGGCTCTGACTCTCCTGGAGCTGCTAGGATAGGTGGGGAGGTAAGTATCTCCTTCAACCCTTGTAGTGCTGCATCCGCTGCCTCGTCCCAGACAAACTTGTCTGTTTTCTTCAACAGCTTGTACAGGGGAAGTGCCTTCTCGCCAAGACGGCTAACAAACCTGCTGATTGCTGCAACACAACCAGTGAGCCGTTGCACATCTTTGAGACAAGTTGGCCTCTTTATGCACAAAATTGCCTTGATTTTTTCCGGGTTCACTTCGATGCCCCTGTTAGAGACAATGAAGCCAAGGAGTTTTCCAGCTGGTACGCCAAAGACGCACTTCAGCGGATTTAACATCATCTTGTACCGACGGAGATTCTCAAAGGTTTCTGTGAGATCGCTGATCAAGTCGGATCCTTTCCGAGTCATGACTGCGATGTCGTCGACGTAAGCGTGTACGTTCCGGCCGATCTGGTCCTTCAAGCACCGCTGCATCGTACGTTGGTAGGTGATGCACCTGCGTTTGGGAACCCCAAGGGAAGGTAATGCATAGCAAGTAAGTACGAAACCAAGGTTTAATCGAACCGAGGAGCCAAGAAGCACGGATGATGGTCGCGAAATGTGATGCGGCGCAACACCAGGGATTCCGGCGCCAACTAGGAACCTGCACAACACAACCAAAGTACTTTGCCCCAACGAAACAGTGAGGTTGTCAATCTCACCGCTTGCTGTAACAAAGGATTAAACGTATCGAGTGGAAGATGTTTGCAAAGAAAACAGTAAAACAAGTAGATTGTATGCTATGGAAAGAATAGGACCGGGGTCCACAGTTCACTAGAGGTGTCTCTCCCATAAGATAAAAGCATGTTGGGTGAACAAATTACAGGGCAATTGACAAATAGAGAAAGGCATAATAATGCATATACATGACATGGTAAATATAGTGAGATTTAATTGGGCATTACGACAAAGTACATAGACCGCCATCCAACTGCATCTATGCCTAAAAAGTCCACCTTCAGGTTATCGTCCGAACCCCCTCCAGTATTAAGTTGCAAAGCAACAGACAATTGCATTAAGTATTGTGCGTAATGTAATCAATAACTACATCCTTAGACATAGCATCAATGTTTTATCCCTAGTGGCAACAGCACATCACAACCTTAGAACTTTCTGACTGTCCCATGTATCAATGAAGGCATGAACCCACTATCGAGCATAATTACTCCCTCTTGGAGTTAAGAGTAAAAACTTGGCCAGAGCCTCTACTAATAACGGAGAGCATGCAAGATCATAAACAACACATGAACAATAGATTGATAATCACCATAATCATAGTACTCTCTATCCATCGGATCCCGACAAACACAACATATAGAATTACATATAGATGATCTTGATCATGTTAGGCAGCTCACAAGATCCAACAATGAAGCACAACAAGGAGAAGACGACCATCTAGCTACTGCTATGGACCCATGGTCCAGGGGTGAACTACTCACTCATCACTCCGAGGCGATCATGGCGATGAAGAGTCCTCCGGAGATGAATCCCCTCTCCGGCAGGGTGCCGGAGGCGATCTCCGAATCCCCCGAGATGGGACGCGGCGGCGCGTCTCCGTAAGGTTTTCCGTATCGTGGCTCTCGTACGGGGGTTTCGCGACGGGAGCTTTAAGTAGGCGGAAGGTCAACGCGAGGGCCACACGAGGGCCCAGGGGCAGGGCCGCGCGCCAAGGGCGCGCCGCCACCCCCGGCTGCCTCGTGGCCCCACTTCGCTAGGTCTTCGGTCTTCCGAAGCTTCGTGCAAAAATAGGACCCCGGGCGAAAGTTTCGTCCAATTCCGAGAATATTCTTTACTAGGATTTCTGAAACCAAAAACAGCAGAAAACAGAACTGGCTCTTCGGCATCTTGTTAATAGGTTAGTTCCGTAAAATGCATAAATATGACATATAATGTGCATAAAACATGTAGGTATCATCAATAAAGTAGCATGGAACATAAGAAATTATCGATACGTTGGAGACGCATCCCCAAGCTTAGTTCTGCTCGTCCCGAGCAGGTAAAACGATAACAAAGATAATTTCTGAAGTGACATGCCATCATAATCTTGATCATACTATTTGTAAACATATGTAATGAATGCAGCGATCAAAGCAAAGGTAATGACATGAGTAAACAACTGAATCATATAGCAAAGACTTTTCATGAATAGTACTTCAAGACAAGCATCAATAAGTCTTGCATAAGAGTTAACTCGTAAAGCAATAAATCAAAGTAAAGGTGTTGAAGCAACACATAAGAAGATTAAGTTTCAGCGGTTGCTTTCAACTTGTAACATGTATATCTCATGGATATTGTCAACATAAAGTAATATAACAAGTGCAATATGCAAGTATGTAGGAATCAATGCACAGTTCACACAAGTGTTTGCTTCTTAAGGTGGAAGGAGATAGGTAAACTGACTCAACAATAAAAGTAAAAGAATGGTCCTTCGCAGAGGAAAGCATCGATTGCTGTATTTGTGCTAGAGCTTTTATTTTGAAAACATGAAACAATTTTGTCAACGGTAGTAATAAAGCATATGAGTTATGAAAATTATATCTTACAAGTTGCAAGCCTCACGCATAGTATACTAATAGTGCCCGCACCTCGTCCTACTTAACTTGGACTACCGGATCTTTGCATGCCATGTTTCAACCAAGTGTCACAAAGGGGTACCTCCATGCCGCCTGTACAAAGGTCCAAGGAGAATGCTCGCATTTCGGATTTCTCGCTTTTGATTATTCTCAACTTAGACATCCATACCGGGACAACATGGACAACAGATAATGGACTCCTCTTTAATGCATAAGCATGTAGCAAAGTTATTATTCTCATATGAGATTGAGGATATATGTCCAAAACTGAAACTTCCACCATGATTCATGGCTTTAGTTAGCGGCCCAATGTTCTTCTCTAACAATTTTGCATGCTCCAACCACTAAAATGATAGACCTTCAGACAAGACGGACATGCATAGCAACTCACATGATATTCAACAATAGTTGATGGCGTTCCCCAGAAGCATGGTTATCGCACAACAAGCAACTTAATAAAATATAAAGTGCATAAGTACATATTCAATACTACGATAGTTTTTAAGGCTATTTTGTCCCATGAGCTATATATTGCAAAGGTGAATGATGGAATTTTAAAGGTAGCACTCAAGCAATTTACTTTGGAATGGCGGGTAAATACCATGTAGTAGGTAGGTATGGTGGACACAAATGGCATAGTGGTTGGCTCAAGGATTTTGGATGCATGAGAAGTATTCCCTCTCGATACAAGGTTTAGGCTAGCAAGGTTATTTGAAGCAAACTCAAGGATGAACAAGTGCAGCAAGACTCACATAAAAGACATATTGTAAACATTATAAGACTCTACACTGTCTTCCTTGTTGTTCAAAACTCAATACTAGATATTATCTAGACCTTAGAGAAACCAAATATGCAAATCAAATTTTAGCAAGCTCTATGTATTTCTTCATTAATGGGTGCAAAGCATATGATGCAAGAGCTTAAACATGAGCACAACAATTGCCAAGTATCACATTATCCAAGACATTTTTAGAATTACTACATGTAGCATTTTCCAATTCCAACCATATAACAAATTAACGAAGAAGAAACTTCGCCTTGAACATTATGAGTAAAGCCTAAGGACACATGTGTCCATATGCAACAGCGGAGCGTGTCTCTCTCCCACAAAGTGAATGCTAGGATCCATCTTATTCAAACAAAAACAAAAACGAAAACAAACCGACGCTCCAAGTAAAGAACACAAGATGTGATCGAATAAAAATATAGTTTCAGGGGAGGAACCTGATGATGTTGTCGATGAAGAAGGGGATGCCTTGGGCATCCCCAAGCTTAGACGCTTGAGTCTTCTTAAAATATGCAGGGATGAACCACGGGGCATCCCCAAGCTTAGAGCTTTCACTCCTCTTGATCTTAGTATATCATTCTCCTCTCTTGACCCTTGAAAACTTCCTTCACACCAAACTTCAAGCAAACTCATTAGAGGGTTAGTGCATCATTAATAATTCACACATTCAGAGGTGACACAATCATTCTTTTCACTTCTGGACATTGCATAATGCTACTGGACATTAATGGATCAAAGAAATAAATCCAACATAGCAAAAGAGGCAATGCGAAATAAAAGGCAGAATCTGTCAAAAACAGAACAGTCCGTAAAGACGAATTTATAAATGGCACCAGACTTGCTCAAATGGAAAACTCAAAACTAATGAAAGTTGCGTATATATCTGAGGATCACGCTCGTAAATTGGCAGATTTTTTCGAATTTTCTACAGGGAATTATGCCCAGATTCGTGACAGACAGCAATGCTGTTTCTGCGCAGCGATCCCAAATATAACATCAACTTTGACATAGAAACTTTACTTGGCACAAAAACATGATAAGGAGAGGTTGCTACAGTAGTAAACAACTTCCAAGACTCAATAAAACAAAAAATTGCTGTAGGTAAAAACATGGGTTGTCTCCCATAAGCGCTTTTCTTTAACGCCTTTCAGCTAGGCGCAGAAAGTGCAAATCAAGTAACATCGAGAGTAGAAGCATCAACATCATAGCTTGTTCTAATAATAGAATCAAAAGGCAACTTCATTCTCTTTCTAGGGAAGTGTTCCATACCTTTCTTGAGAGGAAATTGATATTTAATATTACCTTCCCTCATATCAATAACAGCACCAACAGTTCGAAGAAAAGGTCTTCCCAACACAATAGGACAAGATGCATTGCATTCGATATCCAAGACAACAAAATCAACGGGGACAAGGTTATTGTTAACCGTAATATGCACATTATCAATCCTCCCCAAAGGTTTCTTTTTAACATTATCGGCAAGATTAACATCCAAATAACAATTCTTTAATGGTGGCAAGTCAAGCATATCATAAATCTTTTTAGGCATAACAGAAATACTTGCACCAAGATCACATAAGGCATTACATTCAAAGTCATTGAATTTTATTTTAATGATGGGTTCCCAACCATCTTCTAACTTTCTAGGAATAGAAGTTTCAAGTTTTAGTTTCTCTTCTCTAGCTTTTATGAGAGCATTTGTAATATGTTTTGTAAAGGCTAAATTTATAGCACTAGCATTAGGACTTTTAGCAAGTTTTTGCAAGAACTTTATAACTTCAGAGATGTGGCAATCATCAAAATCTAAATCATTATGAGCTACAGCAATGGGATCATTGTTCCCAAGGTTGGAAAAAATTTCAGCAGTTTTATCACAAGCAGTTTCAGCAATTTCAGGCAGTTTTGTACGCTTTGCACTAGGAGTAGAAACATTGCCAACACCAATTATATTACCATTGATAGTAGGAGGTGTAGCAACATGTGAAGAATTAGCATTACTAGTGGTGGTAATAGTCCAAACTTTAGCTACATTATTCTCTTTAGCTAGTTTTTCATTTTCTTCTCTATCCCACCTAGCACGCAACTCAGCCATTAATCTTATATTCTCATTAATTCTAACTTGGATGGCATTTGCTGTAGTAGTAATCTTATTATCAATATCATCAGGTTTAGCAGCCATTTTATTAATTAAAGAGGATTGCGATGCGGACATGTATGAGATTCGGGTTTCAGCATTTGAAATTTTAGTTTGCAACCCAGAAATCTCCCTATTCAAGTTTTCAAGTTGATTTCCTATATTCTTCAACAAGGTAGATTGTTCATTCATAGTTTTAGTAAACAATTGATTTTGCTCATATTGCGATTG
Organism: Lolium multiflorum; assembly: GCA_030979885.1. Classification (NCBI taxonomy): domain Eukaryota; kingdom Viridiplantae; phylum Streptophyta; class Magnoliopsida; order Poales; family Poaceae; genus Lolium; species Lolium multiflorum. Next base: position 167,147,750 of record CM061753.1, on the reverse strand, counting down.
CATAAAGTTTTTAGTGGATCTTTCAATTTCTAGCATCCTTTCCTCATATCTTCCATAAGTATTACCATAGTTGTTCCTATAAGCATTGTTGTTGAAATTATTATTTTTAATGAAATTCACATCAACATTTTCTTCTTGAGCAACCAATGAAGCTAAAGGAACATTATTTGGATCAACATTAGATCTACCATTCACAAGCATAGACATAATCACATCAATCTTATCACTCAAGGAAGAGGTTTCTTCAACAGAATTTACCTTCTTACCTTGTGGAGCTCTTTCCGTGTGCCATTCAGAGTAATTCACCATCATATCATCAAGAAGTTTTGTAGCCGCCCCCAATGTGATGGACATAAAAGTACCTCCAGCAGCTGAATCCAATAAATTCCGCGAAGAAAAATTTAGTCCTGCATAGAAGGTTTGGATGATCATCCAAGTAGTCAGTCCATGGGTTGGGCAATTCTTTACCAAAGTTTTCATTCTCTCCCATGCTTGAGCAACATGTTCAGTATCTAATTGTTTAAAATTCATTATGCTACTTCTCAAAGAAATAATTTTAGCGGGAGGATAATATCTACTAATAAAAGCATCCTTGCATTTAGTCCATGAATCAATACTATTCTTAGGCAAAGATAGCAACCAATCTTTAGCTCTTCCTCTTAATGAGAAAGGAAACACTTTCAATTTAATAATATCACCATCTACATCTTTATACTTTTGCATTTCACAAAGTTCAACAAAATTATTGAGATGGGCAGCAGCATCATCAGAACTAGCACCAGAAAATTGTTCTCTCATGACTAGATTTAGTAAAGCAGGTTTAATTTCAAAGAATTCTGCTGTAGTAGCAGGTGGAGCAATAGGTGTGCATAGGAAATCATTATTATTTGCATTTGTGAAGTCACACAACTTAGTATTTTCAGGGTTGGCCATTTTAGCAACAGTAAATAAAGCAAACTAGATAAAGTAAATGCGAGTAACTAATTTTTTTGTGTTTTTGATATAGAGAGCAAGACAGTAAATAAAGTAAAACTAGCAACTAATTTTTTTTGTGTTTTGATTTAGTGCAGCAAACAAAGTAATAAATAAAATAAAGCAAGACAAAAACAAAGTAAAGAGATTGAGAAGTGGAGACTCCCCTTGCAGCGTGTCTTGATCTCCCCGGCAACGGCGCCAGAAATTTACTTGCTGGCGTGTAGTTGACGTGGGAGTTAGAAATCTTTGTGGTGTAACTTTTCTTCGTTCCCCGGCAACGGCGCCAGAAATTTAGCTTGATACGCGTAGATGCACACGTCCGTTGGGAACCCCAAGTGGAAGGTATGATGCGTATAGAAGCAAGTTTCCCTCAGTATGAAACCAAGGTTTAATCGAACCAGTAGGAGCCAAGAAGCACGTTGAAGGTTGATGGTCGCGAAATGTGATGCGGCGCAACACCAGGGATTCCGGCGCCAACTGGAACCTGCACAACACAACCAAAGTACTTTGCCCCAACGAAACAGTGAGGTTGTCAATCTCACCGGCTTGCTGTAACAAAGGATTAAACGTATCGAGTGGAAGATGTTTGCAAAGAAAACAGTAAAACAAGTAGATTGTATGCTATGGAAAGAATAGGACCGGGGTCCACAGTTCACTAGAGGTGTCTCTCCCATAAGATAAAAGCATGTTGGGTGAACAAATTACAGTCGGGCAATTGACAAATAGAGAAAGGCATAATAATGCATATACATGACATGGTAAATATAGTGAGATTTAATTGGGCATTACGACAAAGTACATAGACCGCCATCCAACTGCATCTATGCCTAAAAAGTCCACCTTCAGGTTATCATCCGAACCCCTCCAGTATTAAGTTGCAAAGCAACAGACAATTGCATTAAGTATTGTGCGTAATGTAATCAATAACTACATCCTTAGACATAGCATCAATGTTTTATCCCTAGTGGCAACAGCACATCACAACCTTAGAACTTTCTGTCACTGTCCCATGTATCAATGAAGGCATGAACCCACTATCGAGCATAATTACTCCCTCTTGGAGTTAAGAGTAAAAACTTGGCCAGAGCCTCTACTAATAACGGAGAGCATGCAAGATCATAAACAACACATGAACAATAGATTGATAATCACCATAATCATAGTACTCTCTATCCATCGGATCCCGACAAACACAACATATAGAATTACATATAGATGATCTTGATCATGTTAGGCAGCTCACAAGATCCAACAATGAAGCACAACAAGGAGAAGACGACCATCTAGCTACTGCTATGGACCCATGGTCCAGGGGTGAACTACTCACTCATCACTCCGGAGGCGATCATGGCGATGAAGAGTCCTCCGGGAGATGAATCCCCTCTCCGGCAGGGTGCCGGAGGCGATCTCCGAATCCCCCGAGATGGGATCGCGCGGCGGCGTCTCTGTAAGGTTTTCCGTATCGTGGCTCTCGGTAGGGGTTTCGCGACGGGAGCTTTAAGTAGGCGGAAGGTCAACGCGAGGGGCCACACGAGGGGCCCAGGGGGCAGGGCCGCGGCCAAGGGCTGGGCCGCGCCGGCCACCCCCGGCTGCCTCGTGGCCCCACTTCGTTAGGTCTTCGGTCTTGGAAGCTTCGTGCAAAAATAGGACCCCGGGCGAAAGTTTCGTCCAATTCCGAGAATATTTCTTTACTAGGATTTCTGAAACCAAAAACAGCAGAAAACAGCAACTGGCTCTTCGGCATCTTGTTAATAGGTTAGTTCCAGAAAATGCATAAATATGACATATAATGTGCATAAAACATGTAGGTATCATCAATAAAGTAGCATGGAACATAAGAAATTATCGATACGTTGGAGACGTATCAGCAGGTGGCACCTGCGTTTTTCAAGCCAAAGGGCATAGTGACATAGCAGTAAGTGCCAAACGGGGTGATGAACGAGGTCGCCTTTTGGTCGGACTCCTTCATCCGGATCTGGTGATAACCGGAATACGCATCAAGAAAACACAGAAGTTCCGCCCCTGCCGTCGAATCAATGACTTGGTCAATGCGCGGCAGGGGAAACGGATCTTTCGGGCAATGTTTGTTCAAGCCAGAGTAATCGATGCACATTCTTAGTATTACGGTGTTCTTTTTGGGTACAAGGACGGGATTTGCGACCCAATCAGTGTGGATAACTTCTACTACAAAACCTGCCTCTAGTAACTTAGCTAGTTCCATTCCTATGGCGCGGCGCTTCTTATCTCCAAAGCGTCGCATAGCTTGCTTCACCGGTTTAGCCCCCGGATTTATATTGAGGTAGTGCTCGGCGAGTTCCCTAGGTACTCCGGACATGTCAGAAGGTTGCCATGCGAAGATATCCATGTTAGCGCGGAGGAACTCGACGAGCGCGCTTTCCTATTTGGGGTCCATATTGGCTCCGATTGAGACTTGCTTGGTATCGTCGCCTTCCTTGAAGCTGACTTTTTTGGTCTCTATCGCGGCCTTGAAGGACGCCTTGTCTTCGGAGATTTGCTTCTTGGTGGTCTGCATCTCAGTCGGATCCACCGCGGCTCTGTAGCCTTTCAGCTCCTCTCCAGATATCACAGACTCTGCGAAGGCGGCTTCGCCCAACTCGCACTCATGAGCCTTTTTGTAGTCTCCGGATATGGTAATCATACCTTTAGGACCCGGAATCTTGAGCTTGTTGTAGATGTAGCACGCCCTTGCGTGAAACTTGTGGTAGGTGGGCCTGCCGAAGATGACGTGATAGGAGCTCTTGAAGGGCACAACTTCAAACGTGATCCTCTCTTGGCGGAAATTGTGAACATCGCCGAAGGCCACGGGAAGTGTGATGCTGCCGAGGGAATTTGCCTTCTTACCCGGAACCACGCCATGAAACTCAGTCGTGCTGTGTTTGAGCTGTTCCTTGGTGAGGTTCATCCGCTCCAGAGTCTCCAGGTACATGATGTTCAAGCTGGCTCCACCATCCATAAGGCACTTGGAGAAGTCATACCCGTCTATGCGGGGACTTACAACCAAGGCGTAGCACTCCTTTGGCACAATGACAGGATGATCCTCTCTGTCAAATGTGCACGGGATTTCCGACCACCTGACGTACTGCGGCACGGCCGGAACTATGGCGTTCAGGATCCGAGCAGCAGACTTGGTGGCACGTACTGTTGGGGTTCCGAGGAAAGTGTGGTAAGCCCCCACGCTCTTTTTGTCAAATGGGTTGGATTTACCTGCGGTCCCTGACTTGGGGTCCGGCGAGTTATCATCCTCATCCATTGCCTCGGAACTATCCTCATCCTTGTCCTTGTTCTTGCCCTTGCCTCCTTTGCCGCGAGGGCGGTGCTTCCGGGCTCGCTTGTATCCTGCCTCCGGGTCGTTCTTTAGATCGTTGACCCACTTGCAGTTGCGATTGGTGTGTGTGGACTTCCCTGTAACCGGATCCAAGTGGGCCAGGCAGGGCATGTCCCTATACTCCTCGTAGGTTTGCGGGGCGCGGGATCCGCCAGCTGTGACCTCAGTGCCATGCTGCTGACCCCTGCCAGCTCCGCCACCACGGCCGCGTCCTCTTCCGCCTCCTGAACCTCCGCGTTGAAACGCCACGGCGACCAAGTCGGATCCGCCGCTCTTCTGGTCATCAGGGTTTTTGCGTTTATGGCCGCTGTTATTGCCGTTATCACGATTCTTCTTTTGTTGGTGTAAGGGGATTGCTGTGGCCGCGATATCACCGCCTGCGTCGTCATCGGCGGCAGTGTGGTCGCTGGCAATGGAGATCATCTCATCCAAAGTTAACTTATTTGCATTAGCTAAACAAGTGAGCTTGTGCCTCAGCAGTCCTCCTCTTTGCAGTCCGCCGATGAAGGCGTACATGGCAGTGGTGTGATCGACGTTTTCGCACTCGTTCCTGCATGCCAACCACCGCGTGAGGAAGTTTCTTGAGGATTCTCCCTTCTTCTGGATACAGGCTTGCAGGTCGCTTGCCGTGGCAGGTCTTTTGTAGGTGCCTCTGAAGTGTTTCTCGAAAGCGGTCTTCAGGTCAAACCAGCAAAAGATGGAGTTTTTCTCGAGGTCGCTGAGCCAGATCCGGGCTGGGCCTACAAGGTACAATTGGAGCATGCGGCAGGCGATGTTAGGGGTCCCTCCGGCAAAGGTTACTGCATTATAGTAATCCTCAATCCAGGTATCCGGCCTTTCGGTGCCATCATAATGCTTCAAGTTTCCGGGTAGCTTGAGGGAGCTCCTTGGCTTTGGTTCCTCTCGAATCATCCTGCCAAAGCACAGGTCCGAAGAGCCTCTTCTGAAATATCGTTGGCGAGTTATGCAAGTCCCGGAGGCTACGAGGGTCTGTCGAAGAAAAGATGAGAGCAGTAATTATGTCGACTAAGTAAATAGTAGCATAATAAGAATTTGAGAAGGGAAGTTACCTCTGGTGGTGGATGATCGGCATCAAAGGGAGTATACGGAGACATCAATGGGATCAAGTCTTCTTGCCTAAAGAAAGTGAGGCGACGGACTTCATCGAGCAGTTCCTTTTCCGACAGTTCTGCAGCGTTAATTCTGGTCTCATCTTTCGGACCTGAATACAACCACATTGGGCGAACTCTAGCCATGACTGGTTGGACTCGACGTTTCAGAAACACTGCCGCCCCCTCGGTGCTGTGACGCCCCGGAACCGGTACCATGAGGATCCCAGCGATCCCGCCGAAATCCGCACGATATCGATTCAGAGACGCCCTCCGACACGACGTGCGCGACGAATCACACACGTGATGCCAGAGGAATTAACACGAGCGGTAACATTACAACAGGATTACAATAGAGCCCACAAGATACATATATTACAACAACGACTCCAACGAGTCAAGATACAAATAGATACATACAAAGATCCAAATCATACAGAAGATCGAATACATCCGAGTACGGACAAGATACAAATTGGACTAAGAGTCCTGAAGATAACCAGCGGCGTCCATAACCCTGCCCAGGCCAAGCCGGAAGGGTAACCTTGCTAGCGTCGTCTTCATCGAACATATCTTCATACCTGCCCGGTTATGTCCCGTAGAAGCAGCAATAAGTACGGGTTCGTACTTAACAAGACTTCAAGACGTATAAGCATTCGTCAACCAGTCGTCCTTTGTACTTGAGGCACGCAGGGGACTTAGAGGACGCAAGAGGAACGTCATAGGCAATATGGTGGGGTTAAGCGGCAACGCGCAAGCACTAAAAACCTATAGAGACACTCTACAACATTCGTCTAATCAGAGAAGATGAGAGAGCGCATAAACTAACAGTTCTATACTCTGCAAACATAACTCAACCGATGCGTTCCCCCTTCGCAAAGAGGTACTTACAAAGGCACTCACACGGTTATCAAGTTTTAACCATTTGTTATTGAAGTTGTTCTATCTTACTACACAAGTTATTAGTAATGAAACAACAGGTGTAAGTTGTCTATGGTCGAGTCATACAGCTCCAAGTCGTCCATAACCGCGGACACGGCTTATCGATAAGATTGTAACCCTGCAGGGGTGCCCAAATGTAGCCACACGCACGCTCAACCCACTTACGACAGGTGGATATCACGACACGCACTCTCCTTCACTACAACAATGTCCAGGAAGCCACCTAACTAAGTTAACCCGTATCGAAGTCCGGCCGTGCTCCGAAGCGGACTTAGCTGTTTGCGTCTACGGCTAAGAGGATCAGAGCCCACTAGAGGATGACCTCTTAACAATACGTACCGCATCCTACGAGCGTGCAAGAGACAACGGGGTTACAAGGCACTCACGGCTTCCCCAAAAGTAACATCATATCATCTGACCACAAAGAAACATGCTTGCACGCCCGGGAGAAACAAAACAAACATCCAAACTAGTTGTGGCCACTGGACAAAGCTGTAGATTCCGGCAGTGGTCGAGGGGAGACCCGGTAAGCATACCCACGTGTGGTTAGAGCGCTCAGTCTCGGAACAGATAACAAGAACTCGGGGTCCTAAGATATTTAGGAAACACAAGTGAGCCGTCACAAAACAAGCAGCTGACCCACCGATGCCTCCGCTAAACAAATATCAACAACTAAAGTAACCATGATTCTTCCCAACATATAACCCGATAAGATAACAAAAACGATACGAGATATAAACAGCACTAGCATGCACTACGACTCGCAAGGCAGACTCGATAACCAAACAATAGCCGTGGGAGGTGATGGTGGCAATATGGGCTGCTTAAGGTAACAAGTGGAAAGGACACGTGACAAGAACGCAACTTAAGGATAGCATGAGGGAGAAGGCAAAATAAAATAGGTGAGCGACTCCTGCAGGGACAGGAGTATAGGGAAATGCTTGCCTGTTAAAGCTTGCCGAGGAACATCCGGAGAACTTGGCGTAGCTCGCATCAACTCAACGCCCTATCCGTGAAGAAGCGAAGCACTAGAACAAACAACGGATGCACAATTTACAACGACGGCAAAAGAATCGGCATGATGTTGATATGATATGCATGGCATGGCAAACATGATGCGGCGATGCAACTTATCCATATTAAGCGGAATCGGAATTCCGACATTTAAATATTAGGTTCAAGTTATTTATCTACCCCGCATATTAAATATTGGTTAGCATGGTATGAGCATGGCATGGGTGAGCTACGGCAAAATTAAATGGAACCGGGACAACATTATACAATATCCCACATATTTCATATGTTACATATTTGGTGATAATGCAAACTACCACGAAATTTTATGATGCATGGTGCAACAGCAAGCATGGATGGCATATTCATGTTCCTCATATTTTTCTGATCAATTTTCATATAGAACACATTTTATTTCGAGTTATATTTTGGAAGATATGAATTTATCAAGGTTTGCAAAAAGAATAAAATAGACAAAGAGGACGGGCTGGATTTGGAAGTGGCTGCCGGCCGATGCGGCGGCGGACCGTGGCTGGGCGCACGTGCGCGATGGGCTGAGCGAGAGGGAGATTGGGTCGGCCCATTGGTGACACCACAGATCGATGAACAGAAGAAGGCCCGCAACAACTTGAACCAGCAGAAGCGAAGCTCAGGCTAGAAGCGCCATGGCAGACGGGAGGTCGGGTTGAGAATCGATCCAGCGATTCGGGCAAACTGGGACGGGGAAGTTGGCTGGGATGCGCCTCGCGCAGGGAACCGATGGTGCCTGCGTGGAGTCCGGGATCGCTGGAGAACCGCCGGCGACGAGCTCCTGCGGTGGTAGACAGAGGTCAACGTGGGCAAGTTGATTGAGAGGGAGATAGAGACGAAGGAGAGGTCCGGGAGAACGAGAACTTCACCGTGAAGCTAATGGAGAGGTCGGGGAAACCTGGGGAGGGCCAGAGCGGCCGGAGTTCTCGCCGGAGCGCGGCGGCCGGAGATGGAATTCCGCGATTTTGGCGACGATTCGAAGCGCGCGGGGACGATTCCTCGCACCAGGATGTAGAGCTCGATGAGGCGCATCTTCGGGTACCCTCCACTCGTCGAGGGGCAGCCTGGAGCGGCGGCGCCATGGTGGTCGCTGTGAGGTACTGTGGGGTTTTCCCCTTCGTTTTGTTCACAGAGAGAGGAGAACGTGAGGGGAAAAGGGAGGCGGCGCGGCGGGGAAGAGGGGAGGCTAGGGTTTCCAAACGTTGGGGCGTAGCTTTAAGGGAGGGAAAGGGGCAGGTGTGGTGGTCGTTGGCGTGGTGGACAGCGACGGGGACCTCCTCCTCTCGTGCTATCGTGAAGATGACGACAAGAAAGGGAGAAAAGGGATCGAAGGGGTACGGCCTGTGGGCTAAAGATGTAGGGCTAAACGGGCCAAGGGAGATGTGCCTTAGGAAGAAAGATGGGCTCCAAGCAAGGATGAACCAGATTGGAGGGAGGAGGTTACTTTGAAATATCAAAATAATATAATTTTGAACTTTGCAAATAATTGAAACAGATTTAGAATTAGTTTTTCAACATAACCAAAATAATAATATTTGGGTTTTATTATTATTGAAAATAAGGTAGACGGAGAAGGTTTCATATAAAGAACCATATGAGAGGAAAACACAAAATAGTTTTTATTCAAAATAATTTTTATTTGATAAAATCTTATGGATGATGTGATGCATGATGCATGATGATGCACAAAAGAAAAACACAAGCAATTCTATTAGGGGTACTACCCGGGGCCGTTACAATCGACACCACTAACAAGGAATCTCGCCCCGAGATTCCACGCCATGGTACGGGGGAGAGAGATGAACTATCGGGTCTTCAGGCGACGTGTCGATCTCCTCGACACCACTAACAAGAGTTCTTGCTCCATGTTGATCGGTCGACACCACTAACAAGAAGTCATTGTTCCGCTGTTGATGATGTACTTCTGTTGAGATCCTCCGAAGATCAGACCTAATAGGATAAGGCAAAGATCGTCCAACCCGCGTCGGAACCTAAGACTCTGAGAATTCAGATAAGAGAGAAGACCCAAATCTCGCAAAGGTAAGATGAGAAAGAATATAGGTAAGGAGAAAATTCAGAGCTAATCAAATCTATCCAACGAATTTTAGAAAATAGTTTTAACACTCTAAACTCAACGACCGTTGGCAAGGTTATCCTACAGGCTGGACTAGTGGGGTACCGTCAACCTGAGCTCTGATACCAACTTGTGACGCCCCGGAACCGGTACCATGAGGATCCCAGCGATCCCGCCGAAATCCGCACGATATCGATTCAGAGACGCCCTCCGACACGACGTGCGCGACGAATCACACACGTGATGCCAGAGGAATTAACACGAGCGGTAACATTACAACAGGATTACAATAGAGCCCACAAGATACATATATTACAACAACGACTCCAACGAGTCAAGATACAAATAGATACATACAAAGATCCAAATCATACAGAAGATCGAATACATCCGAGTACGGACAAGATACAAATTGGACTAAGAGTCCTGAAGATAACCAGCGGCGTCCATAACCCTGCCCAGGCCAAGCCGGAAGGGTAACCTTGCTAACGTCGTCTTCATCGAACATATCTTCATACCTGCCCGGTTATGTCCCGTAGAAGCAGCAATAAGTACGGGTTCGTACTTAACAAGACTTCAAGACGTATAAGCATTCGTCAACCAGTCGTCCTTTGTACTTGAGGCACGCAGGGGACTTAGAGGACGCAAGAGGAACGTCATAGGCAATATGGTGGGGTTAAGCGGCAACGCGCAAGCACTAAAAACCTATAGAGACACTCTACAACATTCGTCTAATCAGAGAAGATGAGAGAGCGCATAAACTAACAGTTCTATACTCTGCAAACATAACTCAACCGATGCGTTCCCCCTTCGCAAAGAGGTACTTACAAAGGCACTCACACGGTTATCAAGTTTTAACCATTTGTTATTGAAGTTGTTCTATCTTACTACACAAGTTATTAGTAATGAAACAACAGGTGTAAGTTGTCTATGGTCGAGTCATACAGCTCCAAGTCGTCCATAACCGCGGACACGGCTTATCGATAAGATTGTAACCCTGCAGGGGTGCCCAAATGTAGCCACACGCACGCTCAACCCACTTACGACAGGTGGATATCACGACACGCACTCTCCTTCACTACAACAATGTCCAGGAAGCCACCTAACTAAGTTAACCCGTATCGAAGTCCGGCCGTGCTCCGAAGCGGACTTAGCTGTTTGCGTCTACGGCTAAGAGGATCAGAGCCCACTAGAGGATGACCTCTTAACAATACGTACCGCATCCTACGAGCGTGCAAGAGACAACGGGGTTACAAGGCACTCACGGCTTCCCCAAAAGTAACATCATATCATCTGACCACAAAGAAACATGCTTGCACGCCCGGGAGAAACAAAACAAACATCCAAACTAGTTGTGGCCACTGGACAAAGCTGTAGATTCCGGCAGTGGTCGAGGGGAGACCCGGTAAGCATACCCACGTGTGGTTAGAGCGCTCAGTCTCGGAACAGATAACAAGAACTCGGGGTCCTAAGATATTTAGGAAACACAAGTGAGCCGTCACAAAACAAGCAGCTGACCCACCGATGCCTCCGCTAAACAAATATCAACAACTAAAGTAACCATGATTCTTCCCAACATATAACCCGATAAGATAACAAAAACGATACGAGATATAAACAGCACTAGCATGCACTACGACTCGCAAGGCAGACTCGATAACCAAACAATAGCCGTGGGAGGTGATGGTGGCAATATGGGCTGCTTAAGGTAACAAGTGGAAAGGACACGTGACAAGAACGCAACTTAAGGATAGCATGAGGGAGAAGGCAAAATAAAATAGGCGAGCGACTCCTGCAGGGACAGGAGAATAGGAAATGCTTGCCTGTTAAAGCTTGCCGAGGAACATCCGGAGAACTTGGCGTAGCTCGCATCAACTCAACGCCCTATCCGTGAAGAAGCGAAGCACTAGAACAAACAACGGATGCACAATTTACAACGACGGCAAAAGAATCGGCATGATGTTGATATGATATGCATGGCATGGCAAACATGATGCGGCGATGCAACTTATCCATATTAAGCGGAATCGGAATTCCGACATTTAAATATTAGGTTCAAGTTATTTATCTACCCCGCATATTAAATATTGGTTAGCATGGTATAAGCATGGCATGGGTGAGCTACGGCAAAATTAAATGGAACCGGGACAACATTATACAATATCCCACATATTTCATATGTTACATATTTGGTGATAATGCAAACTACCACGAAATTTTATGATGCATGGTGCAACAGCAAGCATGGATGGCATATTCATGTTCCTCATATTTTTCTGATCAACTTTCATATAGAACACATTTTATTTCGATTTATATTTTGGAAGATATGAATTTATCAAGGTTTGCAAAAAGAATAAAATAGACAGAGAGGGACGGGCTGGATTTGGAAGTGGCCTGCTACCTGGCCGATGCGGCGGCGGACCGTGGCTGGGCGCACGTGCGCGATGGGCTGAGCGAGAGGGAGATTGGGTCGGCCCATTGGTGACACCAGATCTGATAAAGAAAACAGAGAAAAAGGATTGGATATTTGCTTCTGATGGATTTCGAACCAGAGACCTCCTGATATGATGCAAGGGAACGAACCAGCTGAGCTAGCTGCAGATCGATGAACAGAAGAAGGCCCGCAACAACTTGAACCAGCAGAAGCGAAGCTCAGGCTAGAAGCAGCCATGGCAGACGGGGAGGTCAGGTTGAGAATCGATCCAGCGATTCTGGGCAAACTGGGACGGGGAAGTTGGCTTCGGGGATGCGCCTCAGCGCAGGGAACCAGATGGTGCCTGCGTGGAGTCCGGGGGATCGCTGGAGAACCGCCGGCGACGAGCTCCTGCGGTGGTAGACAGAGGTCAACGTGGGCAAGTTGATTGAGAGGGAGATAGAGACGAAGGAGAGGTCCGGGAGAACGAGAACTTCACCGTGAAGCTAATGGAGAGGTCGGGGAAACCTGGGGAGGGCCAGAGCGGCCGGAGTTTCGCCGAGCGCGCGGCCGGAGATGGAATTCCGCGATTTTGGCGACGATTCGAAGCGCGCGGGGACGATTCCTCGCACCAGGATGTAGAGCTCGATGAGGCGCATCTTCGGGTACCCTCCACTCGTCGAGGGGCAGCCTGGAGCAGCGGCGCCATGGTGGTCGCTGTGAGGTACTGTGGGGTTTTCCCCTTCGTTTTGTTCACAGAGAGAGGAGAACGTGAGGGGAAAAAGGGAGGCGGCGCGAAGGGAGGAAGAGGGGAGGCTAGGGTTTCCAAACGTTGGGGCGTAGCTTTAAGGGAGGGAAAAGGGGCAGGTGTGGTGGTCGTTGGCGTGGTGGACAGCGACGGGGACCTCCCTCCTCTCGTGCTCTCTGTGAAGATGACGACAAGAAAGGGAGAAAAGGGATCGAAGGGGTACGGCCAGGTGGGCTAAAGATGTAGGGCTAAACGGGCCAAGGGGAGATGCAGGCCTTAGGAAGAAAGATGGGCTCCAAGCAAGGATGAACCAGATTGGAGGGAGGAGGTTACTTTGAAATATCAAAATAATATAATTTTGAACTTTGCAAATAATTGAAACAGATTTAGAATTAGTTTTTCAACATAACCAAAATAATAATATTTGGGTTTTATTATTATTGAAAATAAGGTAGACGGAGAAGGTTTCATATAAAGAACCATATGAGAGGAAAACACAAAATAGTTTTTATTCAAAATAATTTTTATTTGATAAAATCTTATGGATGATATGATGCATGATGCATGATGATGCACAAAAGAAAAACACAAGCAATTCTATTAGGGGTACTACCCGGGGCCGTTACAGGTGCCGACCATGGTTTGGCCGTCAGCTTCCTTGATCCGAAGAAATCTGGCAAATAATTCATCGGCTGCTACTTTTTCGTCGGGAGAGAGAACATTCTTCCAGGAATTCTTAGGCTTGGCTTCAAGGACATCGACAAAGCGAGGAAGCTGAGATTCGGGTGACAAGGAATCCTTGATATAAAACCACTTCAATCTCCACCCTTGCACGGACTCTCTCATTGGGAAATTGAAGTAATTGACATCCGAACGAGCTACAAATCCCACTCCTCCGGTGACAAAGGATCCGTTACTACTGCTGTATCTCTTCACATAGAAGATCTTTTTCCACAACCCAAAATGAGGCTCAATGCCCAGATATGCTTCGCAAAGGGTGATAAACACAGCAACATGGAGGATTGAGTTGGGAGTGAGTTGCCATAGTTGGATATCGTAAGTTCGCAAGAGATGGAGGAGGAATTCGTGAACGGGAAGCGAAAGACCCCGATATAAGAACGACAAGAACATCACGGTAAAGCCAGCAGGGGGATTAGGTCGAGAAATCGCACCTGGAAAGATCACATTCCCCTCATCGGAGGAGATCAATCCCAGGCTTCGGGATCTCTTCTCGTCACGCTTGGTGACGGTCGAAGCTATCCAATCTCCGGGCTTGGCTACTGAGCTTGGTGGCGCCGGCGGCGCCGGAGCTGGGGGAGGAGCGCTGGGGGCGCCCTCCTTCGAAAGAATCGAGGAAGTTTTGGCGGCGGCACCGCCGCTCGTGGAGCTGGCGGCGGCGCTAGGGTTCTTCTTCTTCACCATTGTGAGATCTGGGAGAAACCGGAAGGCAGTGGTGGCGGCGCGAGCAGTTGTGAACGGGAGAAGAGGAAGAACAGCGAAGGGATGAATGAAGGAGAAGATTAGGGATTTCTATCTCTTGGGAAACTTAAGGAAGGCCTCGTATTGTCAGTGGGCCTTTTCTCCAGTTAATGGTTGCGGAAATCGAGGAGGTGCCTCGCTAACCGTGTAAGAGGAGCAGGAATTGCTCGAAAACAGGGCTGGCAGGTCGCGTCTTATCAGTCAAAATCAAGGGGACAGAAAAACGTCATCAATGACGTCATGAGGGATGATTGCATATGAAGAGATAAGAAAGTATCGGGTGATCAACTTGAGTCTATGCACGGATTGCAGCATCCGCACTTAGACTCGGGGGCTACTCCCATCGGGAGCGCTGACGCGCACCCGACAAATGAGGACTCGAAGGAAAAATTTGACTCAAGTCTGCACCCGGACGCAAACGCCCGTGCCCAGACTCGGGGGCTACTCCCATCGGGAGCGCTGGACGCGCACCCGACATAACTTTTTTCGCACTCCAGGATCATGCCCGGGGACTTGATTCTGTGTAGGGTAACGTTGTTTTGCCATTGGCAGTTAACCAACAAAAGTTGGGCACGTTATTCATTATCCCTTGCATAAAGAAAATATATCGGATGACCTACAAAGACTTGCAGGAAAGACTTCGGCAGAAGAAGATGTTCGAGTGGTACAACTTGAGTCTACGCACGGATTGCAAGCATCCGTACCTAGACTCGGGGGCTACTCCCATCGGGAGCGCTGACGCGCACCCGATAGAAGACAGAAGGAAAGCAAGAATGATCAAGGAGAAGGACTTCGGAAGAAGACATGCTTCAGTCTCTACCCGAACTATGTTCGGCTAGACACTCGGGGGCTACTGACGTGGGCATTACCCTTCGGGTAACCAATGTTGCTCTACCCTATACGGTCCAGCTGGAGGCCCATGAAGGTACCCGATGGCAAGATGGGCCACTAGGACGGTGCGGCGGAAGATTACTTGAAGTGCAAGACACGGAAGAAGCCGAACAAGGAAAGATTAGAGATAGATCTACTGTAAACCTACTCGTACTCGATTAGACCTCTCGAGACCTGGCCACCTATATAAAGGCCAGGAGAGGGGCTATCGAGGGACACAATCAATCTTAGCAATCTTAGCCAGCAAAGCTTAGAGCTAGGTTACCCTAGCAATTAGCCATCTCGACGAGATCACAGCCGAACTATTCGGCACCCCATTGTAACCTGTTTGCATCATAATCAAGAACAGACAGCAGGACGTAAGGGTTTTACCTCATCGAGGGCCCCGAACCTGGGTAAATCGCTCTCCCCGCTTGTCTGTGTACCGATGTCTCGTGTCAGCTTGCAGGATTCCATCAACCCTAAGCCCCTATCGGAGAGCATTTCCGAGGAGCACCCTCGACACCGTGGTCCTTTCCGAAGAAAATCTCGCTGCCTTGGATTCTTCGCCTCCCCCTCAGCAAATCGTGGATACGTCGACTCCAGCAGCCAGCCCCCGAGCGCCTTCTCCGAAAAGACTCAAGACCGAGGCTGGCGATGAGCAGGCACTTATCTTGGGGAGCTCTTCGACTCCTATGATGAATGATGTAAGTTTCTCCAGTATTCTATTTTGCTGCTTCTTGCCGCACTTTTCCTTTTTGGTCCCGAACTTTTACTCCTCTTTGCTCGGGTGTTTTCTTTTCTAAGTTTCTTTTCCGACACTATTTTTCGATAGCCTTTGATGGACCAGTTCATCCGCCTCGGCTCCCAATCTATTGGGTTTCGCAACGAGGCCCACACTTTGAAAGTATTTTTTAGAATACTTGCTTTTTCGGCATACTTCCTTTCTTGTGACCCTTGAATGATGACTCTTTACCTTGTTTCTTTTAATCAACCTCTCTGCAGCGAGCCGACGAACGCGATGAACCTCTCGAGGCTAAGCTAAAGCTTAGCGAGGAGGCTCGCGAGAAGGCCGAAGCCGATGCTGCTTCTATTGAAGATCTTTGCCAGCGCCTCACCAAAGCGGAAACTGCGTTAAGCGACAAGATCGCTGAGCAGATTACGCGCGAGAAAGGCATAATACATTGGCCTGAAGCCCAAAGTCGACGCTTTTTCTGTAAGTTATTTCGTCATCCAGAAAATTGACTTGATTTGGTTTTCTCTGTGGCGATAATCTTGTGTTTTGTTGCAGCAGGGAGGAATGATGAAAGCTTCAAACTGCTAGCTCCTAAGGATGATCGTCTTCTCGACGCTCTCTCCATCCTTGAGCTGCAGGGCGATTTGGCGCGCACCAATCTTTCCAACTCAAGGACTGCCTTCACGCGCCTCTTCCCTCTTTTTTTTCCCAAACAAACCGAGCCGGAAATCTTTGCCGACCTCGTCAAGCGCTTCCTACCCAATGAAGACCTCGCTCTGGCCTATCGACGCGAGAATCTGAAGATTGGTGTAGAAGGAACCATTGCTCTGGTCGCGAACAGTGGCCAACAGGTCGACTGGGCCAAAGCTGAAGATGCTGGGAAGATCAACAAGGACAAGTGGAGGGCGCTGGTGAAGGATGCCAAGCCACACTCGAAGAAGATCATCGCCTTCTTCACACCGAAGTCTGCTGGTTCTACCAGTACCGCCAAGACGGAGGTCAAGTAGACCATCTTGTCTCTATGTTTTTCCTTTTCTCTCTTCTTTGATGTCGCCTTAGTTCTGATTTGCGACAGCTTACTATCGGCTCACTAGGAGTCGATTTTTGTAATCAACATGTAAATATCATGATGATTAATGGAATGCCACTTTGCCAAATGATTGATGTCGAGGTTTTTCTTTTCCAGTTGGTCTTTGACAACTATACCGCAGCACCAGGTCCCATTGATGCTTCGCCTGCTACTTCTCACTCAAGGAAAACCCCTGTCGATGATTTTGTTGAAGATTCTTCAAATGTCGATCTTTCGCAAGAGCTGAGTGAACGTCGACAGCAACTTCATCAATGAAGAAACAAGTTGTTATCGTTATGGACCGCTCTCGCAAATCGTTCGAGCGGGAGAAAATAGCTCTTCAAAGAGGCTCAAGAAGCCTTAGAATTGAAAGACACTGCGGTTGCCGAGGCTATACAAGTTGCTTCTCGAGAAGATTATATACTTGACTTGATGACCGACGCTAGTCTGGATATGGCGGGTATGCTTCACAAGTTTTACTCCTCTTTCAACTTATTCTTTTGTTTTCACGCCTCATTGTGCCCTTTTTCCTGAATAGGCTCCTTTAGATGCCGCCGAGGATCGGGTTGATGCGAGTTCAAGTTCTTGTTAAACTTTCTCTCGCAAAACAATGCTAGCTTTTGGTCTTCCCCGATCGGACCCGACGGATTGTCGATTTCAAGACCGCGCGGTCAAGTTCGGAGTATCTTGAGTTCTGCACAAAGACAATGGCCATGGTTTATAATGACATGTTTCCTCGGAATCTTCAGCCTAAAACTCTTCCTGACTTGATGGATAAATTCAAGAGTGTTCATCGAGTCCATGGATTTGTGAAGGCCCAATTAATGGCTGGTGCTAGATTTGCTATGATCATGTTGCAGATCTGCTACCCGAAGTTGGATATGTCCAACGTTGTTGACATTTGTCATGCCAAATTGAGGAAGCGAAGAAGGAACGTCGACAGGATCAATGACGTAGTGACGCCCGTAGCCGAAAAGATGATTGGAGATCTACTTCGGAAGGATACTTTTTCATTTTGGGAATGGGCTTAGGTCTGGATTTTGGAACTGGGAGAACTTGTGTGTATGAGAACACACCTAGCTGGTTCAAGCCATCTGCTGCTTCTTCTTCCCTGAACCTGGCAGCAGAAGCTTCCCTCTCTTGCACACTTCTCCTATGATACACTAGCAACTCCTTGTCTGCCCTACCCATAGAAAAAGTCTTGGAAAGAGAGGCATCCCTAGAGCCAGAGGCACCACTGGAGCCAGTGCTCCTCCTCTTTGCACTCCAGGACAGGTTGTCCATGTTTGGTGTGATTTTCTGGTTCACTACACTAGGCATTTATATAGGATGGAGGGCATGCACAGAGGGTATGAGAACACAAGCTGAACAGTTGTGTTACATAGGACAATGCCATCAGTTTCTTTTTTTGAATTGTGATGTCAATCCACAAGAGGGAGAATATTCTCCAAAATGGGTCAGAGACAAGCCATTGGGAATATTCTCCAAAATGGGTCAGAGAGACTGTCCATTTTTGGGTATTCTTGCTAGCAGAGGCATTTTTGGTTCAGGAATATTCTACAAAATCTGTCATATTGATAGGCAGGATCCAAATTTTAAAATTGTACTAATAGTTCTTGCTACTGCACCATAGCTTTTCATTTTCATTTTTATATATCAAACTACCAATATAATGGACAAGATACTGCAATCAAGCATCTGCCAATTCAACCATCTCCTAGCAATTTTTATATATGAACCATCTACAACCAATTTTTATGAACTAAAAAATCCTACTTCATGGGTATTGCATTTTAATTACCTGAGTAGGCAGTAGCTTGTTCATTAAAATAGTAGGCAGTAGCTTTTATCTCTACTTTACACTAGTTCATTTGCTACGCCAACTTAGCAACATTTTCTAAATTGTGCTCCATTTTCTATTGAACACTAGGCAGCATGTCAACTAGGCAGTAACATTGCATTGGACTAAATTAACTAGGCAGTGGCATTGCATTGGACTAAATTACAGTCAAGAACATGTCAACTAGGCAAAGATATTGACAGAAAAAATCTCACACTACTTAAGATTATCCAAACATGGCACTGATGATGATCAAATGGATCATACACCATTTTTATTATATCAATGATAAAATGCAGTTACATGGCAATGTATGTATAACAAGAATCCCCAGTTTGATTGATAGATTTATAACAATGTATGTATTGACAAGAATCCCCAGTTTGAATCATCCACAGGCGAGCAAAATTAACCACTCGGAATCATCCACAGGCGAACAGTTTGAATCTATAACAATGTATGTATAACACTCAGAATTATCCACGGGTTATTCGTGCTTGAATCTAGAACAAGCGAGCAAAATTAACCTAGCTAGGTGGAGCATCAGGGGAAGAAAGGGGAAGAACCAGACAAGAAGAAGAAGAAGAAGTGGAGGTTCGGGAGGGGCCTTACCAGCGAACACGGTGAGCGCGGGTGCGGACGGCGGGCGCGGGATCCTCCACGGGTGGCGGTGGTGGTCCTCCTCCTCGTCGGCTCGAGCAGTTGATGTGGCGGTGGCGTTCTCCTCCTCCTCGGCGACGGTGGCGGTGGGGCGTTCTCCTCTTCTTCCTCCTCGGTGGCGGGGCGTTCTCCTCTTCCTCCTCCTCGGTAGGTGATACGTCTCCAACGTATCGATAATTTCTTATGTTCCATGCTACTTTATTGACGATACCTACATGTTTTATGCACACTTTATGTCATATTCGTGCATTTTCTGGAACTAACCTATTAACAAGATGCCGAAGTGCCAGTTCCTGGTTTCTGCTGTTTTTGGTTTCAGAAATCCTAGTAACGAAATATTCTCGGAATTGGACGAAATCAACGCCTGTGTTCCTATTTTGCCCGGAAGCATCCAACACCCGAGAGCCGCGCAGGGGGCCCGTGGGCTCCAGATGACATGGTGGCGCGGCCTGGGCCCCGGCCGCGCCACCCTATGGTCTCGTCGCCTCGTTGACCCCCGCGCCGCCTCTTCGCCTATAAAAGCCCCGCATCGAAAACCCTTACGAGGAACCCACGATACGAAAAGTTCCAGCCGCCGCCATCGCGAAGCCAAGATCTGGGGGACAGGAGTCTCTGTTCCGGCACCCGGAGCGGGAAGTGCCCCGGAAGGCTTCTCCATCGACACCGCTGCCATCTCCACCGCCATCTTCATCACCGCTGCTGCTCCCATGAGGAGGGAGTAGTTCTCCATCGAGGCTCGGGGCTGTACCGGTAGCTATGTGGTTCATCTCTCTCCTATGTAGTTCAATACAATAATCTCATGAGCTGCCTTACATGATTGAGATTCATATGATGATGCTTGTAATCTAGATGTCATTATGCTAGTCAAGTGAGTTTTACTTATGTGATCTCCGGAGACTCCTTGTCCCACGTGTGTAAAGGTGACAGTGTGTGCACCGTGTGGGTCTCTTAGGCTATATTTCACGAAGTACTTATTCATTGTTGAAGAGCGTAGTGAAGTGCTTATTTATATCTCTTTATGATTGCAATGTGCATCGTATCACAATTTATCTATGTGCTACTCTAGTGATGTGTTATTAAAGTAGTTTTATTCCTCCTGCATGTGTGCAAAGGTGACAGTGCGTGCACCGTGTTAGTACTTGGTTTATGCTATGATCATGATCTCTTGTAGATTGCGAAGTTAACTATTGCTATGATAATATTGATGTGATCTATTCCTCCTACATATGCATGAAGGTGACAGTGTGCATGCTATGCTAGTACTTGGTTTAGTCTTTTGATCTATCTTACACTAAAGGTTACTAAAATATGAGCATTATTGTGGAGCTTGTTAACTCCGGCATTGAGGGTTCGTGTAATCCTACGCAATGTGTTCATCATCCAACAAAAGTGTAGAGTATGCATTTATCTATTCTGTTATGTGATCAATGTTGAGAGTGTCCACTAGTGAAAGTGTAATCCCTAGGCCTTGTTCCTAAATACTGCTGAGTTACTACTGCTTGTTTACTGTTTTACTGTGTTACTACTGCTGCAATACTACCACCATCAACTACACGCCAGCAAGCTATTTTCTGGCACCGTTGCTACTGCTCATATATATTCATACCACCTGTATTTCACTATCTCTTCGCCGAACTAGTGCACCTATTAGGTGTGTTGGGGACACAAGAGACTTCTTGCTTTGTGGTTGCAGGGTTGCATGAGAGGGATATCTTTGACCTCTTCCTCCCTGAGTTCGATAAACCTTGGGTGATCCACTTAAGGGAAAACTTGCTGCTGTTCTACAAACCTCTGCACTTGGAGGCCCAACACTGTCTACAGGAAAGGAGGGGGAACGTAGACATCAAGCTATTTTCTGGCGCCGTTGCCGGGGAGGAAAGGTAAAAGGTACTCACACTCCGGATCTCGGCTACTAAGCTATTTTCCGGCGCCGTTGTAAGTACTCGAAGCTATTTCCTTTAGACTCTGCAATTGCGACATTTGGTTTCTTGTTTACACTAGTTAGGCATAATGGACAACAATGACCTTTTTATTCTATTTCCTGATTTAAGACATGGATGGTTTGATGCAAAAATTAAAAAACCCATGGAACATATTAATATGAATGCTTTGAACACCATTGTTGTTAATGATATGGAAAATTCTAAGCTTGGGGAAGCTGGCTTTGATGAGCATGATATTTTTAGTCCCCCAAGCATTGAGGAGAAAATTTACTTTGATGATACCTTGCCTCCCATTTATGATGATTATAATGATAGTAGTCTTTTGTTACCACCTGTTATGGAGGATAAATTTGATTATGATTACAATATACCTCCTATATTTGATAGCTACTTTGTTGAATTTGCTCCCACTACAATTAATAAGAATGACTATGCTTATGTTGGGAGTAGTAATTATTTTATGCATGAGACTCATGATAAGAATGCTTTAAATGATAGTTATATTGTTGAGTTTGCTCATGATGCTACTGAAAGTTATTATGAGAGAGGAAAATATGGTTGTAAAATTTTCATGTTACTAAAACACCTCTCTATGTGCTGAAATTTTTGAAGCTACACTTGTTTTATCTTCCTATGCTTGTTACTTTGCTCTTCATGAACTTGTTTATTTACAAGATTCCTATGCATAGGAAGCATGTTAGACTTAAATGTGTTTTGAATTTGCCTCTTGATGCTCTCTTTTGCTTCAACTTCTATTTCTTACGAGTGCATCATTAAAACTGCTGAGCCCATCTTAATGGCTATAAAGAAAGAACTTCTTGGGAGATAACCCATGTGTTATTTTGCTACAGTACTTTGTTTTATATTTGTGTCTTGGAAGTTGTTTACTACTGTAGCAACCTCTCCTTATCTTAGTTTTGTGTTTTGTTGTGCCAAGTAAAGTTTCTATGTCAAAGTTGATGTTATATTTGGGATCGCTGCGCAGAAACAGCATTGCTGTCTGTCACGAATCTGGGCACAGTTCTCTGTAGAAAATTCGAAAAAATCTGCCAATTTAGGAGCGTGATCCTCAGATATGTACGCAACTTTCATTAGTTTTGAGTTTTTCCATTTGAGCAAGTCTGGTGCCAGCTTTAAATTCGTCTTTACGGACTGTTCTGTTTTTGACAGATTCTGCCTTTTATTTCGCATTGCCGCTTTTGTTAAGTTGAATGAGTTTCTTTGTTCCATTAACTTTCAGAAGTTTTGTGCAATGTCCAGAAGTGTTAAGACTGATTGTGTCACCTCTGAACATGTGAATTTTTGATTATGCACTAACCCTCTAATGAGTTTGCTTGAAGTTTGGTGTGAAGGAAGTTTTCAAGGGTCAATAGAAGAGGGTGATATAATGTGATCGAGAAGAGTGAAAGGTCTAAGCTTGGGGATGCCCCGGTGGTTCATCCCTGCATATTTTAAGAAGACTCAAGCATCTAAGCTTGGGGATGCCCAAGGCATCCCCTTCTTCATCGACAACTTATCAGGTTTCTTCTAGTGAAACTATATTTTTATTCGTCACATCCTATGTATTTTACTTGGAGCGTCTGTGTGCTTTTATTTTTGTTTTTGTTTTGTTATCTTAGTTCTCTGAATAAGTTCATCCTTGTGTGGGAGAGAGACACGCTCCGCTGGTTCGTATGAACACATGTGTTCTTAGCTCATAATATTCATGGCGAAGTTTCTCTCGTTAAATTGTTATATGGTTGGAATTGAAAAATGCTACATGTAGTAATTGGTAAAATGTCTTGGATAATGTGATACTTGGCAATTGTTGTGCTCATGTTTAAGCTCTTGCATCATATACTTTGCACCTATTAGTGAAGAAATACATAGAGCATGCTAAAATTTGGTTTGCATAATTGGTCTCTCTAAGGTCTAGATAATTTCTAGTATTGAGTTTGAACAACAAGGAAGACGGTGTAGAGTCTTATAATGTTTACAATATGTCTTTTATGTGAGTTTTGCTGCACCGGTTCATCCTTGTGTTTGTTTCAAATAACCTTGCTAGCCTAATCCTTGTATCGAGAGGGAATACTTCTCATGCATCCAAATACTTGAGCCAATATTCATGCCATTTGTGTCCACCATACCTACCTACTACATGGTATTTCTCCGCCATTCCAAAGTAAATTGCTTGAGTGCTACCTTTAAACAATTCAAAATTTATCACCTCTTATTTGTGTCAATGTTTTATAGCTCATGAGGAAGTATGTGGTGTTTTATCTTTCGATCTTGTCATTTACTTTTGACAGACTTTCACAATGGACTAGTGGCTTCATCCGCTTATCCAATAATTTTGCAAAAAGAGCTGGCAATGAGGTTCCCAGCCTCAATTAATTAACTTGCATTAATAATTCTCTTCACATGTTTTGCTCTGATCTATCAGTAAGCAACTTAATTTTGCAAATAGACACTCCTCCATGGTATGTGAATGTTGGAAGGCACCCGAGGATTCGGTTAGCCATGGCTTGTGTAAGCAAAAGGTTGGGAGGAGTGTCATCCATAAATAAAGAAAAACTAAACTAAAGTACATGTGTAAACAAAAGAGAAGAGGGATGATCTACCTTGCTGGTAGAGATAACGTCCTTCATGGGAGCCGCTCTTGAAAGTCTGGTTGATGAGGTAGTTAGAGTGCCCACTACCATTCGTTGACAACAACAAACACCTCTCAAAACTTTATTTTTATACTCTCTTGATGTTTTCAAAATAAAAGCTCTAGCACAAATATAGCAATCGATGCTTTCCTCTTTGAAGGACCTATCTTTTACTTTTATGTTGAGTCAGTTTACCTATTTCCTTCCACCTTAAGAAGCAAACACTTGTGTGAACTGTGCATTGATTCCTACATACTTGCATATTGCACTTGTTATATTACTTTGCATCGACAACTATCCATGAGATATACATGTTACAAGTTGAAAGCAACCGCTGAAACTTAATCTTCCTTCGTGTTGCTTCAATACCTCTACTTTGAATTATTGCTTTATGAGTTAACTCTTATGCAAGACTTATTGATGCCTGTCTTGAAAGTGCTATTCATGAAAAGTCATTGCTTTATGATTCAGTTGTTTACTCATGTCATTACCATTGTTTTGATCGCTGCATTCATTACATATGTTTACAATATGATCAAGTTTATGATGGCATGTCACTTAAGAAATTATCTTTGTTATCGTTTTACGTGCTCGGGACGAGCAGAACTAAGCTTGGGGATGCTGATACGTCTCCAACGTATCGATAATTTCTTATGTTCCATGCTACTTTATTGACGATACCTACATGTTTTATGCACACTTTATGTCATATTCGTGCATTTTCTGGAACTAACCTATTAACAAGATGCCGAAGTGCCAGTTCTGTTTTCTGCTGTTTTTGGTTTCAGAAATCCTAGTAACGAAATATTCTCGAATTGGACGAAATCAACGCCTGGTTCCTATTTTGCCCGGAAGCATCCAGAACACCCGAGAGCGCCAGAGGGGGGCCCTGTGGGCCCCAGATGACATGGTGGCGCGGCCCGGCCCCGGCCGCGCCACCCTATGGTCTCGTCGCCTCGTTGACCCCCCTGCGCCGCCTCTTCGCCTATAAAAAGCCCCTGCATCGAAAACCCTTACAGAGGAACCCACGATACGAGAAAAGTTCCAGAGCCGCCGCCATCGCGAAGCCAAGATCTGGGGGACAGGAGTCTCTGTTCCGGCACCCCGCCGGACGGGGAAGTGCCCCCGGAAGGCTTCTCCATCGACACCGCTGCCATCTCCACCGCCATCTTCATCACCGCTGCTGCTCCCATGAGGAGGGAGTAGTTCTCCATCGAGGCTCGGGGCTGTACCGGTAGCTATGTGGTTCATCTCTCTCCTATGTAGTTCAATACAATAATCTCATGAGCTGCCTTACATGATTGAGATTCATATGATGATGCTTGTAATCTAGATGTCATTATGCTAGTCAAGTGAGTTTTACTTATGTGATCTCCGGAGACTCCTTGTCCCACGTGTGTAAAGGTGACAGTGTGTGCACCGTGTGGGTCTCTTAGGCTATATTTCACGAAGTACTTATTCATTGTTGAAGAGCGTAGTGAAGTGCTTATTTATATCTCTTTATGATTGCAATGTGCATCGTATCACAATTTATCTATGTGCTACTCTAGTGATGTGTTATTAAAGTAGTTTTATTCCTCCTGCATGTGTGCAAAGGTGACAGTGCGTGCACCGTGTTAGTACTTGGTTTATGCTATGATCATGATCTCTTGTAGATTGCGAAGTTAACTATTGCTATGATAATATTGATGTGATCTATTCCTCCTACATATGCATGAAGGTGACAGTGTGCATGCTATGCTAGTACTTGGTTTAGTCTTTTGATCTATCTTACACTAAAGGTTACTAAAATATGAGCATTATTGTGGAGCTTGTTAACTCCGGCATTGAGGGTTCGTGTAATCCTACGCAATGTGTTCATCATCCAACAAAAGTGTAGAGTATGCATTTATCTATTCTGTTATGTGATCAATGTTGAGAGTGTCCACTAGTGAAAGTGTAATCCCTAGGCCTTGTTCCTAAATACTGCTGAGTTACTACTGCTTGTTTACTGTTTTACTGTGTTACTACTGCTGCAATACTACCACCATCAACTACACGCCAGCAAGCTATTTTCTGGCACCGTTGCTACTGCTCATATATATTCATACCACCTGTATTTCACTATCTCTTCGCCGAACTAGTGCACCTATTAGGTGTGTTGGGGACACAAGAGACTTCTTGCTTTGTGGTTGCAGGGTTGCATGAGAGGGATATCTTTGACCTCTTCCTCCCTGAGTTCGATAAACCTTGGGTGATCCACTTAAGGGAAAACTTGCTGCTGTTCTACAAACCTCTGCACTTGGAGGCCCAACACTGTCTACAGGAAAGGAGGGGGAACGTAGACATCAGTAGGCGGCGGCGCTAGGCGGTGGCGGTGGTTGCGAGAGGGTCGATCGTCGGCGCGATGCTAGGGTTTGAGTGGCTGGGGAAGAATGGAAGAGAAGGGGAGGGCCGAACCGTTCTAAGCCTAAGTCCACAAATTTTGTGGCGCACACCAGGTACTAGGTGCGCCACAGAATTCCTTAATTCTGTGGCGCACCTAAAGGGGCATGCGCCACAGAATTTAGACACTTAGCCAAACAAAAAGGGTTACTGCTGTGTCCTGACAGATACATAGCACTAGCCCAGTGGTTAAGGCCAATGTTAGGCCATTAGTAGCCAGGTTCGAACCCTGGCTGCCACACAATTTTTCTTCCTTTTTTTCATATTTTAGTTACATTTCAATAAATAACACAACATTATTTAGTAATTAGTAGAGAGAATTATAAATTACTTGTCTCATACAAACATGTTCTTGTTTCTCTCACACACACATGCATGTACTTGTCTAACACACACACTCACACACATGTGATAGACCAAAAAAAGATCTTCTTCGTCCCGGCTCCGAGCTCTAGCGTCTCTTCGCAATCTTCTTGCCCTTTCGGTTGTTGGCGGTTGAATACTTTATGCCGGCCACCTTGAGATTTCTTCGCGTGAACGGACAACCTTTAGAGGGTAGGGAGGTCTTCCTTCTTACTTTACTAGTAGTAGGCATGTCGAAGTGCCTGTCGAATTCCTCCTCGATCTTCGGGTCACCGTTCTTGTCCAAGTCTTCCTCGTTGGCGTCTCCTTGCATTCCTATGATGCTCCTCTTGCCCCTCCTCACGACAACACGGCTAGGCCTCGACGGATCGGTGATGAAGAAGCATTGGTCAACTTGGCTACCGAGTACCCATGGCTCATTTTTCGCGGATGCGTTCTTCGATTTTGCATCGGGTATAACCATGGTTGTGAAATATCGGCCTTCTTTTTCGACCTTCTTGGCCCATCTCACACGAAACATTGGCACCGTCTCTCCACAGTAATTGAGCTCCCATATCTCCTCGATCCTTCCAAAAAATCTTTCCTTGACATTAGTCTCGTCATCGGCGTATGACAGCATAGTTACTCCTGAGTTTTGATTTTCACTATTTCTGTCCTTTTCCTCGGTGTAGAATCTGTAACCGTTGATGTCGTACCCCTGATAGGTCCTTACGTTATGCCCGGGGCCCTGTGATAAGGTGTATATGAGTTTTTCATCTTCGGTAGAAGGCCTTTTTCTCTGTGCTTCAAGCAGTTGAGTTTGCTTGAACCAACGCGTGAAGCTGGAGTTGTGCTCTTTGGTTACGTCTCCCATCTTCCTCGGCCGGCCCATATCGATGTAATTCTGCTCGATCATGCTTTTGTGCTCTTGCACGAAAGGTTCGATCAGTTTTAAGTGTTGTAGCGCGACCCGGTGAGCCCTGTCAAAGTCGTCGCGTCGATTGTCAATGCCGACATGGACTGAGCGGTAGCCCTCGCGGTGACCGACTCCAGCGAGCCTGCCGAGGTGCGTCCTGGGGGGTAGACCAACATGATCCTCGTCGTCCTCGGTGCTTAGATAATTCTGGCAGAAGGAGATGCACTCGTAGGTTAGAAACCCCTTGGCCATGCTTGCGTCTGGACGGGCCCTATTGCGAACGTATCCTTTCATGACACCGTTCTGCCTTTCGAAAGGCATCATGTTGTGGAGGAACGTCGGGCCGAGCTGCCTGATGTCATCAACGACATGGAGAAGGAGATGGACGCATATATCACAGAATGCAGGCGGGAAGTAAATCTCGAGCTCACATAGTATCACCACGATCTCATCCTGTAGCATCTTGAGCTGCCTCACGCCGATCGACTTCCTGGTGATAACGTCAAAAAAGTTGCAAAGGCCAAACAGCGTATCACGGACGTGCTCGTCCATTATCCCTCGGATCGCAACGGGAAGTATCTGCGTCATGAGCACGTGGCAATCGTGAGACTTCATCCCGGTGAACCTCTTCTTCGCTACGTCCAGATATCTGCTTATATTCCCCGAGTAACCGTGAGGAACTTTCACTCCTAGGAGGCACCTGAAAAACTGCTCGAGCTCCTCCGGACTCGTTGTGAAGCAGGCAGCGGGAAGCAGCACCGCGTTCTTCTTAGCCCTTTTGCGGAGACGTTGAGTCCCTTCCGTCTGATCATCATCATCATCATCATCGTCGTCGTCAGTATCGGGGGCTTGAAGATCTTTCCTGATGCCAAAATGTTTCAGATCGTATCTTGCTTTCGGTCCATCCTTGGACTTTTCTGAGTTGCAAAGAGTGCCAAGCAGACTCTCGGTAACGTTCTTCGTAATGTGCATGACATCGAGGCTGTGGGGCGTGTGGAGGACCTTCCAGTACTCCAAGTCGTGGAAAACAGACCTCGCTTTCCATACACCGAGCAGCGGCTCTGGCTTCGGTCGCTTCTTTCCCGGCGCTGGGCACTCCTTCCAATTTTTCAGAAGATCATCGATTTCTGCGCCGCTCCTCGGGCGTGGGGGTCCATCGGGCTCATCTTTACCATTGAACAGATCACCGCGTTTTCTCCACGGGTGATCCAAGCGAAGCCACCTTCGAGCACCTGGGTACACGGTTTTCGAGGACCCGGGATCCCTTGGTAGCTGTAGATGCGGGGTCTCGTCCATGCACTTCACACAGCCGTTGAATCCGTGGCCGACCTGGGCAGATACATATGCGTAACCAGGATAGTCCGTGACCGTCGTGATCAACGCGGCTCTCATATCGAAATAAGTTCTAGTGTAGGCGTCCCACGTACGGGGTGGCGTCTTCCACAACGTGTCTAACTCCTCTTTCAGCAGCCCGAGATACAAATGCATGTCGACACCTGGTTGTTTCGGCCCCTGAATGAGAATACTCAGGTGTATGTACCTTTGCTTGGTGCACAGCCACGGGGGTAGGTTGTAAGGCCATACAAACACAGGCCAGGTGCTATGCGTGCTACTCTGGTTGCCGAACGGATTGAGTCCATCGGTGCTCATACCCAGCCTGATGTTCCTTGCGTCGCCCCCGAACCTAGGGAAGGCGATGTCCAATGCTTCCCACTGTCCAGCGTCTGAAGGGTGTGTCAGCATATAGCCCATCTCCGGATCTTCTTCGGGCTTCTGCCTTTCCGCGTGCCATTGCATGAGCTTTGCTTCCTTAGGGTCCACGAAATACCGCTGCAGACGGGGAGTGATAGGAAAGTACCATACCACTTTTCGAGGTACCTTCTTGTTCCCAACCTTGTACCGTCCGTGGCCGCACACCGGACATGTGGTTCTGTCCTTGTACTCGCACCTATAAATCACACAATCATTAATGCAGGCGTGGTATTTTTCGTGCGGTAGGTCAAGGGGGCACACGACTTTCTTGGCCTCCTCGATACTACTTGGCAATGTGTTCCCCTCCGGGAGACGATCGTGCCAGAATTTCAAGTTCTTGCTGAAGCTGGAATCGGTCCACTTGTTCTGCGTCTTCATCTGCAGGTAATCAAGCGTTACATGCAAGCGCGTATCCTGCGGACGGCACCCAGGAAAGATCGGAGTCATCCCGTCTTTCTCCATTTGCGACAGCTTGGCTCTCTCTCTAGCTGCAACTCTATCGTTGCTCGTCTCCTGGAGGAGCAGATCTTGAACATGAGAGTCCCGCAAGGCCGAAATTAGCGGGGTCGCGCCGGAATCTTCTTCTTCATCATGATGATCTTCTCCGCCGGCATCTTCTTCTTCATGATGATCTTCTCCGCCGACTTCTTCTTCATGATGATAGTCTCCGCCGACATGTGATAGTCATCTCGCTCGACATGGTCTTCATGCGCACCATTTGATGGGGCCGGCCGCGCCTGGTTGTCTTGCATGAAACCGCGCCTCAGCAGGTGCTCCTCCAGTTGTCCGGAATCAGGGTTGATCCAGCGCTCGAGTTTGCATGATCGACACGGACATCTTATCTGGCGCCTATTGTTCCGAATCATGTCCTCCTTCGGTTATCGTAAGTAGGAGATGAAGGCCACGTGAAGGTTGTTGGTGAAGGAGTGTAGTGCGGCGCAACACCAGGGATTCCGGCGCCAACGTGGAACCTGCACAACACAAAGTACTTTGCCCCAACTTAACAGTGAGGTTGTCAATCTCACCGGCTTGCTTAAACAAAGGATTAAACGTATGGTGTGGAGAATGATGTTTGCTTGTAGAAAACAACAGAGAACAGAGATTGCAGTTGATTGTATTTCAGATGTAAAAGAATGGACCGGGGTCCACAGTTCACTAGTGGTGTCTCTCCAATAAGAAATAGCATGTTGGGTGAACAAATTACAGTTGGGCAATTGACAAATAGGGATGCATACATATCATGATAATTACTATGAGATTTAATCAGGGCATTACGACAAAGTACATAGACCGCTATCCAGCATGCATCTATGCCTAAAAAGTCCACCTTCAGGTTAGCATCCGCACCCCTTCCAGTATTAAGTTGCAAACAACAGACAATTGCATTAAGTATGGTGCGTAATGTAATCAACACAAATATCCTTAGACAAAGCATTGATGTTTCATCCCTAGTGGCAACAGCACATCCACAACCTTAGAACTTTCTGTCACTGTCCCAGATTCAATGGAGGCATGAACCCACTATCGAGCATAAATACTCCCTCTTGGAGTCACAAGTATCAACTTGGCCAGAACCTCTACTAGCAACGGAGAGCATACAAGAACATAAACAACATATATATCATAGATTCATAATCAACTTGACATAGTATTCAATATTCATCGGATCCCAACAAACACAACATGTAGCATTACAAATAGATGATCTTGATCATGATAGGCAGCTCACAAGATCTAACATGATAGCACAATGAGGAGAAGACAACCATCTAGCTACTGCTATGGACCCATAGTCCAAGGATGAACTACTCACGCATCAGTTCGGAGGCAGGCATGGTGATGTAGAGCCCTCCGGTGATGATTCCCCTCTCCGGCACGGTGCCGGAGGCGATCTCCTGAATCCCCCGAGATGGGATTATTGGCGGCGGCGTCTCTGGAACTATTTCCGTATCGTGGCTCTCGGTAATAGGGTTTTCGCGACGGAGAGTTTAAGTAGGCGGAAGGGCAGGGTCGGTGGAGGCACGAGGGCCCCACACCATAGGGCGGCGCGGGCCCCACCCTGGCCGCGCGGCCCTGTGGTGTCGGCGCCTCGTGGCCCCACTTCGTATCCTCTTCGGTCTTCTGGAAGCTCCGTGGAAAAATAAGACCCTGGGCGTTCGTTTCGTCCAATTCCGAGAATATTTCCTATGTAGGATTTCTGAAACCAAAAACAGCACAAAACAGGAACTGGCGCTTCGGCATCTCGTTAATAGGTTAGTGCCGGAAAATGCGTATAAATGATGTAAAGTGTGTATAAAACATGTGAGTATTGTCATAAAACTAGCATGGAACATAAGAAATTATAGATACGTTTGAGACGTATCAAGCATCCCCAAGCTTAGTTCCTACTCACCCTCGAGTAGGTAAACGATAACAAGGATAATTTCTGAAGTGACATGCTATCATAATCTTGATCAATACTATTGTAAAGCATATGAAGTGAATGAAGTGATTCGAAGCAATGGTAAAGACAATGATTAAACAACTGAATCATATAGCAAAGACTTTTCATGAATAGTACTTTCAAGACAAGCATCAATAAGTCTTGCATCGGAGTTAACTCATAAAGCAATAAATTCTTAGTAGAGAGTTTTGAAGAAACACAAAGGAAGATATAAGTTTCAGCGGTTGCTTTCAACTTTAACATATATATCTCATGGATAATTGTCAACACAAAGTAATATGATGAATGCAAATAAGCAAGTATGTAGGAATCAATGCACACAGTTGACACAAGTGTTTGCTTCTAAGATAGAAAGAAGTAGGTAAACTGACTCAACATAAAGTAAAAGAATGGCCCTTCGCAGAGGGAAGCATGGATTACTATTTTTGTGCTAGAGCTTTGATTTTGAAAACATAGAAACAATTTTGTCAACGGTAGTAATAATTCATATGTGTTATGCATAATACATCTTATAAGTTGCAAGTCTCATGCATAGAATACCAATAGTGCTCGCACCTTGTCCTAATTAGCTTGGATTAACATGGATTATCATTGCATAACATATGTTTCAACCAAGTGTCACAAAGGGGTACCTCTATGCCGCCTGTACAAAGGTCCAAGGAGATAAATCGCATTTGATTTCTCGTTTTTAATAGATCTCAACCATGGACATCCATACAGGGACAACATAGAAAACAGATAATGGACTCCTCTTTTATGCATAAGCATTCAACAACAGATTATATTCTCATAAGAGATTGAGGATTAGTGTCCAAACTGAAACTTCCACCATGATTCATGGCTTTAGTTAGGGCCCAATGTTCTTCTCTAACAATATGCATACTTAAACCATTTGATCATGAAAATCGCCCTTACTTCAGACAAGACGAACATGCATAGCAACTCACATGATATTCAACAAAGGTGTAATAGTTGATGGCGTCCCCAGAAACATGGTTACCGCTCAACAAGCAACTTATAAGAAATAAGATACATAGCAACATATTCAATACCACAATAGTTTTTAAGGCTATTTTCCCATGAGCTATATATTGCAAAGACAAGGAATGAAATTTTAAAGGTAGCACTCAAGTAATTTACTTTGGAATGGCAGAGAAATACCACATAGTAGGTAGGTATGGTGGACACAAATGGCATAGGCTTTGGCTCAAGGATTTGGATGCACGAGAAGCATTTCCTCTCAGTACAAGTCTTTGGCTAGCAAGGTTGTTTGAAGCAAACACAAGTATGAACCGGTACAGAAAAACTTACATAAGAACATATTGCAAGCATTATAAGACTCTACACTGTCTTCCTTGTTGTTCAAACACTTCACCAGAAAATATCTAGACTTTAGAGAGACCAATCATGCAAACCAAATTTCAACAAACTCTATGGTAGTTCTTCATTAATAGGTGCAAAGTACATGATGAAAGAGCTTAAACATGATTTATTTGAGCACAACAATTGCCAAGTATCAAATTATTCAAGGCAATATACCAATTACCACATGAAGCATTTTCTGTTTCCAACCATATAACAATGAACGAAGCAGTTTCAACCTTCGCCATGAACATTAAAAGTAAAGCTAAGAACACCAGTGTTCATATGAACGAGCGGAGCGTGTATTTCTCCCACACAAAGAATGCTAAGATCCCATTTTATTCAAACAAAAACAAAAATAAAAGCAAACATACGCTCCAAGTAAAGCACATAAGATGTGACTGAATAAAAATATAGTTTCACTAGAGGTGACCTGATAAGTTGTCGATGAAGAAGAGGATGCCTTGGGCATCCCCAAGCTTAGATGCTTGAGTCTTCTTGAAATATGCAGGGATGAACCACGGGGGGCATCCCCAGGCTTAGAATTTTCACTCTTCTTGATCTTATTGTATCATCCTCCTCTCTTGATCCTTGAAAACTTCCTCCACACCAAACTCAAAACAAACTCATTAGAGGGTTAGTGCAAAATCAAAAATTCACATATTCAGAGGTGACATAATCATTCTTAACACTTCTGGACATTGCACAAAGCTACTGAAAGTTAATGGAACAAAGAAATCCATTCAACATAGCAAAAGAGGCAATGCGAAATAAAAGGCAGAATCTGTCAAAACAGAACAGTCCGTAAAGACAAATTTTTTAGACGCACTTAACAGACTCAGATGAAAAAGGTCAAAACTAATGAAAGTTGCGTACATATCTGAGGATCACGCACGTAAGTTGGCAGAATTTTTTGATTTTTCTACAGAGAGATCTACGCAAATTCGTGACAGGTAGAAATCTGTTTTTGCGCAGCAATCCAAATCTAGTATCAACTTAACTATTAGAAACTTTACTTGGCACAACAATGCAATAAAGTAAAGATAAGGAGAGGTTGCTACAGTAGTAACAACTTCCAAGACTCAACAAAACAGTAATAAAAACATACATAGGTTATCTCCCAAGAAGTGCTTTTCTTTAACGCCTTTCAGCTAGGCGCGGAAAGTGTGAATCAAGTATTATCGAGAGATGAAGCATCAACATCATAATTTGTTCTAATAATAGAATCAAAAGGTAACTTCATTCTCTTTCTAGGGAAGTGTTCCATACCTTTCTTGAGAGGAAATTGATACTTAATATTACCTTCCTTCATATCAATAATAGCACCAACAGTTCGAAGAAAAGGTCTTCCCAAAATAATGGGACAAGATGCATTGCATTCAATATCCAAGACAACAAAATCAACGGGGACAAGGTTATTCTTAACCGTAATGCGAACATTATCAATCCTCCCCAAAGGTTTCTTTATAGAATGATCAGCAAGATTAACATCCAAATAACAATTTTTCAATGGTGGCAAGTCAAGCATATTATAGATTTTCTTAGGCATAACAGAAATACTTGCACCAAGATCACATAAAGCATTACAATCAAAATCATTGACTTTCATCTTAATGATGGGCTCCCAACCATCTTCCAACTTCCTAGGAATAGAAGTTTCAAGTTTTAATTTATCTTCTCTAGCTTTAATGAGAGCATTTGTAATATGTTTTGTAAAGGCTAAATTTATAGCACTAGCATTAGGACTTCTAGCAAGTTTTTGTAAGAACTTTATAACTTAAGAGATATGACAATCATCAAAATCTAAACCATTATGATCTACATCAATGGGATCATTGTCCCCAATATTTTGAAAAATTTCAGCAGTTTTATCACAAACAGTTTCAGCAGTTTTAGCAGTTTCAGGCAGTTTTGTACGCTTTGCATTAGGAGTAGAAACATTGCCAACACCAATTATTTTACCATTGATAGTAGGAGGTTTAGCAACATGTGAAGCATCAACATTACTAGTGCTGGTAATAGTCCAAACTTTAGCTACATTATCTTTAGGAGAGTGGATTTGGTGACCGGGTGTATACGTGAGCACGCATTCATTACCGTTGGATTTGCTTTAAGATGCTCGCCTCACAAACGGAGCCAAACAGCGTTAGATCTATTTTTTCTGGGGCTGCTGTCCACTTTTCTGACGACGTGGGGCAAACAAACTACTCCAATCCAAAAGCACCCATCAACTGCACTGTCTTTTCCTGAACCTTCGCGTGCAGCTGTGCTAGTGCTGTACTGGTGTGGATCATCTCTTCAGGGCTGCACCTCATCGCAGTTACCCTGGCCGATATGAACCACTAGCAATATAGTACTCCGTACTAGCTAATTAGTAAATGTGCTAGTAATAAACGAAGTCTCTAGCGCTAATAATTTTTTTGTGCGGCCGGAAAGGGGCAAGGATTGCAGCTTTAGAGCGTTGAACTTGCCCGGACGGCACCCTCAACATCCATCGTTGCTCCGCCGCCGGCAGCCACACGAACCCCCTCGTGCAGTCAGGTCACCAGGCTAGCTGAGCCGCGCCGGCAACAGATGTGCTCCACAGTATGCAGCGGCTAGGGGATCTCCAGTTCCCCATGTCCATAGAGATGCGACGAGTCCATTCTTATGTGGACTCAAGACGGAGCGTCAGCCTCGGGCTATCGCTGCCGCCGCTGTCGAGGCTTGTCACAGCCGAGCGGAGGCGAGCACGCCGTAGGTTCAAGCAGGGGTGCTTTCGCTGCGGGGCATGGGCCATGGGCCGTGGGGAGCTACCTGCTAACCGTGAGGTTCTCGCTGGCGGCCATCGAGAGCACCCCGCTTCCCCGTCCGATACGTGATGGCGACGGCCGACCCGACCGCGAGTCGCGCGCGCGGTGATGGGTTTCCGGCGACCGCACGGAGGACTTCCACAACCAGCCCCCGCACCTCTCCCCTGCATCGAAGGGACGCGATGGCCACCTGGGAAGAAACGACCGCACCACCGATTCTATTAGGATTTCTGCGGGACAAATCGAGGGATTTCTGCGAGGTGTTCGGGGAACAGGCGGAGGGCACGACAGGACGACACCGACCTTGGCTGCCCCTCGAGCTCCTGTCGACGGCAATGTAGTGGAGGACGGGGCAGGGGGCGGAGATGTAGGGGAGGTGGAGCAGGTCAGAGGATAAGGTTGTGCTTCAACCTTTTTTAAGGAGATCAGCTGCTGTGTTATCACTTCACGGACGAGTCACGCCGTTAGACACGTGTCGATCATTGGATGCGTGCTCACGTATACACCCGGTCACCAGGCTTCTTTTGTTATCTTTAGCAAGTTTTTCTTTTTTTTCTTCTCTTTCCCACCTAGCATGCAATTCAGCCATCAATCTAATATTTTCATTAATTCGAACTTGGATGGCGTTTGCTGTAGCAAATGACTTAATATCTTTAGTTTCATTAGGCATAACTTTCAATTTTAAAAGATCAACATCAGCAGCAAGACTATCAACCTTAGAAGCAAGAATATCAATTTTACCAAGCTTTTCTTCAACAGATTTGTTAAAAACAGTTTGTGTACTAATAAATTCTTTAAGCATGGCTTCAAGACCAGAGGGTACACTTCTATTATTGTTGTAAGAATTACCATAAGAATTAACATAACCATTACATTATTAGAAGGATATGGCCTATAGTTGTTACCAGAATTATTCCTATAAGCATTGTTGTTGAAATTATTACTTTTAATGAAGTTCACATCAACATTCTCTTCTTGAGCAACTAATGAAGCTAAGTTTCGGGGAGATGATCCCCGGTGTGGCAAAGTCCTCGAGTGGACGACCGCGCAGCATTTCGCGGATCAAGAAAAGATGCCACGGTTCAAAAGATATGAAACAAAAAGATAAAGAAGAAGAGCTGCGAGCTGGGCCGGCTTCCGGCTCCCGCGGCCCGTCCGGCTGCGGCCTCCTCGGCCTGCTCCCGCCCCCGCCCAGGTGGGCCGACTTCCGGCTCCAGCGGCCCACTCCGGCTGCGCCCAGGAGCTCCAGCTTTCGCCCCGCATGGGCCGGCTTCCGCTCCCCTCGGCCCGTCCGGCTTCCCTCTCCCTGGGCCGCCTGCCGCGTGCGTGGCCGCCTCTGGCGCTGGCCCTGGCCGGCTCGCGCCTTCGCTTCCTCGCTCGATCGGCCGGCATGCCCCAGCTTCACGTCCGCTCGATCGTGGCCAGCTCCACGTCTACATGCATCGCCAGCTTCCCAGGCTCTGTGCGTGCGTCGCCGGCTGCCCCATGCATGCGTGCATGGCCGGCTCCTGCCACCACACCTACCATCATCCAGCTCTATGTGCTAGCTGCTCCCGTGAGAGGAATCCAAGGCATAGAGATGCTCCGTTACCTGACAACGCACGAGACAAGGGAGTGTCCTGCCAGCGACAAGACCAAGCGATCGTGCCAGTATACGTACATAGGCTGATGTAGTGCAAAGAGCACTGTAGCGCACAGTTGATGGAACCCCAGTAGTCACCTCATGTACAGTAACTGCGGGCCACCTCTTGTCCCCTGGGTGCCACTATATAAGACACACCAGGGGGAGCCCTTCAGGCTCATTCTCTCTCGAGGCTCATACGCCTCTCTCTCTCAGCTCACATACGAGCAGCCGGCCAGGCTCTCTCCAAGCCGGCCAGGCTCCCTCTTAGCTCACAGTAGCTTCTTCCTTATCAGGACAAACAGCTCAAGGAGCAACTCTGTATCACTCATATGTGCTCATATACATCAGACATGCAGGAGTAGGGGTTTTACCTCCACCGCGAGGGCCCTGAACCTGGGTACATCACCGTGTGCTGTGTACCAATCCCGCATCCGGATACCGTCGACGCCCATACAGGAACCACCTCTCTTTAGCTACCCCGTAGCATATGCCGTGACGATACCACGACATTTGGCGCCCACCGTGGGGCCTGCAGTGGCGCCGGCCGGAGTTCGTCCGGACGGGACCCTTCCTCATCATCGTCACCGCCGCGGCCTTCAACGCCGCCGGCATCGCCGCCCTCTTCGGGCACGTCCTCACCGCCGCGGCCTTCAACGCCGCGAGCTTCTTCACCATCCAAGCCGTCGCCGGGCTCGACGCCGCGGCCACCTTCTCCACCAACGCCGCCGCGGGCTGCGCCCCCGCCGCGTGCTCTTCATCTTCACCAACACCGGTGTCTACAAGAAAACCCGGGGGCTTGGCCCCGGGGAACTGCTGCATGCCTAGCTGGCCCGGCCGCACCATCCAGCAGCAAGCCAAGCCACACATGCCTGCACGCATGAGCTGCGGCGCGCACCGCGTGCGCGTGCGGGCAGCAGAGAAGCATAGCCAAAGCGCATGGACCGCCTCCGCGTTCGCCCGCACCATTCCTGCGCCGCCGCTGTCGGCTGCGCCCGCGCCCTCAAGCCCGGCGCCGCCCACGTCGACCTCCGGCCCACCGCGCCGTCTCGGGCGCCGTCCCAGGAGCGCGCACAGCGTCAAGCAGCGCCGCCGAGCGCGCAAACGCGAACCAGCACGCGTGCCGGCGTGCGCGAGCAGAGCAGCGCGCGCATGCAGCAGGCGCCACGCAGCGGCGACGACCACGTCCGCAATAGCCGGCTGTTGGAGCTAAGTCTCTTGGTTCCCTCTATCTTCTACCTCACATAAGCAAAGCTAGAGTAGAGCGGCAGCTAACTTTACGCATGCATTGCTCCATGTCAAACTAAAAGAGTCACAGTATATTATTTCCTGTACTCTCACGGCTGCTGTTTCTCTCTACTATAGCAAGCAAGCAACAACGAGCTTGGCCAAGCAGCAGCACGCACGCGCATACGTGCAGCGCCAGCAGGAAACCAGGAGACGACCGCGATAGCACTCGCTCCGCCCTGAGCCGGCCGACCGCGCAGCAAGAGCACAACAGCAGCGAATCGCCCCGCCACGGCCATCACCGGCTTCCGGGCGCCACGGCCTCTGCGGCTCGCCGGCGTCGACCTCCGCCACGTCCGCCCGCCGGTCAGCGCTGGTCAGGCCACCTCCGGCTGCCGCGCAGCTGCGCCTGGCGGCCAGCGACCACCTCACCAACGGCCATCACCAGCTCCGGCTTCCGCTTCAGGCTCGCATGCCTGGCCACGCCACGGCCGGCTCCGTCGCCAACACCTCCGGCTGCTGCATGCGCACCTGCGCCCCGTCCGGCTTCGCCGCGACCATCTCCGCCTTCGCGCGCGCAACGCCTCGTCCGGCTCCAGCTGCGACGCCGCGCGTCCTGCGCCCTGCCGGCTCGCGCCATGGCCGGCTCACAGTAGCACCATCCAGGCATGCGTGAACTCCGTCGCGGCGGCCGGCTCCGGCGGCGCCCAGCTCCAGCGCTCTTCCTCGTCCGGGGCGCCGCGCAGCCTGCCGTGGTCGACTCCGGCTACCCCGCGCCTCTACCGGCAGGGTCCTCGCCCACTGCCGGGCTGCCGGCTCGTGCCGTGGCCGGCTCACCGCTGCGTCATGCGGCTGCGCCACCACCGACCTTGCCAACTCTTCCGCCGGCTCTGCGCCGTGCCATCCGCCGCCCGCGCCTCGCCATGGCCGGCTCTGCGCCACCCGGCTCCGCGTCGGCCGCACCATCTCCGGCTGCTCCATGCAGCGCCTCGCCGGCTTCGCCTCCAACTCCGGGTCGTGCGCCTTCAATAGCGCCGGCACCCACCGCCGCACTGCACGCAATCGCCGGCTCGACGGCCGCACCCACGCCGCCGGCGCGCTCCGCTACTCTCCGACCGCGGCGCCCGCACCTGGTCCTGCTCCCATCGACCACTGCGCTAGGCCTCCAGCCAAATACAAGTCCTATTCGAGAAAATAAGTGGATAAAAGTCAAAAGAGCTGGGGCCGGCTCAGGGATTGTGCCGCCTGAAGTAAAGAAGGCAAAAGGCAAAAAGAAAAGAAAGGAAAACGAGTGGGGCCGGCTGAGCGCGTGACTGCCGGCTGAGAAAAATAAAAATGAATGGCAAAAAAGCAGTCGGCTAAAAAAGAAAAAGAAAAAAAAAGTGGTCCGGCCGGCTGAAAAAAATGCTCCGGCTAAAAACATGCGAAATCCACTTGATTTTCGATCGATCGAGCCGGCTGCGCTAGTGCCGGCTGGACGGGTTGTCCTTGACCCGGCTGGGCTGGGTTCGTTTGGTTGGCGCTCGACTCCGCTCGTACCGGTTCCGCCTGTCCAGGCCGGCTGGGAATGGGATGAGTGGAGCCTGCACCGACTGAACCAGCCCGAGCGCGTTTGGATGCCCGTCCGGCTGAATCTGGGCAGTCGGAATCTACATCCACTCGTACATCTGCAGCGCGTTTGGTAGCTTGGCCGGCCAGGGCCAAGCCGGCTAAGGCCACTAGCCACTCTCTTGCCTCCACGGCTTCAAGAACTCGTCATCACTATCGAGATCAACCCTACAGCGAAACCACTGCTGAGTAACTCTCCGCACCGCTGCTTAGCTGGGTAACCCGAGTTACACTCGGGGGCTACCCCCTCTTCCGCCGCACTTCGCTGCTTAACCCCGGACCGACTCAACTCGTCCCGGGGGCTCGCCGGCTGGTCCACGATGCTCTATCCCAAAGACGGCTTAGTAGTGTGTACGGTACCAAAGGCCCACTCTTCGACTCAGCTGTTGTCCGCAACCCGGCTTCATGGCTAGCAAGAGCAAAAGCTGGAGGTAACCTCACATGAACAACGTCCAAAGAGAGATCACCTTGGGCATCCCGGCCTTCGCCGATGTAGCTCGAATGAGTCCGCCCCTCAAAGTCTAAGTACTGTGCGCTCCACTTTGCGGCCCACTCTTGACCTAGCTACAGACCGCAACCCGGCTGTATGGCTGGCAAGAGAAAAAGCCAAAGAGCGGGGGGGACATGAAAATGACTCCAGGGGGCTCGGACGAAACCGAGCCAACATCCCTCTACATAAAGCTAGCACTGCTAAGGCTGCATATATTATATGTCTTTACTGACTAACTTTGTCTCTTATATGACTATCTCCGATGGACTCCATCGAGCTGGCGGACCTCAGCGACCACTTCCGGGTGCTCTTCAGCACGAGCCGGCGGACACCGCGTCCACCTTGCCAGCGGCCCAGAGCCTTCGAGCTGGCGGTCCTCAGCGACCACTTCCGGGTGCTCTTCAGCACGAGCCGGCGGACACCGCGTCCACCTTGCCAGCGGCCCAGAGCCTTCGAGCTGGCGGTCCTCAGCGACCACTTCCGGGTGCTCTTCAGCACGAGCCGGCGGACACCGCGTCCACCTTGCCAGCGGCCCAGAGCCTTCGAGCTGGCGGTCCTCAGCGACCACTTCCGGGTGCTCTTCAGCACGAGCCGGCGGACACCGCGTCCACCTTGCCAGCGGCCCAGAGCCTTCGAGCTGGCGGTCCTCAGCGACCACTTCCGGGTGCTCTTCAGCACGAGCCGGCGGACACCGCGTCCACCTTGCCAGCGGCCCAGAGCCTTCGAGCTGGCGGTCCTCAGCGACCACTTCCGGCGCCGCCTCGTCCGGCTTCGCCTTCGCCGCCTCGCCGGCTGCGCCTCGTCCGGCTGCGCCTTCGCCGCCTTGGTCCGGCTGCGCCTTCGCCGCTCGCCGGCTGCGCTCGTTCGCTGCGCCTTCGCTTCGCCCGGCTGCGCTCGTCCGGCTGCGCTTCGCGCTTGTCCGGCTGCGCCTTGCCGCTTTGTCCGCTTCGCCTTCGCTGCGTCGCCCGCTGCGCTCGTCCGGCTGCGCTTTTCGCGCCTCGTCGGCTGAGCCTTCGCGCCTGGTTCCGGCTGCGCTCATCCGGTTGCGCCCGCTTTCGTTGCCGCCGGCGCTTCTGCTTTCGCTTTTCGACCGGCGCCGCTGCGCCTCGTCGGCTGCGCCGCGCCTTGTTCGGTTGCGCTTTTCGCCGCCTCGGCTGAGCCTTCGCCACCTTGTTCGGCGTTCGCCTCTGCGCCGCCATCGCCGGCTGCGCCTTCGCCACTATCGTCTCGCTTCTCGCTGCTGGGCTGCTGCGCTCGTCGGTTGCGCTTTTCGCGCTTTGTTCGCTGCGCTGCCTGGCTGCGCTCGCTGCCGCCTGCTGGCCTGCCGCTGCCTGGCTGCGCCGCCATGTTCGGGCTGAGCTCAGCCGCCGCCTCGCCTCGCCGCCTCGTCGGCTGTTCGCTGCATTGCCGGCTGCGCAGCCATCGTCTGCTGCGCCGCCATGTTCGGCTCCGCCTCGCCTGCCGTCCGCTCCGCATCGTCTTTCGCTGCATTGCCGGCTGCGCTCCGCGCTTGCCGGCTGCGCCTCAGCCATTGTCCGGCTGCGCTCCGCGCTCGTCTGGCTGTTTCGCCGCATCGTCCGGCTGCGCCTCCGCCGCCTCGTCCGGCTGCCTTCGCCGCATCGTCCGGCTGCGCCCCCGCCATCATCCGGCTACACCTCCGCCATGTCATGGGCTACATCGACATCACCATCATCATCTGCATCAACAACATCGAGTTTAGGACCCTCCACGCGACTCGATTTCTCTTCGAGTCCCACGCAGGCTCGGGGGCTAATGTCGGGGAGATGATCCCCGGTGTGGCAAAGTCCTCGAGTGGACGACCGCGCAGCATTTCGCGGATCAAGAAAAGATGCCACGGTTCAAAAGATATGAAACAAAAAGATAAAGAAGAAGAGCTGCGAGCTGGGCCGGCTTCCGGCTCCCGCGGCCCATCCGGCTGCGGCCTCCTCGGCCTGCTCCTGCTCCCGCCCCCGCCCGGGTGGGCCGACTTCCGGCTCCAGAGCCCACTGCTGCACCAGGAGCTCCGGCTCGCCCCGCATGGGCCGGCTTCCGCTCCCTCGCCCGTCCGGCTTCCCTCTCCTGGGCCGCCTGCCGCGTGCGTGGCCGCCTCTGGCGCTGGCCGGCTCGCGCCTTCGCTTCCTCGCTCCATCGGCCGGCATGCCCCAGCTTCACGTCCGCTCGATCGTGGCCAGCTCCACGTCTACATGCATCGCCAGCTTCCCAGGTGCGTGCGTCGCCGGCTGCCCCATGCATGCGTGCATGGCCGGCTCCTGCCACCACACCTACCATCATCCAGCTCTATGTGCTAGCTGCTCCCGTGAGAGGAATCCAAGGCATAGAGATGCTCCGTTACCTGACAACGCACGAGACAAGGGAGTGTCCTGCGCCGACAAGACCAAGCGATCGTGCCAGATACGTACATAGGCTGATGTAGTGCAACGGCAGTAGCGCACAGTTGATGGAACCCCGTAGTCACCTCATGTACATGAATGCGGGCCACTTCTTGTCCCCCGGGTGCCACTATATAAGACACACCAGGGGGAGCCCTTCAGGCTCATTCTCTCCAGGCTGATACGCCTCTCTCTCAGCTCACATACGAGCAGCCGGCCAGGCTCTCTCCAAACCGGCCAGGCTCTCTCTTAGCTCACAGTAGCTTCTTCCTTACCAGGACAAACAGCTCAAGGAGCAACTATGTATCACTCATATGTGCTCATATACATCAGACATGCAGGAGTAGGGGTTTTACCTCCACCGCGAGGGCCCTGAACCTGGGTACATCACCGTGTGCTGTGTACCAATCCCGCATCCGGATACCGTCGACGCCCATACAGGAACCACCTCTCTTTAGCTACCCCGTAGCATATGCCGTGACGATACCACGACACTAAGGGAACATTATTAGGATCAACATTAGATCTACCATTAACAAGCATAGACATAATCACATCAATCTTATCACTCAAGGAGGAGGTTTCTTCAACAGAATTTACCTTCTTACCTTGTGGAGTCCTTTCCGTGTGCCATTCAGAGTAATTTATCATCATATCATCAAGAAGCTTTGTTGCGGCGCCTAAGGTGATGGACATAAAAGTACCTCCAGCAGCTGAATCCAATAGTTCCGCGAAGAAAAATTCAGTCCTGCATAAAAGGTTTGGATGATCATCCAAGTAGTTAGTCCATGGGTAGGGCAATTCTTTACCAAAGATTTCATTCTTTCCCATGCTTGAGCAACATGTTCATTATCCAATTGCTTAAAATTCATTATGCTACTCCTCAAAGATATAATTTTAACAGGAGGATAATATCTACCAATGAAAGCATCTTTACATTTAGTCCATGAATCAATACTATTCTTAGGCAAAGATAGCAACCAATCTTTAGCTCTTCCTCTTAAGGAGAAAGGAAATAATTTCAGTTTTATAATATCCCCATCTACATCCTTATACTTTTGCATTTCACAAAGTTCAACAAAATTATTAAGATGGGCAGCAGCATCATCAGAACTAACACCAGAAAATTGCTCTCTCATAACAAGGTTTAGTAAAGCAGGTTTAATTTCATAGAATTCTGCAGTAGCAGGTGGAGCAATAGGAGTGCATATAAAATCATTATTATTGGTGCTAGTGAAATCACACAACTTAGTGTTCTCAGGAGTATTCATTTTAATAGTAATAAAAATAAGTAAAGCAAACTAAGTAAAGTAAAACAAGTAACTATTTTTTTTGTGTTTTTTATATAAGAGAACAAACAAAACAGAAAATAAAGCAAGACAATAAACAAAGTAAAGAGATTGGATGTGAGAGACTCCCCTTGCAGCGTGTCTTGATCTCCCCGG
Organism: Lolium multiflorum; assembly: GCA_030979885.1. NCBI lineage: Eukaryota > Viridiplantae > Streptophyta > Magnoliopsida > Poales > Poaceae > Lolium > Lolium multiflorum. The sequence goes on along the minus strand of CM061753.1, from coordinate 167,103,057 downwards.
CAACGGCGCCAGAAATTTAGCTTGATAACGCGTGAAGCACACGTCCGTTGGGAACCCCATGTGGAAGGTGTGATGCGTATAGAAGCAAGTTTCCCTCAGTATGAAACCAAGGTTATCGAACCAGTAGGAGATGAAGGCCACGTGAAGGTTGTTGGTGAAGGAGTGTAGTGCGGTGATACGTCTCCAACGTATCGATAATTTCTTATGTTCCATGCTACTTTATTGATGATATCTACATGTTTTATGCACATTATATGTCATATTTATGCATTTTCTGGAACTAACCTATTAACAAGATGCCGAGAGCCACGATACGGAAAACCTTACAGAGACGCGCCGCCGCGAATCCCATCTCGGGGGTTCGGAGATCGGCACCCTGCCGGAGAGGGGATTCATCTCCCGGAGGACTCTACACCGCCATGGTCGCCTCCGGAGTGATGAGTGAGTAGTCCACCCCTGGACCATGGGTCCATAGCAGTAGCTAGATGGTCGTCTTCTCCTTGTTGTGCTTCATTGTTAGATCTTGTGAGCTGCCTAACATGATCAAGATCATCTATATGTAATTCTATATGTTGTGTTTGTCGGGATCCGATGGATAGAGAGTACTATGATTATGGTGATTATCAATCTATTGTTCATGTGTTGTTTATGATCTTGCATGCTCTCCGTTATTAGTAGAGGCTCTGGCCAAGTTTTTACTCTTAACTCCAAGAGGGAGTATTTATGCTCGATAGTGGGTTCATGCCTCCATTGAATCTGGGACAGTGACAGAAAGTTCTAAGGTTGTGGATGTGTTGTTGCCACTAGGGATAAAACATTGATGCTATGTCTAAGGATGTAGTTGTTGATTACATTACGCACCATACTTAATGCAATTGTCTGTTGCTTTGCAACTTAATACTGGAGGGGGTTCGGATGATAACCTGAAGGTGGACTTTTTAGGCATAGATGCAGTTGGATGGCGGTCTATGTTCTTTGTCGTAATGCCCGGATTAAATCTCACTATATTTACCATGTCATGTATATGCATTGTTATGCCTTTCTCTATTTGTAAATTGCCCGACTGTAATTTGTTCACCCAACATGCTTTTATCTTATGGGAGAGACACCTCTAGTGAACTGTGGACCCCGGTCCTATTCTTTACATAGCATACAATCTACTTGTTTTACTGTTTTCTTTGCAAACATCTTCCACTCGATACGTTTAATCCTTTGTTACAGCAAGCCGGTGAGATTGACAACCTCACTGTTTCGTTGGGACAAAGTACTTGGGTTGTGTTGTGCAGGTTCCGCGTTGGCGCCGGAATCCCTGGTGTTGCGCCGCATCACATTTCGCGACCATCAACCTTCAACGTGCTTCTTGGCTCCTCCTGGTTCGATTAAACCTTGGTTTCTTTCTGAGGGAAAACTTGCTACTGTGCGCATCATACCTTCCTCTTGGGGTTCCCAACGAACGTGTGAGTTACACGCCATCAAGCTCTTTTTCGCGTTGCCGGGGAGATCAAGACACGCTGCAAGGGGAGTCTCCACTTCTCAATCTCTTTACTTTGTTTTTGTCTTGCTTTATTTTATTTACTACTTTGTTTGCTGCACCTAAACAAAACACAAAAAAATTAGTTGCTAGTTTTACTTTATTTACTGTCTTGCTCTCTATATCAAAAACACAAAAAAATTAGTTACTTGCATTTATTTTATCTAGTTTGTTTTATTTACCGTTGCTAAAATGGCCAACCATGAAAATACTAAATTGTGTGACTTCACAAATGCAAATAATAATGATTTCCTATGCACACCTATTGCTCCACCTGCTACTACAGCAGAATTCTTTGAAATTAAACCTGCTTTACTGAATTTGGTTATGAGAGAACAATTTTCTGGTGCTAGTTCTGATGATGCTGCTGCCCATCTCAATAATTTTGTTGAACTTTGTGAAATGCAAAAGTATAAAGATGTAGATGGTGATATTATTAAATTGAAAGTGTTTCCTTTCTCATTAAGAGGAAGAGCTAAAGATTGGTTGCTATCTTTGCCTAAGAATAGTATTAATTCATGGACTAAATGTAAGGATGCTTTTATTGGTAGATATTATCCTCCCGCTAAAATTATATCTTTGAGAAGTAGCATAATGAATTTTAAACAATTAGATACTGAACATGTTGCTCAAGCATGGGAGAGAATGAAAACTTTGGTAAAGAATTGCCCAACCCATGGACTGACTACTTGGATGATCATCCAAACCTTCTATGCAGGACTAAATTTTTCTTCGCGGAATTTATTGGATTCAGCTGCTGGAGGTACCTTTATGTCCATCACATTGGGGGCGGCTACAAAACTTCTTGATGATATGATGATAAATTACTCTGAATGGCACACGGAAAGAGCTCCACAAGGTAAGAAGGTAAATTCTGTTGAAGAAACCTCTTCCTTGAATGATAAGATTGATGTGATTATGTCTATGCTTGTGAATGGTAGATCTAATGTAGATCCAAATAATGTTCCTTTAGCTTCATTGGTTGCTCAAGAAGAAAATGTTGATGTGAATTTCATTAAAAATAATAATTTCAACAACAATGCTTATAGGAACAACTATGGTAATACTTATGGTAGATATGAGGAAAAGATGTTAGAAATTGAAAGATCCACTAAAAACTTTATGCAATCACAATATGAGCAAAATCAATTGTTTATTAAAACTATGAATGAACAATCTACCTTGTTGAAAAATATAGGAAATCAACTTGAAAACTTGAATAGGGAGATTTCTGGTCTGCAAACTAAAATTTCAAATGCTGAAACCCGAATCTCATACATGTCTGCATCACAATCTTCTTTAATTAATAAAATGGCTGCTAAACCTGATGATATTGATAGTAAGATTACTACTACAGCAAATGCCATCCAAGTTAGAATTAATGAGAATATAAGATTAATGGCTGAACTGCGTGCTAGGTGGGATAGAGAAGAAAATGAAAAACTAGCTAAAGAGAATAATGTAGCTAAAGTTTGGACTATTACCACCACTAGTAATGCTAATTCTCCACATGTTGCTGCACCTCCTACTATCAATGGTAATATAATTGGTGTTGGCAATGTTTCTACTCCTAGTGCAAAGCGTACAAAACTGCCTGAAATTGCTAAAACTGCTGAAACTGCTTGTGATAAAACTGCTGAAAATTTTTCCAACCTTGGGAACAATGATCCCATTGCTGTAGCTCATAATGATTTAGATTTTGATGATTGCCACATCTCTGAAGTTATAAAGTTCTTACAAAAACTTGCTAAAAGTCCTAATGCTAGTGCTATAAATTTAGCCTTTACAAAACATATTACAAATGCTCTCATAAAAGCTAGAGAAGAGAAACTAAAACTTGAAACTTCTATTCCTAGAAAGTTAGAAGATGGTTGGGAGCCCATCATTAAAATGAAATTCAATGACTTTGAATGTAATGCTTTATGTGATCTTGGTGCAAGTATTTCTGTTATGCCTAAAAAAATTTATGATATGCTTGACTTGCCACCATTGAAGAATTGTTATTTGGATGTTAATCTTGCCGATAATGTTAAAAAGAAACCTTTGGGGAGGATTGATAATGTGCATATTACGGTTAACAATAACCTTGTCCCCGTTGATTTTGTTGTCTTGGATATCGAATGCAATGCATCTTGTCCAATTGTGTTGGGAAGACCTTTTCTTCGAACTGTTGGTGCTGTTATTGATATGAGGGAAGGTAATATTAAATATCAATTTCCTCTCAAGAAAGGTATGGAACACTTCCCTAGAAAGAGAATGAAGTCGCCTTTTGATTCTATTATTAGAACAAGCTATGATGTTGATGCTTCTACTCTCGATGTTACTTGATTTGCACTTCTGCGCCTGAAAGGCGTTAAAGAAAAGCGCTTATGGGAGACAACCCATGTTTTTACCTACAGCAATTTTTTGTTTTGTTGAGTCTTGGAAGTTGTTTACTACTGTAGCAACCTCTCCTTATCATGTTTTTGTGCCAAGTAAAGTTTCTATGTCAAAGTTGATGTTATATTTGGGATCGCTGCGCAGAAACAGCATTGCTGTCTGTCACGAATCTGGGCACAATTCTCTGTAGAAAATTCAAAAAATCTGCCAATTTACGAGCGTGATCCTCAGATATGTACGCAACTTTCATTAGTTTTGAGTTTTTCCATTTGAGCAAGTCTGGTGCCATTTATAAATTCGTCTTTACGGACTGTTCTGTTTTTGACAGATTCTGCCTTTTATTTCGCATTGCCTCTTTTGCTATGTTGGATTTATTTCTTTGATCCATTAATGTCCAGTAGCATTATGCAATGTCCAGAAGTGAAAATAATGATTGTGTCACCTCTGAATGAGTGAATTATTAATGATGCACTAACCCTCTAATGAGTTTGCTTGAAGTTTGGTGTGAAGGAAGTTTTCAAGGGTCAAGAGAGGAGAATGATATACTATGATCAAGAGGAGTGAAAGCTCTAAGCTTGGGGATGCCCCGTGGTTCACCCCTGCATATTTTAAGAAGACTCAAGCGTCTAAGCTTGGGGATGCCCAAGGCATCCCCTTCTTCATCGACAACATCATCAGGTTCCTCCCCTGAAACTATATTTTTATTCAGTCACATCTGGTGTTCTTTACTTGGAGCGTCGGTTTGTTTTCGTTTTTGTTTTTGTTTGAATAAGATGGATCCTAGCATTCACTTTGTGGGAGAGAGACACGCTCCGCTGTTGCATATGGACACATGTGTCCTTAGGCTTTACTCATAATGTTCAAGGCGAAGTTTCTTCTTCGTTAAATTGTTACATGGTTGGAATTGGAAAATGCTACATGTAGTAATTCTAAAAATGTCTTGGATAATGTGATACTTTGCAATTGTTGTGCTCATGTTTAAGCTCTTGCATCATATGCTTTGCACCCATTAATGAAGAAATACATAGAGCTTGCTAAAATTTGATTTGCATATTTGGTTTCTCTAAGGTCTAGATAATATCTAGTATTGAGTTTTGAACAACAAGGAAGACAGTGTAGAGTCTTATAATATTTACAATATGTCTTTTATGTGAGTTTTGCTGCACTTGTTCATCCTTGAGTTTGCTTCAAATAACCTTGCTAGCCTAAACCTTGTATCGAGAGGGAATACTTCTCATGCATCCAAAATCCTTGAGCCAACTACTATGCCATTTGTGTCCACCATACCTACCTACTACATGGTATTTCTCCGCCATTCCAAAGTAAATTGCTTGAGTGCTACCTTTAAAATTCCATCATTCACCTTTGCAATATATAGCTCATGGGACAAAATAGCCTTAAAAACTATCGTAGTATTGAATATGTACTTATGCACTTTATCTTTTATTAAGTTGCTTGTTGTGCGATAACCATGCTTCTGGGGAACGCCATCAACTATTGTTGAATATCATGTGAGTTGCTATGCATGTCCGTCTTGTCTGAAGGATCTATCATTTTAGTGGTTGGAGCATGCAAAATTGTTAGAGAAGAACATTGGGCCGCTAACTAAAGCCATGAACCATGGTGGAAGTTTCAGTTTTGGACATATATCCTCAATCTCATATGAGAATAATAACTTTGCTACATGCTTATGCATTTAAGAGGAGTCCATTATCTGTTGTCCATGTTGTCCCGGTATGGATGTCTAAGTTGAGAATAATCAAAGCGAGAAATCCAAAATGCGAGCTTTCTCCTTAGACCTTTGTACGGGCGGCATGGAGGTACCCCTTTGTGACACTTGGTTGAAACATGGCATGCAAAGATCCGGTAGTCCAAGCTAAGTAGGACGAGGTGCGGGCACTATTAGTATACTATGCATGAGGCTTGCAACTTGTAAGATATAATTTTCATAACTCATATGCTTTATTACTACCGTTGACAAAATTGTTTCATGTTTTCAAAATAAAAGCTCTAGCACAAATACAGCAATCGATGCTTTCCTCTGCGAAGGACCATTCTTTTACTTTTTTGTTGAGTCAGTTACCTATCTCCTTCCACCTTAAGAAGCAAACACTTGTGTGAACTGTGCATTGATTCTTACATACTTGCATATTGCACTTGTTATATTACTTTATGTTGACAATATCCATGAGATATACATGTTATAAGTTGAAAGCAACCGCTGAAACTTAATCTTCCTTTGTGTTGCTTCAATACCTTTACTTTGATTTATTGCTTTATGAGTTAACTCTTATGCAAGACTTATTGATGCTTGTCTTGAAGTACTATTCATGAAAAGTCTTTGCTATATGATTCACTTGTTTACTCATGTCATTACCTTTGTTTTGATCGCTGCATTCATTACATATGTTTACAAATAGTATGATCAAGATTATGATGGCATGTCACTTCAGAAATTATCTTTGTTATCGTTTTACCTGCTCGGGACGAGCAGAACTAAGCTTGGGGATGCTGATACGTCTCAACGTATCGATAATTTCTTATGTTCCATGCTACTTTATTGATGATATCTACATGTTTTATGCACATTATATGTCATATTTATGCATTTTCGGAACTAACCTATTAACAAGATGCCGAGAGCCACGATGAAAACCTTACGGAGACGCCGCCAGAATCCCATCTCGGGATTACGGAGATCGCCTCCGGCACCCTGCCGGAGGGGATTCATCTCCCGGAGGACTCTACACCGCCATGGTCGCCTCCGGAGTGATGAGTGAGTAGTCACCCCTGGACCATGGGTCCATAGCAGTAGCTAGATGGTCGTCTTCTCCTTGTTGTGCTTCATTGTTAGATCTTGTGAGCTGCCTAACATGATCAAGATCATCTATATGTAATTCTATATGTTGTGTTTGTCGGGATCCGATGGATAGAGAGTACTATGATTATGGTGATTATCAATCTATTGTTCATGTGTTGTTTATGATCTTGCATGCTCTCCGTTATTAGTAGAGGCTCTGGCCAAGTTTTTACTCTTAACTCCAAGAGGGAGTATTTATGCTCGATAGTGGGTTCATGCCTCCATTGAATGTGGGACAGTGACAGAAAGTTCTAAGGTTGTGGATGTGTTTGCCACTAGGGATAAAACATTGATGCTATGTCTAAGGATGTAGTTGTTGATTACATTACGCACCATACTTAATGCAATTGTCTGTTGCTTTGCAACTTAATATTGGAGGGTTCGGATGATAACCTGAAGGTGGACTTTTTAGGCATAGATGCAGTTGGATGGCGGTCTATGTTCTTTGTCGTAATGCCCGGATTAAATCTCACTATATTTACCATGTCATGTATATGCATTGTTATGCCTTTCTCTATTTGTAAATTGCCCGACTGTAATTTGTTCACCCAACATGCTTTTATCTTATGGGAGAGACACCTCTAGTGAACTGTGGACCCCGGTCCTATTCTTTACATAGCATACAATCTACTTGTTTTACTGTTTTCTTTGCAAACATCATCGTTTAATCCTTTGTTACACAAGCCGGTGAGATTGACAACCTCACTGTTTCGTTGGGACAAAGTACTTGGTTGTGTTGTGCAGGTTCCGCGTTGGCGCCGGAATCCCTGTGTTGCGCCGCATCACATTTCGCGACCATCAACCTTCAACGTGCTTCTTGGCTCCTCCTGGTTCGATTAAACCTTGGTTTCTTTCTGAGGGAAAACTTGCTACTGTGCGCATCATACCTTCCTCTTGGGGTTCCCAACGAACTTGTGAGTTACACGCCATCATGCGGCGCAACACCAGGGATTCTGGCGCCAACGTGGAACCTGCACAACACAATCACAATACTTTGCCCCAACTTAACAGTGAGGTTGTCAATCTCACCGGCTTGCTGTAAACAAATGATTAAACGTATGGTGTGGAGAATGATGTTTGCTTGTAGAAAACAACAGAGAACAGAGATTGCAGTTGATTGTATTTCAGATGTAAAAGGATGGACCGGGGTCCACAGTTCACTAGTGGTGTCTCTCCAATAAGAAATAGCATGTTGGGTGAACAAATTACAGTTGGGCAATTGACAAATAGAGATGCATACATATCATGATAATTACTATGAGATTTAATCAGGGCATTACGACAAAGTACATAGACCGCTATCCAGCATGCATCTATGTCTAAAAAGTCCACCTTCAGTTAGCATCCGCACCCCCCAGTATTAAGTTGCAAACAAACAATTGCATTAAGTATGGTGCGTAATGTAATCAACACAAATATCCTTAGACAAAGCATTGATGTTTTATCCCTAGTGGCAACAACACATCCACAACCTTAGAACTTTCTGTCACTGTCCCAGATTCAATGGAGGCATGAACCCACTATCGAGCATAAATACTCCCTCTTGGAGTCACAAGTATCAACTTGGCCAGAGCCTCTACTAGCAACGGAGAGCATGCAAGAACATAAACAACATATATATGATAGATTGATAATCAACTTGACATAGTATTCAATATTCATCGGATCCCAACAAACACAACATGTAGCATTACAAATAGATGATCTTTATCATGATAGGAAGCTCACAAGATCTAACATGATAGCACAATGAGGAGAAGACAACCATCTAGCTACTGCTATGGACCCATAGTCCAAGGATGAACTACTCACGCATCAGTCCAGAGGCGGGCATGGTGATGTAGAGCCCTCCGGTGATGATTCCCCTCTCCGGCAGGGTGCCGGAGGCGATCTGAATCCCCGAGATGGGATTGGCGGCGGCGGCGTCTCTGGAACTATTTCCGTATCGTGGCTCTCGGTAATAGGGTTTTCGCGACGGAGAGTTTAAGTAGGCGGAAGGGCAGGGTCGGTGGAGGCACGAGGGCCCCACACCATAGGGCGGCGCGGGCCCCACCCTGGCGCGGCCCTATGGTGTCGGCGCCTCGTGGCCCCACTTCGTATCCTCTTCGGTCTTGGAAGCTCCGTGGAAAAATAAGACCCTGGCGTTCGTTTCGTCCAATTCCGAGAATATTTCCTATGTAGGATTTCTGAAACCAAAAACAGCACAAAACAGGAACTAGCGCTTCGGCATCTCGTTAATAGGTTAGTGACGGAAAATGCATATAAATGATGTAAAGTGTGTATAAAACATGTGAGTATTGTCATAAAACTAGCATGGAACATAAGAAATTATAGATACGTTTGAGACGTATCAGGGTTGATCCAGCGCTCGAGTTTGCATGATCGACACGGACATCTTATCTGGCGCCTATTGTTCCGAATCATGTCCTCCTTCGCGTCTATCTTGTATCTAGAGATTCGAGCGGAACTCATCGAGAGGACCATGCTTGCCTGCAAATGGTATACATAGAACAGGAAATTAGAACCGCAACACATGCACACACATGCATGGGCCGTACCTCTCCTCAAGGTATTACATGGAGCGGAAAAATTCGGCATGACCTCTCCTCAAGGTAGGACATATGGGTAGTGCAAAAATTTGCCGAAACGGAAATGAATCAACATTTCGGCAAACATCCATGCACCACACCGGCACACACACAAGCGCTTCACCTGCAACAAGCATCCATACACACGACGGCCACACAAGATACAAGCATATGCATGTCTCCTCCAACTACTCACCTTGTAGATTCGATACCGAGACGAGACCGCGATCGATGAGTTGGAGAGGAGGAGAGAGTATGGAGAGCCTTCTCCTCAACACCAATTATGTATCAACCAAAGTAAGTGCAATAAATACCCAAGCAAGTGAAAAGTATGGCCAAAATGGGATGAGAGAGAAGGGGGGACGAGCTAGATGGAGGAGGAAGAAGAATGGCTTGGGTAGTGTGGTAGGTGGGAGGTTGCCACTTTTGTAGATCTGGTTCGCTAATTCTGGCGCACCAGGCTAAGTGCGCCACAGAATAGCTTATTGTGGCGCACCAATGCGTGCGCCACATAATATCTTATTTTGGCACGCACCGGTGCGCCATAGAATAACTTATTTGTGGCGCACCGAGTGCAGTGCGCCATACAAATAATGAAACCAATGATTGGGGGTGTCAGGGTGTGGGCCCCACCTTCTTTCTGTGGCGCACGGTTTCTCGGTGCGCCACAAAATTAAGCTATATTTGTGGCGCACCGAGCCTGGTGCGCCACAAAACAACTTTCTATGGCGCATTTTTGGTTGGTGCGCCACTGAACTAAGATCTCACCTATAAGGCTTTTCCTACTAGTATCGTGTAGTCATACTCGGCATCCTTGCGGGTCACATCGACGACGGTGGGGGTGCTGCGGTTGCGTTGGGCGTCGGCGTCGAGGAAGCAGATCTGGGGCGGTCGATGATGGGTTCGGGAAAATCTGAAACGATGGAGTCTTTGAAGCAGATCCGGTGCAGTGCACGGCGTCGTTGGTGAAGCGGATCAGGTACGTCAGACGAGGGAGTCAGTGAACTCAGATAGTGCAGTGCACGGTGGCATTGGTGAAGCGGATCTGGTGCTGCGGACGAAGCAGTCGGTGAAGCAGATCCGATGTAGTTTCGGCGACGTTGGTGAAGCGGATCTGGTGCTGCGGACGAGGGAGTCGGTGGCCTCAGGTAGGTGAGGTGGTAGGCCGGCTAAGTACGGCTGGGATATTCCGGTGCGGTGGTCCGGCAGGTGAGAGATGATGGGCCTGGAGTATTGCGACAGATTTTTGGCGGAAATGGGGAAGACGAAAGGAAGGCGGTAGACTATATATATCAGAGGGGATGTGTAAATTACGAACGAGACCCCAACCCACGCCGGCTTCACTTGTCTGCCTTTGCGTCATTGGTAATAGGGGTCGAATGGGAATTCGAAATATGTGTATGGAGGCGGGAGTTTTGGCGCTCAACTCGTATTTTGAATCTCCCTGGTGTATAAGCAGTACAATATACTAGATATTGAATCATAGACCAGGGAAGACAAGTACAGTAGTACAAAAATACTGTAATGTCTACATTGCATGATGCTGATCTACCTTGCGTTAGTGTTTGTAGTGGTAGCTAAGTGGTGCAAGGAAGACATATTTGTAATTTCTACAACTAAGATATGTCTATATACATCCGTATTAGACAAAACTAAGACACCTCCTTTTAGACGAAGGTAATATTACTTTTGAATCTCTTTGTACTAATGTTGATGATTTTTAATAGATCTTCAGAGTTTCGTAGAAAAAAACTAGGCTCCTCTCGAGAAACAAATAAGCATCCAATTAATTAAGTACGTGGGCGGTTATTATTATTTTAACAGGGAAACTGCATTCGTGCCCTATGGCCCGTCATCTTCAAAACCGTCCAAATGCATGCATCTAGCGGTTTCCAGGCCCTGGCGTGGCGGTTAACATTCGTCTTCCTCATTTCGTCTTCTCCCTGACACTCTCGCATGTGCCCCTCTCGCTACCCTCCATGGAAGCGTTCTACCACGGGCACACTTTCCTCGCTCATGGAAAAACCACCATTACGGCGAACTATACCAATATGGCGTCTAAGGTGGAGGAACACATCAACAAAATCGAGTTGATCTTGGAGAAAGAAGACTCGTACAAAATTGTTGGCCTAGACGTAGAGTACACCTATGGGCCTGAACAGAAGGCTGCCCTCATACAGTTGTGCATGGGCACGGACTGCCTCCTGTACCAGATTTCCTCGGCCGACCAGCCATGCCCCAAACTCGCTGACTTTCTTGGCAGGCCTGACATAACATTTGCAGGTGTTGACATCGGCAACGACATTACCAGGCTTGGGCGTTGCAACCTCTCAGTGGCGAACTTCGTGGACATCCAGAAAAGGTGGAAGCCTGCCGATTCCACTAGTAACAATAAGGATTCGTTGGCTGACTATGCTGCGGCCATTATAGACAGCCAGTACAAATCTATCATGAAAAAACTTACGAAAGAGGAACACAAGCTGTGGAAGCAGGTGCCCTTGTCCATGAAGCATATCCTGTATGCAAGCATCGACGCATACGCGACATATGAGGTATACAGGCGAATAGTGAACTTTGAGAAGGGTCAACAAAAATTGGCGGAATTCCAGGACAGCGGGAGTAAGAAGAAGAAGAAGAGCAACATGGTACAGGCTGTGGAAGCTGAAGAGGAAGACCACTGAAAAGGATAGCCTAGTGTTAAAAGTAGTACAGTACTAGTATGTATACGATCGTGTGTGTATGCACCCAGTGATAAGTAGTTCTGTACATCCAGCTATATTTTATCTTGCAAGTAGTGTTAAAAGTAGTACAGTACTACTGTAGTATGTACGATCGTGTGTGTATGCTCCCAGTGTCGTGAGTACATAACTGATAAGTATAAAATAAGATTCGCAAAAAAAGTATATAATAATAATATGTATGGTAGATCTTTTTTTATCTTGCATACTCCCTACGATCCATAATAAGTGTGCCGTTTCACTCTAACAGCATCCACTGTGTTGTCCACAACAGCTATCCTCATCCACAAGCAATAAGTGTAGTCCATGCCCATATATATAGTGGACACGTACAAGCTTTTGGTTGCCCATAAGTAAATAGTAATTATTTTACTCTGTGCTCTGTCTTGCATGTGTGTACTTCTAACAAATATGTGCGTCCCAGCGTGTGCCAAAGTTAACCTTATACTGAGTATATTGTATTATAGTATTACTCCCTCCGATCCACATTACTTGATGCTAAAATGGAAGTATCTATAGCTACAATATGTCTAGATACATCTACATTAGAGTCAAGTAATGTAGTTGCTGTTTCAGTAATCTTGTGGTTCCCATAGGTGGTGCCTTAAATGACAAAAGTCATGGCCATATCTAAACCATGATTAAGCCGAACCTCTGCCCCAAGACATGACATCTCTTCTAGAATGCTCTCCGTCCATAATAAAATAATCAATGGATGGGACTGGATACCTTCGTTGGGAAGGTATCGTCACCTGCCGAGTAGGGTGTATGTAGGCATCCTATCACGTCAGGACAGCTATCCAGTAGTAATATCCATCTCCCAGTGACCCAGTCTATGTGTGTGTCTTGTCTTGTCGATCCATGGACATGGCACCTATCGAGGTACTGCTGATGATTTTGTACGTATATTTATATGAGCATGATGCTTTGTACAAAGTTGTCCCGGTCACCTCAAGGTTGCATTAGCAGGACGAAAAACAGTTACTCCCTTTCTTGTTCTTTTTCTTTTGTTGTCACATATTTGAAACCAATAAGTTCAAGTTATGTTCCTGATGATGTTACCCAACAATAGAAGCGAAACTGAAATAATAGTACTCATACAGTGTTAGTACTAGTACTTTACTAGAGGTTACATCCGCATTAGCACTATACTAGTACGTATCATCATATGGAGTAGGAGTACTTATTTTGAGGATTAATTGTTCTCCTTCTCGATGCGAATGTAGAAACGCAGCAGCTTGGAAGGTCCACCAAGCACCAGGTACAGCGGCGGCACCGAGAGGAACGACGTGAGTTCATCAAACGCGACGTCGCCCGGCAAGGCGCAGCTCGACGCCTCCAATGACACATTCACGGTGTCCGCCCTGCTCCTCGCGTGCGCCAACGAGCACGACGCCGGCCCATTCGCCCACATCTTTGCCGTGTACAGAGGCCACACGCACGCGGCCGCCCTAACGCACACGGTAGACACGATGGTGGTCGAAGTCGAACCGAGCACGCCGATGATCAGGACGAACACGGCGCCGTCCTCCCCTTCGGCGATGATCCGCAGGCACGGCGAACCCGGCACCGGCACCTGGAACACTTTGGTCGTGTTGTACGGCGGGAGCTTGTGCACTTGGATCGAGTGGGCCGCTGCGAAGTGGGCGACGAGCGCTGTTGGCGGGGCGGCGAAGTCGCAGCCGGGCTCCGTGCAAGCGCAAGGGGCGTGCGGGCATGCAATCTTGTGGTCGTGGACCTGGTGGTAGGCCACCAAGCTCCCGCAGCTGCTGTGGGGGCACTCAACCGTCGCCGCTGATACGACGGCATCCATTGCCGGGTCGTGCTCGAATCCGCCGTGGGGTTCCACGCATAAATCAAAGTTCGTGGATTGTCATTTTTGCAGTAGTGAACCCACAAAAGAAACATCAATGGAGTGTGGGAGGGAAAGGGATCGACCTTGAAGACGGGGGGCTTGAGGGGCTGGGAGCAGAAAATGCAGTGAAGCACGGTGGAGTCCATCTTCAGGGTAACGGTGACAGTTTCCAGCATTGCGAGCGCGCGAGGAGTATGGCCTATCGATGGCCTCTCTTATCTCCTAGCCTCGAGGCTGGAGTACTCTATTTAAGGGGATGGGAAGGGATTTTGCTTAAGACGAGGAAAACCCAATATAGTACCTCCATCTCAAAGCTTAAGGCTTATATTATTTTTAGAAAGTCAAATTATGTCAAAATTGACTAAGCATTTACCGAAAATCATGGTAGTTAAAAAATGTGTATCTCCACCATCATACTATTTGAGACTATATTTGTGATGGTAATAGGCACAACTACATACACAAAAATTGACATCATCTGATTATTAGTTATTTGGACTGCGGGATGAACTCTTTGGAACTGTGCATTAAGCACCGGTAACCACTTAGGGCTTCTTTGATTCATAGGATTGACATAGGAATTATGTTGGATTTGATTCCTATGGGAAAATTTCAATCCTACACCTTTCCTATTTCTACACTCTCCACATTCCTTTGAATCAAAGCAGCCCTTATAGTGCTTCTTTGTTTTTTATAGTAAGTGAAAGGACATCTAAAAAATAGGAGAAATGATCTGGAAGTGCACATAGTTTTATACCCCTCTGTCTCGGTTCACAGGGCCTAATCTGAACAAATATTTGTCCCATATTACCTCTCATCTAAGGCCTGCATGCATTTAAATTAGAAGTACTAGTAACCTTCTCGAATTAGTCTCCACCTTCCCTTTTCTCCTTTTTCTATTCTCTGGGAACAGCCTTGTGCATGCTGGTGGAGTGTGAAACCAAACAAGTTTGCATGGGGGCATGTGATCGGCTGCATGCACGCTTTGTACACCATTAGTGGAGTATTAGGGAGGCAGCGCTCCGGAGAGTTTTCGTCATCCAATGAAACAATGCCTTGGTCCTGCTGCAAAATAAACCAAGCCCTCTAAATCGAGACGGAGGGAGTAAATCAGATGGAGGGGTTACAATTACATATAGTTGGAGTATTCACTTCCGATTCACAAAAAAAGGAGTATTCACTTCCACACTGCATTATTATTAAGTATAAGTACTACTACGAACAGTTCTGCACAAATATGAAACAAAGAACCCATAAAAAAATAGCAGCCGTACGAACAATCAAGTACTTTTCATCGAAATTTATCATTCCTCATGACAAATTGACAGTTTTTTCAACTACGCAAAGTAGCAGTAGCTACATCTGCTTGCATATGCGAATGTAGAAACGCAGCTCCTTGGACGATCCAGCACCAACGAGGTATGGCCCCGGCACAACGAGGAACGACGTGAGCTCCTCAAACACGACAGCGCCCGGCGACGCGCTGCCAGAAGCATCGGCAGACATCTTCACGACATCCCGCCTGCAGTCCGATTTCGAGGACGGCGGCGGGCCGTGCGCCCAGATCTTCACCCTGTAGAGCGGCCACACGGATGTGGCCGAACTGACGCATACCAAAGACAAGACAATGGCCGGGCCGAGCGCGTCGATGTACAGGACGAACACGGAGCCGTCATCCCCTTCGACGACGAGCCGCCTGCACGGCGAGCACGGGTGCGTCATGGTCACCCGGAACTCTATGGACTTGCCATACTCTAACCTGTGCACCTGAATCGAGTGGGCCTCTGCGAGGTGAACGAGGAGCGCTGACGGTGGGGCGGCGAAGTCGCAGCCCTGCTCCGTGCAGTTGCACCGGCCGTGCGGGCACGCGATCTGGTGGCTTAGGGACTCGTGGTAGCTGACGATGACCCCGCAGCCGTCGTGGGAGCACATGACCTGCGCCGTTCCAGCGATGTTGTACGCGATGGCCTCCAAATTCGTAGCGTTTATTTCCATGGTGCCGTCCATCGCCGCCTCGTGGTTGAATCCGGAGCCGCGCTACTCTTCTTCTGGCACCGTTTACTTGGAACCTCGCCGACGGTGGCAGGCGGCAGGCCTCATACCACGCTGCAACTCCGATCAATATTAATTGATGGTAAAATGGATGTATCTACAACTAAAATGTGTCTAGATACATCTATATTACCATCAAGTAATATGAATCGGAGGGAGTACAAGGAATGACAGTTTAGCACAAGTGACACCAGCAAATAAAAATCAATGGACTCTCAGAGGAAAAGGGAGCGACCTTGTTGAACTTGGGGCAAATCAATGGAGTCTGAGAGACAAATGATGCGATATCTAAAGCCGGTTAGTGGAGAGAGAGAGAGAGAGAGAGAGAGAGTGGGGGGGGGGGAGTTTGTTCACTTCTTCTTGGTTTAAAACGAGGATTCGTACAAGGTAATAGAGCCCGCATGCTCGGCTGGGTAGATAGCCAGAAGTGAACCCCAACATGGTCGTGCCACAAGGATTCATATTTGAATTTTTTGGGGGTAGCAGAATGGCATGGCCAACAAGTTTCAAGTAAATTTTGGTAGTATTGTTCATAGTGGAAGTATGTAAACCACGAATTATATGACTCCATCATTTCTTTCGACCTTTTTATATCGAGCCCCACAATAACTTTGGCTTGTTTACAAATTTAGGTCGATCAATCTCACGACGCTCCCCTTTATAACAAAATAAGTTGAACTAGTATTCCAATAAAAATCATTTTCGCATGCATTGTTCGGTACTTTTCATAACTGACGTACTTACTCCCTCCGTTAGGGATTATAATGTAGGAAAACGTTGCATAGAAAACAAAAATTTTCCTACCGCGAACACGAAATCCAAGCCAAGATGCAATCTAGAAGACGGTAGCAACGAGGGGATTATCGAGTCTCACCCTTGAAGAGATTCCAAAGCCTACAAGATGAGGCTCTTGTTGCTGCGGTAGACGATCACTTGCCGCTTGCAAAAGCGCGTAGAAGATCTTGATCACGATCGGTTCCGGCGCCACGAACGGGCAGCACCTCCGTACTCGGTCACACGTTCGGTTGTTGATGAAGACGACGTCCACCTCCCCGTTCCAGCGGGCAGCGGAAGTAGTAGCTCCTCTTGAATCCGACAGCACGACGGCGTGGTGTCGGTGGCGGTGAAGAACTCCGGCGGAGCTTCGCTAAAGCTACGCGGGAGATATGGAGGAGAGGGGGCGGCTAGGGTTTGGGAGGGGGTGGCCGGCCACTTCAATGGGGCGGCCAGCTTGTGGTCTTAGGGTGGCCGGCCCCCTCCCTTGGCCCCTCATTATATAGGTGGATCCCCAAGAGTTGGTCTCCAAGTCTTCGAATAAGACCCGAACCAAAAACCTTCCATAAGGTGGGGAAACCTAGCCAAACTAGGAGTCCCACTAGAGGTGGGAGTTCCACCTCCCATATGGGGGGGTGGCCGGCCCCCTAAGGGGGAGTCCACTTGGGACTCCACCCCACCTAGGGTTGGCCGGCCATGGAGGTGGAGTCCCATGTGGACTCCACCTTCCTTGGTGGTTTCTTCCGGACTTTTCTAGAACCTTCTAGAACCTTCCATAGAACCTTCCGCGACATTTTAATTCACATAAAATGACATCCTATATATGATTCTTATTCTCCGGACCATTCCGGAGCTCCTCGTGATGTCCGGGATCTCATCCGGGACTCCGAACAAATATTCGAACTCCATTCCATATACAAGTTCTACCATTTCAACATCCAACTTTAAGTGTGTCACCCTACGGTTCGCGAACTATGCGGACATGGTTGAGTACTCACTCCGACCAATAACCAATAGCGGGATCTGGAGATCCATAATGGCTCCCACATATTCAACGATGACTTAGTGATCGAATGAACCATTCACATACGATACCAATTCCCTTTGTCACGCGATATTTTACTTGTCCGAGGTTTGATCATCGGTATCACACTATACCTTGTTCAACCTCGTCTCTGACAAGTACTCTTTACTCGTACCGTGGTATGTGGTCTCTTATGAACTTATTCATATGTTTGCAAGACATTAGACGACATTCCACCGAGAGGGCCCAGAGTATATCTATCCGTCATCGGGATGGACAAATCCCACTGTTGATCCATATGCCTCAACTCATACTTTCCGGATACTTAATCCCACCTTTATAACCACCCATTTACGCAGTGGCGTTTGATGTAATCAAAGTACCTTTCCGGTATAAGTGATTTACATGATCTCATGGTCATAAGGACTAGGTAACTATGTATCGAAAGCTTATAGCAAATAACTTAATGACGTGATCTTATGCTACGCTTAATTGGGTGTGTCCATTACATCATTCATACAATGATATAACCTTGTTATTAATAACATCCAATGTTCATGATTATGAAACTAATCATCTATTAATCAACAAGCTAGTTAAGAGGCTTACTAGGGACTCTTTGTTTGTTTACATAACACACATGTATCAATGTTTCGGTTAATACAATTATAGCATGGTATATAAACATTTATCATAAACATAAAGATATATAATAACCACTTTTATTATTGCCTCTTGGGCATATCTCCAACAGTCTCCCACTTGCACTAGAGTCAATAATCTAGATTACATTGTCAAGTACCTAACACCCATGGCATTCTGGTGTTGGTCATGCTTTGCCCTAGGGAGAGCTTTACTCAACGGATCTGCTACATTCAGATCAGTGTGTACTTTGCAAATCTTTACTTCTCCATCTTCGATGTATTCGCGAATCGAATGATAACGCAGCTTGATATGCTTCAGCCTCTTGTGTGACCTTGGTTCTTGTGCATTGGCGATGGCACCCATGTTGTCACAGTAGATGACTAGTGGGTCCAATGCACTAGGAACCACACCGAGCTCTACAATGAACCTCTTCATCCATACCGCTTCTGATGAAGCCTCTGAAGCCGCTATGTACTCCGATTCTGTTGAGGATTTCGCCACCGTGCACTGCTTCGAGCTTGACCAGCTTACTGCAGCACCATTCAATATAAACACGTACCCAGATTGTGACTTAGAGTCATCAGGATCAGTGTTCCAACTTGCATCGGTGTAACTTGTTACAACGAGCTCTTGGTCACCTCCATAACAAAGAAACATATCCTTAGTTCTTTTCAAGTACTTCAGGATATTCTTGACCGCTGTCCAGTGTTCCATTCCTGGATCACTTTGATATCTGCTAGTCAAACTAACAGCATGTGCTATATCCGGTCTTGTACATAGCATGGCATACATGATAGAGCCTACTGCCGAGGCATAGGGGATCTGACTCATCCTTTCTCTTTCTTCTGCCGTAGCCGGACCTTGAGTCTTACTCAAGACCTTGCCTGGTAACATAGGTAAGAATCCTTTCTTACTTTCGTCCATTCTAAACTTCTTTAGAATCTTGTCCAGGTATGTACTCTGTGATAGCCCTATTAGACGTCTTGATCTATCTCTATAAATCTTGATGCCTAATATGTATGATGCTTCACCAAGGTCTTTCATTGAAAAACTATTATTCAAATAACCCTTTACACTGCTTAATAGTTCTATATCATTCCCAATCAATAATATGTCATCTACATATAATATCAGGAATGCTACAGAGCTCCCACTCACTTTCTTGTAAATACAGGCCTCTCCATGACACTGTATAAACCCGAAGTCTTTGATCACCTTATCAAAACGTCGGTTCCAACTTCTCGATGCTTGCTTCAGTCCATAGATTGAACGCTGAAGTTTGCATACTTTGTCAGCATTTTTAGGATCGACAAAACCTTTGGGTTGTACCATATACAACTCTTCCTCAATGTCTCCATTAAGGAACGCCGTTTTGACATCCATCTGCCAAATCTCATAATCGAAAAATGCAGCTATTGCTAACAAAATCCTCACAGATTTTAGCTTCGCCACAGGTGAGAAAGTCTCATCGTAGTCAACGCCTTGAATTTGTCGGAAACCTTTTGCGACAAGTCGAGCTTTATAGACAGTAATATTACCATCAGCATCTGTTTTTCTCTTGAAGATCCATTTATTCTCGACAGCCTTGCGGCTATCAGGTAAGTCTACCAAAGTCCATACTTTGTTATCATACATGGATCCCATTTCGGATTTCATGGCTTCTTGCCATTTGTTGGAATCTGGGCTCATCATCGCTTCTTCATACGTCGCAGGGTCTTCATCATTGTTATCCACAATCATGACATTTAGACAAGGATCATACCAATCTGGAGTGGCACGATCCCTTGTCGATCTGCGAGGTTCAGTAGCTATCTCATTTGAAGTTTCATGATCATTATCATTTGCTTCCTCTGTTGCCGGTGCAGGCGGCAGGAACATCTTCCGGTACTGCGCTACTCTGATCAACGAGTAAAGATTCTTCAATCTCATCGAGTTCTACTTTTCTTCCAGTCACTTCTTTAGTGAGAAATTCTTTCTCAAGAAAGGTTCCGTTCTTAGCAACAAAGATCTTGCCTTCGGATCTGTGATAGAAAGTGTACCCTATAGTTTCCTTAGGGTATCCTATGAAGACGCATTTCTCCGCTTTGGGTTCTAGCTTGTCCGGTTGTAACTTTTTTACATAGGCTTCGCAACCCCAAACTTTTAGGAACGACAGCTTAGGTTTCTTATTAAACCATAATTCATACGGCGTCGTTTCAACGGATTTTGATGGTGCTCTATTTAAAGTGAATGCGGCTGTCTCTAATGCATAACTCCAAAATGATAACGGCAAATCAGTAAGAGACATCATAGAACGAACCATATCTAAGAGAGTTCGATTACGACGTTCGGACACACCGTTTCGTTGTGGTGTTCCCGGCGGTGTCAATTGTGAAAGTATTCCGCATTTCTTTAAATGCATGCCAAACTCATAACTCAGATATTCACCTCCGCGATCAGATCGTAGAAATTTAATCTTCTTGTTACGTTGATTTTCTACTTCACTTTGAAATTCCTTAAACTTCTCAAAAGTTTCGGATTTATGTTTCATTAAATAGATATACCCATATCTACTCAAATCATCTGTGAAGGTTAGAACATAACGATAACCACCGCGCGAGGCTACACTCATTGGTCCGCACACATCGGTATGTATGATTTCCAATAAGTCTGTAGCTCGCTCCATAATACCAGAGAATGGAGTCTTAGTCATTTTTCCCATTAGACATGCTTCGCATCTATCAAGTGACTCAAAGTCAAGTGATTCAAGTAATCCATCGGTATGGAGTTTCTTCATGCGTTTCACTCCAATATGACCAAGACGACAGTGCCACATATAAGTAGAATTATCATTCAATCTAATTCGCTTAGCATCAATGTTATGTATATGTGTATCACTACTATCGAGATCTAACAGAAATAAGCCATTCTTTTCAGGTGCTCGACCATAAAAGATATTATTCATAAAAATAGAACAACCATTATTCTCAGACTTGAATGAATAACCGTCTTGCATTAAACAAGATCCAGATATAATGTTCATGCTCAACGCGGGTACAAAATAACAATTATTTAGGCTTAAAACTAATCCCGAAGGTAGATGTAGAGGAAGTGTGCCGACAGCGATCACATCGACTTTGGATCCATTTCCAACGCGCATGGTCACTTCATCCTTTAGTAGTCTTCGTTTATTCTTTAGTTCCTGTTTCGAGTTACAAATATGAGCAACCGAACCAGTATCAAATACCCAGGTACTAGTACGAGAACCAGTAAGATAAACATCTATAACATGTATATCAGATATACCTTCTTTCTTCTTCTTGACAAGGCCGCTCTTCAGATCCGCCAAATACTTGGAGCAATTACGCTTCCAGTGTCCCTTCTCCTTGTAGTAATAGCACTCAGCATCAGGCTTAGGGCCAGTCTTAGGTTTCACAGGAGGCGTGGCAGCTTTCTTGCCACTCTTCTTGTTCTTGCCTTTAGACTTGCCCTGTTTCTTGAAGCTGGTGGTCTTGTTGACCATCAACACTTGGTGCTCTTTCTTAATTTCAATCTCAGCAGATTTTAGCATGGCGAAGAGTTCAGGTAACTCTTTGTTCATGTTCTGCATATTGTAATTCATCACAAAGTTCTTGTAACTAGGTGGCAGTGATTGAAGGACACGATTAATCCCCAGTCTGTTAGGAATCACTATTCCCAAGTCACTGAGTTTCTTCGCATGCCCGGTCATGGCGAGCATGTGCTCACTAACGGAGCTGCCTTCTTCCATCATGCAGCTGAAGAAGTGTTTCGATGCTTCATAGCATTCCACGGCCGCATGAGTCTCAAAGATAGTTTTCAACTCATTGACTAACTCATGTGGATCGTGGTGCTCAAAACGTTTTTGAAGATCGGCTTCCAGACTGCATAAGATGGCACACTGAACTTGAGAGTACCGAGTTTTCCGAGTTGCGTAAACATTCTTTACTTCATCGGTTTCAGTTTCTGCTGGAGGGTCACCTAGCGGTGCATCAAGCACATATTGCAGATTTCCGCCATTGAGGAAGATCCTCACATGACGGAACCAGTCGGTGAAGTTGCTACCGTTGCTCTTAAGCTTTTCTTTCTCTAGGAACTGGTTAAAATTGATTGGGGACGCCATATCTACAACATATTTGCAATAGTTTAGACTAAGTTTATGACAAATTGAGTTCAAAATTTTAATTCAATATAATTAAAAAACTAGGTGAACTCCCACTCAAAACAATATCCCTCGCATTGTCTTAGTGATCACACGAACCAAATCCACCACACCAAGTCCGATCATCACGAGACAAGATGTAACTTCAATGGCGAACACTCAAAGTGTTCATCATATCAATCATATGATTCATGCTCTACCTTTCGGTATCACGTGTTCCGAGACCATGTCTGTACATGCTAGGCTCGTCAAGGCCACCTTAGTATCCGCATGTGCAAAACTGGCTTGCACCCGTTGTATGCACTTGTTGATTCTATCACACCCGATCATCACGAGATGCTTCGAAACGACAAGTCTTGGCAACGGTGCTACTAAGGATGAACACTTTATTATCTTGAGATTTTAGTGAGAGGGATCATCTTATAATGCTACCGTCGCGATCTAAGCAAAATAAGATGCATAAAAGGATTAACATCACATGCAGTTCATATGTGATATGATATGGCCCTTTTGTCTTTGCGCCTTTGATCTTCATCTCCAAAGCACGGACATGATCTCCATCATCAACGGGCATGATCTCCATCATCGTCGGCGAAGCACCAAGGTCAATGGCGCCGTCTTCATGATCGTCCTCCATGTAGCAACTATTACAACTACTTTGAAATACTACTCAACATGAAATTTAAAGACAACCATAAGGCTCCTGCCGGTTGCCACAATACAATAATGATCATCTCATACATATTCATCATCACATTATGGCCATATCACATCACCAAACCCTGCAAAAACAAGTTAGACGTTCTCTAATTTGGTTTGCATATTTTACGTGGTTTAGGGTTTTCGAGTAAGATCCAATCTACCTACGAACATGAACCACAACGGTGATACTAGTGTTGTCAATAGAAGAGTAAATTGAATCTTCACTATAGTAGGAGAGACAGACACCCGCAAAGCCACTTATGCAATACAAGTTGCATGTCAAGCGTGGAGCAAATCTCATGAACGCGGTCATGTAAAGTTAGCCCGAGCCGCTTCATCCCACTATGCCACAAAGATGCAAAGTACTCAACTAAAGATAACAAGAGCATCAACGCCCACAAACCATTGTGTTCTACTCGTGCAACCATCTATGCATAGACACGGCTCTGATACCACTGTAGGAAAACGTTGCATAGAAAACAAAAAATTTCCTACCGCGAACACGAAATCCAAGCCAAGATGCAATCTAGAAGACGGTAGCAACGAGGGGATTATCGAGTCTCACCCTTGAAGAGATTCCAAAGCCTACAAGATGAGGCTCTTGTTGCTGCGGTAGACGATCACTTGCCGCTTGCAAAAGCGCGTAGAAGATCTTGATCACGATCGGTTCCGGCGCCACGAACGGGCAGCACCTCCGTACTCGGTCACACGTTCGGTTGTTGATGAAGACGACGTCCACCTCCCCGTTCCAGCGGGCAGCGGAAGTAGTAGTTCCTCTTGAATCCGACAGCACGACGGCATGGTGTCGGTGGCGGTGAAGAACTCCGGCGGAGCTTCGCTAAAGCTACGCGGGAGATATGGAGGAGAAGGGGGCGGCTAGGGTTTGGGAGGGGGTGGCCGGCCACTTCAATGGGGCGGCCAGCTTGTGGTCTTAGGGTGGCCGGCCCCCTCCCTTGGCCCCTCATTATATAGGTGGATCCCCAAGAGTTGGTCTCCAAGTCTTCGAATAAGACCCGAACCAAAAACCTTCCATAAGGTGGGGAAACCTAGCCAAACTAGGAGTCCCACTAGAGGTGGGAGTTCCACCTCCCATATGGGGGGGTGGCCGGCCCCCTAAGGGGGAGTCCACTTGGGACTCCACCCCACCTAGGGTTGGCCGGCCATGGAGGTGGAGTCCCATGTGGACTCCACCTTCCTTGGTGGTTTCTTCCGGACTTTTCTAGAACCTTCTAGAACCTTCCATAGAACCTTCCGCGACATTTTAATTCACATAAAATGACATCCTATATATGATTCTTATTCTCCGGACCATTCCGGAACTCCTCGTGATGTCCGGGATCTCATCCGGGACTCCGAACAAATATTCGAACTTCATTCCATATACAAGTTCTACCATTTCAACATCCAACTTTAAGTGTGTCACCCTACGGTTCGCGAACTATGCGGACATGGTTGAGTACTCACTCCGACCAATAACCAATAGCGGGATCTGGAGATCCATAATGGCTCCCACATATTCAACGATGACTTAGTGATCGAATGAACCATTCACATACGATACCAATTCCCTTTGTCACGCGATATTTTACTTGTCCGAGGTTTGATCATCGGTATCACACTATACCTTGTTCAACCTCGTCTCCTGACAAGTACTCTTTACTCGTACCGTGGTATGTGGTCTCTTATGAACTTATTCATATGCTTGCAAGACATTAGACGACATTCCACCGAGAGGGCCCAGAGTATATCTATCCGTCATCGGGATGGACAAATCCCACTGTTGATCCATATGCCTCAACTCATACTTTCCGGATACTTAATCCCACCTTTATAACCACCCATTTACGCAGTGGCGTTTGATGTAATCAAAGTACCTTTCCGGTATAAGTGATTTACATGATCTCATGGTCATAAGGACTAGGTAACTACGTCTCCAACGTATCGATAATTTCTTATGTTCCATGCTACTTTATTGATGATACCTACATGTTTTATGCACATTATATGTCATATTTATGCATTTTCTGGAACTAACCTATTAACAAGATGCCGAAGAGCCAGTTGCTGTTTTCTGCTGTTTTTGGTTTCAGAAATCCTAGTAAAGAAATATTCTCGGAATTGGACGAAACTTTCGCCCAGGGTCCTATTTTTGCACGAAGCTTCCAGAAGACCGAAGACCTAACGAAGTGGGGCCACGAGGAGGCAGGGGGTGGCGGCGCGGCCCAGGCCCCGGCCGCGCCGACCTATCCTGGGCCCCTCGTGTGGCCCGCGTTGACCCTCCGCCTACTTAAAGCTTCCGTCGCGAAACCCCGGTACCGAGAGCCACGATACGGAAAACCTTACAGACGCCGCCGCGCATCCCATCTCGGGGGATTCGGAGATCGCCTCCGGCACCTGCCGGAGAGGGGATTCATCTCCCGGAGGACTCTACACCGCCATGGTCGCCTCCGGAGTGATGAGTGAGTAGTCCACCCCTGGACCATGGGTCCATAGCAGTAGCTAGATGGTCGTCTTCTCCTTGTTGTGCCTCATTGTTGGATCTTGTGAGCTGCCTAACATGATCAAGATCATCTATCTGTAATACTATATGTTGTGTTTGTCGGGATCCGATGGATAGAGAGTACTATGATTATGGTGATTATCAATCTATTGTTTATGTGTTGTTTATGATCTTGCATGCTCTCCGTTATTAGTAGAGGCTCTGGCCAAGTTTTTGCTCTTAACTCCAAGAGGGAGTATTTATGCTCGATAGTGGGTTCATGCCTTCATTGAATCTGGGATCGTGACAGAAGGTTCTAAGGTTGTGATGTGCTGTTGCCACTAGGGATAAAACATTGATGCTATGTCTAAGGATGTAGTTGTTGATTACATTACGCACCATACTTAATGCAATTGTCTGTTGCTTTGCAACTTAATACTGGAGGGGGTTCGGACGATAACCTGAAGGTGGACTTTTTAGGCATAGATGCAGTTGGATGGCGGTCTATGTTCTTTGTCGTAATGCCCGGATTAAATCTCACTATATTTACCATGTCATGTATATGCATTGTTATGCCTTTCTCTATTTGTCAATTGCCCGACTGTAATTTGTTCACCCAACATGCTTTTATCTTATGGGAGAGACACCTCTAGTGAACTGTGGACCCCGGTCCTATTCTTTACATAGCATACAATCTACTTGTTTTACTGTTTTCTTTGCAAACATCTTCCACTCGATACGTTTAATCCTTTGTTACAGCAAGCCGGTGAGATTGACAACCTCACTGTTTCGTTGGGACAAAGTACTTGGGTTGTGTTGTGCAGGTTCCTAGTTGGCGCCGGAATCCCTGGTGTTGCGCCGCATCACATTTCGCGACCAACCTTCAACGTGCTTCTTGGCTCCTCCTGGTTCGATTAAACCTTGGTTTCTTTCTGAGGGAAAACTTGCTACTGTGCGCATCATACCTTCCTCTTGGGGTTCCCAACGAACGTGTGAGTTACACGCCATCAAGCTCTTTTTCTGGCGCCGTTGCCGGGGAGATCAAGACACGCTGCAAGGGGAGTTTCCACTTCTCAATCTCTTTACTTTGTTTTTGTCTTGCTTTATTTTATTTACTACTTTGTTTGCTGCACTAAATCAAAACACAAAAAAAATTAGTTGCTAGTTTTACTTTATTTACTGTCTTGCTCTCTATATCAAAAACACAAAAAAATTAGTTACTTGCATTTACTTTATCTAGTTTGTTTTATTTACCGTTGCTAAAATGGCCAACCCTGAAAATACTAAATTGTGTGACTTCACAAATGCAAATAATAATGATTTCCTATGCACACCTATTGCTCCACCTGCTACTACAGCAGAATTCTTTGAAATTAAACCTGCTTTACTGAATTTGGTTATGAGAGAACAATTTTCTGGTGCTAGTTCTGATGATGCTGCTGCCCATCTCAATAATTTTGTTGAACTTTGTGAAATGCAAAAGTATAAAGATGTAGATGGTGATATTATTAAATTGAAAGTGTTTCCTTTCTCATTAAGAGGAAGAGCTAAAGATTGGTTGCTATCTTTGCCTAAGAATAGTATTGATTCATGGACTAAATGCAAGGATGCTTTTATTGGTAGATATTATCCTCCCGCTAAAATTATATCTTTGAGAAGTAGCATAATGAATTTTAAACAATTAGATACTGAACATGTTGCTCAAGCATGGGAGAGAATGAAAACTTTGGTAAAGAATTGCCCAACCCATGGACTGACTACTTGGATGATCATCCAAACCTTC
Organism: Lolium multiflorum; assembly: GCA_030979885.1. NCBI lineage: Eukaryota > Viridiplantae > Streptophyta > Magnoliopsida > Poales > Poaceae > Lolium > Lolium multiflorum. The sequence goes on along the minus strand of CM061753.1, from coordinate 167,075,488 downwards.
TATGCAGGACTAAATTTTTCTTCGCGGAATTTATTGGATTCAGCTGCTGGAGGTACCTTTATGTCCATCACATTGGGAGCGGCTACAAAACTTCTTGATGATATGATGATAAATTACTCTGAATGGCACACGGAAAGAGCTCCACAAGGTAAGAAGGTAAATTCTGTTGAGGAAACCTCTTCCTTGAGTGATAAGATTGATGCGATTATGTCTATGCTTGTGAATGGTAGATCTAATGTTGATCCAAATAATGTTCCTTTAGCTTCATTGGTTGCTCAAGAAGAAAATGTTGATGTGAATTTCATTAAAAATAATAATTTCAACAACAATGCTTATAGGAACAACTCTGGTAATAACTATAGGCCATATCCTTCTGCTAATGGTAATGGTTATGGTAATTCTTATGGGAATTCTTACAATAATAATAGGAATGTACCCTCTGGTCTTGAAGCTATGCTTAAAGAATTTATTAGTACACAAACTGCTTTTAACAAATCTGTTGAAGAAAAGCTTGATAAAATTGATACTATTGCTTCTAGAGTTGATAGACTTGCCTCTGATGTAAATCTTTTAAAGTTGAAAGTTATGCCTAATAATGATATTGATAATAAGATTACTACTACAGCAAATGCCATCCAAGTTAGAATTAATGAGAATATAAGATTAATGGCTGAACTGCGTGCTAGGTGGGATAGAGAAGAAAATGAAAAACTAGCTAAAGAGAATAATGTAGCTAAAGTTTGGACTATTACCACCACTAGTAATGCTAATTCTTCACATGTTGCTGCACCTCCTACTATCAATGGTAAAATAATTGGTGTTGGCAATGTTTCTACTCCTAGTGCAAAGCGTACAAAACTGCCTGAAATTGCTAAAACTGCTGAAACTGCTTGTGATAAAACTGCTGAAATTTTTTCCAACCTTGGGAACAATGATCCCATTGCTGTAGCTCATAATGATTTATATTTTGATGATTGCCACATCTCTGAAGTTATAAAGTTCTTACAAAAACTTGCTAAAAGTCCTAATGCTAGTGCTATAAATTTAGCCTTTACAAAACATATTACAAATGCTCTCATAAAAGCTAGAGAGGATAAACTAAAACTTGAAACTTCTATTCCTAGAAAGTTAGAAGATGGTTGGGAGCCCATCATTAAAGTGAAATTCAATGACTTTGAATGTAATGCCTTATGTGATCTTGGTGCAAGTATTTCTGTTATGCCTAAAAAGATTTATGATATGCTTGACTTGCCACCATTGAAGAATTGTTATTTGGATGTTAATCTTGCCGATAATGTTAAAAAGAAGCCTTTGGGGAGGATTGATAATGTGCACATTACGGTTAACAATAACCTTGTCCCCGTTGATTTTGTTGTCTTGGATATCGAATGCAATGCATCTTGTCCAATTGTGTTGGGGAGACCTTTTCTTCGAACTGTTGGTGCTGTTATTGATATGAGGGAAGGTAATATTAAATATCAATTTCCTCTCAAGAAAGGTATGGAACACTTCCCTAGAAAGAGAATGAAGTTGCCTTTTGATTCTATTATTAGAACAAGCTATGATGTTGATGCTTCTACTCTCGATGTTACTTGATTTGCACTTTCTGCGCCTAGCTGAAAGGCGTTAAAGAAAAGCGCTTATGGGAGACAACCCATGTTTTTACCTACAGCAATTTTTTGTTTTGTTGAGTCTTGGAAGTTGTTTACTACTGTAGCAACCTCTCCTTATCATGTTTTTGTGCCAAGTAAAGATTCTATGTCAAAGTTGATGTTATATTTGGGATCGCTGCGCAGAAACAGCATTGCTGTCTGTCACGAATCTGGGCATAATTCTCTGTAGAAAATTCGAAAAAATCTGCCAATTTACGAGCGTGATCCTCAGATATGTACGCAACTTTCATTAGTTTTGAGTTTTTCCATTTGAGCAAGTCTGGTGCCATTTATAAATTCGTCTTTACGGACTGTTCTGTTTTTGACAGATTCTGCCTTTTATTTCGCATTGCCTCTTTTGCTATGTTGGATTTATTTCTTTGATCCATTAATGTCCAGTAGCATTATGCAATGTCCAGAAGTGAAAATAATGATTGTGTCACCTCTGAATGAGTGAATTATTAATGATGCACTAACCCTCTAATGAGTTTGCTTGAAGTTTGGTGTGAAGGAAGTTTTCAAGGGTCAAGAGAGGAGAATGATATACTATGATCAAGAGGAGTGAAAGCTCTAAGCTTGGGGATGCCCCCGTGGTTCACCCCTGCATATTTTAAGAAGACTCAAGCGTCTAAGCTTGGGGATGCCCAAGGCATCCCCTTCTTCATCGACAACATCATCAGGTTCCTCCCTGAAACTATATTTTTATTCGGTCACATCTTGTGTTCTTTACTTGGAGCGTCGGTTTGTTTTCGTTTTTGTTTTTGTTTGAATAAGATGGATCCTAGCATTCACTTTGTGGGAGAGAGACACGCTCCGCTGTTGCATATGGACACATGTGTCCTTAGGCTTTACTCATAATGTTCAAGGCGAAGTTTCTTCTTCGTTAAATTGTTACATGGTTGGAATTGGAAAATGCTACATGTAGTAATTCTAAAAATGTCTTGGATAATGTGATACTTTGCAATTGTTGTGCTCATGTTTAAGCTCTTGCATCATATGCTTTGCACCCATTAATGAAGAAATACATAGAGCTTGCTAAAATTTGATTTGCATATTTGGTTTCTCTAAGGTCTAGATAATATCTAGTATTGAGTTTTGAACAACAAGGAAGACAGTGTAGAGTCTTATAATGTTTACAATATGTCTTTTATGTGAGTTTTGCTGCACTTGTTCATCCTTGAGTTTGCTTCAAATAACCTTGCTAGCCTAAACCTTGTATCGAGAGGGAATACTTCTCATGCATCCAAAATCCTTGAGCCAACTACTATGCCATTTGTGTCCACCATACCTACCTACTACATGGTATTTCTCCGCCATTCCAAAGTAAATTGCTTGAGTGCTACCTTTAAAATTCATCATTCACCTTTGCAATATATAGCTCATGGGACAAAATAGCCTTAAAAACTATCGTAGTATTGAATATGTACTTATGCACTTTATATTTTATTAAGTTGCTTGTTGTGCGATAACCATGCTTCTGGGGAACGCCATCAACTATTGTTGAATATCATGTGAGTTGCTATGCATGTCCGTCTTGTCTGAAGGATCTATCATTTTAGTGGTTGGAGCATGCAAAATTGTTAGAGAAGAACATTGGGCCGCTAACTAAAGCCATGAATCATGGTGGAAGTTTCAGTTTGGACATATATCCTCAATCTCATATGAGAATAATAATCATTGCTACATGCTTATGCATTTAAGAGGAGTCCATTATCTGTTGTCCATGTTGTCCCGGTATGGATGTCTAAGTTGAGAATAATCAAAAGCGAGAAATCCGAAATGCGAGCATTCTCCTTAGACCTTTGTACAGGCGGCATGGAGGTACCCCTTTGTGACACTTGGTTGAAACATGGCATGCAAAGACCCGGTAGTCCAAGCTAAGTAGGACGAGGTGCGGGAACTATTAGTATACTATGCGTGAGGCTTGCAACTTGTAAGATATAATTTTCATAACTCATATGCTTTATTACTACCGTTGACAAAATTGTTTCATGTTTTCAAAATAAAAGCTCTAGCACAAATACAGCAATCGATGCTTTCCTCATTGAAGGACCATTCTTTTACTTTTATTGTTGAGTCAGTTTACCTATCTCCTTCCACCTTAAGAAGCAAACACTTGTGTGAACTGTGCATTGATTCCTACATACTTGCATATTGCACTTGTTATATTACTTTATGTTGACAATATCCATGAGATATACATGTTACAAGTTGAAAGCAACCGCTGAAACTTAATCTTCTTATGTGTTGTTTCAACACCTTTACTTTGATTTATTGCTTTATGAGTTAACTCTTATGCAAGACTTATTGATGCTTGTCTTGAAGTACTATTCATGAAAAGTCTTTGCTATATGATTCAGTTGTTTACTCATGTCATTACCTTTGCTTTGATCGCTGCATTCATTACATATGTTTACAAATAGTATGATCAAGATTATGATGGCATGTCACTTCAGAAATTATCTTTGTTATCGTTTTACCTGCTCGGGACGAGCAGAACTAAGCTTGGGGATGCTGATACGTCTCCAACGTATCGATAATTTCTTATGTTCCATGCTACTTTATTGATGATACCTACATGTTTTATGCACATTATATGTCATATTTATGCATTTTCTGGAACTAACCTATTAACAAGATCCGAGAGGCGTTCTTTTTCTGTTTTTGGTTTCAGAAATCCTAGTAAAGAAATATTCTCGGAATTGGACGAAACTTTCGCCCAGGGTCCTATTTTTGCACGAAGCTTCCGGAAGACCGAAGACCTAACGAAGTGGGGCCACGAGGAGGCCGGGGGTGGCCGGCGCGCCCGGCCCTGGCGCGCCGACCTATCCCTGGGCCCCTCGTGTGGCCCTCGCGTTGACCCTCCGCCTACTTAAAGCCGTCGCGAAACCCCGGTACCGAGAGCCACGATACGGAAAACCTTACGAGACGCCGCCGCCGCCCATCCCGGGGATTTCGGAGCCTCCGGCCCTGCCGGAGAGGGGATTCATCTCCCGGAGGACTCTACACCGCCATGGTCGCCTCGGAGTGATGAGTGAGTAGTCCACCCCTGGACCATGGGTCCATAGCAGTAGCTAGATGGTCGTCTTCTCCTTGTTGTGCCTCATTGTTGGATCTTGTGAGCTGCCTAACATGATCAAGATCATCTATCTGTAATACTATATGTTGTGTTTGTCGGGATCCGATGGATAGAGAGTACTATGATTATGGTGATTATCAATCTATTGTTTATGTGTTGTTTATGATCTTGCATGCTCTCCGTTATTAGTAGAGGCTCTGGCCAAGTTTTTGCTCTTAACTCCAAGAGGGAGTATTTATGCTCGATAGTGGGTTCATGCCTTCATTGAATCTGGGATCGTGACAGAAGGTTCTAAGGTTGTGATGTGCTGTTGCCACTAGGGATAAAACATTGATGCTATGTCTAAGGATGTAGTTGTTGATTACATTACGCACCATACTTAATGCAATTGTCTGTTGCTTTGCAACTTAATACTGGAGGGGGTTCGGACGATAACCTGAAGGTGGACTTTTTAGGCATAGATGCAGTTGGATGGCGGTCTATGTTCTTTGTCGTAATGCCCGGATTAAATCTCACTATATTTACCATGTCATGTATATGCATTGTTATGCCTTTCTCTATTTGTCAATTGCCCGACTGTAATTTGTTCACCCAACATGCTTTTATCTTATGGGAGAGACACCTCTAGTGAACTGTGGACCCCGGTCCTATTCTTTACATAGCATACAATCTACTTGTTTTACTGTTTTCTTTGCAAACATCTTCCACTCGATACGTTTAATCCTTTGTTACAGCAAGCCGGTGAGATTGACAACCTCACTGTTTCGTTGGGACAAAGTACTTGGGTTGTGTTGTGCAGGTTCCTAGTTGGCGCCGGAATCCCTGGTGTTGCGCCGCATCACATTTCGCGACCATCAACCTTCAACGTGCTTCTTGGCTCCTCCTGGTTCGATTAAACCTTGGTTTCTTTCTGAGGGAAAACTTGCTACTGTGCGCATCATACCTTCCTCTTGGGGTTCCCAACGAACGTGTGAGTTACAGGACTAGGTAACTATGTATCGAAAGCTTATAGCAAATAACTTAATGACGTGATCTTATGCTACGCTTAATTGGGTGTGTCCATTACATCATTCATACAATGATATAACCTTGTTATTAATAACATCCAATGTTCATGATTATGAAACTAATCATCTATTAATCAACAAGCTAGTTAAGAGGCTTACTAGGGACTCTTTGTTTGTTTACATAACACACATGTATCAATGTTTCGGTTAATACAATTATAGCATGGTATATAAACATTTATCATAAACATAAAGATATATAATAACCACTTTTATTATTGCCTCTTGGGCATATCTCCAACATATAATGCCAGCGTGCATCCCTATATCATTAATTTGATTATAACATAATATGAATTTTATGGTACAAAAATTATATCATTAGAAACTAGATGTCCATTTTAACTTTTAATCGTATATTTTGAGATATATATATATATATATATTGTGTATTATGTTGCTCAATTTTACAACATAGGTATACTTGTCAGCCTTGTAATATCCTAATGGACATATAGTACATCACAAATTTGTAACTTCATGCTTTGTTTTGCCATTTTACGATTTTTCGAACCACCTTCGGCTGGATTTCAAATTTAGGTCAATCTATCGGTGCATGCTATGTGTTATACTTGGATGCACCGTGTAACGACATGGAAAAACCCAATATTTGATTTTTACCGCCGCTTGTTTTTCCGCGTCGTTCCAAGGTCATATGCATTATGCATCATATCATCCACAAGGTTTTACCAAATAAAAATTATTTCATTAAAAACTATTTGGTTTCCCCTCTCATATATGGTTTCTATATAAAACCTCCTTCGTCTTTTCATTTTAACAAAACCCTAAAAGAAAACTATTTTATTTTTGCTATAAATCTTTGTCTATTATTTTATATCTTTCTCCACCTCTGTATTCAAATTCGATCTCTGTTTCAATGGTTTAAAAAACAGTTTGCAAAACAGTTTTAAAATAAAAAGAGAAAGAGTTTTCAAAATAAAAATAAAAACCCCTAACCCAACCTGGACCTATCTACCGGTGGCCCATCTTCTCCTCTCTCTCTGGCCCATCTCCACCCTTCAGGCCCAAGCCATCTTCTCCCTGGCCCATACCCCTTCGACCCCTCCTGTCGTCTTCCCCTTTCCAGGTCACCCAACACGTCAATGGCATGAGCCTGGTCCTCCATGGTGCTGTGCTCCCCCTCCCGTCCCTTTTAAGCGCCTCGTGCTCTCAAACCCTAGGGGGCTATCCCATCCTTCCCATCTGCGCGCCGCCACCTCTCCCCCTTTCTCTTTTTCTTTGTGAAACGAAGAGGAAACCCCAAGCTTCTGGCACCACCGTACTCACAATGGCGCTGCCGCTCCAAGGGGCCCCCACCGTTCTGAGGGCACCATCAGATGCAGCTCATCGTCCTCTATAAGCTGGCGGAAGGAATCGAGCCCGGGCGCCTCGTGTTGTCGCCAAGCTCGCCGATTCCGCGCGCCGGCCACCGCGCTCCGACGTAGATTCCGGTCGCTTCCGTCCTCCTTCGGCTAGTTTGAGACCTCCATCATGGTCGTGGTGAGCTAACGCATCTCAGGAGCCCCTTCGTTCTCTTGTTCTTCGTCTACTCCGTCCTCTCGTCGTTGACTGCCTTCCTCCGCCGCAGGACCTCACCGCCGGCGGCTCTCCGGCGATCCCTGGACTTTGCACCTCCTCCGACAGCTTCCCCGCATTGAGGCGCATCCCCGACGCTGACTTCCCCATCCCGGTTCGCCCGAAATCTCTAGATCGATGCTTGTCTGTGAGTTACGCCATGGTTTCCAGTCCCAAGCTCCGCCTCTTCTGGTTCAATTCGACGCGGGCCCTTTCATTGACATCATCCGACCATTACTATAGCGGTAAGCTGGTTGCTCCTTGACCCAAGAGATCCCTTGTTCAAATCTCAATTTTGGCTAATTTAAGCCATCATTTTTGGTCTCTGGTTCCTTGATTCAGATCCGGCGCTTGATGGGCCGCGGCCCAGATCTTCTCACCAGCCCCCAGCTTCGTGCGTCCAGGAACATTTTGTCGCTCACGCAGGCCTAGTTCTGGCCCATGACAACGCAGGTCCAGCCCAGTCCATCCCCTGCATATTTCTTTTCTTTTTTCAAAACTTGTAAAATTCATATCTTCTAAAATATAACTCGAAATAAAATGTGTTCTATATGAAAATTGATTAGAAAAATGTCTAGAATCTGAATATGCCATCCATACATCTGTTTGCATTCCGCATCATGTCAAGACGTGATAGTTATGCATATTCACCTCATATATATGCGGAGTATTTCAGATATCCAACTAGGATTTCCCCGCTCCGTTTAATATTGAAGTAGCGCACTCCTGCCATGTTATGCCATGCTAATCAATATTTAACTTTGCCGGTAGAAATGCAACTCCAAACCTAATTTGATTGTCCGGGGTTCCGACTCCGATTAATATGGATAAGTTGCACCGAATCATCCTTGTCATGTCATGCATATCATCTTGAGCATGCTGGTTCTTTATCCGTAGTAGTAAGACTTGCATGCGTTGTGTGTTCCAGCATTTGCTTCTTCCCGGATAGGATCACGAAGTGGTGTTGTGAGATACGACAAGTTCTTCTGCAACCTTTCACAGGCGAGCCCACCTCCTTCACCTATTTTACATTTTGCTCTCGCTCTCACTGCTATCCTTATGTTGCGCTTCTCTATCGAGTCACGTGTCCTATTCCACTTGTTTACCATAATAATCCTATATATATCATTCCTTACCCATAGCCGTTGCTTGATGTTTGAGCCTTGCGAGTCGTAGGCGTGTTTAGGCTCTGTTGTTTATCTCGATCTGTTATCGGGATATGTTGGGTTGTTGGGAGGTTATCACATGCTATATCAGTTGTTGGAGATACTCATGCTTTACTTTATTGTTAACAACTAAAATTGTAAGCAGAGGCATCTGTGAGCCCCTTTGCGAAAGCATCGGAACTTTGACTCGCTAATGTCCCCTAGGACCCGAGTTCTTGTTATCTGTTCCGAGATTGAGCGCTCTACCCGTACGTGGGGATTACTACTGGGACCCCCTCACCCATTACCTTTTCTCAAGTCAGTTGAAAAGGGGGCCACAACCTTGGTTTTATTTGGCGCATGCATGTTTATATCATGTTGCCTTCGGGTGTTTACTTCCTATTGCCTTCGGGTGTTTATATTCTGTACTGTACCCCGCGGAACGTTTAGCGAAGCGTGTGGTTTGCACGCCTAGCCGTTAACGCAAACCCTGAGTCCGCTTCGGAGTACGGCCGGACTTCGTTACGGGTAGCTTAGTCGGGTGGCCCCCTAGACTTTCTTGTTGAACTGGGAACGGTCTTGTTGTGAGACATCCACCTGTCGTAAGTGGGTCGAGCATGCGTATGGTTACATTTGGGCAACCCCTGCAGGGTGTACATCTTATCGATAAGCAGTGTCCACGGTTATGGACGACTTGAAATTGTATAGCTTGATCATAGAACAACTTACACCGTTATCTTGTTGTTAATAATCCGATAATAACTTGTGTAGTAATATAGCATCACTACAACCGATACCTACTAAAACTTGTCCACCTTTGAGTGCCTTTTACATAGCTTCTTCGCCTTATTGAAGGGGATATGTGTATTTGGCTGGGTTATGTTTGTGTAGTATTTATCTGTTACCTTGTGCGCTCTCTTATCTTCTCTGAGTAGACGGATGTTGTAGCGTGTCTCTATTGGTTATAGTTTTGCTGCCGCTAAACCTACCATATAGCCCCGGTGATATATTCGCCTGGCGAGCATAGCCATTTCTAGTCTCGCTAAGTACGTGCCGGAGTTCGTTCCTTGGTACTTACCCTCGCCTTTTCTCTTTCTCTTTTGTTTCCTCCTCTTGTCGGCAACCGATGGCCCGACTTCGACAGGTACAAGATGACGACGTTAGCAAGGTTACCCTTCCGGCTTGGCCAGGGTTATGGACGCCGTTGGTTATCTTCAGGTCTCTTAGTCCAATTTGTATCTTGTCCGTACTCGGACGTATTTGATCTTCTGTATGATTCGGATCTTTGTATTGTATATCTTTATGTTGACTGTTCGGAGTTGTTGTAATATATGTTTCTTGTGGGCTCTATTGTAATCATGTTGTAATGTTACCGCTCGTGTTAATTCCTCTGGCATCACGTGTGTGATTCGTCGCGCACGTCGTGTCGGAGGGCGTCTCATAATCGATATCATGCGGATTTCGGCAGGTTCGCTGGGATCCTCATGGTACCGGTTCTGGGGCGTCACAATTGGTATCAGAGCCCAGGTTGACGGTACCCCACTAGTCCAGCCCGTAGGTTAACCTTGCCAATGGTCGTTGAGTTTAGAGTGTCAAAACTATTTTCTAAAAATCGTTGGATAGATCTGATTAGCTCTATTTTTCTCCTTATCTATATTCTTTCTCCTCTTACCTATGCGAGTTTTGGGTCTTCTCTCTTATCCAAGTTCTCTGAGTCTTAGGTTCCGACGTGGGTTGGATGATCTTTGCCCCTCACCTATTAGGTCCGATCTTCGGAGGATCCCGACGGAAGCGCATCATCAACAACGGAACAATGACTTCTTGTTAGTGGTGTCGCCGGTCAACATGGAGCAAGAACTCTTGTTAGTGGTGTCGAGGAGATCGACACGTCGCCTGAAGATCGACATGGCGTGGAACCTCGGGGCGAGGTTCCTTGTTAGTGGTGTCGTTTGTAACGACCCGGAAAAACCCAATATTAGATTTTTTCACCGCCACTTGTTTTTTCGCGTCGTTCCAAGGTCATATGCATCATGCATCATATCATCCACAAGGTTTTAACAAATAAAAATTATTTCATTAAAAACTATTTGGTTTCCCCTCTCATATATGGTTTCTATATAAAACCTCCTTCGTCTTTTCATTTTAACAAAACCCTAAAACAAAACTATTTTATTTTTGCTATAAATCTTTGTCTATTATTTTATATCTTTCTCCACCTCTGTATTCAAATTCGATCTCTGTTTCAATGGTTTAAAAATCAGTTTGCAAAACAGTTTTAAAATAAAAAAGAGAAAGAGTTTTCAAAATAAAAATAAAAACCCCTAACCCATCCTTGACCTATCTACCGGTGGCCCATCTTCTCCTCTCTCTCTGGCCCATCTCCACCCTTCAGGCCCGAGCCATCTTCTCCCTGACCCATACCCCTTCGACCCCTCGTGTCGTCTCCCCTTTCCAGGTCACCCAGCACGTCAATGGCATGAGCGTGGTCCTCCCCTTCTTCCTCGGTGCTGTGCTCCCCCTCCTGTCCCATTTAAGCGCCTCGTGCTCTCCGCCCTAACCCTAGGGCTCTCCATTCCTTCCCCATCTACGCGCCGCCACCTCTCCCCCCTTTCTCTTTTTCTCTGTGAACAAAACGAAGAGGAAACCCAAGCTTCTGCCACCACCGTGCTCACCATGGTGCCGCCACTCCAAGGCGCCCCCACCGTTCTGAGGGCACCATCAGATGCAGCTCATCGTCCTCTATAAGCTGGCAGAAGGAATCGAGCCCGGGCGCCTAGTGTCGTCGCCAAGCTCGCCGATTCCGCGCCCCGGCCACCGCGCTCCGACGTCGATTCCGGTCGCCTCCATCCTCCTTCGGCCAGTTTGAGACCTCCATCATGGTTGTGGTGAGCTAACGCATCTCAGGAGCCCCTTCGTTCTCTTGTTCTTCCTCTACTCTGTCCTCTCGTCGTTGACCGCCTTCCTCCGCCGCAGGACCTCACCGCCGGCGGCTCTCCGGCGATCCCCTGGACTTTGCACCTCCTCCGACAGCTTCCCCGCGTTGAGGCGCATCCCCGACGCTGACTTCCTCATCCCGGTTCGCCCGAAATCTCTAGATCGATGCTTGTCTGTGAGTTACGCCATGGTTTCCAGTCCCAAGCTCCGCCTCTTCTGGTTCGATTCGACGCGGGCCCTGTGGGGCCCCGGACTTACCAATCCAGAACTCCTGTTATGCATACAATTTCACGATCCCAAGATCATTCCATCGTGAATACATAACCGAACTGATATCAGATTACATCATCCATTACAGTACCGAATTACAGATATTACGAAAGTCTTACATCATAGGCCATCAAGGCCATAGTTCAACAAACAGCAGCGGAATTTATTTGACTCCAAACAGCGGTGGAACCCAAGTCAGGCCTTTACCCTACAGGCGGCTGACTGGGAGAGCGTCCTAGTTCGCGTCTTCGGCGTCGTAGTCTTCTTCTTCGTAGTACTCTTCTTCAAAGTCTGGCCAAGTAAATAGCCAGGACAACAATGCCAATGAGTACGTTTGAATGTACTCGCAAACCACCTTAGAGAGAAATAAAGGATATGCAATATGGCAGTAGCAAGGAACAGGCACTAACTAAGGCGACAAGGAGCAAGAGAGAGTTTCTCCCGAGAATATGACCTCTCTACATTTTGTTGAAAATATTTTTGTAAACAATTTTCATTTGAAGACTAATAGGTATGGGTGACCCAATTTATTTTTCCGGCCCTCAAAATGGCCAAAACAACTGTACCAACTTTCCACCGTACCTCTCAGGTACATTTCCTCCAGTCCCACTGGCATTTTCCCGTACCTTCCCGGTACCTTTCAGAAATCTTTTCTTTGAAAACATTTGTAAAACAAAAACTCTTCAGCGTAGGTATCATGCCTTCCCAACCGTCCATGACCGCGGACGCGGCTATTCGAATAGTTTTCACTCTGCAGAGGTTGTACACTTTCACCATAAGATCCGATAAATCCGCCGGGATCATCCCTGGTTCACCAAGCGTCAAAACGCGAGGCTCGGATAACCGATCGCAGTTTTTCGCTTGCTCGCCATAGCCTAAGACATGCCGCCTAGAGTTGTACCTCCCAACACCAGAGTCCGAGGGGTCGTTTACCTGGGAGTAGCAAGTTCCCCGACCAGCTCGATCCTCCGGAATACCGCGACCAATTGCGGGGTATTATTCAATGGGAGCTCATAGGTTGTACCCCTGCCATCGATACGCAATGGAAAGTTCGTCGGGAAGGCCACGGTCGATAGGTGTCCATGATCGGACTACCCCTTACATTTGCAGGACCCAAACTATGGCGAGACAAACTACTACGCTACGCCCCGTGCCCACTTTGGGGTAATATGGTTGCACTGTCTAATTGGTCAGGTTAAGTACCCAAGGCACCGAAGTTTTCGAAAACCTTTTTATCTCCACTTTATTCCAGCAAAACTCACTTTTTCAAATCAGCTTTTTCATTTTCAAACTCCCACTTGGGCAGGGCTACCCCATTCCAAGGTTTTCGAAAAACATCTTTCTCGGAAACATTTTCCAAAAACTTTTCCACAAGGGCTCCCAACCTATAGTCCATCTTTTCTTGAAAATCGGCGACAAGGATGATGAGGTGATAAGCACCAAATCACTATTAAGATTGGGATCAGTAGGTTCGAACAAGGGCTGCACCCTAAGGGTGGATTAATAAAACTCCGGTGGCGCTAACCACCGACAGAATAAATAAAAGACATGCACTTTACAAATCCTGTAGTAATGCAAGAACAAGATATATGTAGGATCAGAGATGCATCAAGAGGTGGCTTTCCTTGATCAGCAAAGTGCCCCTGGTCTTCCTCTTCAATCCCTCCAAAGTCTCCTCCTCCTTCGTTGCCGGCGGTGTTCGAATCTAGCGTCGCAAAAAGAAAACAACAAGCCATACCCAATCAACAAACCACACCAGAATAATTCACATAAAAATTTGGTAAAATCACAGTATGTAAAGGTTTACTAATGCAAGCTACTGAAAGTGGTTTCACCCATTTATGATTTTTAAAACAAAAGATATGATTTTTGCAATTCCAGAAATGACTTAGGAACCATTTAAATGGTCTAAATATTTCTGTATGTCATAAAAATGCATGCAGCATACCTACTGAAAGCTAATAACATGTAGAGTACACATGCACAAGAATCACATGCAAATAATCTTTTAAATGACCTAGGTAAATTAACTAAGGCAGAAACCAGAGCATACAAACAACAAGGCACACCAGTATCAGAGCATCAACAACCAACACCAAGCATACCCATGGATAGGTGAGACTAAATGTGAACTAACCCCACTGGTTTGGTATTTTTTTGATTTGTAAAAGATTTTACAAAGATCAAATACTACAAATCTATACTGTTTCAGTTATTGAATCATTATAATTAAAATACTTCTCTGAATAATAAACCCTTTGGCACAAAAGTACCATACAACTATATCTACCAGTAGCCCTTGATTTTGCTTCAATATCATTTGTGGTTTTTGAAATAAAAATCATGGAATAGCTCTCTGGTCATATTTTGATTTGTAAATAAAACCAAAAACATGAAGCTTCTGCATGTCATACTAGTGCCAAAACAAAGGTATTAACTTATACTTTAGACCAAAGTTAACCTCATGCAGAAAGGGTTTATAAAACTTACATCATAAATAAAATACACAATCAGCAACCTTTTAGGTTTTTATTTAACAGCACAGATTCATAACTCTAAAGCACATGCATGTCATTATTTCGGGTAGATATTTCACTTGTGAGCATCTGGAGATTTGAATCAACGATTTTGGTCACTCTATGAATAAATGGAATTAGAAAACCTATAGCTCTATTTACTGGAGAAATTTCCAGATTTATATGCTAAATCGAAACGGGCCGGGATCGGCGGCGCGGCCCAGATCTGCTCAGGACTGATGCTGGGTGGCCCAGCTTCATCCGCGGGCGCGCGGGAAGCTGCGGTTTAAACCGCTGGGACGTGGCCGTCCGCGTCAGCGCGCGGGACCCGCGGCGGATCGCATGCATGCGCAGGATGGAGATCCCACGGCGCACATGCCTTCTTCTCCGACGCGAAACGATGGGCGCCGGGTGCAAACCTGTTACCTGCCAAAACCCACCGACGGGCAATGGTTAAGCAACACGAAGAGCCGGGAAGCTCCCAAGGCCGCTTAGTGGACCTTGGCACTTCGCGTCGTCCCGCAAATCTTCCAGCCACGACCTGGCGGTTGCTGGGCGTGCCACCTGACCTAGACCCGATCAGGAAGGTGTTAGATTGCTTCGATTGTTCCTGCATGGTAGACACGTAAACATTAAATACGAGCCCTATCGGCTCTCAGGTTGCCCTGTGGATCGGCTCAAGGAGCCGATCGCCCCATGGGTTCATGTTGGATTTACAATGGCATGGGGGTCCTGCTTGACCGAAATACAGCTAAAACAACCTACGACGATCTGGGGTTTTCACCGCATAATCGGAACATCCTGCTCGTGATTGAGCCTAACAGCTACGCACGGTATCAGTAAACCAACCCTAGATAAGGCCTAAAAACCAACATGAAGTTGATCCCCGGAACGTCCTATCTAGGGTCAGTAGACTGCACCCTACGTGCCACCGGATCCTTCAACCCGTTTGCAAGGCCTAACTATGCAGATATTAAACTAATCCTTGAAGAACAAGGAGCGATCATAACGGATCGAATCTACTAGATAATGATCAAGCGGGGTGCCGCCCTTACACCTAAGAAAGGCGTAAGGACGGCTAGACGTCTAAGGGTTGCATGAACGATAGCATATAGCGAGGTAAAACCA
The DNA here is from genome assembly GCA_030979885.1 of Lolium multiflorum. Classification (NCBI taxonomy): domain Eukaryota; kingdom Viridiplantae; phylum Streptophyta; class Magnoliopsida; order Poales; family Poaceae; genus Lolium; species Lolium multiflorum. The sequence continues at coordinate 167,060,122 of CM061753.1, read as the reverse complement.
TGCTAACCCTAACACATCTATGATAACTACGTTGCTCGCCATCAACAAGGCTTCAGCACGAGCAACGCATGGTAAACGAATAAATGTATACTGCCTATATCGCGAGATGCGATCTAGGCAGCATGATGCTTACCCGGGAGAAACCCTTGAAGGAAGGGGTGGCGATGCGCCTGATTTTGTGTTCGTTGAACGATGATTGTCCTCCTTTCTCGATAACCCTAGATACATATTTATAGTCCAAGGGACTTTCTAATTGAGGCGTGCACCTAACCGTGCACGGGCCAAACTCTATCTGTTAATTCTAAACACGATGCAACCTACTATATTACAGATACACGGGCAATTTAGCCCAAACTCTTAGCACAAGGCCGCTTCAAAGATGTTCCACGTGTAGTCTTCAAAGCCCATCTTCACTTACGGCCCGTCTCCTGATTTGGCCAAAATCTGGTGATAACACATGCCCCCCTGGTTTTGATAATGATAATTGCAAAACCACTCTGTTTTTCTTCGAAGGGTCATGTCGTGGCAGAGCAGAACCGTCGCAGTACGTTTCATCATGACGACTTGCCTCCCCAACTCCTCTGCACGATTTGACAGTTTTGGCACCACGTCCTCGAGAACCGTTCGAAATTAAATCTCCATCTCCTTTTATTAACCGCATCGAACAGTACTCTTCTTCATCCTCTTCGCATTAGCACTTCCAAAAAAACCCTTCTCTGCCACCATGTCTTCCTCTTCTTCCTCTTCATCGGGTTTTTCTGCGCAATCCTCCCCCTTCCGCGAGCCGACGCCGGAGTGGGACCCGGTGGAGGCCCATGCGGCCAACATCCGCCGCGCCATCGAGGCCGGGGATGAACCGAGCCACAATTTCTCCATCTGGTCAGAGGACGATGAGTCCCTGACCGACGGGGAGAGCGACCTCCGCTTCCTCGCCAATGAGGAAGCGGTGGAGGAAAGCGACGACGACCGCCTTCCCTGGGACGGGGCCCCCTCCTCCGAGGAGGTGGAGGAGGAAGAGGGGGAAGAGGATGACAGCTCCTCCGACGAGCCGCCAACCAAACGCCACTGTCCCTGGCCTGGGAACCTCAGCGGCTTCGACAACGACGATGACGACGCCGATGAGGAGGACGAGGACAACGAGGGTCCTGCCGGCGGCCGCTACAGCAGCGACGACGAGCCGGCCGGGAGCAGCGCCGACGACGGCGATGATGATGACGGCGACGAGGGCAGCAACGGCCCTTAGATAGGATCTTAGCCTAGGGCCAGCAGTAGTAGACGGGGCAATGTATCCCCTAGGACCTCCTTTTGAGAGCAATCAGCTCTTCATGTAAGAAATCTAGTCCATCAATGAAGAATTTCCCCAACTTGATTTTGCTGCCTTTCCTTATGATAATTTAGCCGATTGCCCTTCGTACTGAGTCTGCTGACTGTCGATTTGGTCAATGCTCAATGAGCCGATGGCAGCGCATCGGTCTCTCATGATAAATTCGAGGTAAATCCTTTCGGACCTCCAACTCCCGGTCGAGCCACAATCATACAAACTCCAGATCTTGGAAATGCAGATCCAACCGAATGGAATGTTGGACTTTAGCGGCAAAAACTCTTGAAATAATGTCCAATCCCCTCATTAATTTTAAATTTCAGACATTCTGCTGCCGCATCCTCGTCTTCCAGATCCTCTGTGCCTTCAGGAGATCTTAGGACCATTGCTGAAAATCTTGATCGCCTACAACTTTCCTTGCGATGCTCTGTTTCTCTGCAGCAACAAACTGGCCCAAAGCCTATCAATTATGATGGCTTCCTCTTCAACTTGGTGGCTCTAGCTCCCCAGAACAAAGAACCTTGAAGGCGAGCTGCCCCCCGAGCCTCAGTCGAGATGAAAACCGCAGTAAATCATCCAAATGAGTCACCATTAGCCTCCAAGTTGCAATGCAGCAATCAGCCGATTCTAACCAAATCGGCTTTCAAAAGCAGCGAACCTTCGGGGTGAGCTGCCCCCCGAGCTTCTTCGGTTCAATGAAGGAGCTTTTGGTGAGAATGTTGATGAAATTGTCACCCTGGTCTAGCCCGAGGAGAAAACTCCACAGCCAATTGGATGATCATCGGCTGTTCTCATGATCCTAGCCTGATCTGCATGCTCATGCTGCTCTTGTTGTTGGCCAGGGCTGTGATCCTCCATCTTGCAGACAACTACCAACGGCTTTAAATGAGCCAAAAGTGGATCTGCTCCATTGGGCTTCTGCTTGCAACGGTTATATTCCTTGAGTCAATGTCTATGCATCGGCTGTGCTTAAAAAATTTCAATTTTTTACGGCCGATTTGCTTATGTATCGGCCCCCATACTTTATCAGAGAATGTATCCTGGATTGCTTCAAACTCTGTATCATTGTGTTCTATCCTTCTCTGTGCCCCCCGAGCCGATTCTGTCAAGGAATTGATGGTATCGGCTCTTCACGCATCTGTTGGATCAATACTGAGTCCAGACAAAACGTATGTTGAGGATAAATTTGGCCGATTGCTGGAATCGGCCTCCTTTCTTGTTGCAATGTTTGATGCTGGTTTGCAACTTCCTGGAGTTCCACTGTAGCTACGTGGAGCGCTTGAGATAAGATATCTTGCTTTCCATTTTTTGGGGCCGATCGCAGGGATCGGCCTTGCCACGTATGTCCAATGTCTTGGACCTGCTACTCTGTCAGGATTATGGAGACCATGTTTGTATCAGCCGATGCCTCTGCATCGGCGTCAGCCGATGCCTGTGCATCGGCTTTCGTCTGTATGGGGCGCCATACTTTCTTTGGCGGGCGCGCCTTTGTCTCCAGCGTTTGCTGAATTTTCACGGCCAGATCGGGCCGTGCCTTCCTAACGTGTACAGGTACTGTGCCTCGGCTTCTTCCAGGTTTCGCAGCCGCTGCCCTACGCTTTTGAGAATGGCTGAGTCCATCAGGGCACCACCTTGGTCGGTGATACCTATCTTCTTCATCTGACTCCTCAAAGTCTTCTTCTTGAGACGACTCAGCTTGTTTGTTCTGAGGTGGGAGAGGTCCTAGACGCTCAAACACTGAAACTTCATTTGCCTTCCTCCTTTGTTGTTTGCATTCTGGGCAATTCTCGATTGTTGGCAATCGGCTCATTCCTGAATCCCAGCAATGTTTGAAGAAAGGACAGTCCCAGTGCTTATCCATGCTGTCTTGCTCCTTTGACCTCCCTCTAGCGTGACGTTCGTACCCGTCATTGTTTCTGTCGTGCCGACGATACCTCCTGTCCTCTACATCAGACCGACGATATCTTTCATCGTCTTCGTCGTAGCGCCAACGTCGGTCATACTGCTGCTCATATTTGTTGAGGAGATGCATAGAGAGTGGGCGTTGATACAGTACGCTTCTCACCTCCTCCTCGGTCAGGTACCGTCTGTCATCATCCTGGGGCCGGTCGCGTGGAACGGCCTCCTTTTGTCCTTGCCACGGAGTGGCTGCTCTCTGCTTCGTCTTTGCCATGGCGGCTTGCAAGCCCTGCCATGTTGACACCAAAGGAGAACTCTGGCTCCCTTATGGAGTGGCTGAGATCCACCATGTTGACGTCCGGAAACGGACGCATGTCTACTTTCATAGCAAACTGTCCGAAAGTTAATCGGCCTGATTCTATCGCCATCTGAATGTGCGCGCAGCACTTTGCAGTCGTTGGTGGTGTGAGTAAACGTATGATGCCATTTGCAGTATGGCTTTCCGTTCAACTCTTGTGCCGTAGGGATCTTGTGGCCTTCGGGTAGCTTTAACTGTTTCTCTTTCAGTAGCAGATCGAAAATCTGCTTAGCTTTGCTCACATCAAAGTCGAACCCTCTTAGAGGCCCTGGCGGGTTCACCCATTTGCAGGACACGGGCACTGACGTCCGAGTCCATTCAGCCACCGCGACTTCCTGACCCTCCGCAGGATCTTCATCATCATCAGCATCAACCAGGCTTACCGCGCGCTTGTACTTGTCTTGGTACAGTTCTGGATGGCGCTGTTCATACAAAGTCAGTCTCTGGACCATGTGTGCCAACGAACTGTACTCCACTTGGAACGTCGATCCTTGAGTGGCGCTGCTAGGCCTGCCACGGCCAGCTCGCGCTTCTTTCTCGTTAACGAACCGAATAACATCGGTTCTTGACAGTTCTGAAACGCTGAATATATTCAGACATCTCTCCTCGCCTCTGCCGAACCTGTGCTAGTTCGGCAATACCAGCTTCAGTAGCTTCTGAATGATATTGCGTGTGGAACTGTTCCTCTAGCTGCTTCCATGATCGTACGGAATTTGGCTGCAACGAGGTGTACCATCCAAAAGCTGGACCGGTGAGGGACTGCGAAAAGAACCTCACACGTAGCGGATCTGACGCTGAAACCATGCCCAGCTGAGCCAAGTATCGGCTTACGTGCTCGATGGAGCTAGAGCCTTCTGATCCACTGAACTTTGTGAAGTCAGGGATACTTATGTGGCAGCGGGATCAGGTCAAACTCATTGGGATACGGCTTTGAGTAGCCGATTGTTTTCTTCTTCGGCAGGATGCCGAACTGGTCTCTCAAGACTGCAGTGATCTGATCCGCGGTGGGGGCAGTAGTAGCTGAGCTTTCATGACTTGGCGCAGTGGCATATTTAGCTAGCCACGCCTGTTTCTCGACGTCTGCTCCCAAACTCCCCGCTGCTGCAGCCATCCCTCCTGCCGGAACAATGGCTCCTGCTCCGGCAAACGCTCCCGTTGGAGCCTGGATCGATTGCGTCCAGCTGTTGCAGTCCGGCATGAACGTGCACACGTATCCGTGTGGGATCTCCTTGGGCGGCTCGTATAAGAACTGGTAGTCGCCCGGATCACCTCCAACCTTGTAGATGACGTATGCCGGTGAACCTTGTTGTGGTGGAGCTGCCATCGTGTACGGCAGTGGTGGCCTGGTGTGGAGTTGCATCTCTCCCTGGTGAGTTCCTAGAGCAGGTCCTGAAGGGGAGTACTGATGCTTCATGATCTCTTGCACCACATGAAGCGCAACGCGCTCCAAAGAATTTACCAGGCTCTCGGCATGCCGATGCAGCGAATGATCCACCACGTAGTTGATTTCCTGTCGCAGGGCTCTGGTACGTTCCTCTGAAGGGAGAGACATGTCTATCCCCTCGAGTGCGCCGTGTGAACGTGTCTTCTCAAAGGAGCCGATGAGTTCGGCTTCACAGATGGCCTTTAGCTCATCGTATTTCTTCTTTTGTTCCGGAGGCAGATCTTTGTACTTGATCTTTTCCTCTGCCATCTCGGATGCCGATTTTGACATGGATGTTGCAGAAGATGTCCCACTGGGCGTGCCAGAATGTGTTACCTGCCAAAACCCACCGACGGGCAATGGTTAAGCAACACGAAGAGCCGGGAAGCTCCCAAGGCCGCTTAGTGGACCTTGGCACTTCGCGTCGTCCCGCAAATCTTCCAGCCACGACCTGGCGGTTGCCAGGCGTGCCACGACCTAGACCCGATCGGAAGGTGTTAGATTGCTTCGATTGTTCCTGCATGGTAGACACGTAAACATTAAATACGAGCCCTATCGGCTCTCAGGTTGCCCTGTGGATCGGCTCAAGGAGCCGATCGCCCCATGGTTCATGTTGGATTTACAATGGCATGGGGGTCCTGCTTGATCGAAATACAGCTAAAACGACCTACGACGATCTGGGGTTTTCACCGCATAATCGGAACATCCTGCTCGTGATTGAGCCTAACAGCTACGCACGGTATCAGTAAACCAACCCTAGATAAGGCCTAAAAACCAACATGAAGTTGATCCCCGGAACATCCTATCTAGGGTCAGTAGACTACACCCTACGTGCCACCGGATCCTTCAACCCGTTTGCAAGGCCTAACTATGCAGATATTAAACTAATCCTTGAAGAACAAGGAGCGATCATAACAGATCGAATCTACTAGATAATGATCAAGCGGGGTGCCGCCCTTACACCTAAGAAAGGCGTAAGGACGGCTAGACGTCTAAGGGTTGCATGAACGATAGCATATAGCGAGGTAAAACCATGCTAACCCTAACACATCTATGATAACTACGTTGCTCGCCATCAACAAGGCTTCAGCACGAGCAACGCATGGTAAACGAATAAACGTATACTGCCTAGATCGCGAGATGCGATCTAGGCAGCATGATGCTTACCCGGGAGAAACCCTTGAAGGAAGGGGTGGCGATGCGCCTGATTTTGTGTTTGTTGAACGATGATTGTCCTCCTTTCTCGATAACCCTAGATACATATTTATAGTCCAAGGGACTTTCTAATTGAGGCGTGCACCTAACCGTGCACGGGCCAAACTCTATCTGTTAATTCTAAACACGATGCAACCTACTATATTACAGATACACGGGCAATTTAGCCCAAACTCTTAGCACAAGGCCGCTTCAAAGATGTTCCACGTGTAGTCTTCAAAGCCCATCTTCACTTACGGCCCGTCTCCTGATTTGGCCAAAATCTGGTGATAACAAAACCCTAGGTACGTCTGGAGCTCGGCGTGCTCACCTGAGGTTGCAGAAAACGCCGGGAGAGGGTGCGTTGGATGCAGGGGAGGATGCTCTCTCGAATGGCGGTGGCGGCGACGGAAACAGCATGGGTCGGGGCGGTGGTTGACGGCGATGGTTCATGGACGCTGCTCGTCACGACGGCGTCTACAGGGGTCCCTGGAAGGTGAAATCGAGTGTGTTAGAGAGAGGGGTCAGAGGAGAGTCCAGGGAACAAGGAGGGGAGGAGAATGGCGTCGCCCTTCGACGGCAACCTTCACCGGAGCTTGCAGCAATGCGAGCAACGTCGCGGCCAGCATGGAGGAGAGGAGCTCCTCTCCTCTCGGGAGGTGGAGTTGGGGTGGAGTGGGGTTCTGGTGGCGAGGGAGTTGAGCAAGAGGGGGTCCTGGCCGTTTTATATCTCGCCGCGCGGTGCACGGTGCACCGCGTCCATGGCGAGGAGAAGGGCGTGCGGCGGCAGCGTATTGGGCGAGATGGGCGGCGGGGATACGTGTCTGAGGGTGGTGCCACGCCTTGGACGCACGCTCGCGTCGGTCAGCAGCGTGGCAGAGAGGGAAGACGCGACGGGAGCGGGAACGCCTGCCAGGCGTTCGACGGATCGACTCGACATGGCATCGATGGTGGCGTGCAGATGATGGGAGGGGACGGCGCTGGTGTGTGTCTCCGTGACAGATGAGCACCCTACCGTGCTCTCCCCGTCTTCCACGGTCACCGGAGTGCGAAGGTGGAGTGGCCAGCTTGGCTGTGCCAATGCCGGCGTGCTCGTCGCCCATTGGGGGTGACCACGGCGGGCCAGGGAGAGGGAGTGTGAGAGGGAAGCCCAGGTGTTGTCTAGGGGGTGTAGAGGGTTGCAGCAGGCGTCGATGACACGCTGAATTCGCGGCACGAGCTGCAGAGCGAACGGGGGAAAAGCTTGTCCGCGTCTGGGTGACCACGGGCGAGATGGGACCTAAGGGTGGCCTAGGTAGATAGGGGAGGGAACGGGAGGGGTTGCCAGGGTGATAGAGAGGACAGAGCAGCACCTCCAGGACAAGCAGGTCGAGCCAAAAGAAAAAGGGAGAGGAAGATCTCTCCCCTCTCCACATGCACGGGCTCACACGTTTTTGTCCAAGAGAGAGAGAGAGGAGTCGACCTGGGCCAGGGAGAGTGCAGGAGGGGTGCACGGTGGTGGTGTGCACCTAGCCATTCGTTTGGAAGTGCTGGTAGTGGAGAGGGAGTGAGAAGGACGGAAATTGGGGAGAGATGGTGAGCATGGCCGGCATGGCCACTCCCTCCTTTTCTATTTACTTTGAAATTTTAATAAGCACTCCTAAGCATGATCTAGGGAAGAGTTAGGTCAGAAATATAATGTTCCAAAAGTGTACTTGTTTGTAGAATTTTCAGATTTTCTATTTGAGGGAAGGTGGGAAAGTTTTGAAGGGGAGAGATTTGGGGAGAGGCATGATCTTCCAAGATCATTATCACATGATAATGATCAAAATGATCTAATGTGTCTCCAAGGGTTAATTAATAAAACAAGGTTTGGGAAAGGGTGACATATAAGAAGAGAGGGTTTGAGGGTGTTGTGAAGAATAGAAATCTTGATCACACAAATAAATAGAGAGAGAGGGGTGAGATGCTCCAAGGGTTTGTGCCATGATTAAGCTAATTAAAACTAGAATTAAAAAGGGACCAAATGATGAAAAGGGTTTTAGGGTTTTGGAGATTCACACACAAATGTAATTTCCACTAGTGACAAAGACACACATCCAACAATCAAATGCAAGATCAACTATGTGCATGCAAATTTTTAAGATAGAAAAAGTTTTTGTTGGCCCAAAAATTTGTATTCCAAAATTTAAATCAATGAACAAAAGTTGGGTTGTTACAAACCTTCCCCCCTTAAAATGAATCTCGTCCTCGAGATTCGGTGGCTAAGAACTGAAGAGTGCGGGTAAGTCCTTCCGAAGTTGATCCTCTCGTTCCCAAGTGGCTTCCTCCTCGGAGTGATTAGTCCACTGAACCTTACAAAATTTAATCTTCCTTCTTCGGGTGAGACGGATAGCTTCTTCCAAAATCCGAAGGGGTACTTCTCGATAGGTCAAGTCGGTGTTGAGGTCGAGGGTGCGATAATCGATGTTCTTGAATGTCTCAGGCTTGTCAGGCACTTGGAGGCATCGTCGAAGGAGAGAGATATGGAAGACATCGTGGAAATCTGCTAGCTCGGCAGGCAGTTCCAACTTGTAAGAAACTTCTCCTCGTCGATCGAGGATCTTGAAGGGTCCAATATATCTTGGCGCCAGCTTACCCTTAACATGGAACCGTTGCATTCCTTTGAGTGGGGTGACACGCAGATAGACATAATCTCCAATATTAAAGATCAATCCGCGACGCTTGGAATCAGCATAACTCTTCTGACGGGATTGAGCGGCCTTGAGGCGGTCACGAATCAGTTGAACTTGTTCTTCGGCTTCACGGAGGTGGTCAGGTCCAAAAACTTTACTATCTCCAGTCTCGGACCAGTTGAGAGGGGTCCGACAACGGCGACCATATAAGGCTTCGAAGGGGGCCATCTGCAGGCTGGCTTGGTAACTGTTGTTGTAGGAGAACTCTGCGAAGGGTAGACAGTCTTCCCATTTTGCTCCATAGGCGAGGACGCAAGAGCGAAGCATATCTTCAAGGATCTGATTCACTCTTTCGGTTTGACCTCCGGTCTGTGGATGATAAGCGGTACTGAAGGACAGGTTTGTCCCGAGGGCTTCATGCAGGCTCTTCCAGAATCTGGAGGTGAATTGGGTGCCACGATCCGATACTATCCTTTTTGGTACTCCGTGGAGACTCACAATGCTGGATATGTATAGGTCGGCTAGTTGGGTTCCATGATAAGTGGTCTTGACGGGGATAAAGTGAGCTACTTTGGTAAGTCGATCGATGATGACCCAGATGGAGTCATGACCACGTTGAGACTTAGGAAGTCCCGTGATGAAATCCATTCCAACCTCTTCCCATTTCCACTCGGGGACTTGGAGGGGTTGGAGCAGTCCAGCTGGTCGCTGATGTTCAGCCTTCACTTTCTGGCACACGTCGCATCGAGCGATGAAAAAGGCTATCTCTCGCTTCATACCGTGCCACCAGAATTGTTTCTTCAGGTCTTGATACATCTTGGTTCCTCCGGGGTGGATTGAGTAGGGGGTGTCGTGAGCTTCCTTCATGATGAGTTGCTTCAAGTCTTCGACATTGGGGACACAGAGGCGTCCCTTGTACCACAAAACTCCTTTGGCATCAATGGTGAAGCCAGGAACTTCTTCCCTATCCATCCTACGCTTGATTCCTTCAATACTTTCATGTCCCACCTGAGCTTCTTTCAAGATTTGCCAGGAAACCATGGCTAACCAACTCGAGGCCGAATTCCTCAAGTTCTTCATACAGCTTGGGTTGAGCAATCTTGATCAGGGCATTCAGCGAACATGGCTCTCGACTAAGGGCATCAGCTACGACATTGGCTTTACCCGGGTGATAATGAATGCCGAGGTCATAATCCTTGATGAGCTCCATCCATCTGCTTTGCCTCATGTTCAGCTCCCGCTGATTGAAAATGTACTTCAGGCTCTTGTGATCTGTGTAGATCTCGCAGCGATTTCCAACTAGATAACGACGCCAGGTCTTCAAGGCGTGAACTACAGCAGCAAGCTCTAAGTCATGCGTGGGGTAGTTCATCTCGTGCGGTCGAAGTTGTCTTGACAAATAAGCTATCACCTTGCCTTCTTGCATCAGCACACTTCCCAGACCAAGTTTCGATGCATCGCAATACACATCAAAATCTTGGTGATATCAGGCATGGTCAAGACGGGGGCTGTGACTAATCTCTTCTTGAGTTCCTGAAAACTGGCCTCACATTTGTCGGTCCATTCGAACTTCTTATCCTTCTTCAACAGTTGCGTTAAGGGTCTCGCAATGCTGGAGAATCCCTCAACGAACTTACGATAATAACCTGCCAATCCTAAAAAGGCGCGGACTTCGGTCTGATTGGTAGGGGCTTTCTTCTCCATGATGGACTGAATTTTGGGACTGACACTCCTCCGGCAGAAATGACATGACCAAGGAATCCTACTTCCTTCAGCCAAAATTCACATTTACTAAACTTGGCGTAGAGCTGATGGTCTCGGAGAGTTCCCAAAACAATCCGCAGATGTTCAGCATGCTCTTCTTCATTCTTGGAGTAGATCAGAATATCATCGATGAAAACCACGACGAACTTGTCGAGGTACTTCATGAACACCTTGTTCATGAGATTCATGAAATAGGCAGGGGCATTGGTTAGTCCGAAGGACATCACGGTATATTCAAAAAGTCCATACCGTGTGGTGAAGGCAGTCTTGGGAATGTCGGACTCTCGGACTTTGAGTTGATGATAGCCAGTTCGGAGATCAATCTTGGAGAAGACTCGGGCTCCATTCATCTGGTCGAACAAATCTTCAATCTTCGGGAGGGGGTATTTGTTCTTGATGGTGACATCATTCAGTTTCCGGTAATCCACACACAGGCGGATAGTACCGTCCCGCTTATCCACAAAGATAACGGGAGATCCCCAGGGTGATGCGCTCGGGCGAATCAACCCTTTCCTCAACATATCATCCAACTGCTTCTTCAACTCCACTAACTCTTGGGGGTTCATCCGGTAAGGTCGCTGAGCGATGGGAGCAGTTCCGGGAACTAGCTCGATGATAAACTCGATATCCCGATCAGGGGGCATACCGGGTAACTCATCGGGAAAAACCTCAGGGTACTCACAAGCTATGGGTACTTCATGCAGGGCTGGACTGGCGACACTCTTCTTGCATAGGGCCTTTGATGATGGCATGGTGGCTACATGTTCAATTTTTTCGCCGTCCTCAGCAGTCAGGGTTATGGCGCGGCGAACACAATCTATATGACCCTTATACTTTACCATCCAATCCATACCTAAAATAACTTCCAGACCTTGCTCACCCAACACTATCAGATTGGCGTGGAAACGCTTCCCCTGAATATCTATGGGAACATCCTTGCAGGATAGATCCGTTTTGGTGGAGGCTCCCGGGATTTGGACTAACATAGGCCGTTGCATGATCGTAAGTCGCAAGCCACTCTTTCTAGCAAACGGCTTAGTGACAAACGAGTGCGATGCTCCGGAATCAAACAAGACAGTGGAGGGTACTGAGTTGACAGGGAACGTACCCAGAACAATATCCGGAGCTTCCTGAGCTTCTTCAGCATTGACATGGTTCAGGTGACCTCTGGATGGTCCAGCTGACTTCTTCTGGTTCTGGTTCCTTCCGGCAGCAGTGCGAGCTTGTCCCTGATTTGGCTTGGGCGCATTGGGGCGCTGCTCAGTGGTCGCCTTGTTAGGGCACATCTTGGAGAAATGCCCGGTCTGTCCGCAGGTGAAACATCCATTGGAGGGGATGCGGACTGTGTTGTTCTGGCGGTTGTAATTGGGATTGAAGTTGCCTGCGTTGGAACGCTGAGGGTTGTAGTTGCGATTGGGGTTGTTCGGGCGAGGTGCAGGGGGTGGTGCCCTCTGCGGTTGGGGCGCCGGTTTGGGTGGAGGGAAACTGCGGGGTCGCTGAGTGCTGGAGCTGCCTTGCTGCAGCATTGCCTTGCGCTTGCGGTTCTCAAACGCATTCTTGCACTTGCTCTCAACCATGATAGAGGCATCTACCAGCGACTCAAGGTCTGGGTATGGAACAGCCACAAGGATACTCTGCATCTCATCATGCATACCATTCAGAAAGCGATCCTTCTTCTTCTCTTCTGTGTCGGTGTCTTCTGGAGCATACCTGGACAGAGTGGTGAACTTGTCCATGTACTCCACCACAGACATGCTCCCTTGCCTCAGATTCATGAACTTTTCCTTCATGAGCTTGATCAACCCAGAAGGAATGTGGGTCTTGCGGAACTTGGCCTTGAATTCTTCCCAGTTGATGACGTGTCCTTCAGCTTGAATAGCTTTGACATTTTCCCACCAAGCACGTGCAGGGCCAGAAAGGTAATGAGTGGCGAATAACACCTTCTCATCATTGCCGACTCCGGCGACCTCCAGGTTGTTCTCTATGGTGCGAAGCCAATCATCGGCGTCAAGGGGTTCAGTGCACTTGGCGAAGACGGGAGGGTTGGTGCTCTGGAAATCCTTCAGCTTAGAGTGGGGGTCTCCATTCCCGTTCCCGCCATTATTGTTGTTGGCGTTGCCGGTAGCAAGCTGAGCGAGGTGCTGAAGGGTCGCGAGGTTAGCTTGGCGCTCCGCACGGGCTGCCTCGCGGTCTTCCATCATAAGGCGCAGAAGTTGCGCCATGGTTGGGTCCGGAGGTGGAGGGGGGTTTTGGTCTGACCCGCTGGCATTTCCGCTACGGGTTTCAACCATCCTGGAGAGGTGTGGATTCAGTATTAATGGGGAAACAAAGAGATGGGAAGCCACTTAAAAGGGGAGTGCTTGTTAAAAATGCATCATTTTGAAAACGGAAACACGCAAAAGCAAGGTAGGTAAATGATAGCATAATATAGCAGGGGTGCCAAAGGCACAAAAGCATCACACAACAATCATATCCAAACAATCAAGCTCACACTTCGGAAACTACAACTACTACATGAATCGCGCATAGGACTAGTTTCAAGGGACACCTAATATTTGGGGTATCCTATTCGAATCAACTGAGCTTGTCATGTCTTGGGCCTCCAAGAGCAGAGGTTTGTAGAACAGCAGCAAGTTTCCCTTAAGTGGATTACCCAAGGTTTATCGAACTCAGGGAGGAAGAGGTCAAAGATATCCCTCTCAAGCAACCCTGTAATCACAAAGCAAGAAGTCTCTTGTGTCCCCAACACACCAAATACACTTGTCAGGTGTATAGGTGTACTAGTTCGGCGAAGAGATAGTGAAATACAAGTAATATGGATGTATATGAGTGGTAATAGCAATCTGAATAAAATATGGCAGCGAGTAAACATGCAGCAAAACAGTAAACAAACGGAGATTCGATGCTTGGAAGCAAGGCCTAGGGATCCTGCTTTCACTAGTGGACACTCTCAACAATGATCACATAATAGGACTACTCTACACCCTTTTGTTGGATGATGAACACATTGCGTAGGATTACACGAACCCTCAATGCCGGAGTTAACAAGCTCCACAATGCAATATTCATATTTAAATAACCTTAGAGTGCAAGATAGATCAACATAATTACACCAAGAACTAACATAGCATGCACACTATCACCATCATGCATATGTAGGAGGAATAATACACATCAATACCATCATAGCAATAATTAACTTCATAATCTACAAGAGATCATAATCATAGCCTACGCCAAGTACTCACACGGTGCACACACTATCACCTTTACACACATGGAGGAGGAATAGAGTACTTTAATAACATCACTAGAGTAGCACATAGACGATATTCAACTAGATCACATAAAGAGAGAGATGAACCACATAGCTACAGCGGAGCCCTCAGCCCCGGGGGTGAATTACTCCCTCCTCATCATGGAGACAGCGATGGCGGTGAAGATGGCGGTGGAGACGGCGGTGGAGACGACTCCGGGGGCAATTCCCCGTCCGGGGTGCCGGAACAGACTTCTGTCCCCCGAATCTTGATTTCGCGATGGCGGCGGCTCGGAAGGTTTTCTCCGTATCGTGGCTCTCCGTCGGTGTTTTTAGGTCAGAGAGGCTTAAATAGGCGAAGAGAGGGAGTCGGAGGGGCCACGGGCTGCCCACACCATGGGGCGCGCCTGGCCGCGCCGGGGTGTGGTGTGGGGCCCCCCGGCTCCCCTCTCATCCTTCTCGGTGCTCTGGAAGCTTAGGAAAAATAGGGGCGGTGATTTCGTCCGATTCCGAGAATATTTCGTTACTAGGATTTCTGAAACCAAAAACAGCAACGGCCTTTCGGCATCTCGTCAATAGGTTAGTTCCGGAAAACGCATAATAATGACATATAATGTGTATAAAACATGTACATATCATCAATAAAGTGGCATGGAACATAAGAAATTATCGATACGTTGGAGACGTATCAGCATCCCCAAAGTTCTGCTCGTCCCGAGCAGGTAAAACGATAACAAAGATAATTTCTGAAGTGACATGCCATCATAACCTTGATCATACTATTGTAAAGCACATGAGATGAATGCAGAGATTCGAAGAAATGATGAAGATAATGAGTAAACAAATAAATCATATAACAAAGACTTTTCATGAATAATACTTTCAAGACAAGCATCAATAAGTCTTGCATAAGAGTTAACTCATAAGCAATAAATTCTTAGTAGAAAGCTTTGAAACAACACAAGGAATATATAAGTTTCAGCGGTTGCTTTCAACTTTAACATGTATATCTCGTGGATAATTGTCAACACAAAGTAATATAACAAGTGCAATAGGTAAACATGTAAGAATCAATGCACACAATTTACACAAGTGTTTGCTTCTAAGATAGAAAGAATAGGTAAACTGACTCAACAATAAAGTAAAAGAATGGCCCTTCAAAGAGGAAAGCATCGATTGCTATATTTGTGCTAGAGCTTTGATTTTGAAAACATATAGAGAGCATAAAAGTAAAGTTTCGAGAGGTGTTTGTTGTTGTCAACGAATGGTAGCGGGTACTCTAACCCCCTTGCTAGACAAACCTTCAAAGAGCGGCTCCCATTTTATTTTATTTTTGGGTGGCACTCCTTCCAACCTTTCTTTCACAAACCATGGCTAACCGAATCCTCGGGTGCCTGCCAACAATCTCATACCATGAAGGAGTGCCTTTTTATTTTAGTTTTATTATGATGACACTCCTCCCCACCTTTGCTTTCTCAAGCCATGGCTAACCGAATCCTTCGGGTGCCGTCCAACAATCACATACCACGGAGGAGTGTCTATTTTTGTTAATTAATTTGGGACTGGGAATCCCATTGCCAGCTCTTTTTGAAAAGTTATTGGATAAGCGGATGAAGCCACTAGTCCATTGGTGAAAGATGCCCAACAAGATTGAAAGATAAACACCACATACTTCCTCATGAGTTATAAAACATTGACACAAATCAGAGGTGATAAATTTTGAATGGTTTAAAGGTAGCACTCAAGCAATTTACTTTGGAATGGCAGAGAAATACCATGTAGTAGGTAGGTATGGTGGACACAAATGGCATGAATATTGGCTCAAGTATTTGGATGCATGAGAAGTATTCCCTCTCGATACAAGGTTTAGGCTAGCAAGGTTATTTGAAGCAAACTCAAGTATGAAATGGTGCAGCAAGACTCACATATAAACATATTGTAAGCATTATAAGACTTTACATCGTCTCCTTGTTGTTCAAACACCTCAACCAGAAAATATCTAGACTTAGAGAGACCAATCATGCAAACCAAATTTTAAGAAGCTCTATGTAATTATTCATTAATGGGTACAAGGTACATGATGCAAGAGCTTAAACAAGATCTATATGAGCACAACAATTGCCAAGTTTCACATTATTCAAGACATTATACCAATTACTACATGTAGCATTTCCCGTTTCCAACCATATAACAATTAACGAAGCAGTTTCAACCTTCGCCATGAAAATTAAAAGCTAAGAACACATGTGTTCATACGAACCAGCGGAGCGTGTCTCTCTCCCAAACAATCATTTATTCAAACAAAAACAAAAACAAAAGCATACAGACGCTCCAAGTAAAGTATATAAGATGTGACAGAATAAAAATATAGTTTCAAGAGAAGGAACCTGATACTTTGTCGATGAAGAAGGGGATGCCTTGGGCATCCCCAAGCTTAGATGCTTGAGTCTTCTTGAAATATGCAGGGATGAACCACCGGGGCATCCCCAAGCTTAGACTTTTCGTTCTTCTTGATCGTAGTATATCATCCTCCTCTCTTGACCCTTGAAAACTTCCTTCACACCAAACTTCAAGCAAACTCATTAGAGGGTTAGTGCATAATCAAAAATTCACATGTTCAGAGGTGACACAAACATTCTTTTCACTTCTGGACATTGCATAAAGCTACTGGACATTAATGGATCAAAGAAATGAATCCAACATAGCAAAAGAGGCAATGCGAAATAAAAGGCAGAATCTTTCAAAAACAGAACAGTCCGTAAAGACGAATTTAAAGCTGGCACCAGACTTGCTCAAATGGAAAAACTCAAAACTAATGAAAGTTGCGTACATATCTGAGGATCACGCTCGTAAATTGGCAGATTTTTTCGAATTTTCTACAGAAAACTGTGCCCAGATTCGTGACAGACAGCAATGCTGTTTCTGCGCAGCGATCCCAAATATAACATCAACTTTGACATAGAAACTTTACTTGGCACAAAAACATGATAAGGAGAGGTTGCTACAGTAGTAAACAACTTCCAAGACACAAATATAAAACAAAGTACTGTAGCAAAATAACACATGGGTTATCTCCCAAGAAGTTCTTTCTTTATAGCCATTAAGATGGGCTCAGCAATTTTGGTGATGCACCCGCAAGAAATAGTATTTGAAGCAAAAGAGAGCTTCAAGAGGCAATTCAAAACACATTTGAGCCTAACATGCTTCCTATGCAAAAGAATCTTATACACAAATGAATTCATGAAGAGCAAAGTGGCAAGCATAAGAGGATAAAACACGAGTAACTTAAAGATTCTCAACATAAAGAGGGGAAACTTAATATTATTAAGATGCATATAACCATATTTCCCTCTCTCATAATAACTTTCAGTAGCATCATTGATGAAATCCACAATATACCCGTCACTTAAAACATTCTTATCATGGTTCATATGCATAGAAGTATCATTAATTTTGGCATAAGAAGAGTTATTCTCATTAATAGTAATTGGAGCAAGATTATTATCAAGAATTTGAACATGGTAAACAAGTTGCATATTAAAAGAATTGTTTTTGGCAAGCCCATCATAACTATGACAAGTTTCATAAGGATAATTGTAACATGTGTCATATACATCTCTATAGCAATTATCTAAACCTGAATATGTAATATCATCATTTTCACTAAAAGTAGATGTCTCAAATACATGATCTTCAAGCACAACATCCCCAAGCTTAGAGCTTTCAATATCATCGTTTAAGGGGACATGAATAATGCTATCATCATTAATTTCATAATCAGTACCAAAGAGATTTTCAATATCAAAGGCAGTGTGCTCATCCAAATCATGATCACTAATATGGGTAAAGGGTATAGGAAGATCATCGTACTCAGATTCATTATCATAATAATCATTAGGAGCAACATACTTACGGTTACCTAGCGTTATCTCGTTCATACGCCGTTACCTCTTTCTTTTTATTCTCCTTCTTCTTCTTCTTCTTCTTCGTTCTTCTTCTTCTTCTTCTTCTTCTTCTTCTTCTTCTCTTCCTTCTCCTCATTCCCTTCTTTAGGAGGAAGAGGCTTGAAGGGTGGCTTGTCCGCATAACCTGATTTACTTTTAGAAACAATAGAAGAAACTTGGGAGGATCCCTCCTTTTCATTAATTAATTGAAAACACACAGCGGTCCTATCATATTTTGGCAAGGTGTCATCTTCTAAAATATTCTGTATGTAAGTATTTGTATGGCAATTATTAATGCAGTAAGAAAGACAACCATGCAGGACATCATCAATATCAAGATCGTTAATATTTAACAAAGAAATTTTTCTTGATAACTCTTCACACTTCAAAAATAAGGTAAGTTCATCATGCTGATTAGGAATAATTTCATCATCACAATACAAATTTGCAGCACTCATGGGGTTTGAATTATCATTGGAGGAACATTGAAAATTAAAATGACCAACTCTATGGCAAAGTTCACAAATAAAAGGATAGAGGGCACACACTTTTTCTCCAAGATCATCTAGAGCTCTAGACCACTTTCTAGTTTTTTCATTTCTGTGATGGATACAATATTCATCTTCTATTTGATTAATTCCACAAGGTCTATGTATTCCACAAAAATTAACATGCTTATAGGAAATAGCATTCTTAGGAGTTTGAGCACGCTTATTGCAATTATTAACAACAATTTCATTCTTCATGCAAGCGTCTTTAAAAGGTTCATGATACTTATCAAAATTCTTCCTAGGCAATTCAATGTGAGAAGCAAAAGCTTTATAAAGATTTGCAGCAACTTGAGAGTCAAGACCATAAGTAGCACTCATATTTCGAAATTTATCAGTATTCATAAAAGTTTCAATGCATTCATAATCATAGTTTATACCTGACTCTTTACCTTTGTCGTTCTCCCAATCTTCAGCGTTCTCCTTAATCCGATCAAGAAGGTCCTTTTTAAACTCTTCTTTATTGCTCGTGAATGATCCAGAACAAGTAGTATCCAGCAAGGTCTTATCTTGAAAAGGAAGTCTTGCATAGAAATTATCAATGATGATATTACCTGGAAGCTCATGATTGGGGCATTTGAGCATTAAAGTCTTCAATCTCTCCCATGCTTGGGCAATACTCTCTCCATCATGAGGCCAAAAATTATATATATGGTTTCGATCTTTGTGAATTTCACTTGGAGGATAGAACTTGGAATAAAATAGAGGCACAATATCCTTCCAATCAAGAGAGCGCCCGTCCTTCAATAGTTTATACCAATGCGCCGCTTCACCAGATAGCGATATAACAAATAATTTCTTTCTAACTTCATCCATTGAAATACCTGCACACTTGAATAACCCGCATAATTCATGCAAAAACAGTAAATGATTCCTAGGATGGACAGTTCCATCCCCTTCATAGCGGTTATCCATAACACGTTCAATAATTTCCATAGGTATTTTATACGGAATACTTTCAGCAGGTGGATTTAAAATATCAGAAGCATCATTAGAGTTATCGCATATGGGAGATAAAGCATTATCAGAGCAAAATATTTCTTCCAAAGCGGAGGAGCTAAAAAGATTATTTTTATGTAAACTAGCTTCCCCAAGCTTAGACTTCTTCATAGCATTAGCAGTAATTGCATTCATACTAATAACATTGCTACTATCATGTAAATAAGGTTCCATAGGTTTTTTAATTTTCGCATCAAACCATCCATGTCTTGAATCAGGAAATAGAATAAGAAGCTCTTTGTTGTCCATTATGCCTAACTAGTGTAAACAAGAAACAAAAAGATGTAATTGCAGAGTCTAAAGGAAATAGCTTCGAGTACACACACAATGGCGCCAGAAAAAGTTACCTGGAACCGGAGTGTGAGTACCTTTACCTTTCCTCCCGCAATGGCGCCGAAAAGTGCTTGATGTCTACGGGTGCTTCTATTCGTAGACAGTGTTGGGCCTCCAAGAGCAGAGGTTTGTAGAACAGTAGCAAGTTTCCCTTAAGTGGATTACCCAAGGTTTATCGAACTCGGGAGGAAGAGGTCAAAGATATCCCTCTCAAGCAACCCTGTAATCACAAAGCAAGAAGTCTCTTGTGTCCCCAACACACCAAATACACTTGTCAGGTGTATAGGTGTACTAGTTCGGCGAAGAGATAGTGAAATACAAGTAATATGGATGTATATGAGTGGTAATAGCAATCTGAATAAAATATGGCAGCGAGTAAACATGCAGCAAAACAGTAAACAAACGGAGATTCGATGCTTGGAAGCAAGGCCTAGGGATCCTGCTTTCACTAGTGGACACTCTCAACAATGATCACATAATAGGACTACTCTACACCCTTTTGTTGGATGATGAACACATTGCGTAGGATTACACGAACCCTCAATGCCGGAGTTAACAAGCTCCACAATGCAATATTCATATTTAAATAACCTTAGAGTGCAAGATAGATCAACATAATTACACCAAGAACTAACATAGCATGCACACTATCACCATCATGCATATGTAGGAGGAATAATACACATCAATACCATCATAGCAATAATTAACTTCATAATCTACAAGAGATCATAATCATAGCCTACGCCAAGTACTCACACGGTGCACACACTATCACCTTTACACACATGGAGGAGGAATAGAGTACTTTAATAACATCACTAGAGTAGCACATAGACGATATTCAACTAGATCACATAAAGAGAGAGATGAACCACATAGCTACATCGGAGCCCTCAGCCCCGGGGGTGAATTACTCCCTCCTCATCATGGAGACAGCGATGGCGGTGAAGATGGCGGTGGAGACGGCGGTGGAGACGACTCCGGGGGCAATTCCCCGTCCGGCAGGGTGCCGGAACAGAGACTTCTGTCCCCGAATCTTGATTTCGCGATGGCGGCGGCTCTGGAATGTTTTCTCCGTATCGTGGCTCTCCGTCGGTGTTTTTAGGTCAGAGAGGCTTAAATAGGCGAAGAGAGGGAGTCGGAGGGGCCACGGGCTGCCCACACCATGGGGCGCCCCCGGCCGCGCCGGGGTGTGGTGTGGGGCCCCCGGCTCCCCTCTCATCCTTCTCCGGTGCTCTGGAAGCTTCCGGGAAAAATAGGAACCTGGGCGGTGATTTCGTCCGATTGCGAGAATATTTCGTTACTAGGATTTGAAACCAAAAAAGCAGCAACTGGCCTTCGGCATCTCGTCAATAGGTTAGTTCCGGAAAACGCATAATAATGACATATAATGTGTATAAAACATGTAGATATCATCAATAAAGTGGCATGGAACATAAGAAATTATCGATACGTTGGAGACGTATCAGTATCCTATTCGAATCAACTGAGCTTGTCATGTCTTCAATACCTCGAGTCCGGTGAATCTGAGTTGGGGGAACATCGCCAAATATATAGGCTTGGAAGAGGATGATATAGTAGAATAAGAACTTTCAAAGTCGCTAGAAATCAGAGGGGTGAGAATTAGAAGTTTTTGAAAGGGTAAGAAAGATAGAAGCTAAACTTCTAGTATGTAGGAAAACAATTTTAGTAAATAATTTTACCAAAGTAGTATTTTTCCTAACTAACGCCCATGCTAACTAAGGTCTCCTACAGTCAGGATGGCTCTGATACCAGCTCTGTGGGGCCCCGGACCTACCAGTCCAGAACTCCTGTTATGCATACAATTTCACGATCCCAAGATCATTCCATCGTGAATACATAACCGAACTGATATCAGATTACATCATCCATTACAGTACCGAATTACAGATATTACGAAAGTCTTACATCATAGGCCATCAAGGCCATAGTTCAACAAACAGCAGCGGAATTTATTTGACTCCAAACAGCGGTGGAACCCAAGTCAGGCCTTTACCCTACAGGCGGCTGACTGGGAGAGCGTCCTAGTTCGCGTCTTCGGCGTCGTAGTCTTCTTCTTCGTAGTACTCTTCTTCAAAGTCTGGCCAAGTAAATAGCCAGGACAACAATGCCAATGAGTACGTTTGAATGTACTCGCAAACCACCTTAGAGAGAAATAAAGGATATGCATTATGGCAGTAGCAAGGAACAGGCACTAACTTAGGCGACAAGGAGCGAGAGAGAGTTTCTCCCGAGAATATGACCTCTCTACATTTTGTTGAAAATATTTTTGTAAACAATTTTCATTTGAAGACTAATAGGTATGGGTGACCCAATTTATTTTTCCGGCCCTCAAAATGGCCAAAACAACTGTACCAACTTTCCACCGTACCTCTCAGGTACATTTCCTCCAGTCCCACTGGCATTTTCCCGTACCTTCCCGGTACCTTTCAGAAATCTTTTCTTTGAAAACATTTGTAAAACAAAAACTCTTCAGCGTAGGTATCATGCCTTCCCAACCGTCCATGACCGCGGACGCGGCTATTCGAATAGTTTTCACTCTGCAGAGGTTGTACACTTTCACCATAAGATCCGATAAATCCGCCGGGATCATCCCTGGTTCACCAAGCGTCAAAACGCGAGGCTCGGATAACCGATCGCAGTTTTTCGCTTGCTCGCCATAGCCTAAGACATGCCGCCTAGAGTTGTACCTCCCAACACCAGAGTCCGAGGGGTCGTTTACCTGGGAGTAGCAAGTTCCCCGACCAGCTCGATCCTCCGGAATACCGCGACCAATTGCGGGGTATTATTCAATGGGAGCTCATAGGTTGTACCCCTGCCATCGGTACGCAATGGAAAGGCGTCCCCAGTGCGTCGGGGAGGCCACGGTCGATAGGTGTCCATGATCGGACTACCCCTTACATTTGCAGGACCCAAACTATGGCGGGACAAACTACTACGCTACGCCCCGTGCCCACTTTGGGGTAATATGGTTGCACTGTCTAATTGGTCAGGTTAAGTACCCAAGGCACCGAAGTTTTTGAAAACATTTTTATCTCCACTTTATTCCAGCAAAACTCACTTTTTCAAATCAGCTTTTTCATTTTCAAACTCCCACTTGGGCAGGGCTACCCCATTCCAAGGTTTTCGAAAAACATCTTTCTCGGAAACATTTTCCAAAAACTTTTCCACAAGGGCTCCCAACCTTTAGTCCATCTTTTCTTGAAAATCGGCGACAAGGATGATGAGGTGATAAGCACCAAATCACTATTAAGATTGGGATCAGTAGGTTCCAACAAGGGCTGCACCCTAAGGGTGGATTAATAAAACTCCGGTGGCGCTAACCACCGACAGAATAAATAAAAGACATGCACTTTACAAATCATGTAGTAATGCAAGAACAAGATATATGTAGGATCAGAGATGCATCAAGAGGTGGCTTGCCTTGATCAGAAAAGTGCCCCTGGTCTTCCTCTTCAATCCCTCCAAAGTATCCCCCTCCTTCGTTGCCGGCGGTGTTCGAATCTAGCGTCGCAAAAAGAAAACAACAAGCCATACCCAATCAACAAACCACACCAGAATAATTCACATAAAAATTTGGTAAAATCACGGTATGTAAAGGTTTACTAATGCAAGCTACTGAAAGTGGTTTCACCCATTTATGATATTTAAAACAAACGATATGATTTTTGCAATTCCAGAAATGACTTAGGAACCATTTAAACGGTCTAAATATTTATGTATGTCATAAAAATGCATGCAGCATACCTACTGAAAGCTAATAACATGTAGAGTACACATGCACAAGAATCACATGCAAATAATCTTTTAAATGACCTAGGTAAATTAACTAAGGCAGAAACCAGAGCATACA
Source organism: Lolium multiflorum (assembly GCA_030979885.1). Lineage (NCBI taxonomy): Eukaryota > Viridiplantae > Streptophyta > Magnoliopsida > Poales > Poaceae > Lolium > Lolium multiflorum. The sequence goes on along the minus strand of CM061753.1, from coordinate 167,036,552 downwards.
AACAACAAGGCACACCAGTATCAGAGCATCAACAACCAACACCAAGCATACCCATGGATAGGTGAGACTAAATGTGAACTAACCCCACTGGTTTGGTATTTTTTTGATTTGTAAAAGATTTTACAAAAATCAAATACTACAAATCTATACTGTTTCAGTTATTGAATTATTATAATTAAAATACTTCTCTGGAAAATAAACCCTTTGGCACAAAAGTACCATACAACTATATCTACCAGTAGCCCTTGGTTTTGCTTCAATATCATTTGTGGTTTTTGAAATAAAAATCATGGAATAGCTCTCTGGTCATATTTTGATTTGTAAATAAAACCAAAAACATGAAGCTTCTGCATGTCATACTAGTGCCAAAACAAAGGTATTAACTTATACTTTACACCAAAGTTAACCTCATGCAGAAAGGGTTTATAAAACTTACATCATAAATAAAATACACAATCAGCAACCTTTTAGGTTTTTATTTAACAGCACAGATTCATAACTCTAAAGCACATGCATGTAATTATTTCGGGAAGATATTTCACTTGTGAGCATCTGGAGATTTGAATCAACGATTTTGGTCACTCTATGAATAAATGGAATTAGAAAACCTATAGCTCTATTTACTGGAGAAATTTTCAGATTTATATGCTAAATCGAGACAGGCCGGGATCGGCGGCGCGGCCCAGATCTGCTCAGGACTGATGCTGGGCGGCCCAGCTTCATCCGCGGGCGCGCGGGAAGCTGCGGTTTAAACCGCTGGGACGTGGCCATCCGCGTCAGCGCGCGGGACCCGCGGCGGATCGCATGCATGCGCAGGATGGAGATCCCACGGCGCACAGGCCTTCTTCTCCGACACGAAACGATGGGCGCCGGGTGCAAACCCTAGGGACGTCTGGAGCTCGGCGTGCTCACCTGAGGTCGCAGAAAACGCCGGGAGAGGGTGCGTTGGATGCAGGGGAGGATGCTCTCTCGAATGGCGGTGGCGGCGACGGAAACAGCAGGGGTCAGGGCGGTGGTTGACGGCGATGGTTCACGGACGCAGCTCGTCACGGCGGCGTCTACAGGGGTCCCTGGAAGGTGAAATCGAGTGCGTTAGAGAGAGGAGTCAGAGGAGCATACAGGGAACAAGGAGGGGAGGAGAATGTCGTCGCCCTTCGACGGCAACCTTCACCGGAGCTTGCAGCAATGCGAGCAACGTCGCGGCCAGCATGGAGGAGAGGAGCTCCTCTCCTCTCGGGAGGTGGAGTTGGGGTGGAGTGGGGTTCTGGTGGCGAGGGAGTTGAGCAAGAGGGGGTCCTGGCCGTTTTATATCTCGTCGCGCGGTGCACGGTGCACCGCGTCCATGGCGAGGAGAAGGGCGTGCGGCGGCAGCGTATTGGGCGAGATGGGCGGCGGGGATACGTGTCTGAGGGTGGTGCCACGCCTTGGACGCACGCTCGCGTCGATCAGCAGCGTGGCAGAGAGGGAAGACGCGACGGGAGCGGGAACGCCTGCCAGGCGTTCGACGGATCGACTCGACATGGCATCGATGGTGGCGTGCAGATGATGGGAGGGGACGGCGCTGGTGTGTGTCTCCGTGACAGATGAGCACCCTACCGTGCTCTCCCCGTCTTCCACGGTCACCGGAGTGCGAAGGTGGAGTGGCCAGCTTGGTCGTGCCAATGTCGGCGTGCTCGTCGCCCATTGGGGGTGACCACGGCGGGCCAGGGAGAGGGAGTGTGAGAGGGAAGCCCAGGTGTTGTCTAGGGGGTGTAGAGGGTTGCAGCAGGCGTCGATGACACGCTGAATTCGCGGCACGAGCTGCAGAGCGAACGGGGGAAAAGCTTGTCCGCGTCTGGGTGACCACGGGCGAGATGGGACCTAAGGGTGGCCTAGGTAGATAGGGGAGGGAACAGGAGGGGTTGCTAGGGTGATAGAGAGGACAGAGCAGCACCTCCAGGACAAGCAGGTCGAGCCAAAAGAAAAAGGGAGAGGAAGATCTCTCCCCTCTCCACATGCACGGGCTCACACGTTTTTGTCCAAGAGAGGGAGAGAGAGGAGTCGACCTGGGCCAGGGAGAGTGCAGGAGGGGTGCACGGTGGTGGTGTGCACCTAGCCATTCGTTTGGAAGTGCTGGTAGTGGAGAGGGAGTGAGAAGGACGAAAATTGGGGAGAGATGGTGAGCATGGCCGGCATGGCCACTCCCTCCTTTTCTATTTCCTTTGAAATTTTAATAAGCACTCCTAAGCATGATCTAGGGAAGAGTTAGGTCAGAAATATGATGATCCAAAAGTGTACTTGTTTGTAGAATTTTCAGATTTTCTATTTGAGGGAAGGTGGGAAAGTTTTGAAGGGGAGAGATTTGGGGAGAGGCATGATCTTCCAAGATCATTATCACATGATAATGATCAAAATGATCTAAGGTGTCTACAAGGGTTAATTAATAAAACAAGGTTTGGGAAAGGGTGACATATAAGAAGAGAGGGTTTGAGGTTTTTGTGAAGAATAGAAATCTTGATCACACAAATAAATAGAGAGAGAGGGGTGAGATGCTCCAAGGGTTTGTGCCATGATTAAGCTAATTAAAACTAGAATTAAAAAGGGGCCACATGATGAAAAGGGTTTTAGGGTTTTGGAGATTCACACACAAATGTAATTTCCACTAGTGACAAAGACACACATCCAACAATCAAATGCAAGATCAACTATGTGCATGCAAATTTTTAAGATAGAAAAAGTTTTTGTTGGCCCAAAAATTTGTATTCCAAAATTTAAATCAATGAACAAAAGTTGGGTTGTTACAGGCCCTTTCCTTGACATCATCCGACCATTACTGTAGTGGTAAGCTGCTTGCTCCTTGACCCAAGAGATCCCTGGTTCAAATCTCAGTTTTGGCTAATTTAAGCCATCATTTTTGGTCTCTTGTTCCTTGATTCAGATCCGGCGCTTGATGGGCCGCGGCCCAGATCTTCTCACCAGCCCCCAGCTTCGCGCGTCCAGGAACATTTTGTCGCTCAGGCAGGCCTAGTTCTGGCCCATGACAACGCAGGTCCAGCCCAGTCAATCCCCTACATATTTCTTTTCTTTTTGCAAAACTTGTAAAATTCATATCTTCCAAAATATAACTCGAAATAAAATGTGTTCTATATGAAAATTGATCAGAAAAATGTCTAGAATCTGAATATGCCATTCATGTTTTTAACTTGTTACAATCTTGGTCAAATGTAATGGGCATAAAAATTCAAAAAATGAAAAAAAAATGAAAAACCAAAGCACATAGTCTTCTTATGTCATACAGTAAGCATTCAAGTTGATAAACTAGATCTAGACATATATGAACCAGAAAAATCATGTATCTACCCTAACCCTAAACTTTGTCTTATGAAGTCAAGCATGAAGAGAAGTGGTTTTTGGTTTCAAACATAGAAATTTTAAAAACCTCCCAAGTGCTTCATTTTGGAGTGACTAAAAAGGATACAGGCTTACTTTTTCATATTCATGTTTTAAACTTGTTTACCTCTTAGACAAACCTAGGATTTGACCAAGATTCAAATGGGCATAAAAATTCAAAAAAATCAATAAAATAAAAAATGAAAGCACATAGTCTTCTTATGTCACACAGTAAGAATTCAAGTTGATAAACAAGATCTAGACATATTGAACCAGAAAAATCATGTATCTACCCCTAACCCTAAACTTTGTCTTATGAAGTCAAGCATGAAGAGAAGTGGTTTTTGGTTTCAAACATATATAGAAATTTCAAAAACCTCCAAAAGCTTCATTTTGGAGTGACTAAGAAGGATTGATACATGCTTACTTTATCATATTCATGTTTTTAACTTGATTAAATCTTGGTCAAACCGTTGACCAAAATTCAAATGGGCATAAAAAATCATAAAATTCAAAAAAATGAAAAACCAAAGCACATAGTCTTCTTATGTCATATAGTAAGAACATTCAAGTCGATAAACAAGGTCTACACATATTCAAACCAGAAAAATCATGTATCTACCCCTAACCCTAAACTCTATCTTATGAAGTCAAGCATGAAGAGAAGTGCTATTGGGTTTCAAACATGGAAATTTCAAATTACTCCCACGAGCTTCATTTTGGAGTGACTAAGAAGGGTCGATACATGCTTAAATTTTCATATTCATGTTTTAAACTTGTTTCAATCTTGGTCAAACCAAGGATTTGATCAAAATTCAAATGGGCATAAAATTCAAAAAATCCAAAAAAAAAACCAAAGCACATAGTCTTCTTATGTCATACACTAAGCATTCAAGTTGATAAACAAGATCTAGACATATTTGAACCAGAAAAATCATGTATCTACCCCCTAACCCTAAACTTTGTCTTACGAAGTCAGGAATGAAGAGAAGTTGTTTTTGGTTTCAAACATAGAAATTTTAAAAACCTCCCAAGTGCTTCATTTTGGAGTGACTAAGAAGGATACTAGCTTACTTTTTCATATTCATGTTTTAAACTTGTTTACCACTTGGTCAAAGCTAGGATTTGACCAAGTTTCAAATGGGCATAAAAATTCAAAAAAAAATAAAAAAAATTGAAAGAACATAGTCTTGTCATACAGTAAGCATTCAAGTTGATAAACAAGATCTAGACATATTCAAACCAGAAAAATCATGTATCTACCCCCTAACCATAAAATCTATCTTATGAAGTCAAGCATGAAGAGAAGTGGGATTTGGGTTTCAAACATGGAAATTTCAAAATACTCCCTCGAGCTTCATTTTGGAGTGACTAAGAAGGATCGATACATGCTTACTTTTTCTTATTCATGTTTTTAACTTGTTTCAATCTTGGTCAAACCTAGGATTTGACCAAAATTCAAATGGTCATAAAAATTCAAAAATCAAAAAAAATGAAAAACCAAAGCACATAGTCTTCTTATGTCATACAATAAGCATTCAAGTTGATAAACAGGATCTAGAAATATTTGAACCAGAAAAATCATGTATCTACCCCCTAACCCTAAACTTTGTCTTACGAAGTGAAGCATGAAGAGAAGTTGTTTTTGGTTTCAAATATAGAAATTTTAAAAACCTCCCAAGTGCTTCATTTTGGAGTGACTAAGAAGGATACATATGCTTACTTTTTCATATTCATGTTTTAAACTTGTTTACCTCTTGGTCAAACCTAGGATTTGACCAAGATTTAAATGGGCATAAAAACACAAAAAACAAAAAAAAAACGAAAGAACATAATCTTGACATACAGTAAGCATTCAAGTTGATAAACAAGATCTAGACATATTCAAACCAGAAAAATCATGTATCTACCCCTAACCATAAACTCTATCTTATGAAGTCAAGCATGAAGAGAAGTGGTATTGGATTTCAAACATGGAAATTTCAAAATACTCCCTCGAGCTTCATTTTGGAGGGACTAAGAAGGATCGATACATGCTTACTTTTTCATATTCATGGTTTTAACTTGTTTCAATCTTGGTCAAACCTAGGATTTGACCAAAATTCAAAAGGGCATAAAAATTCAAAAAAATCAAAAAAAATGAAAAACCAAAGCAAATAGTCTTCTTATGTCATACAGTAAGCACAACAGTCAACATCATCAACGGAAAAAGGGGAGACACCATAAATAAGAGGGGCCCCGTGACTGCTCTCCCTTCGTCTCCTCCCGTGCGATCTCTCTTCCTCCGAGTTTCACTGGACGGGCAAACACATGTGCTGCCTAGTAATAATAATAAAAACGTAAAAAATGGACCTACGAATCTATGATTAAATAAGTTAAACTTGGGTTTTGCCCAGTACTACGGATCAATTTCAAAAAATCCAACTACGGGGTTCGATTTTGGCATGCAAATATAAAATTAAATAATCTGAACTCTTTTCATAGCTAGATGCTTACACCATCCGTTAGAAAATAGTCTTCTTATGTCATATATTAAGCATTCAAGTTGATAAACAAGGTCTAGACATATTCAAACCAGAAAAATCATGTATCTACCCCTAACTCTAAACTTTATCTTATGAAGTCAAGCATGAAGAGAAATGGTATTGGGTTTCAAACATGGAAATTTCAAAATACTCCCACGAGCTTCATTTTGGAGTGACTAAGAAGCATGGATACATGCTTACTTTTTCATATTCATGTTTTTAACTTGTTAAATCTTGGTCAAACTTAGGATTTGACCAAAATTGAAATGTGCATAAAAATTCAAAAATGAATAAAAAAATAAAAAACCAAAACACATAGTCTTCTTATGTCACAGAGTAAGCATTCAAGTTGATAAACAAGATCTAGACATATTCAAACAAGAAAAATCATGTATCTACCCCTAACCCTAAACTCTGTCTTATGAAGTCAAGCATGAAGAGAAGTGGTTTTTGGTTTCAAACATAGAAATTTTAAAAACCTAGCTACTATACCAATAGCTTCATTTTGAAGTGACTAAGAAGGATACGGGCTTACTTTTTCATATTCATGTTTTAAACTTATTTAACTCTTGGTCAAACCTAGGATTTGACCAAGATTCAAATGGGCATAAAAATAAAAAAATCAAAGCACATAGTCTTCGATCTTATGTCCTATAGTAAGCATTCAAGTTGATAAACAAGATCTAGATATATTCGAACCAGAATAATCATGTATCTACCCCTAATTAACCCTAAACTCTATCTTATGAAGTCAAGCATGCATGAAGCGAAGTGGTATTTGGTTTCAAACATAACAATTTTAAAAACCTCACAAGAGCTTCATTTTGGAGTGACTAAGAAGGATAGAGGCTTACTTTTTCATATTCATGTTTTAAACTTGTTAACTCTTTGTCAAAACGTTGACCAAAATTCTAATGGGCATAAAAAATCAAAAAAAATGAAAAACCAAAGCACATAGTCTTATTATGTCATATAGTAAGAACATTCAAGTCGATAAACAAGGTCTAGACATATTCAAACCAGAAAAATCATGTATCTACCCCTAACCCTAAACTCTATCTTATTAAGTCAAGCATGAAGAGATGTGGTATTGGGTTTCAAACATGGAAATTTCAAAATACTCCCACGAGCTTCATTTTGGAGTGACTAAGAAGGATCGATACATGCTTACTTTTTCATATTCATGTTTTTAACTTGTTTCAATCTTAGTCAAACCAAGGATTTGACCAAAATTCAAATGGGCATAAAAATTCAAAAAATCAAAAAAATGAAAGACCAAAGCACATTGTCTTCTTATGTCATACAGTAAGCATTCAAGTTGATAAACAAGATCTAGAAATATTTGAACCAGAAAAATCATGTATCTACCCCCTAACCCTAAACTTTGTCTTACGAAGTCAAGCATGAAGAGAAGTTGCTTTTGGTTTCAAACATAGAAATTTAAAAACCTCCCAAGTGCTTCATTTTGGAGTGACTAAGAAGGATACATGCTTACTTTTTCATATTCATGTTTTAAACTTGTTTACCTCTTGGTCAAACCTAGGATTTGACCAAGATTCAAATGGGCATAAAAATACAAAAAAAATAAAAAAAACGAAAGAACATATTCTTGTCATACAGTAAGCATTCAAGTTGATAAACAAGATCTAGACATATTCAAACCAGAAAAATCATGTATCTAACCCCTAACCATAAACTTTATCTTATGAAGTGATGTGGACATGAATACCTCGGATACGACCAAATATGATACACGCATATATATTTATCAGGTGATTTCTAGTACTACATTCAAAATATATTATTCTATTATTAGAAGCAAAATTACTACATCTGTATTTTTAATATGCAGAAATAAAAGAGATACGTACAAACCTCGCGTGAAAATGCGAGATGGAGTCGAAAAGATATTCGGGACAAGAGAAGCCTGCGTAGCAGATCAATTGATGCATGAGTTTGTGTGGACTTCATCCAATTCAAGTCAAAGAAAAGGCAGCTGTGTGCATGCCACATGCATGTTCCTAGAGGCTTTATGCACACGCATGGGAAGTGGGCCTGGGGTCAACATGAATGGCAGCCGATGGCCTACATGCATGCATAATGGTGCATACAACAATGTGACCTTGGGCTGGACTTTGGCGTTAGGAACCAAGTCGTCCAGGTGCAACGTGAAGGCCCAAACAACCAGATCTTCATCGTCCGCGATGGACGTGCAGGCGGCACAGCCTTACGTCTCCAATAAATAGTCAGCCGCCATCTAGGTTAAAACTCGGATTTTGATTAGATTAAAAGTTAGCCATTGCTGCAACTCTCGTGTACTTCTTTTGAGGCCAACGTCCAGAACAAGACCGACTATTCGGAATCCCACCTTTTCGATAAAGCTTTCATCTATATCCGCAATATTTTGATTGCATTATTAGTTCTTACTTGTTCTCGATTTCAGGTAGGAATTAAGACCCTCGCTGGTCAGGCTGATCGTGCATCCGCAAGATCAGTAACTCCCGGAGATTGTCCTAGCGATTGCATTGGCGCACGAGCTTTGCACGTGTAGTCGGATCGTCAAGCACGAACTCCACCAACAAATCGACGCTATCTTACTCTCATCGAAAGATCGGCCACCTTTGCCCTACCATGAAGTCAAGCTTGAAGAGAAGTGGTATTGGATTTCAAACATGGAAATTTCAAAATACTCCCTCGAGCTTCATTTTGGAGTGACTAAGAAGGAATTATACATGCTTACTTTTTCATATTCCTTTTTTTAACTTGTTTCAATCTTGGTCAAACCTAGGATTTGACCAAAATTCAAATGGGCATAAAACTTCAAAAAAATCAAAAAATGAAAAACCAAAGCAAATAGTCTTCTTATGTCATACAGTAAGCATTCAAGTTGATAAAGAAGATCTAGACATATTTGAACCAGAAAAATCATGTATCTACCCCCTAACCCTAAACTCTGTCTTATGAAGTCAAGCATGAAGAGAAGTGGTTTTTGGTTTCAAACATAGAAATTTTAAAAACATCCCAAGTGCTTCATTTTGGAGTGACTAAGAAAAATACAAGCTTACTTTTTCATATTCATGTTTTAAACATGTTTACCTCTTGGTTAAACCTAGGATTTGACCAAGATTCAAATGGGCATAAAAATAAAAAAAAAATTAAAAAAAAACGAAAGCACATAGTCTTGTCATACAGTAAGCATTCAAGTTGATAAACAAGATTTAGACATATTCAGACCAGAAAAATCATGTATCTACCCCCTAACCCTAAACTTTGTCTTATGAATTCAAGCATGAAGAGAAGTGGGTTTTGTGTTTGAAACATGGAAATTTCAAAAACCTCCCAAAAGCTTCATTTTGGAGTGACTAAGAAGGATCCATAGGAAACTTTGTAATAATACATTATAATAATCACCCGAGTTATTAGAGCAACATGTCTGTCACTTACGTGTGGTTGCCATGCGTGAGGTCCCACACTTCAGTGAGCACAACTCACGTGCGGTAGGTACGCAAACTCCCACCATCTTCTTTGTCAAGAGACGACGCATCGGGATGCGTATCTTTGTTCAAAAAAGGATGCGTATCGGAAGTCTCTGGGTCCTTCAGATCCTTCGGTTGTCCCTCTCACCAAAATAAAAAAACATCTCTCTCATTCTTGGCCTCGCTCGCTCGCACCTCCTGCGCACTGAGAAACCCACTGCGATCAACATCATCACCGAAAAAAGGGGAGACACCATAAAAGAGGGGCCCCATGACTGCTCTCCCTTCGTCTCCTCCCGTGCGATCTCTCTTCCTCCGAGTTTCACTGGACGAGCAAACACATGTGCTACATAGTAATAATGAAAAAAAATGGACCTACGAATCTATGATTAAATAAGTTAAACTAGGGTTTTGCCCAGTAGTACGGATCAATTTCAAACAATCCAACTACTGGGTTCGATTTTGGCCTGCTAATATAAAATTAAATAATCTGAACTAGTATTCCTCTAAAAAAATCATTTTGGTATGCATTGTTTGGGACTTTTCATAGCTAGAGTGCTTACTCCATCCGTTAGCAAATAGTCTTCTTATGTCATATATTAAGCATTCAAGTTGATAAAAAAGGTCTAGACATATGCAAACCAGAAAAATCATGTATGTACCCCCTAACCCTAAACTATATCTTATGAAGTCAAGCATGAAGAGAAATGGTATTGGGTTTCAAACATGGAAATTTCAAAATACTCCCACGAGCTTCATTCTGGAGTGACTAGGAAGGATCGATACATGCTTACTTTTTCATATTCATTTTTTTTTTACTTGTTTCAATCTTGGTCAAACCAAGGATTTGACCAAAATTCAAATGGGCATAAAAATTCAAAAACAAAAAAAAACCAAAGCACATAGTCTCCTTATGTCATACAATAAGCATTCAAGTTAATAAACAAGATCTAGACATATTTGAACCAGAAAAATCATGTATCTACCCCCTAACCCTAAACTTTGTCTTACGAAGTCAAGCATGAAGAGAAGTTGTTTTTGGTTTCCAACATAGAAATTTTAAAAACCTCCCAAGTGCTTCATTTTGGAGTGGCTAAGAAGGATACATGCTTACCTTTTCATATTCATGTTTTAAACTTGTTTACCTATTGGTCAAACCTAGGATTTGACCAAGATTCAAATGGGCATAAAAATACAAAAAAAAAAAAAAAATGAAAGACCATAATCTTGTCATACAGTAAGCATTCAAGTTGATAAACAAGATCTAGACATATTCAAACTAGAAAAATCAAGTATCTACCCCCTAACCATAAACTTTATCTTATGAAGTCAAGCATGAAGAGAAGTGGTATTGGATTTCAAACATGGAAATTTCAAAATACTCCCTCGAGCTTCATTTTGGAGTTTCTAAGAAGGATCGATACATGCTTAATTTTTCATATTCATGTTTTTAACTTGTTTCAATCTTGGTCAAACCTAGGATTTGACCAAAATTCAAATGGGCATAAAAATACAAAAAAAAAATGAAAGAACATAATCTTATCATACAGTAAGCATTCAAGGTGATAAACAAGCTCTAGACATATTCAAACCAGAAAAATCATGTATCTACCCCTTAACCATAAACTCTATCTTATGAAGTCAAGCATGAAGAGAAGTGGTATTGGATTTCAGACATGGAAATTTCAAAATACTCCCTCGAGCTTCATTTTGGAGTGACTAAGAAGGATCGATACATGCTAACTTTTTCATATTCATGTTTTTAACTTGTTTCAATCTTGTCAAACCTAGGATTTGACCAAAATTCAAATGGGCATAAATATTCAAAAAAATCAAAAAATGAAAAACCAGATCTAGACATATTTAAACCAGAAAAATCATGTATTTACCCCTAACCCTAAACTTTGTCTTATGAAGTCAAGCATGAAGAGAAGTGGTTTTTGGTTTCAAAGGAGTGACTAAGAAGGATACATGCTTACTTTTTCATATTCATGTTTTAAACTTGTTTACCTCTTGGTTAAACCTAGGATTTGACCAAGATTCAAATGGGCATAAAAATTCAAAAAAAATCAAAAAATAAAAAACGAAAGCACATAGTCTTGTCATACAGTAAGCATTCAAGTTGATAAACAAGATTTAGACATATTCAAACCAGAAAAATCATGTATCTACCCCCTAACCTAAACTTTGTGAATTCAAGCATGAAGAGAAGTGGGTTTTGGGTTTGAAACATGGAAATTTCAAACACCTACCAAAAGCTTCATTTTGGAGTGACTAAGAAGGATCCATAGGAAACTTTGTAATAATACAGTATAATAATAACCCTAGTTATTAGAGCAACATGTCTGTCACTTACGTGTGGTTCCCATCCGTGAGGTCCCACACTTCAGTGAGCACAAGTCACGTGCGGTAGGTTTGCAAACTCACAGCCATCTTCTTTGTCAAGAGAAGACGCATCAGGATGCGTATCTTTGTTCAAAAAAAAGAATGCGTATCGGAAGTCTCTGGGTCCTTCAGGATCCTTCGGTTGTCCCTCTCACCAAAAAAAAAATCTCTGTCATTCTCGGCCTCGCTCGCACCTCCTGCGCACTGAGAAACCCTACACAACAGTCAACATCATCACCGGAAAAAGGGGAGACACCATAAAAGAGGGGCCGCGTGACTGCTCTCCCTTCCTCTCCTCCCGTGCGATCTCTCTTCCTCCGAGTTTCACTGGATGGGCAAACACATGTGCTGCCTAGTAATAATAATAAAAACGCCAGTAGTACGGATCAATTTCAAAAAATCCAACTACGGGGTTCGATTTTGGCCTGCTAATATAAAATTAAATAATCTGAACTAGTATTCCTCTAAAAAAATCATTTTGGTATGCATTGTTTGGTACTTTTCATAGCTAGAGTGCTTACTTCATCCGTTAGCAAATAGTCTCTTATGTCATATATTAAGCATTCAAGTTGATAAACAAGGTCTAGACATATTCAAACCAGAAAAATCATGTATCAACCCCCTAACCCTAAACTCTATTTTATGAAGTCAAGCATGAAGAGAAATGGTATTGGGTTTCAAACATGGAAATTTCAAAATACTCCCACGAGCTTCATTTTGGAGTGACTAAGAAGGATCGATACATGCTTACTTTTCCATATTCATGTTTTTAACTTGATTAAATCTTGGTCAAACCTAGGATTTGACCAAAATTGAAATGGGCATAAAAATTAAAAAACGAATAAAAAATAAAAAAACCAAAGCACATAGTCTTATTATGTCACAGAGTAAGCATTCAAGTTGATAAACAAGATGTAGATATATTCAAACAAGAAAAATCATGTATCTACCCCTAACCCTAAACTATGTCTTATAAAGTAAGCATGAAGAGAAGTGGTTTTTAGTTTCAAACATAGAAATTTTAAAAACCTAGCTACTATACCAAGAGCTTCATTTTGAAGTGACTAAGAAGGATATGGGCTTACTTTTTCATATTCATGTTTTAAACTTGCTTAACTCTTGGTCAAACCTAGGATTTGACCAAGATTCAAATGGGCATAAAAATAAAAAAATCAAAGCACATAGTCTTCGATCTTATGAAATAAAGTAAGCATTCTAGTTTATAAACAAGATCTAGACATATTCGAACCAGAAAAATCATGTATCTACCCCTAATTAACCCTAAACTCTATCTTATGAAATCAAGCATGCATGAAGAGAAGTGGTTTTTGGTTTCAAACATAGAAATTTTAAAAACCTCACAAGAGCTTCATTTTGGAGTGACTAAGAAGGATACAGGCTTACTTTTTCATATTCATGTTTTAAACTTGTTTAACTCTTGGTCAAACCATTGACCAAAATTCAAATGGGCATAAAAAAATAAAAAAATAAAAATTGAAAAACCAAAGCACATAGTCTTCTTATGTTATATAGTAAGAACATTCAAGTCGATAAACAAGGTCTAGACATATTCTAACCAGAAAAATCATGTATGTACCCCTAACCCTAAACTCTATATTATGAAGTCAAGCATGAAGAGAAGTGGTATTGGTTTTCAAAAATGAAGGTTTCAAAATACTCCCACGAGCTTCATTTTGGAGTGACTAAGAAGGATCGATACATGCTTACTTTTTCATATTCATGTTTTTTACTTGTTTCAATCTTGGTCAAACCAAGGATTTGACCAAAATTCAAATGGGCATAAAAATTCAAAAAATCAAAAAAAATGAAAAACCAAAGCACATAGTCTTCTTATGTCATACAGTAAGCATTCAAGTTGATTAACAAGATCTAGACTTATTTGAAACCAGAAAAATCATGTATCTCCCCCTAACCATAAACTCTATCTTATGAAGTCAAGCATGAAGAGAAGTAGTATTGGATTTCAAACATGGAAATTTCAAAATACTCCCTCGAGCTTCATTTTGGAGTGACTAAGAAGGATCGATACATGCTTACTTTTTCATATTCAAGTTTTTAACGTGTTTCAATCTTGGTCAAACATAGGATTTGACCAAAACTCAAATGGGCATAAAAATTCAAAAAAAAATCAAAAAAAATGAAAAACCAAAGCAAATAGTCTTCTTATGTCATACAGTAAGCATCCAAGTTGATAAACAAGATCTAGACATATTTGAACCAGAAAAATCATGTATCTACCCTCTAACCGTAAACTTTGTCTTATGAAGTCAAGCATGAAAAGAAGTGGTTTTTTGTTTCAAACATAGAAATTTTAAAAACCTCCCAAGTGCTTCATTTTGGAGTGACTATGAAGGATACAAGCTTACTTTTTCATATTCATGTTTTAAACTTGTTTACCTCTTGGTTAAACCTAGGATTTGACCATGATTCAAATGGGCATAAAAAATTGAAAAAAAATCAAAAAATAAAAAACGAAAGCACATAGTCTTGTCATACAGTAAGCATTCAAGTTGATAAACAAGATTTAGACATATTCAAACCAGAAAAATCATGTATCTACCCGCTAACCCTAAACTTTGTCTTATGAATTCAAGCATGAAGAGAAGTGGGTTTTGGGTTTGAAAAATGGAAATTTTAAAAACCTCCCAAAAGCTTCATTTTGGAGTGACTAAGAAGGATCCATAGGAAACTTTGTATTAATACAGTATAATAATCACCCGAGCTATTAGAGCAACATTTCTGTCACTTACGTGTGGTTCCCATGCGTGAGGTCCCACACTTTAGTGAGCACAAGTCACGTGCAGTAGGTACGCAAACTCTCGATTGTTGGCAATCGGCTCAAACACTGAAACTTCATTTGCCTTCCTCCTTTGTTGTTTGCATTCTGGGCAATTCTCGATTTTTGGCAATCGGCTCATTCCTGAATCCCAGCAATGTTTGAAGAAAGGACAGTCCCAGTGCTTATCCATGCTGTCTTGCTCCTTTGACCTCCCTCTAGCGTGACGTTCGTACCCGTCATTGTTTCTGTCGTGCGACGATACCTCCTGTCCTCTACATCAGACCGACGATATCTTTCATCGTCTTCGTCGTAGCGCCGACGTCGGTCATACTGCTGCTCATATTTGTTGAGGAGATGCACGGAGAGTGGGCGTTGATACAGTACGCTTCTCACCTCCTCCTCGGTCAGGTACCGTCTGTCATCATCCTGGGGCCGGTCGCGTGGAACGGCCTCCTTTTTGTCCTTGCCACGGGAGTGGCTGCTCTCTGCTTCGTCTTTGCCATGGCGGCTTGCAAGCCCTGCCATGTTGACACCAAAGGAGAACTCTGGCTCCCTTATGGAGTGGCTGAGATCCACCATGTTGACGTCCGGAAACGGACGCATGTCTACTTTCATAGCAAACTGTCCGAAAGTTAATCGGCCTGATTCTATCGCCATCTGAATCTGTGCGCGCAGCACTTTGCAGTCGTTGGTGGTGTGAGTAAACGTATGATGCCATTTGCAGTATGGCTTTCCGTTCAACTCTTGTGTCGTAGGGATCTTGCGGCCTTCGGGTAGCTTTAACTGTTTCTCTTTCAGTAGCAGATCGAAAATCTGCTCAGCTTTGCTCACATCAAAGTCGAACCCTCTTAGAGGCCCTGGCGGGTTCACCCATTTGCAGGACACGGGCACTGACGTCCGAGTCCATTCAGCCACCGCGACTTCCTGATCCTCCGCAGGATCTTCATCATCATCAGCATCAACCAGGCTTACCGCGCGCTTGTACTTGTCTTGGTACAGTTCTGGATGGCGCTGTTCATACAAAGTCAGTCTCTGGACCATGTGTGCCAACGAACTGTACTCCACTTGGAACGTCAGATCCTTGAGTGGCGCTGCTAGGCCTGCCACGGCCAGCTCGACTGCTTCTTTCTCAGTTAAGTGAACCGAATAACATCGGTTCTTGACAGTTCTGAAATGCTGAATATATTCAGACACTGTCTCTCCTCGCCTCTGCCGAACCTGTGCTAGTTCGGCAATACCAGCTTCAGTAGCTTCGAATGATATTGCGTGTGGCTGTTCCTCTAGCTGCTTCCATGATCGTACGGAATTTGGCTGCAACGAGGTGTACCATCCAAAAGCTGGACCGGTGAGGGACTGCGAAAAGAACCTCACACGTAGCGGATCTGACGCTGAAACCATGCCCAGCTGAGCCAAGTATCGGCTTACATGCTCGATGGAGCTAGAGCCTTCTGATCCACTGAACTTTGTGAAGTCAGGGAGCCGATACTTAGGTGGCAGCGGGATCAGGTCAAACTCATTGGGATACGGCTTTGAGTAGCCGATTGTTTTCTTCATCGGCAGGATGCCGAACTGGTCTCTCAAGACTGCGGTGATCGATCCGCGGTGGGGGCAGTAGCTGAGCTTTCATGACTTGGCGCGAGTGGCATATTTATCTAGCCACGCTGTTTCTCGACGTCTCCTCCCAAACTCCCCGTGCTGCAGCCATCCTCTGCCGGAACAATGGCTCTGCTGCTCGGCAAACGCTCGTTGGATCTTGCGTCCATTGTTGCAGTCCGGCACGAACATGCACACGTATCCGTGTGGGATCTCCTTGGGCGGCTCGTATAAGAACTGGTAGTCGCCCGGATCACCTCCAACCTTGTAGATGACGTATGCCGGTAAACCTTGTTGTGGTGGAGCTGCCATCGTGTACGGCAGTGGTGGCCTAGTGTGGAGTTGCATCTCTCCCTGGTGAGTTCCTAGAGCAGGTCCTGAAGGGGAGTACTGATGCTTCATGATCTCTTGCACCACATGAAGCGCAACGCGCTCCAAAGAATTTACCAGGCTCTCGGCATGCCGATGCAGCGAATGAGCCACCACGTAGTTGATTTCCTGTCGCTGGGCTCTGGTACGTTCCTCTGAAGGGAGAGACATGTCTATCCCCTCGAGTGCGCCTTGGGGCGTGAAGCCTTTGAACCTGATGCCGTGCGAACGTGTCTTCTCAAAGGAGCCGATGAGTTCGGCTTCACAGATGGCCTTTAGCTCATCGTATTTCTTCTTTTGTTCCGGAGGCAGATCTTCGTACTTGATCTTTTCCTCTGCCATCTCGGATGCCGATTTTGACATGGATGTTGCAGAAGATGTCCCAGGCGTGCCAGAATGTGTTACCTGCCAAAACCCACCGACGGGCAATGGTTAAGCAACACGAAGAGCCGGGAAGCTCCCAAGGCCGCTTAGTGGACCTTGGCACTTCGCGTCGTCCCGCAAATCTTCCGCCACGACTGGCGGTTGCTGGGCGTGCCACTGACCTAGACCCGATCGGGAAGGTGTTAGATTGCTTCGATTGTTCCTGCATGGTAGACACGTAAACATTAAATACGAGCCCTATCGGCTCAGGTTGCCCTGTGGATCGGCTCAAGGAGCCGATCGCCCCATGGTTCATGTTGGATTTACAATGGCATGGGGGTCCTGCTTGATCGAAATACAGCTAAAATGACCTACGACGATCTGGGGTTTTCACCGCATAATCGGAACATCCTGCTCGTGATTGAGCCTAACAGCTACGCACGGTATCAGTAAACCAACCCTAGATAAGGCCTAAAAACCAACATGAAGTTGACCCCCGGAACATCCTATCTACGGTCAGTAGACTGCACCCTACGTGCCACCGGATCCTTCAACCCGTTTGCAAGGCCTAACTATGCAGATATTAAACTAATCCTTGAAGAACAAGGAGCGATCATAACAGATCGAATCTACTAGATAATGATCAAGCGGGGTGCCGCCCTTACACCTAAGAAAGGCGTAAGGACGGCTAGACGTCTAAGGGTTGCATGAACGATAGCATATAGCGAGGTAAAACCATGCTAACCCTAACACATCTATGATAACTACGTTGCTCGCCATCAACAAGGCTTCAGCACGAGCAACGCATGGTAAACGAATAAACGTATACTGCCTAGATCGCGAGATGCGATCTAGGCAGCATGATGCTTACCCGGGAGAAACCCTTGAAGGAAGGGGTGGCGATGCGCCTGATTTTGTGTTTGTTGAACGATGATTGTCCTCCTTTCTCGATAACCCTAGATACATATTTATAGTCCAAGGGACTTTCTAATTGAGGCGTGCACCTAACCGTGCACGGGCCAAACTCTATCTGTTAATTCTAAACACGATGCAACCTACTATATTACAGATACACGGGCAATTTAGCCCAAACTCTTAGCACAAGGCCGCTTCAAAGATGTTCCACGTGTAGTCTTCAAAGCCCATCTTCACTTACGGCCCGTCTCCTGATTTGGCCAAAATCGGTGATAACAAAACCCTAGGGACGTCTGGAGCTCGGCGTGCTCACCTGAGGTTGCAGAAAACGCCGGGAGAGGGTGCGTTGGATGCAGGGGAGGATGCTCTCTCGAATGGCGGTGGCGGCGACGGAAACAGCATGGGTCGGGGCGGTGGTTGACGGCGATGGTTCATGGACGCTGCTCGTCACGACGGCGTCTACAGGGGTCCCTGGAAGGTGAAATCGAGTGCATTAGAGAGAGGGGTCAGAGGAGCGTCTAGGGAACAAGGAGGGGAGGAGAATGGCGTCGCCCTTCGACGGCAACCTTCACCGGAGCTTGCAGCAATGCGAGCAACGTCGCGGCCAGCATGGAGGAGAGGAGCTCCTCTCCTCTCGGGAGGTGGAGTTGGGGTGGAGTGGGGTTCTGGTGGCGAGGGAGTTGAGCAAGAGGGGGTCCTGGCCGTTTTATATCTCGCCGCGCGGTGCACGGTGCACCGCGTCCATGGCGAGGAGAAGGGCGTGCGGCGGCAGCGTATTGGGCGAGATGGGCGGCGGGGATACGTGTCTGAGGGTGGTGCCACGCCTTGGACGCACGCTCGCGTCGGTCAGCAGCGTGGCAGAGAGGGAAGACGCGACGGGAGCGGGAACGCCTGCCAGGCGTTCGACGGATCGACTCGACATGGCATCGATGGTGGCGTGCAGATGATGGGAGGGGACGGCGCTGGTGTGTGTCTCCGTGACAGATGAGCACCCTACCGTGCTCTCCTAGTCTTCCACGGTCACCGGAGTGCGAAGGTGGAGTGGCCAGCTTGGCTGTGCCAATGTCGGCGTGCTCGTCGCCCATTGGGGGTGACCACGGCGGGCCAGGGAGAGGGAGTGTGAGAGGGAAGCCCAGGTGTTGTCTAGGGGGTGTAGAGGGTTGCAGCAGGCGTCGATGACACGCTGAATTCGCGGCACGAGCTGCAGAGCGAACGGGGGAAAAGCTTGTCCGCGTCTGGGTGACCACGGGCGAGATGGGACCTAAGGGTGGCCTAGGTATATAGGGGAGGGAACAGGAGGGGTTGCCAGGGTGATAGAGAGGACAGAGCAGCACCTCCAGGACAAGCAGGTCGAGCCAAAAGAAAAAGGGAGAGGAAGATCTCTCCCCTCTCCACATGCACGGGCTCACACGTTTTTGTCCAAGAGAGAGAGAGAGAGAGAGAGGAGTCGACCTGGGCCAGGGAGAGTGCAGGAGGGGTGCACGGTGGTGGTGTGCACCTAGCCATTCGTTTGGAAGTGCTGGTAGTGGAGAGGGAGTGAGAAGGACGGAAATTGGGGAGAGATGGTGAGCATGGCCGGCATGGCCACTCCCTCCTTTTCTATTTACTTTGAAATTTTAATAAGCACTCCTAAGCATGATCTAGGGAAGAGTTAGGTCAGAAATATGATGTTCCAAAAGTGTACTTGTTTGTAGAATTTTCAGATTTTCTATTTGAGGGAAGGTGGGAAAGTTTTGAAGGGGAGAGATTTGGGGAGAGGCATGATCTTCCAAGATCATTATCACATGATAATGATCAAAATGATCTAATGTGTCTCCAAGGGTTAATTAATAAAACAAGGTTTGGGAAAGGGTGACATATAAGAAGAGAGGGTTTGAGGGTTTTGTGAAGAATAGAAATCTTGATCACACAAATAAATAGAGAGAGAGGGGTGAGATGCTCCAAGGGTTTGTGCCATGATTAAGCTAATTAAAACTAGAATTAAAAAGGGACCAAATGATGAAAAGGGTTTTAGGGTTTTGGAGATTCACACACAAATGTAATTTCCACTAGTGACAAAGACACACATCCAACAATCAAATGCAAGATCAACTATGTGCATGCAAATTTTTAAGATAGAAAAAGTTTTTGTTGGCCCAAAAATTTGTATTCCAAAATTTAAATCAATGAACAAAAGTTGGGTTGTTACAAACCTTCCCCCCTTAAAATGAATCTCGTCCTCGAGATTCGGTGGCTAAGAACTGAAGAGTGCGGGTAAGTCCTTCCGAAGTTGATCCTCTCGTTCCCAAGTGGCTTCCTCTTCGGAGTGATTAGTCCACTGAACCTTACAAAATTTAATCTTCCTTCTTCGGGTGAGACGGATAGCTTCTTCCAAAATCCGAAGGGGTACCTCTCGATAGGTCAAGTCGGTGTTGAGGTCGAGGGTGCGATAATCGATGTTCTTGAATGTCTCTGGCTTGTCAGGCACTTGGAGGCATCGTCGAAGGAGAGAGATATGGAAGACATCGTGGAAATCTGCTAGCTCGGCAGGCAGTTCCAACTTGTAAGAAACTTCTCCTCGTCGATCGAGGATCTTGAAGGGTCCAATATATCTTGGCGCCAGCTTACCCTTAACATGGAACCGTTGCATTCCTTTGAGTGGGGTGACACGAAGATAGACATAATCTCCAATATTAAAGATCAATCCGCGACGCTTGGAATCAGCATAACTCTTCTGACGGGATTGAGCGGCCTTGAGGCGGTCACGAATCAGTTGAACTTGTTCTTCGGCTTCACGGAGGTGGTCAGGTCCAAAAACTTTACTATCTCCAGTCTCGGACCAGTTGAGAGGGGTCCGACAACGGCGACCATATAAGGCTTCGAAGGGGGCCATCTGCAGGCTGGCTTGGTAACTGTTGTTGTAGGAGAACTCTGCGAAGGGTAGACAGTCTTCCCATTTTGCTCCATAGGCGAGGACGCAAGAACGAAGCATATCTTCAAGGATCTGATTCACTCTTTCGGTTTGACCTCCGGTCTGTGGATGATAAGCGGTACTGAAGGACAGGTTTGTCCCGAGGGCTTCATGCAGGCTCTTCCAGAATCTGGAGGTGAATTGGGTGCCACGATCCGATACTATCCTTTTTGGTACTCCGTGGAGACTCACAATGCTGGATATGTATAGGTCGGCTAGTTGGGTTCCATGATAAGTGGTCTTGACGGGGATAAAGTGAGCTACTTTGGTAAGTCGATCGATGATGACCCAGATGGAGTCATGACCACGTTGAGACTTAGGAAGTCCCGTGATGAAATCCATTCCAACCTCTTCCCATTTCCACTCGGGGACTTGGAGGGGTTGGAGCAGTCCAGCTGGTCGCTGATGTTCAGCCTTCACTTTCTGGCACACGTCGCATCGAGCGATGAAAAAGGCTATCTCTCGCTTCATACCGTGCCACCAGAATTGTTTCTTCAGGTCTTGATACATCTTGGTTCCTCCGGGGTGGATTGAGTAGGGGGTGTCGTGAGCTTCCTTCATGATGAGTTGCTTCAAGTCTTCGATATTGGGTACACAGAGGCGTCCCTTGTACCACAAAACTCCTTTGGCATCAATGGTGAAGCCAGGAACTTCTTCCCTATCCATCCTACGCTTGATTCCTTCAATACTTTCATGTCCCACCTGAGCTTCTTTGATCTGATCAAACAAGGTAGGTTTCAGCTCAAGATTTGCCAGGAAACCATGGCTAACCAACTCGAGGCCGAACTCCTCAAGTTCTTCATACAGCTTGGGTTGAGCAATCTTGATCAGGGCATTCAGCGAACATGGCTCTCGACTAAGGGCATCAGCTACGACATTGGCTTTACCCGGGTGATAATGAATGCCGAGGTCATAATCCTTGATGAGCTCCATCCATCTGCTTTGCCTCATGTTCAGCTCCCGATTGAAAATGTACTTCAGGCTCTTGTGATCTGTGTAGATCTCGCAGCGATTTCCAACTAGATAACGACGCCAGGTCTTCAAGGCGTGAACTACAACAGCAAGCTCTAAGTCATGCGTGGGGTAGTTCATTGATGTCTACGGGAGCTTCTATTCTTGTAGACAGTGTTGGGCCTCCAAGAGCAGAGGTTTGTAGAACAGCAGCAAGTTTCCCTTAAGTGGATCACCCAAGGTTTATCGAACTCAGGGAGGAAGAGGTCAAAGATATCCCTCTCAAGCAACCCTGTAATCACAAAGCAAGAAGTCTCTTGTGTCCCCAACACACCTAATACACTTGTCAGATGTATAGGTGCACTAGTTCGGCGAAGAGATAGTGAAATACAAGTAGTATGGATGTATATGAGTGGTAATAGCAATCTGAATAAAATATGGCAGCAAGTAAACATGCAGTAGAACAGTAAATAAACGGTGTTTGCAGTATTGGAAACAAGGCCTAGGGATCATACTTTCACTAGTGGACACTCTCAACATTGATCGCATAATAAATACTTCTTCTCATATGTGCTACATACACTCTTGTTTGATAATGAACATCATTCGTTGCGTAGGATTACACGAACCCTCAATGCCGGAGTTAACAAGCTCCACAACATTCGATATTCATGTTTAAGTAACCTTAGAGCATAATAGATCTTTGCAAGATAAACCAAGAACTAACATAGTGCACACGCTGTCCATATTACACTATGAAGGAGGAATAGATCACATCAATACTATCATAATGATAATTAACTCCACAATCTTCAAGAGATCGTGATCATAGCCTACGACAAGAACCACACGGTGCACACACTAATCACCTTTACACACGTGGAGGAGGAATAGACTACTTTAATAACATCACATGAGTAGCACACAACTAGTAGCGATACAAAGCTCATCATATGGATCTCAATCATGTAAAGCAGCTCATGAGATCATTGTAGTACAGAGAGAGAGATTAACCACATAGCTACGGTAGAGCCCTCAGCCCCAAGGGAGAATTACTCCCTCCTCATCATGGGAACAGCGATGGCGGTGAAGATGGCGGTGGAGACGGCTTCGGGGCAATTCCCCGTCCGGCGGCGTGCGAAAGAGACTTCTGTCCCCCGAATCTTAATTTCGCGATGGCGGCGGCTCTGGAAGGTTTTCTCCGTATCGTGGCTCTCTGTCGGTGTTTTTAGGTCAGAGAGGCTTAAATAGGCGAAGAGAGGGAGTCGGAGGGGCCACGGGCTGCCCACACCCTAGGGGGCGCCCCCCTGGCGCGCCGAGGTGTGGTGTGGGGCCCCCTGGCTCCCCTCTCATCCTCCTCCGTGCTCTGGAAGCTTGGGAAAAATAGGAACCAGGCGGTGATTTTGTCCGATTCCGAGAATATTTCGTTACTAGGATTTCTGAAACCAAAAACAGCAGAAAACGAGGGGCACTTCGGCATCTTGTTAATAGGTTAGTTCCGGAAAATGCGTAAATACGACATATAATGTGCATAAAACATGTAGGTATCATCAATAAAGTAGCATGGAACATAAGAAATTATCGATACGTTGGAGACGTATCAGCATCCCCAAGCTTAGTTCTGCTCGTCCCGAGCAGGTAAAACGATAACAAAGATAATTTCTGAAGTGACATGCCATCATAATCTTGATCATACTATTGTAAAGCACATGAGATAAATGCAGAGATTCGAAGCAATGATGAAGATAATGAGTAAACAAATGAATCACATAACAAAGACTTTTCATGAATAATACTTTCAAGACAAGCATCAATGAGTCTTGCATAAGAGTTAACTCATAAGCAATAAATTCTTAGTAGAAAGCTTTGAAACAACACAAAGGAAGATATAAGTTTCAGTGGTTGCTTTCAACTTTAACATGTATATCTCATGGATAATTGTCAACACAAAGTAATATAACAAGTGCAATAGGTAGACATGTAAGAATCAATGCACACAATTTACACAAGTGTTTGCTTCTAAGATAGAAAGAATAGGTAAACTGACTCAACAATAAAGTAAAAGAAAGGTCCTTCAAAGAGGAAAGCATCGATTGCTATATTTGTGCTAGAGCTTTTATTTTGAAAACATCAAGAGAGTATAAAAGTAAAGTTTTGAGAGGTGTTTGTTGTTGTCAACGAATGGTAGTGGGCACTCTAACCCCCTTGCTAGACAAACCTTCAAAGAGCGGCTCCCATTTTATTTTATTTTTGGGTGGCACTCCTTCCAACCTTTCTTTCACAAACCATGGCTAACCGAATCCTCGGGTGCCTGCCAACAATCTCATACCATGAAGGAGTGCCTTTTTATTTTAGTTTTATTATGATGACACTCCTCCCCACCTTTGCTTTCTCAAGCCATGGCTAACCGAATCCTTCGGGTGCCGTCCAACAATCACATACCATGGAGGAGTGTCTATTTTTGTTAATTAATTTGGGACTGGGAATCCCATTGCCAGCTCTTTTTGCAAAATTATTGGATAAGCGGATGAAGCCACTAGTCCATTGGTGAAAGTTGCCCAACAAGATTGAAAGATAAACACCACATACTTCCTCATGAGCTATAAAACATTGACACAAATCAGAGGTGATAAATTTTGAATGGTTTAAAGGTAGCACTCAAGCAATTTACTTTGGAATGGCGGAGAAATACCATGTAGTAGGCAGGTATGGTGGACACAAATGGCATGAATATTGGCTCAAGTATTTGGATGCATGAGAAGTATTCCCTCTCGATACAAGGTTTAGGCTAGCAAGGTTATTTGAAGCAAACTCAAGTATGAAATGGTGCAGCAAGACTCACATATAAACATATTGTAAGCATTATAAGACTTTACATCGTCTCCTTGTTGTTCAAACACCTCAACCAGAAAATATCTAGACTTAGAGAGACCAATCATGCAAACCAAATTTTAACAAGCTCTATGTAATTATTCATTAATGGGTACAAGGTACATGATGCAAGAGCTTAAACAAGATCTATATGAGCACAACAATTGCCAAGTATCACATTATTCAAGACATTACACCAATTACTACATGTAGCATTTCCCGTTTCCAACCATATAGCAATTAACGAAGCAGTTTCAACCTTCGCCATGAAAATTAAAAGCTAAGAACACATGTGTTCATACGAACCAACGGAGCGTGTCTCTCTCCCAAACAATCATTTATTCAAACAAAAACAAAAACAAAAACATACACACTCCAAGTAAAGTACATAAGATGTGATGAATAAAAATATAGTTTCAGGGGAGGAACCTGATGATGTTGTCGATGAAGAAGGGGATGCCTTGGGCATCCCCAAGCTGACGCTTGAGTCTTCTTAAAATATGCAGGGGTGAACCACGGGGGCATCCCCAAGCTTAGAGCTTTCACTCCTCTTGATCATAGTATCTCATACTCCTCTCTTGACCCTTGAAAACTTCCTTCACACCAAACTTCAAGCAAACTCATTAGAGGGTTAGTGCACAATTAATAATTCACTTGTTCAGAGGTGGCACAATCATTCTTTACACTTCTGGACATTGCATAAAGCTACTGGACATTAATGGATCAAAGAAATAAATCCAACATAGCAAAAGAGGCAATGCGAAATAAAAGGCAGAATCTGTCAAAAACAGAACAGTCCGTAAAGACGAATTTAAAGCTGGCACCAGACTTGCTCAAATGGAAAAAACTCAAAACTAATGAAAGTTGCATACATATCTGAGGATCACGCTCGTAAATTGGCAGATTTTTTAGAATTTTCTACAGAGGCCTGTGCCCAGATTCGTGACAGACAGCAATGTTGTTTCTGCGCAGCGATCCCAAATATAACATCAACTTTGACATAGAAACTTTACTTGGCACAAAAACATGATAAGGAGAGGTTGCTACAGTAGTAAACAACTTCCAAGACACAAATATAAAACAAAGTACTGTAGCAAAATAACACATGGGTTATCTCCCAAGAAGTTCTTTCTTTATAGCCATTAAGATGGGCTCAGCAGTTTTAATGATGCACTCGCAAGAAATAGTATTTGAAGCAAAAGAGAGCTTCAAGAGGAAATTCAAAACACATTTAAGCCTAACATGCTTCCTATGCAGAAGAATCTTATACACAAATGAATTCATGAAGAGCAAAGTGGCAAGCATAAGAGGATAAAACACGAGTAACTTAAAGATTCTCAACATAAAGAGGGGAAACTTAATATTATTAAGATGCATATAACCATATTTCCCTCTCTCATAATAACTTTCAGTAGCATCATTGGTGAAATCCACAATATACCCGTCACTTAAAACATTCTTATCATGGTTCATATGCATAGAAGTATCATTAATTTTGGCATAAGAAGAGTTATTCTCATTAATAGTAATTGGAGCAAGATTATTATCAAGAATTTGAACATGGTAAACAAGTTGCATATTAAAAGAATTGTTTTTGGCAAGCCCATCATAACTATGACAAGTTTCATAAGGATAATTGTAACATGTGTCATATACATCTCTATAGCAATTATCTAAACCTGAATATGTAATATCATCATTTTCACTAAAAGTAGATGTCTCAAATACAGGATCTTCAAGCACAACATCCCCAAGCTTAGAGCTTTCAATATCATCGTTTAAGGGGACATGAATAATGCTATCATCATTAATTTCATAATCAGTACCAAAGAGATTTTCAATATCAAAGGCAGCGTGCTCATCCAAATCATGATCACTAATATGGGTAAAGGGTATAGGAAGATCATCGTACTCAGATTCATTATCATAATAATCATTAGGAGCAACATACTTACGGTTACCTAGCGTTATCTCATTCACGCGGGGATACGCCGTTACCTCTTTCTTTTTATTCTCCTTCTTCTTCTTCTTCTTCTTCTTCTTCTTCGTTCCCTTCTTCTTCTTCTTCTCCTTCTCCTCGTTCCCTTCTTTAGGAGGAAGAGGCTTGAAGGGTGGCTTGTCCGCATAACCTGATTTTCTTTTAGAAACAATAGAAGAAACTTGGGAGGATCCCTCCTTTTCATTAATTAATTGAAAACACACAGCGGTCCTATCATATTTTGGCAAGGTGTCATCTTCTAAAATATTCTGTATGTAAGTATTTGTATGGCAATTATTAATGCAATAAGAAAGACAACCATGCAGGACATCATCAATATCAAGATCGTTAATTTTTAACAAAGAAATTTTTCTTGATAACTCTTCACACTTCAAAAATAAGGTAAGTTCATCATGCTGATTAGGAATAATTTCATCATCACAATACAAATTTGCAGCACTCATGGGGTTTGAATTATCATTGGAGGAACATTGAAAATTAAAATGACCAACTCTATGGCAAAGTTCACAAATAAAAGGATAGAGGGCACACACTTTTTCTCCAAGATCATCTAGAGCTCTAAACCACTTTCTAGTTTTTTCATTCCTGTGATGGATACAATATTCATCTTCTATTTGATTAATTCCACAAGGTCTATGTATTCCACAAAAATTAACATGC
Source organism: Lolium multiflorum (assembly GCA_030979885.1). Classification (NCBI taxonomy): domain Eukaryota; kingdom Viridiplantae; phylum Streptophyta; class Magnoliopsida; order Poales; family Poaceae; genus Lolium; species Lolium multiflorum. The sequence continues at coordinate 167,009,326 of CM061753.1, read as the reverse complement.
TTATAGGAAATAGCATTCTTAGGAGTTTGAGCACGCTTATTGCAATCATTAACAACAATTTCATTCTTCATGCAAGCGTCTTTAAAAGGTTCATGATACTTATCAAAATTCTTCCTAGGCAATTCAATGTGAGAAGCAAAAGCTTTATAAAGATTTGCAGCAACTTGAGAGTCAAGACCATAAGTAGCACTCATATTTCGAAATTTACCACTATCCATGAAAGTTTCAATGCATTCATAATCATAATTTATACCTGACTCTTTACCTTTGTCGTTCTCCCAATCTTCAGTGTTCTCCTTAATCCGATCAAGAAGGTCCCTTTTAAACTCTTCTTTGTTGCGCGTGAATGATCCAGAACAAGTAGTATCCAGCAAGGTCTTATCTTGAAAAGAAAGTATTGCATAGAAATTATCAATGATGATATTACCTGGAAGCTCATGATTGGGGCATTTGAGCATTAAAGTCTTCAATCTCTCCCATGCTTGGGCAATACTCTCTCCATCATGAGGCCAAAAATTATATATATGGTTTCGATCTTTGTGAATTTCACTTGGAGGATAGAACTTGGAATAAAATAGAGGCACAATATCCTTCCAATCAAGAGAGTGCCCGTCCTTCAATAGTTTATACCAATGCGCCGCTTCACCAGATAGCGACATAACAAATAATTTCTTTCTAACTTCATCCATTGAAATACCTGCACACTTGAATAACCCGCATAATTCATGCAAAAACAGTAAATGATTCCTAGGATGGACAGTTCCATCCCCTTCATAGCGGTTATCCATAACACGTTCAATAATTTTCATAGGTACTTTATACGGAATACTTTCAGCAGGTGGATTTAAAATATCAGAAGCATCATTAAAGTTATCGCATATGGGAGATAAAGCATTATCAGAGCAAAATATTTCTTCCAAAGCGGAGGAGCTAAAAAGATTATTTTTATGTAAACTAGCTTCCCCAAGCTTAGACTTCTTCATAGCATTAGCAGTAATTGCATTCATACTAATAACATTGCTACTATCATGTAAGTAAGGTTCCATAGGTTTTTTAATTTTTGCATCAAACCATCCATGTCTTAAATCAGGAAATAGAATAAAAAGGTCATTGTTGTCCATTATGCCTAACTAGTGTAAACAAGAAACCAAATGTCGCAATTGCGAGTCTAAAGGAAATAGCTTCGAGCACACACACAATGGCACCAGAAAAGTGTTACCTGGAACCGAAGTATGAGTGCCTTTTACCTTTCCTCCCCGGCAACGGCGCAGAAAAGTGCTTGATGTCTACGGGAGCTTCTATTCTTGTAGACAGTGTTGGGCCTCCAAGAGCAGAGGTTTGTAGAACAGTAGCAAGTTTCCCTTAAGTGGATCACCCAAGGTTTATCGAACTCGGGGAGGAAGAGGTCAAAGATATCCCTCTCAAGCAACCCTGTAATCACAAAGCAAGAAGTCTCTTGTGTCCCCAACACACCTAATACACTTGTCGGATGTATAGGTGCACTAGTTCGGCGAAGAGATAGTGAAATACAAGTAGTATGGATGTATATGAGTGGTAATAGCAATCTGAATAAAATATGGCAGCAAGTAAACATGCGGTAGAACAGTAAATAAACGGTGTTTGCAGTATTGGAAACAAGGCCTAGGGATCATACTTTCACTAGTGGACACTCTCAACATTGATCGCATAATAAATACTTCTTCTCATATGTGCTACATACACTCTTGTTTGATAATGAACATCATTCGTTGCGTAGGATTACACGAACCCTCAATGCCGGAGTTAACAAGCTCCACAACATTCGATATTCATGTTTAAGTAACCTTAGCGCATAATAGATCTTTGCAAGATAAACCAAGAACTAACATAGTGCACACGCTGTCCATATTACACTATGAAGGAGGAATAGATCACATCAATACTATCATAATGATAATTAACTCCACAATCTTCAAGAGATCGTGATCATAGCCTACGACAAGAACCACACGGTGCACACACTAATCACCTTTACACACGTGGAGGAGGAATAGACTACTTTAATAACATCACATGAGTAGCACACAACTAGTAGCGATACAAAGCTCATCATATGGATCTCAATCATGTAAAGCAGATCATGAGATCATTGTATTGGAGTACAGAGAGAGAGATTAACCACATAGCTACGGTAGAGCCCTCAGCCCAAGGGAGAATTACTCCCTCCTCATCATGGGAACAGCGATGGCGGTGAAGATGGCGGTGGAGACGGCCGGGGGCAATTCCCCGTCCGCGGCGTGCCGAACAGAGACTTCGTCCCCGAATCTTGATTTCGCGATGGCGGCGGCTCTGGAAGGTTTTCTCCGTATCGTCGGTGTTTTTAGGTCAGAGAGGCTTAAATAGGCGAAGAGAGGGATTCGGAGGGGCCACGGGCTGCCCACACCCTAGGGGGCGCCCCCCCCCGCGCCGGGGTGTGGTGTGGGGCCCCCTGGCTCCCCTCTCATCCTCCTCCGATGCTCTGGAAGCTTAGGAAAAATAGGAACCTGGGCGGTGATTTCGTCCGATTCCGAGAATATTTCGTTACTAGGATTTCTGAAACCAAAAACAGCAGAAAACAGGAATTGGCACTTCGGCATCTTGTTAATAGGTTAGTTCCAGAAAATGCGTAAATACGACATATAATGTGCATAAAACATGTAGGTATCATCAATAAAGTAGCATGGAACATAAGAAATTATCGATACGTTGGAGACGTATCATTCATCTCGTGCGGTCGAAGTTGTCTTGACAAATAAGCTATCACCTTGCCTTCTTGCATCAGCACACTTCCCAGACCAAGTTTCGATGCATCGCAATACACATCAAAATCTTTGGTGATATCAGGCATGGTCAAGACGGGGGCTGTGACTAATCTCTTCTTGAGTTCCTGAAAACTGGCCTCACATTTGTCGGTCCATTCGAACTTCTTATCCTTCTTCAACAGTTGCGTTAGGGGTCTCGCAATGCTGGAGAATCCCTCAACGAACTTACGATAATAACCTGCCAATCCTAAAAAGGCGCGGACTTCGGTCTGATTGGTAGGGGCTTTCTTCTCCATGATGGACTGAATTTTGGATGGGTCGACTGACACTCCTCCGGCAGAAATGACATGACCAAGGAATCCTACTTCCTTCAGCCAAAATTCACATTTACTAAACTTGGCGTAGAGCTGATGGTCTCGGAGAGTTCCCAAAACAATCCGCAGATGTTCAGCATGCTCTTCTTCATTCTTGGAGTAGATCAGAATATCATCGATGAAAACCACGACGAACTTGTCGAGGTACTTCATGAACACCTTGTTCATGAGATTCATGAAATAGGCAGGGGCATTGGTTAGTCCGAAGGACATCACGGTATATTCAAAAAGTCCATACCGTGTGGTGAAGGCAGTCTTGGGAATGTCGGACTCTCGGACTTTGAGTTGATGATAGCCAGTTCGGAGATCAATCTTGGAGAAGACTCGGGCTCCATTCATCTGGTCGAACAAATCTTCAATCTTCGGGAGGGGGTATTTGTTCTTGATGGTGACATCATTCAGTTTCCGGTAATCCACACACAGGCGGATAGTACCGTCCCGCTTATCCACAAAGATAACGGGAGATCCCCAGGGTGATGCGCTCGGGCGAATCAACCCTTTCCTCAACATATCATCCAACTGCTTCTTCAACTCCACTAACTCTTGGGGGTTCATCCGGTAAGGTCGCTGAGCGATGGGAGCAGTTCCGGGAACTAGCTCGATGATAAACTCGATATCCCGATCAGGGGGCATACCGGGTAACTCATCGGGAAAAACCTCAGGGTACTCACAAGCTATGGGTACTTCATGCAGGGCTGGACTGGCGACACTCTTCTTGCATAGGGCCTTTGATGATGGCATGGTGGCTACATGTTCAATTTTTTCGCCGTCCTCAGCAGTCAGGGTTATGGCGCGGCGAACACAATCTATCTGACCCTTATACTTTACCATCCAATCCATACCCAGAATAACTTCCAGACCTTGCTCACCCAACACTATCAGATTGGCGTGGAAACGCTTCCCCTGAATATCTATGGGAACATCCTTGCAGGATAGATCCGTTTTGGTGGAGGCTCCCGGGATTTGGACTAACATAGGCCGTTGCATGATCGTAAGTCGCAAGCCACTCTTTCTAGCAAACGGCTTAGTGACAAACGAGTGCGATGCTCCGGAATCAAACAAGACAGTGGAGGGTACTGAGTTGACAGGGAACGTACCCAGAACAATATCCGGAGCTTCCTGAGCTTCTTCAGCATTGACATGGTTCAGGTGACCTCTGGATGGTCCAGCTGACTTCTTCTGGTTCTGGTTCCTTCCGGCAGCAGTGCGAGCTTGTCCCTGATTTGGCTTGGGCGCATTGGGGCGCTGCTCAGTGGTCGCCTTGTTAGGGCACATCTTGGAGAAATGCCCGGTCTGTCCGCAGGTGAAACATCCATTGGAGGGGATGCGGACTGTGTTGTTCTGGCGGTTGTAATTGGGATTGAAGTTGCCTGCGTTGGAACGCTGAGGGTTGTAGTTGCGATTGGGGTTGTTCGGGCGAGGTGCAGGGGGTGGTGCCCTCTGCGGTTGGGGCGCCGGTTTGGGTGGAGGGAAACTGCGGGGTCGCTGAGTGCTGGAGCTGCCTTGCTGCAGCATCGCCTTGCGCTTGCGGTTCTCAAACGCATTCTTGCGCTTGCTCTCAACCATGATAGAGGCATCTACCAGCGACTCAAGGTCTGGGTATGGAACAGCCACAAGGATACTCTGCATCTCATCATGCAGACCATTCAGAAAGCGATCCTTCTTCTTCTCTTCTGTGTCGGTGTCTTCTGGAGCATACCTGGACAGAGTGGTGAACTTGTCCATGTACTCCACCACAGACATGCTTCCTTGCCTCAGTTTCATGAACTTGTCCTTCATGAGCTTGATCAACCCAGAAGGAATGTGGGTCTTGCGGAACTTGGCCTTGAATTCTTCCCAGTTGATGACGTGTCCTTCAGCTTGAATAGCTTTGACATTTTCCCACCAGGCACGTGCAGGTCCAGAAAGGAAATGAGTGGCGAATAACACCTTCTCATCATTGCCGACTCCGGCGACCTCCAGGTTGTTCTCTATGGTGCGAAGCCAATCATCGGCGTCAAGGGGTTCATTGCACTTGGCGAAGACGGGAGGGTTGGTGCTCTGGAAATCCTTCAGCTTAGAGTGGGGGTCTCCATTCCCGTTCCCGCCATTATTGTTGTTGGTGTTGCCGGTAGCAAGCTGAGCGAGGTGCTGAAGGGTCGCGAGGTTAGCTTGGCGCTCCGCACTGGCTGCTTCGCGGTCTTCCATCATAAGGCGCAGAAGTTGCGCCATGGTTGGGTCCGAAGGTGGAGGGGGGTTTTGGTCTGACCCGCTGGCATTTCCGCTACGGGTTTCAACCATCCTGGAGAGGTGTGGATTCAGTTATTAATGGGGAAACAAAGAGATGGGAAGCCACTTAAAAGGGGAGTGCTTGTTAAAAATGCATCATTTTGAAAACGGAAACACGCAAAAGCAAGGTAGGTAAATGATAGCATAATATAGCAGGGGTGCCAAAGGCACAAAAGCATCACACAACAATCATATCCAAACAATCAAGCTCACACTTCGGAAACTACAACTACTACATGAATCGCGCATAGGACTAGTTTCGAGGGACACCTAATATTTGGGGTATCCTATTCGAATCAACTGAGCTTGTCATGTCTTCAATACCTCGAGTCCGGTGAATCTGAGTTGGGGGAACATCGCCAAATATATAGGCTTGGAAGAGGATGAGATAGTAGAATAAGAACTTTCAAAGTCGCTAGAAATCAGAGGGGTGAGAATTAGAAGTTTTTGAAAGGGTAAGAAAGATAGAAGCTAAACTTCTAGTATGTAGGAAAACAATTTTAGTAAATAATTTTACCAAAGTAGTATTTTTCCTAACTAACGCCCATGCTAACTAAGGTCTCCTACAGTCAGGATGGCTCTGATACCAGCTCTGTGGGGCCCCGGACTTACCAGTCCAGAACTCCTGTTATGCATACAATTTCACGATCCCAAGATCATTCCATCGTGAATACATAACCGAACTGATATCAGATTACATCATCCATTACAGTACCGAATTACAGATATTACGAAAGTCTTACATCATAGGCCATCAAGGCCATAGTTCAACAAACAGCAGCGGAATTTATTTGACTCCAAACAGCGGTGGAACCCAAGTCAGGCCTTTACCCTACAGGCGGCTGACTGGGAGAGCGTCCTAGTTCGCGTCTTCGGCGTCGTAGTCTTCTTCTTCGTAGTACTCTTCTTCAAAGTCTGGCCAAGTAAATAGCCAGGACAACAATGCCAATGAGTACGTTTGAATGTACTCGCAAACCACCTTAGAGAGAAATAAAGGATATGCATTATGGCAGTAGCAAAGAACAGACAGTAACTAAGGCGACAAGGAGCGAGAGAGAGTTTCTCCCGAGAATATGACCTCTCTACATTTTGTTGAAAATATTTTTGTAAACAATTTTCATTTGAAGACTAATAGGTATGGGTGACCCAATTTATTTTTCCGGCCCTCAAAATGGCCAAAACAACTGTACCAACTTTCCACCGTACCTCTCAGGTACATTTCCTCCAGTCCCACTGGCATTTTCCCGTACCTTCCCGGTACCTTTCAGAAATCTTTTCTTTGAAAACATTTGTAAAACAAAAACTCTTCAGCGTAGGTATCATGCCTTCCCAACCGTCCATGACCGCGGACGCGGCTATTCGAATAGTTTTCACTCTGCAGAGGTTGTACACTTTCACCATAAGATCCGATAAATCCGCCGGGATCATCCCTGGTTCACCAAGCGTCAAAACGCGAGGCTCGGATAACCGATCGCAGTTTTTCGCTTGCTCGCCATAGCCTAAGACATGCCGCCTAGAGTTGTACCTCCCAACACCAGAGTCCGAGGGGTCGTTTACCTGGGAGTAGCAAGTTCCCCGACCAGCTCGATCCTCCGGAATACCGCGACCAATTGCGGGGTATTATTCAATGGGAGCTCATAGGTTGTACCCCTGCCATCGATACGCAATGGAAAGGCGTCCCCAGTGCAACGGTCGATAGGTGTCCATGATCGGACTACCCCTTACATTTGCAGGACCCAAACTATGGCGGGACAAACTACTACGCTACGCCCCGTGCCCACTTTGGGGTAATATGGTTGCACTGTCTAATTGGTCAGGTTAAGTACCCAAGGCACCGAAGTTTTTGAAAACCATTTTTATCTCCACTTTATTCCAGCAAAACTCACTTTTTCAAATCAGCTTTTTCATTTTCAAACTCCCACTTGGGCAGGGCTACCCCATTCCAAGGTTTTCGAAAAACATCTTTCTCGGAAACATTTTCCAAAAACTTTTCCACAAGGGCTCCCAACCTTTAGTCCATCTTTTCTTGAAAATCGGCGACAAGGATGATGAGGTGATAAGCACCAAATCACTATTAAGATTGGGATCAGTAGGTTCGAACAAGGGCTGCACCCTAAGGGTGGATTAATAAAACTCCGGTGGCGCTAACCACCGACAGAATAAATAAAAGACATGCACTTTACAAATCATGTAGTAATGCAAGAACAAGATATATGTAGGATCAGAGATGCATCAAGAGGTGGCTTGCCTTGATCAGAAAAGTGCCCCTGGTCTTCCTCTTCAATCCCTCCAAAGTATCCCCCTCCTTCGTTGCCGGCGGTGTTCGAATCTAGCGTCGCAAAAAGAAAACAACAAGCCATACCCAATCAACAAACCACACCAGAATAATTCACATAAAAATTTGGTAAAATCACAGTATGTAAAGGTTTACTAATGCAAGCTACTGAAAGTGGTTTCACCCATTTATGATTTTTAAAACAAACGATATGATTTTTGCAATTCCAGAAATGACTTAGGAACCATTTAAACGGTCTAAATATTTATGTATGTCATAAAAATGCATGCAGCATACCTACTGAAAGCTAATAACATGTAGAGTACACATGCACAAGAATCACATGCAAATAATCTTTTAAATGACCTAGGTAAATTAACTAAGGCAGAAACCAGAGCATACAAACAACAAGGCACACCAGTATCAGAGCATCAACAACCAACACCAAGCATACCCATGGATAGGTGAGACTAAATGTGAACTAACCCCACTGGTTTGGTATTTTTTTGATTTGTAAAAGATTTTACAAAAATCAAATACTACAAATCTATACTGTTTCAGTTATTGAATTATTATAATTAAAATACTTATCTGAAAAATAAACCCTTTGGCACAAAAGTACCATACAACTATATCTACCAGTAGCCCTTGGTTTTGCTTCAATATCATTTGTGGTTTTTGAAATAAAAATCATGGAATAGCTCTCTGGTCATATTTTTATTTGTAAATAAAACCAAAAACATGAAGCTTCTGCATGTCATACTAGTGCCAAAACAAAGGTATTAACTTATACTTTACACCAAAGTTAACCTCATGCAGAAAGGGTTTATAAAACTTACATCATAAATAAAATACACAATCAGCAACCTTTTAGGTTTTTATTTAACAGCACAGATTCATAACTCTAAAGCACATGCATGTAATTATTTCGGGAAGATATTTCACTTGTGAGCATCTGGAGATTTGAATCAACGATTTTGGTCACTCTATGAATAAACGGAATTAGAAACTATAGCTCTATTTACTGGAGAAATTTTTAGATTTATATGCTAAATCGAGACAGGCCGGGATCGGCGGCGCGGCCTAGATCTGCTCAGGACTGATGCTGGGCGGCCCAGCTTCATCCGCGGGCGCGCGGGAAGCTGCGGTTTAAACCGCTGGGACGTGGCCGTCCGCGTCAGCGCGCGGGACCCGCGGCGGATCGCATGCATGCGCAGGATGGAGATCCCACGGCGCACAGGCCTTCTTCTCCGACACGAAACGATGGGCGCCGGGTGCAAACCCTAGGGACGTCTGGAGCTCGGCGTGCTCACCTGAGGTCGCAGAAAACGCCGGGAGAGGGTGCGTTGGATGCAGGGGAGGATGCTCTCTCGAATGGCGGTGGCGGCGACGGAAACAGCAGGGGTCAGGGCGGTGGTTGACGGCGATGGTTCACGGATGCTGCTCGTCACGGCGGCGTCTACAGGGGTCCCTGGAAGGTGAAATCGAGTGTGTTAGAGAGAGGGGTCAGAGGAGCATACAGGGAACAAGGAGGGGAGGAGAATGTCGTCGCCCTTCGACGGCAACCTTCACCGGAGCTTGCAGCAATGCGAGCAACGTCGCGGCCAGCATGGAGGAGAGGAGCTCCTCTCCTCTCGGGAGGTGGAGTTGGGGTGGAGTGGGGTTCTGGTGGCGAGTGAGTTGAGCAAGAGGGGGTCCTGGCCGTTTTATATCTCGTCGTGCGGTGCACGGTGCACCGCATCCATGGCGAGGAGAAGTGCGTGCGGCGGCAGCGTATTGGGCGAGATGGGCGGCGGGGATACGTGTCTGAGGGTGGTGCCACGCCTTGGACGCACGCTCGCGTCGATCAGCAGCGTGGCAGAGAGGGAAGACGCGACGGGAGCGGGAACGCCTGCCAGGCGTTCGACGGATCGACTCGACATGGCATCGATGGTGGCGTGCAGATGATGGGAGGGGACGGCGCTGGTGTGTGTCTCCGTGACAGATGAGCACCCTACCGTGCTCTCCCCGTCTTCCACGGTCACCGGAGTGCGAAGGTGGAGTGGCCAGCTTGGCCGTGCCAATGTCGGCGTGCTCGTCGCCCATTGGGGGTGACCACGGCGGGCCAGGGAGAGGGAGTGTGAGAGGGAAGCCCAGGTGTTGTCTAGGGGGTGTAGAGGGTTGCAGCAGGCGTCGATGACACGCTGAATTCGCGGCACGAGCTGCAGAGCGAACGGGGGAAAAGCTTGTCCGCGTCTGGGTGACCACGGGCGAGATGGGACCTAAGGGTGGCCTAGGTAGATAGGGGAGGGAACAGGAGGGGTTGCTAGGGTGATAGAGAGGACAGAGCAGCACCTCCAGGACAAGCAGGTCGAGCCAAAAGAAAAAGGGAGAGGAAGATCTCTCCCCTCTCCACATGCACGGGCTCACACGTTTTTGTCCAAGAGAGGGAGAGAGAGGAGTCGACCTGGGCCAGGGAGAGTGCAGGAGGGGTGCACGGTGGTGGTGTGCACCTAGCCATTCGTTTGGAAGTGCTGGTAGTGGAGAGGGAGTGAGAAGGACGAAAATTGGGGAGAGATGGTGAGCATGGCCGGCATGGCCACTCCCTCCTTTTCTATTTCCTTTGAAATTTTAATAAGCACTCCTAAGCATGATCTAGGGAAGAGTTAGGTCAGAAATATGATGATCCAAAAGTGTACTTGTTTGTAGAATTTTCAGATTTTCTATTTGAGGGAAGGTGGGAAAGTTTTGAAGGGGAGAGATTTGGGGAGAGGCATGATCTTCCAAGATCATTATCACATGATAATGATCAAAATGATCTAAGGTGTCTACAAGGGTTAATTAATAAAACAAGCTTTGGGAAAGGGTGACATATAAGAAGAGAGGGTTTGAGGTTTTTGTGAAGAATAGAAATCTTGATCACACAAATAAATAGAGAGAGAGGGGTGAGATGCTCCAAGGGTTTGTGCCATGATTAAGCTAATTAAAACTAGAATTAAAAAGGGACCACATGATGAAAAGGGTTTTAGGGTTTTGGAGATTCACACACAAATGTAATTTCCACTAGTGACAAAGACACACATCCAACAATCAAATGCAAGATCAACTATGTGCATGCAAATTTTTAAGATAGAAAAAGTTTTTGTTGGCCCAAAAATTTGTATTCCAAAATTTAAATCAATGAACAAAAGTTGGGTTGTTACAGGCCCTTTCCTTGACATCATCCGACCATTACTGTAGTGGTAAGCTGCTTGCTCCTTGACCCAAGAGATCCCTGGTTCAAATCTCAGTTTTGGCTAATTTAAGCCATCATTTTTGGTCTCTTGTTCCTTGATTCAGATCCGGCGCTTGATGGGCCGCGGCCCAGATCTTCTCACCAGCCCCCAGCTTCGCGCGTCCAGGAACATTTTGTCGCTCAGGCAGGCCTAGTTCTGGCCCATGACAACGCAGGTCCAGCCCAGTCAATCCCCTACATATTTCTTTTCTTTTTGCAAAACTTGTAAAATTCATATCTTCCAAAATATAACTCGAAATAAAATGTGTTCTATATGAAAATTGATCAGAAAAATGTCTAGAATCTGAATATGCCATTCATGTTTTTAACTTGTTACAATCTTGGTCAAATGTAATGGGCATAAAAATTCAAAAAATGAAAAAAAAATGAAAAACCAAAGCACATAGTCTTCTTATGTCATACAGTAAGCATTCAAGTTGATAAACTAGATCTAGACATATATGAACCAGAAAAATCATGTATCTACCCTAACCCTAAACTTTGTCTTATGAAGTCAAGCATGAAGAGAAGTGGTTTTTGGTTTCAAACATAGAAATTTTAAAAACCTCCCAAGTGCTTCATTTTGGAGTGACTAAAAAGGATACAGGCTTACTTTTTCATATTCATGTTTTAAACTTGTTTACCTCTTGGACAAACCTAGGATTTGACCAAGATTCAAATGGGCATAAAAAATCAAAAAAAATCAATAAAATAAAAAATGAAAGCACATAGTCTTCTTATGTCACACAGTAAGAATTCAAGTTGATAAACAAGATCTAGACATATTGAACCAGAAAAATCATGTATCTACCCCTAACCCTAAACTTTGTCTTATGAAGTCAAGCATGAAGAGAAGTGGTTTTTGGTTTCAAACATATATAGAAATTTCAAAAACCTCCAAAAGCTTCATTTTGGAGTGACTAAGAAGGATCGATACATGCTTACTTTATCATATTCATGTTTTTAACTTGATTAAATCTTGGTCAAACCGTTGACCAAAATTCAAATGGGCATAAAAAATCATAAAATTCAAAAAAATGAAAAACCAAAGCACATAGTGTTCTTATGTCATATAGTAAGAACATTCAAGTCGATAAACAAGGTCTACACATATTCAAACCAGAAAAATCATGTATCTACCCCTAACCCTAAACTCTATCTTATGAAGTCAAGCATGAAGAGAAGTGCTATTGGGTTTCAAACATGGAAATTTCAAATTACTCCCACGAGCTTCATTTTGGAGTGACTAAGAAGGATCGATACATGCTTAAATTTTCATATTCATGTTTTAAACTTGTTTCAATCTTGGTCAAACCAAGGATTTGATCAAAATTCAAAAAGTCCAAAAAAAAAAACCAAAGCACATAGTCTTCTTATGTCATACACTAAGCATTCAAGTTGATAAACAAGATCTAGACATATTTGAACCAGAAAAATCATGTATCTACCCCCTAACCCTAAACTTTGTCTTACGAAGTCAGGAATGAAGAGAAGTTGTTTTTGGTTTCAAACATAGAAATTTTAAAAACCTCCCAAGTGCTTCATTTTGGAGTGACTAAGAAGGATACTAGCTTAATTTTTCATATTCATGTTTTAAACTTGTTTACCACTTGGTCAAAGCTAGGATTTGACCAAGTTTCAAATGGGCATAAAAATTCAAAAAAAAAATAAAAAAAATTGAAAGAACATAGTCTTGTCATACAGTAAGCATTCAAGTTGATAAACAAGATCTAGACATATTCAAACCAGAAAAATCATGTATCTACCCCCTAACCATAAAATCTATCTTATGAAGTCAAGCATGAAGAGAAGTGGGATTTGGGTTTCAAACATGGAAATTTCAAAATACTCCCTCGAGCTTCATTTTGGAGTGACTAAGAAGGATCGGTACATGCTTACTTTTTCTTATTCATGTTTTTAACTTGTTTCAATCTTGGTCAAACCTAGGATTTGACCAAAATTCAAATGGTCATAAAAATTCAAAAATCAAAAAAAATGAAAAACCAAAGCACATAGTCTTCTTATGTCATAAAATAAGCATTCAAGTTGATAAACAGGATCTAGAAATATTTGAACCAGAAAAATCATGTATCTACCCCCTAACCCTAAACTTTGTCTTACGAAGTGAAGCATGAAGAGAAGTTGTTTTTGGTTTCAAATATAGAAATTTTAAAAACCTCCCAAGTGCTTCATTTTGGAGTGACTAAGAAGGATACATATGCTTACTTTTTCATATTCATGTTTTAAACTTGTTTACCTCTTGGTCAAACCTAGGATTTGACCAAGATTTAAATGGGCATAAAAATACAAAAAAAAAAAAAACGAAAGAACATAATCTTGACATACAGTAAGCATTCAAGTTGATAAACAAGATCTAGACATATTCAAACCAGAAAAATCATGTATCTACCCCTAACCATAAACTCTATCTTATGAAGTCAAGCATGAAGAGAAGTGGTATTGGATTTCAAACATGGAAATTTCAAAATACTCCCTCGAGCTTCATTTTGGAGGGACTAAGAAGGATCGATACATGCTTACTTTTTCATATTCATGGTTTTAACTTGTTTCAATCTTGGTCAAACCTAGGATTTGACCAAAATTCAAAAGGGCATAAAAATTCAAAAAAATCAAAAAAAATGAAAAACCAAAGCAAATAGTCTTCTTATGTCATACAGTAAGCATTCAAGTTGATAAACAAGATCTACACATATTTGAACCAGAAAAATCATGTATCTACCCCCTAACACTAAACTTTGTCTTATGAAATCAAGCATGAAGAGAAGTGGTTTTTGGTTTCAAACGTAGAAATTTTAAAAACCTCCCAAGTGCTTCATGTTTTAAACTTGTTTACCTCTTGGTCAAACCTATGATTTGACCAAGATTCAAATGGACATATAAATTCAAAAAAAATCAAAAAAAAAAACAAAAGCACATAGTCTTGTCATACAGTAAGCATTCAAGTTGATAAACAAGATTTAGACATATTCAAACCAGAAAAATCATGTATCTACCCCTAACCCTAAACTTTGTCTTATGAATTCAAGCATGAAGAGAAATGGGTTTTGGGTTTAAACATGGAAATTTCAAAAACCTCCCAAAAGCTTCATTTTGGAGTGACTAAGAAGGATCGATAGGAAACTTTGTAATAATACAATATAATAATCACCTGAGTTATAAGAGCAACATGTCTGTCACTTACGTGTGGTTCCCATGAGTGAGGTCCCACACCCTTAAGTGAGCACAAGTTACGTGCGGTAGGTACGCAAACTCCCAGCCATATTCTTTGTCAAGAGAAGACGCATCAGGATGCGTATCTTTGTTTAAAAAAAGGATGTGTATCGGAAGTCTCTGGGCCCTTCAGGATCCTTTGGTTGTCCCTCTCACCAAAAAAAACATCTCCCTCATTCTCGGCGTCGCTTGCTCGCTCGCTCGCACCTCCTGCGCACTGAGAAACCCTGCACAACAGTCAACATCATCACCGGAAAAAGGGGAGACACCATAAATAAGAGGGGCCCCGTGACTGCTCTCCCTTCGTCTCCTCCCGTGCGATCTCTCTTCCTCCGAGTTTCACTGGACGGGCAAACACATGTGCTGCCTAGTAATAATAATAAAAACGTAAAAAATGGACCTACGAATCTATGATTAAATAAGTTAAACTAGGGTTTTGCCCAGTACTACGGATCAATTTCAAAAAATCCAACTACGGGGTTCGATTTTGGCATGCAAATATAAAATTAAATAATCTGAACCCTTTTCATAGCTAGATGCTTACTCCATCCGTTAGAAAATAGTCTTCTTATGTCATATATTAAGCATTCAAGTTGATAAACAAGGTCTAGACATATTCAAACCAGAAAAATCATGTATCTACCCCTAACTCTAAACTTTATCTTATGAAGTCAAGCATGAAGAGAAATGGTATTGGGTTTCAAACATGGAAATTTCAAAATACTCCCACGAGCTTCATTTTGGAGTGACTAAGAAGGATGGATACATGCTTACTTTTTCATATTCATGTTTTTAACTTGTTAAATCTTGGTCAAACTTAGGATTTGACCAAAATTGAAATGTGCATCAAAATTCAAAAATGAATAAAAAAATAAAAAACCAAAACACATAGTCTTCTTATGTCACAGAGTAAGCATTCAAGTTGATAAACAAGATCTAGACATATTCAAACAAGAAAAATCATGTATCTACCCCTAACCCTAAACTCTGTCTTATGAAGTCAAGCATGAAGAGAAGTGGTTTTTGGTTTCAAACATAGAAATTTTAAAAACCTAGCTACTATACCAATAGCTTCATTTTGAAGTGACTAAGAAGGATACGGGCTTACTTTTTCATATTCATGTTTTAAACTTATTTAACTCTTGGTCAAACCTAGGATTTGACCAAGATTCAAATGGGCATAAAAATAAAAAAATCAAAGCACATAGTCTTCGATCTTATGTCCTATAGTAAGCATTCAAGTTGATAAACAAGATCTAGATATATTCGAACCAGAATAATCATGTATCTACCCCTAATTAACCCTAAACTCTATCTTATGAAGTCAAGCATGCATGAAGCGAAGTGGGATTTGGTTTCAAACATAACAATTTTAAAAACCTCACAAGAGCTTCATTTTGGAGTGACTAAGAAGGATACAGGCTTACTTTTTCATATTCATGTTTTAAACTTGTTAACTCTTGGTCAAAACGTTGACCAAAATTCTAATGGGCATAAAAAATCAAAAAAAATGAAAAACCAAAGCACATAGTCTTATTATGTCATATAGTAAGAACATTCAAGTCGATAAACAAGGTCTAGACATATTCAAACCAGAAAAATCATGTATCTACCCCTAACCCTAAACTCTATCTTATTAAGTCAAGCATGAAGAGATGTGGTATTGGGTTTCAAACATGGAAATTTCAAAAATACTCCCACGAGCTTCATTTTGGAGTGACTAAGAAGGATCGATACATGCTTACTTTTTCATATTCATGTTTTTAACTTGTTTCAATCTTAGTCAAACCAAGGATTTGACCAAAATTCAAATGGGCATAAAAATTCAAAAAATCAAAAAAATGAAAGACCAAAGCACATTGTCTTCTTATGTCATACAGTAAGCATTCAAGTTGATAAACAAGATCTAGAAATATTTGAACCAGAAAAATCATGTATCTACCCCCTAACCCTAAACTTTGTCTTACGAAGTCAAGCATGAAGAGAAGTTGCTTTTGGTTTCAAACATAGAAATTTAAAAACCTCCCAAGTGCTTCATTTTGGAGTGACTAAGAAGGATACATGCTTACTTTTTCATATTCATGTTTTAAACTTGTTTACCTCTTGGTCAAACCTAGGATTTGACCAAGATTCAAATGGGCATAAAAATACAAAAAAAATAAAAAAACGAAAGAACATATTCTTGTCATACAGTAAGCATTCGAGTTGATAAACAAGATCTAGACATATTCAAACCAGAAAAATCATGTATCTAACCCCTAACCATAAACTTTATCTTATGAAGTGATGTGGACATGAATACCTCGGATACGACCAAATATGATACACGCATATATATTTATCAGGTGATTTCTAGTACTACATTCAAAATATATTATTCTATTATTAGAAGCAAAATTACTACATCTGTATTTTTAATATGCAGAAATAAAAGAGATACGTACAAACCTCGCGTGAAAATGCGAGATGGAGTCGAAAAGATATTCGGGACAAGAGAAGCCTGCGTAGCAGATCAATTGATGCATGAGTTTGTGTGGACTTCATCCAATTCAAGTCAAAGAAAAGGCAGCTGTGTGCATGCCACATGCATGTTCCTAGAGGCTTTATGCACACGCATGGGAAGTGGGCCTGGGGTCAACATGAATGGCAGCCGATGGCCTACATGCATGCATAATGGTGCATACAACAATGCGACCTTGGGCTGGACTTTGGCGTTAAGAACCAAGTCGTCCAGGTGCAACGTGAAGGCCCAAACAACCAGATCTTCATCGTCCGCGATGGACGTGCAGGCGGCACAGCCTTACGTCTCCAATAAATAGTCAGCCGCCATGTAGGTTAAAACTCGGATTTTGATTAGATTAAAAGTTAGCCATTGCTGCAACTCTCGTGTACTTCTTTTGAGGCCAACGTCCAGAACAAGACCGACTATTCGGAATCCCACCTTTTCAATAAAGCTTTCATCTATATCCGCAATATTCTGATTGCATTATTAGTTCTTACTTGTTCTCGATTTCAGGTAGGAATTAAGACCCTCGCTGGTCAGGCTGATCGTGCATCCGCAAGATCAGTAACTCCCGGAGATTGTCCTAGCGATTGCATTGGCGCACGAGCTTTGCACGTGTAGTCGGATCGTCAAGCACGAACTCCACCAACAAATCGACGCTATCTTACTCTCATCGAAAGATCGGCCACCTTTGCCCTACCATGAAGTCAAGCTTGAAGAGAAGTGGTATTGGATTTCAAACATGGAAATTTCAAAATACTCCCTCGAGCTTCATTTTGGAGTAACTAAGAAGGATCGATACATGCTTACTTTTTCATATTGCTTTTTTTAACTTGTTTCAATCTTGGTCAAACCTAGGATTTGACCAAAATTCAAATGGGCATAAAAATTCAAAAAAATAAAAAAATGAAAAACCAAAGCAAATAGTCTTCTTATGTCATACAGTAAGCATTCAAGTTGATAAACAAGATCTAGACATATTTGAACCAGAAAAATCATGTATCTACCCCCTAACCCTAAACTCTGTCTTATGAAGTCAAGCATGAAGAGAAGTGGTTTTTGGTTTCAAACATAGAAATTTTAAAAACATCCCAAGTGCTTCATTTTGGAGTGACTAAGAAAAATACAAGCTTACTTTTTCATATTCATGTTTTAAACATGTTTACCTCTTGGTTAAACCTAGGATTTGACCAAGATTCAAATGGGCATAAAAATAAAAAAAAAAAAAATAAAAAACGAAAGCACATAGTCTTGTCATACAGTAAGCATTCAAGTTGATAAACAAGATTTAGACATATTCAAACCAGAAAAATCATGTATCTACCCCTAACCCTAAACTTTGTCTTATGAATTCAAGCATGAAGAGAAGTGGGTTTTGTGTTTGAAACATGGAAATTTCAAAAACCTCCCAAAAGCTTCATTTTGGAGTGACTAAGAAGGATCCACAGGAAACTTTGTAATAATACATTATAATAATCACCCGAGTTATTAGAGCAACATGTCTGTCAGTTACGTGTGGTTGCCATGCGTGAGGTCCCACACTTCAGTGAGCACAAGTCACGTGCGGTAGGTACGCAAACTCCCAGCCATCTTCTTTGTCAAGAGACGACGCATCAGGATGCGTATCTTTGTTCAAAAAAAAGGATGCGTATCGGAAGTCTCTGGGTCCTTCAGGATCCTTCGGTTGTCCCTCTCACAAAATAAAAAAACATCTCTCTCATTCTTGGCCTCGCTCGCTCGCACCTCCTGCGCACTGAGAAACCCTGCAGTCAACATCATCACCGAAAAAAGGGGAGACACCATAAAAGAGGGGCCCCATGACTGCTCTCCCTTCGTCTCCTCCCGTGCGATCTCTCTTCCTCCGAGTTTCACTGGACGAGCAAACACATGTGCTACCTAGTAATAATGAAAAAAAAATGGACCTACGAATCTATGATTAAATAAGTTAAACTAGGGTTTTGCCCAGTAGTACGGATCAATTTCAAACAATCCAACTACGGGGTTCGATTTTGGCCTGCTAATATAAAATTAAATAATCTGAACTAGTATTCCTCTAAAAAAATCATTTTGGTATGCATTGTTTGGTACTTTTCATAGCTAGAGTGCTTACTCCATCCGTTAGCAAATAGTCTTCTTATGCCATATATTAAGCATTCAAGTTGATAAAAAAGGTCTAGACATATGCAAACAAGAAAAATCATGTATGTACCCCCTAACCCTAAACTATATCTTATGAAGTCAAGCATGAAGAGAAATGGTATTGGGTTTCAAACATGGAAATTTCAAAATACTCCCACGAGCTTCATTCTGGAGTGACTAGGAAGGATCGATACATGCTTACTTTTTCATATTCATTTTTTTTACTTGTTTCAATCTTGGTCAAACCAAGGATTTGACCAAAATTCAAATGGGCATAAAAATTCAAAAACAAAAAAAAACCAAAGCACATAGTCTTCTTATGTCATACAATAAGCATTCAAGTTAATAAACAAGATCTAGACATATTTGAACCAGAAAAATCATGTATCTACCCCCTAACCCTAAACTTTGTCTTACGAAGTCAAGCATGAAGAGAAGTTATTTTTGGTTTCCAACATAGAATTTTAAAAACCTCCCAAGTGCTTCATTTTGGAGTGGCTAAGAAGGATACATGCTTACCTTTTCATATTCATGTTTTAAACTTGTTTACCTATTGGTCAAACCTAGGATTTGACCAAGATTCAAATGGGCATAAAAATACAAAAAAAATACAAAAAAAAAATGAAAGACCATAATCTTGTCATACAGTAAGCATTCAAGTTGATAAACAAGATCTAGACATATTCAAACCAGAAAAATCAAGTATCTACCCCCTAACCATAAACTTTATCTTATGAAGTCAAGCATGAAGAGAAGTGGTATTGGATTTCAAACATGGAAATTTCAAAATACTCCCTCGAGCTTCATTTTGGAGTGTCTAAGAAGGATCGATACATGCTTAATTTTTCATATTCATGTTTTTAACTTGTTTCAATCTTGGTCAAACCTAGGATTTGACCAAAATTCAAATGGGCATAAAAATACAAAAAAAAATAAAAATGAAAGAACATAATCTTATCATACAGTAAGCATTCAAGTTGATAAACAAAATCTAGACATATTCAAACCAGAAAAATCATGTATCTACCCCTTAACCATAAACTCTATCTTATGAAGTCAAGCATGAAGAGAAGTGGTATTGGATTTCAGACATGGAAATTTCAAAATACTCCCTCGAGCTTCATTTTGGAGTGACTAAGAAGGATCGATACATGCTAACTTTTTCATATTCGTGTTTTTAACTTGTTTCAATCTTCTCAAACCTAGGATTTGACCAAAATTCAAATGGGCATAAATATTCAAAAAAATCAAAAAATGAAAAACCAGATCTAGACATATTTAAACCAGAAAAATCATGTATTTACCCCTAACCCTAAACTTTGTCTTATGAAGTCAAGCATGAAGAGAAGTGGTTTTTGGTTTCAAAGGAGTGACTAAGAAGGATACATGCTTACTTTTTCATATTCATGTTTTAAACTTGTTTACCTCTTGGTTAATCCTAGGATTTGACCAAGATTCAAATGGGCATAAAAATTCAAAAAAATAAAAAAATAAAAAACGAAAGCACATAGTCTTGTCATACAGTAAGCATTCAAGTTGATAAACAAGATTTAGACATATTCAAACCAGAAAAATCATGTATCTACCCCCTAACCTAAACTTTGTGAATTCAAGCATGAAGAGAAGTGGGTTTTGGGTTTGAAACATGGAAATTTCAAACACCTACCAAAAGCTTCATTTTGGAGTGACTAAGAAGGATCCATAGGAAACTTTGTAATAATACAGTATAATAATAACCCTAGTTATTAGAGCAACATGTCTGTCACTTACGTGTGGTTCCCATGCGTGAGGTCTGTGACGCCCCGGAACCGGTACCATGAGGATTCCAGCGATCCCGCCGAGATCCGCATGATATCGATTCAGAGACGCCCTCCAACACGACGTGCGCGAAGAATCACACACGTGATGCCAGAGGAATTAACACGAGCGGTAACATTACAACAGGATTACAATAGAGCCCACAAGAGACATATATTACAACAACGACTCCAACGAGTCAAGATACAAATAGATACATACAAAGATTCCAAATCATACAGAAGATCAAATACGTCCGAGTACGGACAAGATACAAATTGGACTAAGAGTCCTGAAGATAACCGTGGCGTCCATAACCCTGCCCAGGCCAAGCCGGAAGGGTAACCTTGCTAACGTCATCACCTCGTACCTGTCAAAGTCGGGCCATCGGTTGCCGACAAAGGGGGAGGAGACAAAAAGAAAGGAAGGCGAGGGTAAGTACCATTGGCACGTACTTGCGAGACAAGACCAGCTATGCTCGCTGGTGGGCGGTATAAACTTCACCCGGCTATATGTGGAGTTTAGCGGCAGCAAAGCTACTATCCAATAGAGACACGCTACAACATCCGTCTACGCAGAGAAGATAAGAGAGCGCACAAGGTAACAGTTCTATACTCTGCAAACATAACACAGCCGATGCGATCCCCCTTCGCCAAGAGGTATTGCAAAGGCACACACACTTTTGAAAGGGTTTTATTAGCAAATTATTAACAACAGGAAAATAAGGTGTAAGTTGTTCTATGATCAAGCTATACAATTCCAAGTCGTCCATAACCGCGGACACGGCTTATCGATAAGATGTACACCCTGCAGGGGTTGCCCAAATGTAACCATACGCATGCTCGACCCGCTTCTTACAGGCGATGTCTCACAACAAGACCGTTCCCAGTTCAACAAGAAAGTCTAGGGGGGCCACCCAACTAAGCTACCCGTGACGAAGTCCGGCCGTACTCCGAGACGGACCCAGAGGTTGCGTAGGCGTCTAGGCGGGCACTAACGGCCAAGCACTAGATAAGTCGTCTAGCAATTATGCAGTGCAGTACAGAATATAAACACCCGAAGGCAACAGAAGTAAACACCCGAAGGCAACAGTATATAAACATGCATGCGCCAAATAAAACCAAGGTCGTGGCCCCCTTTTCAACTGACTTGAGAAAAGGTAATGGGTGAGGGGGGTCCCAGTGAATCCCCACGCATGGGTAGAGCGCTCAGTCTCGGAACAGATAACAAGAACTCGGGTCCTAGGGGACATTAGCGAGTCAAAGTTCCGATGCTTTCGCAAAGGGGCTCACAGATGCCTCTGCTTACAATTTTAGTTGTTAACAATTAAGTAAAGTGTGAATATCTCCAAAAAAGATATAGCATGTGATAACCTCCCAACAAGATATCCCGAATATTTTGAGATATCGACAAAACCCTAAACTCGCCTACGACTCGCAAAGCTGGCAAACAACAAACAATAGGTAGGGCGAGGAGGTGTATCTCGGACATATAGGTAACAGGTGGATAGGACACGTGACACAACAGAATCGCAACATAAGGATAGCAATAGATCAAAAGAGCATGTAAAAGTAAAATAGGTGAAGGGGTGGGCTCGCCTGTGAAAGGTTGCAGAAGAACTTGTTGGAGAACTCGTCGTATCTCACAACACCACTTCGCGTTCCTATCCGAGAAGAAGCAAAAGCTGGAAGCACACAACGCATGCAAGTCTTACTACTACGGATAAAGAAGATCCAGCATGATCAAGATGATATGCATGACATGGCAATTATGATGCAATGCAACTTATCCAATTAAGCGGGATCGGAACCCCGGACAAACAAATTAGGTTGGAGTTGCATTTCGACCGACAAAGTTAAGGGTTGATTAGCATGGCAAAACATGGCAAGGGTGCACTACTTCAATATTAAACGGAGCGGGGAAAACCTTATGTGGATATCCGAAATACTCCGCATATATGTGAGGTGAATATGCAAAACTATCAACGCGCGACATGATGCGAGATGCAAACAAGCATATGGATGGCATATTCATGTTCTTCATATTTTTCTGATCAATTTTCATATAGAACACTTTTTATTTCGAAATACGGTTTAAGAGATATGATTTATACGAGATATACACATTTTCTGAAATTCTGGAAAACAGAGAAAAAGGAAAAAGCTTTTCTCACCCAAGCGCAGACTAGCCTGAGCGGCTGACACGCGGGCCGGAAGGAGCTGACGAGGCAGGAGGAAGCAGAGGTGGCGTTGGGGTAGCTGACGGGCGGGGCCCACTATCAGATCTGGAAAAAAAACAAAAACGGATGACGTTTTGCCTCTAAAGAGATCCGAACTCGAGTCTCACGGATCAAGGACCAAGGAACGGACCATCTTAGCTGATTGTGGATCAGTGAACAGTAACAGGCACGCGACGACATGAAGCATCACGGAACAGACTTGGACGAAGAGCAGAACCCGACGCAGTCGACCATGGATTTGTCAAAGCAGGGACGGCGAGAAACGGGGAACTAGCCCACGCGTCGCGCCTCGCCGCGAGGAACCAGTAGGTGGCGGCGCGCTGTCCAGGGACTCACCGGAGCATCACCGGCGGCGGCATCTGCGGGCAAAAACAGCGGCCAACGCCGGCTGAGAGTCTGATAGCGGGAGGAGGACGAGGAAGAAGGCTAGGAGGCGCGAAAACTCACCAGGAAGGAGATGGTGACGTCGGTTTGGCCGGGGGAGAACAGAGGCGGCCGGAAACAGAGCAAAACGCCGGCAGTCGTTGGAGACGTCGTGGACGAATTCGTCGCGTACAGACTCTTCCGAGCCGATTCCTCGCGCCAGGAGACGCGCGACGATGGAGCGCTTCGAACGGTAGCGGCGACGCTGCTTGGGGCGGACGGAGATGGCCGGATGGTGGTGAACTGCGGTGGTGGTGCTCGGTAGGAGAAAACCTCTTTGTCTCGTTTCCGTGGAGAAGGGAAAAGAAGGTGAGGAGCAGGTGAGATTGGAGTTGCGTGGAGTAGCGACCTCCACGTTCAGAGATAAAGCAGAGACGGGTAGACTCACGCGCCCGGCGTGGAGGTGGGAAGGAGGACCACTGCGCTGCTGTCGTTGTCCAGGACGGTGGCATGAAGAGCGTGAGGGAAAAAGAGAAGGGAACGGGGAGGAGACCGAGTCAAATGAAGAACAGGTACGCCAGGGTGGGCTGACTTGGGCCAGAGGAGAAGAGAGGGACCAGGCGAGGGTTAGGGTTTGGTTTCGTTTTTTTTTAATTTATTTAATTTTTGTCTCTTGTTCAAATCAGATTTGAAAACCCTTTTTAAAAACCATACCAAAGCAAAGCAAAACCAGATTTTATATTATATACGAAAATATTTGAAATAGTTTTATTTATTAATATAGTTTTGATTGTAGGGTTTTGTTAAAGAATAGAAGAGAGGAGGTTTATTATAAAAACCTTATGGGAGGGTAAAATAAAATAAGAAGGGTTTATAAAATAATTTTATTTTGGCAAAACATGGATGCTATGATGCATATGCCATGATGAACTTGGAACGACACGGAAAAACAAGCAACGGAGAAAAATCTAATATTGGGGTTTTTCCGGGTCGTTACAAACGACACCACTAACAAGGAACCTCGCCCCGAGGTTCCACGTCAAGCAAAGGGGAAGTTGGTTAAACTATCGAGTCTTCTCGTACCATGTCGAAAAACACCCGACCTCTAGGTGGAACCTTCTTTTGACGAAGTGTTGATCTTCTCGACACCACTAACAAGAGTTCTTGCTCCACGTAGATCGGCGACACCACTAACAAGAGGTCGTTGTTCCGCAGTTGATGACGCGCTATCGTTGAGACCTCCGAAGATCGAACCTAATAGGTGAGGGGCATAGATCGTCCAACCCACGTCGGAACCTAAGACTCGGAGAAAATCGGATAAGAGAGAAGACTCAAAACT
Organism: Lolium multiflorum; assembly: GCA_030979885.1. Lineage (NCBI taxonomy): Eukaryota > Viridiplantae > Streptophyta > Magnoliopsida > Poales > Poaceae > Lolium > Lolium multiflorum. Next base: position 166,984,765 of record CM061753.1, on the reverse strand, counting down.
CGCATAGGTAAGAAGAGAAAGAATAGGGGTAAGGAGAAAAATCAGAGCTAATCAGATATATCCAACGAATTTTCAGAAAATAGGTTTTGACACTCTAACTCAACGACCGTTGGCAAGGCTATCCTACAGGCTGGACTAGTGGGGTACCGCAACCTGAGCTCGATACCAACTTGTGACGCCCGGAACCGGTACCATGAGGATTCCAGCGATCCCGCCGAGATCCGCATGATATCGATTCAGAGACGCCCTCCAACACGACGTGCGCGAAGAATCACACACGTGATGCCAGAGGAATTAACACGAGCGGTAACATTACAACAGGATTACAATAGAGCCCACAAGAGACATATATTACAACAACGACTCCAACGAGTCAAGATACAAATAGATACATACAAAGATTCCAAATCATACAGAAGATCAAATACGTCCGAGTACGGACAAGATACAAATTGGACTAAGAGTCCTGAAGATAACCAGTGGCGTCCATAACCCTGCCCAGGCCAAGCCGGAAGGGTAACCTTGCTAACGTCATCACCTCGTACCTGTCAAAGTCGGGCCATCGGTTGCCGACAAAAGGGGGAGGAGACAAAAAGAAAGGAAGGCGAGGGTAAGTACCATTGGCACGTACTTGCGAGACAAGACCAGCTATGCTCGCTGGTGGGCGGTATAAACTTCACCCGGCTATATGTGGAGTTTAGCGGCAGCAAAGCTACTATCCAATAGAGACACGCTACAACATCCGTCTACGCAGAGAAGATAAGAGAGCGCACAAGGTAACAGTTCTATACTCTGCAAACATAACACAGCCGATGCGATCCCCCTTCGCCAAGAGGTATTGCAAAGGCACACACACTTTTGAAAGGGTTTTATTAGCAAATTATTAACAACAGGAAAATAAGGTGTAAGTTGTTCTATGATCAAGCTATACAATTCCAAGTCGTCCATAACCGCGGACACGGCTTATCGATAAGATGTACACCCTGCAGGGGTTGCCCAAATGTAACCATACGCATGCTCGACCCGCTTCTTACAGGCGATGTCTCACAACAAGACCGTTCCCAGTTCAACAAGAAAGTCTAGGGGGCCACCCAACTAAGCTACCCGTGACGAAGTCCGGCCGTACTCCGAGACGGACCCAGAGGTTGCGTAGGCGTCTAGGCGGGCACTAACGGCCAAGCACTAGATAAGTCGTCTAGCAATTATGCAGTGCAGTACAGAATATAAACACCCGAAGGCAACAGGAAGTAAACACCCGAAGGCAACAGTATATAAACATGCATGCGCCAAATAAAACCAAGGTCGTGGCCCCCTTTTCAACTGACTTGAGAAAAGGTAATGGGTGAGGGGGGTCCCAGTGAATCCCCACGCATGGGTAGAGCGCTCAGTCTCGGAACAGATAACAAGAACTCGGGTCCTAGGGGACATTAGCGAGTCAAAGTTCCGATGCTTTCGCAAAGGGGCTCACAGATGCCTCTGCTTACAATTTTAGTTGTTAACAATTAAGTAAAGTGTGAATATCTCCAAAAAAGATATAGCATGTGATAACCTCCCAACAAGATATCCCGAATATTTTGAGATATCGACAAAACCCTAAACTCGCCTACGACTCGCAAAGCTGGCAAACAACAAACAATAGGTAGGGCGAGGAGGTGTATCTCGGACATATAGGTAACAGGTGGATAGGACACGTGACACAACAGAATCGCAACATAAGGATAGCAATAGATCAAAAGAGCATGTAAAAGTAAAATAGGTGAAGGGGTGGGCTCGCCTGTGAAAGGTTGCAGAAGAACTTGTTGGAGAACTCGTCGTATCTCACAACACCACTTCGCGTTCCTATCCGAGAAGAAGCAAAAGCTGGAAGCACACAACGCATGCAAGTCTTACTACTACGGATAAAGAAGATCCAGCATGATCAAGATGATATGCATGACATGGCAATTATGATGCAATGCAACTTATCCAATTAAGCGGGATCGGAACCCCGGACAAACAAATTAGGTTGGAGTTGCATTTCGACCGACAAAGTTAAGGGTTGATTAGCATGGCAAAACATGGCAAGGGTGCACTACTTCAATATTAAACGGAGCGGGGAAAACCTTATGTGGATATCCGAAATACTCCGCATATATGTGAGGTGAATATGCAAAACTATCAACGCGCGACATGATGCGAGATGCAAACAAGCATATGGATGGCATATTCATGTTCTTCATATTTTTCTGATCAATTTTCATATAGAACACTTTTTATTTCGAAATACGGTTTAAGAGATATGATTTATACGAGATATACACATTTTCTGAAATTCTGGAAAACAGAGAAAAAGGAAAAAGCTTTTCTCACCCAAGCGCAGACTAGCCTGAGCGGCTGACACGCGGGCCGGAAGGAGCTGACGAGGCAGGAGGAAGCAGAGGTGGCGTTGGGGTAGCTGACGGGCGGGGCCCACTATCAGATCTGGAAAAAAAACAAAAACGGATGACGTTTTGCCTCTAAAGAGATCCGAACTCGAGTCTCACGGATCAAGGACCAAGGAACGGACCATCTTAGCTGATTGTGGATCAGTGAACAGTAACAGGCACGCGACGACATGAAGCATCACGGAACAGACTTGGACGAAGAGCAGAACCCGACGCAGTCGACCATGGATTTGTCAAAGCAGGGACGGCGAGAAACGGGGAACTAGCCCACGCGTCGCGCCTCGCCGCGAGGAACCAGTAGGTGGCGGCGCGCTGTCCAGGGACTCACCGGAGCATCACCGGCGGCGGCATCTGCGGGCAAAAACAGCGGCCAACGCCGGCTGAGAGTCTGATAGCGGGAGGAGGACGAGGAAGAAGGCTAGGAGGCGCGAAAACTCACCAGGAAGGAGATGGTGACGTCGGTTTGGCCGGGGGAGAACAGAGGCGGCCGGAAACAGAGCAAAACGCCGGCAGTCGTTGGAGACGTCGTGGACGAATTCGTCGCGTACAGACTCTTCCGAGCCGATTCCTCGCGCCAGGAGACGCGCGACGATGGAGCGCTTCGAACGGTAGCGGCGACGCTGCTTGGGGCGGACGGAGATGGCCGGATGGTGGTGAACTGCGGTGGTGGTGCTCGGTAGGAGAAAACCTCTTTGTCTCGTTTCCGTGGAGAAGGGAAAAGAAGGTGAGGAGCAGGTGAGATTGGAGTTGCGTGGAGTAGCGACCTCCACGTTCAGAGATAAAGCAGAGACGGGTAGACTCACGCGCCCGGCGTGGAGGTGGGAAGGAGGACCACTGCGCTGCTGTCGTTGTCCAGGACGGTGGCATGAAGAGCGTGAGGGAAAAAGAGAAGGGAACGGGGAGGAGACCGAGTCAAATGAAGAACAGGTACGCCAGGGTGGGCTGACTTGGGCCAGAGGAGAAGAGAGGGACCAGGCGAGGGTTAGGGTTTGGTTTCGTTTTTTTTTAATTTATTTAATTTTTGTCTCTTGTTCAAATCAGATTTGAAAACCCTTTTTAAAAACCATACCAAAGCAAAGCAAAACCAGATTTTATATTATATACGAAAATATTTGAAATAGTTTTATTTATTAATATAGTTTTGATTGTAGGGTTTTGTTAAAGAATAGAAGAGAGGAGGTTTATTATAAAAACCTTATGGGAGGGTAAAATAAAATAAGAAGGGTTTATAAAATAATTTTATTTTGGCAAAACATGGATGCTATGATGCATATGCCATGATGAACTTGGAACGACACGGAAAAACAAGCAACGGAGAAAAATCTAATATTGGGGTTTTTCCGGGTCGTTACAAATGACACCACTAACAAGGAACCTCGCCCCGAGGTTCCACGTCAAGCAAGGGGGAGTTGGTTAAACTATCGAGTCTTCTTGTACCATGTTGACAAACACCCGACCTCGAGGTGGAACCTTCTTTTGACGAAGTGTTGATCTTCTCGACACCACTAACAAGAGTTCTTGCTCCACGTAGATCGGCGACACCACTAACAAGAGGTCGTTGTTCCGCAGTTGATGACGCGCTATCGTTGAGACCTCCGAAGATCGAACCTAATAGGTGAGGGGCATAGATCGTCCAACCCACGTCGGAACCTAAGACTCGGAGAAAATCGGATAAGAGAGAAGACTCAAAACTCGCATAGGTAAGAAGAGAAAGAATAGGGGTAAGGAGAAAAATCAGAGCTAATCAGATATATCCAACGAATTTTCAGAAAATAGGTTTTGACACTCTAACTCAACGACCGTTGGCAAGGCTATCCTACAGGCTGGACTAGTGGGGTACCGTCAACCTGGGCTCTGATACCAACTTGTGACGCCCCGGAACCGGTACCATGAGGATTCCAGCGATCCCGCCGAGATCCGCATGATATCGATTCAGAGACGCCCTCCAACACGACGTGCGCGAAGAATCACACACGTGATGCCAGAGGAATTAACACGAGCGGTAACATTACAACAGGATTACAATAGAGCCCACAAGAGACATATATTACAACAACGACTCCAACGAGTCAAGATACAAATAGATACATACAAAGATTCCAAATCATACAGAAGATCAAATACGTCCGAGTACGGACAAGATACAAATTGGACTAAGAGTCCTGAAGATAACCAGTGGCGCCCATAACCCTGCCCAGGCCAAGCCGGAAGGGTAACCTTGCTAACGTCATCACCTCGTACCTGTCAAAGTCGGGCCATCGGTTGCCGACAAAAGGGGGAGGAGACAAAAAGAAAGGAAGGCGAGGGTAAGTACCATTGGCACGTACTTGCGAGACAAGACCAGCTATGCTCGCTGGTGGGCGGTATAAACTTCACCCGGCTATATGTGGAGTTTAGCGGCAGCAAAGCTACTATCCAATAGAGACACGCTACAACATCCGTCTACTCAGAGAAGATAAGAGAGCGCACAAGGTAACAGTTCTATACTCTGCAAACATAACACAGCCGATGCGATCCCCCTTCGCCAAGAGGTATTGCAAAGGCACACACACTTTTGAAAGGGTTTTATTAGCAAATTATTAACAACAGGAAAATAAGGTGTAAGTTGTTCTATGATCAAGCTATACAATTCCAAGTCGTCCATAACCGCGGACACGGCTTATCGATAAGATGTACACCCTGCAGGGGTTGCCCAAATGTAACCATACGCATGCTCGACCCGCTTCTTACAGGCGATGTCTCACAACAAGACCGTTCCCAGTTCAACAAGAAAGTCTAGGGGGGCCACCCAACTAAGCTACCCGTGACGAAGTCCGGCCGTACTCCGAGACGGACCCAGAGGTTGCGTAGGCGTCTAGGCGGGCACTAACGGCCAAGCACTAGATAAGTCGTCTAGCAATTATGCAGTGCAGTACAGAATATAAACACCCGAAGGCAACAGGAAGTAAACACCCGAAGGCAACAGTATATAAACATGCATGCGCCAAATAAAACCAAGGTCGTGGCCCCCTTTTCAACTGACTTGAGAAAAGGTAATGGGTGAGGGGGTCCCAGTGAATCCCCACGCATGGGTAGAGCGCTCAATCTCGGAACAGATAACAAGAACTCGGGTCCTAGGGGACATTAGCGAGTCAAAGTTCCGATGCTTTCGCAAAGGGGCTCACAGATGCCTCTGCTTACAATTTTAGTTGTTAACAATTAAGTAAAGTGTGAATATCTCCAACAAAAGATATAGCATGTGATAACCTCCCAACAAGATATCCCGAATATTTCGAGATATCGACAAAACCCTAAACTCGCCTACGACTCGCAAAGCTGGCAAACAACAAACAATAGGTAGGGCGAGGAGGTGTATCTCGGACATATAGGTAACAGGTGGATAGGACACGTGACACAACAGAATCGCAACATAAGGATAGCAATAGATCAAAAGAGCATGTAAAAGTAAAATAGGTGAAGGGGTGGGCTCGCCTGTGAAAGGTTGCAGAAGAACTTGTTGGAGAACTCGTCGTATCTCACAACACCACTTCGCGTTCCTATCCGAGAAGAAGCAAAAGCTGGAAGCACACAACGCATGCAAGTCTTACTACTACGGATAAAGAAGATCCAGCATGATCAAGATGATATGCATGACATGGCAATTATGATGCAATGCAACTTATCCAATTAAGCGGGATCGGAACCCCGGACAAACAAATTAGGTTGGAGTTGCATTTCTACCGACAAAGTTAAGGGTTGATTAGCATGGCAAAACATGGCAAGGGTGCACTACTTCAATATTAAACGGAGCGGGGAAAACCTTATGTGGATATCCGAAATACTCCGCATATATGTGAGGTGAATATGCAAAACTATCAACGCGCGACATGATGCGAGATGCAAACAAGCATATGGATGGCATATTCATGTTCTTCATATTTTTCTGATCAATTTTCATATAGAACACTTTTTATTTCGAAATACGGTTTAAGAGATATGATTTATACGAGATATACACATTTTCTGAAATTCTGGAAAACAGAGAAAAAGGAAAAAGCTTTTCTCACCCAAGCGCAGACTAGCCTGAGCGGCTGACACGCGGGCCGGAAGGAGCTGACGAGGCAGGAGGAAGCAGAGGTGGCGTTGGGGTAGCTGACGGGCGGGGCCCACTATCAGATCTGGAAAAAAAACAAAAACGGATGTCGTTTTGCCTCTAATGAGATTCGAACTCGAGTCTCACGGATCAAGGACCAAGGAACGGACCATCTTAGCTGATTGTGGATCAGTGAACAGTAACAGGCACGCGACGACATGAAGCATCACGGAACAGACTTGGACGAAGAGCAAAACCCGACGCAGTCGACCATGGATTTGTCAAAGCAGGGACGGCGAGAAACGGGGAACTAGCCCACGCGTCGCGCCTCGCCGCGAGGAACCAGTAGGTGGCGGCGCGCTGTCCAGGGACTCACCGGAGCATCACCGGCGGCGGCATCTGCGGGCAAAAACAGCGGCCAACGCCGGCTGAGAGTCTGATAGCGGGAGGAGGATGAGGAAGAAGGCTAGGAGGCGCGAAAACTCACCAGGAAGGAGATGGTGACGTCGGTTTGGCCGGGGGAGAACAGAGGCGGCCGGAAACAGAGCAAAACGCCGGCAGTCGTTGGAGACGTCGTGGACGAATTCGTCGCGTACAGACTCTTCCGAGCCGATTCCTCGCGCCAGGAGACGCGCGACGATGGAGCGCTTCGAACGGTAGCGGCGACGCTGCTTGGGGCGGACGGAGATGGCCGGATGGTGGTGAACTGCGGTGGTGGTGCTCGGTAGGAGAAAACCTCTTTGTCTCGTTTCCGTGGAGAAGGGAAAAGAAGGTGAGGAGCAGGTGAGATTGGAGTTGCGTGGAGTAGCGACCTCCACGTTCAGAGATAAAGCAGAGACGGGTAGACTCACGCGCCCGGCGTGGAGGTGGGAAGGAGGACCACTGCGCTGCTGTCGTTGTCCAGGACGGTGGCATGAAGAGCGTGAGGGAAAAAGAGAAGGGAACGGGAAGGAGACCGAGTCAAATGAAGAACAGGTACGCCAGGGTGGGCTGACTTGGGCCAGAGGAGAAGAGAGGGACCAGGCGAGGGTTAGGGTTTGGTTTCGTTTTTTTTTAATTTATTTAATTTTTGTCTCTTGTTCAAATCAGATTTGAAAACCCTTTTTAAAACCATACCAAAGCAAAGCAAAACCAGATTTTATATTATATATGAAAATATTTGAAATAGTTTTATTTATTAATATAGTTTTGATTGTAGGGTTTTGTTAAAGAATAGAAGAGAGGAGGTTTATTATAAAAACCTTATGGGAGGGTAAAATAAAATAAGAAGGGTTTATAAAATAATTTTATTTTGGCAAAACATGGATGCTATGATGCATATGCCATGATGAACTTGGAACGACACGGAAAAACAAGCAACGGAGAAAAATCTAATATTGGGGTTTTTCCGGGTCGTTACAAACGACACTTCAGTGAACAAGTCACGTCGCCATCTTCTTTGTCAAGCGTATCGGTTCAAAAAAAAGAATGCGTATCGGAGTCTCTGGGTCCTTCGATCTTCCTCTCTCCAAAAAAAAAATCTCTGTCATTCTCGCCTCGCTCGCACCTCTAACGAGAAACCCTGCTGTGAGTCAACATCATCACCGGAAAAAGGGGAGACACCATAAAAGAGGGGCCGCGTGACTGCTCTCCCTTCCTCTCCTCCCGTGCGATCTCTCTTCCTCCGAGTTTCCTGGACGGGCAAACACATGTGCTGCCTAGTAATAATAATAAAAACGCCAGGTACGGATCAATTTCAAAAAATCCAACTACGGGGTTCGATTTTGGCCTGCTAATATAAAATTAAATAATCTGAACTAGTATTCCTCTAAAAAAATCATTTTGGTATGCATTGTTTGGTACTTTTCATAGCTAGAGTGCTTACTCCATCCGTTAGCAAATAGTCTTCTTATGTCATATATTAAGCATTCAAGTTGATAAACAAGGTCTAGACATATTCAAACCAGAAAAATCATGTATCAACCCCCTAACCCTAAACTCTATTTTATGAAGTCAAGCATGAAGAGAAATGGTATTGGGTTTCAAACATGGAAATTTCAAAATACTCCCACGAGCTTCATTTTGGAGTGACTAAGAAGGATCGATACATGCTTACTTTTCCATATTCATGTTTTTAACTTGATTAAACCTTGGTCAAACCTAGGATTTGACCAAAATTGAAATGGGCATAAAAATTAAAAAACGAATAAAAAATAAAAAACCAAAGCACATAGTCTTATTATGTCACAGAGTAAGCATTCAAGTTGATAAACAAGATGTAGATATATTCAAACAAGAAAAATCATGTATCTACCCCTAACCCTAAACTATGTCTTATAAAGTAAGCATGAAGAGAAGTGGTTTTTGGTTTCAAACATAGAAATTTTAAAAACCTAGCTACTATACCAAGAGCTTCATTTTGAAGTGACTAAGAAGGATATGGGCTTACTTTTTCATATTCATGTTTTAAACTTGCTTAACTCTTGGTCAAACCTAGGATTTGACCAAGATTCAAATGGGCATAAAAATAAAAAAATCAAAGCACATAGTCTTCGATCTTATGAAATAAAGTAAGCATTCTAGTTTATAAACAAGATCTAGACATATTCGAACCAGAAAAATCATGTATCTACCCCTAATTAACCCTAAACTCTATCTTATGAAATCAAGCATGCATGAAGAGAAGTGGTTTTGGTTTCAAACATAGAAATTTTAAAAACCTCACAAGAGCTTCATTTTGGAGTGACTAAGAAGGATACAGGCTTACTTTTTCATATTCATGTTTTAAACTTGTTTAACTCTTGGTCAAACCATTGACCAAAATTCAAATGGGCATAAAAAAATAAAAAAATAAAAATTGAAAAACCATAGCACATAGTCTTCTTATGTTATATAGTAAGAACATTCAAGTCGATAAACAAGGTCTAGACATATTCTAACCAGAAAAATCATGTATGTACCCCTAACCCTAAACTCTATATTATGAAGTCAAGCATGAAGAGAAGTGGTATTGGGTCTCAAAAATGAAGGTTTCAAAATACTCCCACGAGCTTCATTTTGGAGTGACTAAGAAGGATCGATACATGCTTACTTTTTCATATTCATGTTTTTAACTTGTTTCAATCTTGGCAAACCAAGGATTTGACCAAAATTCAAATGGGCATAAAAATTCAAAAAATCAAAAAAAATGAAAAACCAAAGCACATAGTCTTCTTATGTCATACAGTAAGCATTCAAGTTGATTAACAAGATCTAGACTTATTTGAACCAGAAAAATCATGTATCTACCCCCTAACCATAAACTCTATCTTATCAAGTCAAGCATGAAGAGAAGTGGTATTGGATTTCAAACATGGAAATTTCAAAATACTCCCTCGAGCTTCATTTTGGAGTGACTAAGAAGGATCGATACATGCTTACTTTTTCATATTCAAGTTTTTAACGTGTTTGAATCTTGGTCAAACATAGGATTTGACCAAAACTCAAATGGGCATACAAATTCAAAAAAAATCAAAAAAATGAAAAACCAAAGCAAATAGTCTTCTTATGTCATACAGTAAGCATCCAAGTTGATAAACAAGATCTAGACATATTTGAACCAGAAAAATCATGTATCTACCCTCTAACCGTAAACTTTGTCTTATGAAGTCAAGCATGAAAAGAAGTGGTTTTTTGTTTCAAACATAGAAATTTTAAAAACCTCCCAAGTGCTTCATTTTGGAGTGACTATGAAGGATACAAGCTTACTTTTTCATATTCATGTTTTAAACTTGTTTACCTCTTGGTTTAACCTAGGATTTGACCATGATTCAAATGGGCATAAAAAATTGAAAAAAAAATCAAAAAATAAAAAACGAAAGCACATAGTCTTGTCATACAGTAAGCATTCAAGTTGATAAACAAGATTTAGACATATTCAAACCAGAAAAATCATGTATCTACCCCTAACCCTAAACTTTGTCTTATGAATTCAAGCATGAAGAGAAGTGGGTTTTGGGTTTGAAAAATGGAAATTTTAAAAACCTCCCAAAAGCTTCATTTTGGAGTGACTAAGAAGGATCCATAGGAAACTTTGTATTAATACAGTATAATAATCACCCGAGTTATTAGAGCAACATTTCTGTCACTTACGTGTGGTTCCCATGCGTGAGGTCCCACACTTTAGTGAGCACAAGTCACGTGCAGTAGGTACGCAAACTCCCAGCCATCTTCTTTGTCAAGAGAAGATGCATCAGGATGCGTATCGGAAGTCTCTGGGTCCTTCAGGATCCTTCGGTTGTCCCTCTCACAAAAAACATCTCTCTCATTCTCGGCCTCGCTCGCTCGCACCTCCTGCGCACTCGGGAACCCTGCAAAACAGTCAAGATCATAACCGGAAAAAGGGGAGACACCATAAAAGAGGGGCCCCGTGACTGCTCTCCCTTCGTCTCCTCTCGTGCGATCTCTCTTCCTCCGAGTTTCACTGGACGGGCAAACACATGAGCTGCCTAGTAATAATAATCAAAAAGTAAAAAAATGGACCTACGAATCTATGATTAAATAAGTTAAACTAGGGTTTTGCCCAGTACTACGGATCAATTTCAAAAAATCCAACTACGGGGTTCGATTTTGGCCTGCTAATATAAAATTAAATAATCTGAACTAAAGTAGTACTCCTCTAAAAAAATCGTTTTGGTATGCATTGTTTGGTACTTTTCATAGCTAGAGTGCTTACTCCATCCGTTAGCAAATAGTCTTCTTATGTCATATATTAAGCATTCAAGTTGATAAACAAGGTCTAGACATATTCAAACCAGAAAAATCATGTATCTACCCCTAACCCTAAACTCTATCTTATTAAGTCAAGCATGAAGAGAAATGATATTGGGTTTCAAACATGGAAATTTCAAAATACTCCCACGAGCTTCATTTTGGAGTGACTAAGAACGATCCAAACATGCTCGCTTTTTCATATTCATGTTTTTAACTTGTTTAAATCTTGGTCAAACCTAGGATTTGACCAAAATTGAAATGGGCATAAAAATTCAAAAACAAATAAAAAAATAAAAAACCAACGCACATAGTTTTCTTATGTCACAGAGTAAGCATTCAAGTTGATAAACAAGATCTAGACATATTCAAACAAGAAAATTCATGTATCTACCCCTAACCCTAAACTCTGTCTTATGAAATCAAGCATGAAGAGAAGTGGTTTTTGGTTTCAAACATAGAAATTTTAAAAACCTAGCTACTATACCAAGAGTTTCATTTTGAAGTGACTAAGAAGGATACGGGCTTACTTTTTCATATTCATGTTTTAAACTTGTTTAACTCTTGGTCAAACCTAGGATTTGACCAAGATTCAAATGGGAATAAAAATAAAAAAAATCAAAGCACATAGTCTTCGATCTTATGTCCTATAGTAAGCATTCAAGTTGATAAACAAGATCTAGACATATTCGAACCAGAAAAATCATGTATCTACCCCTATCTAACCCTAAACTCTACTCCCTCCGTTCCTTTCTATAATGCCTATAGATTTTTGGCATTTGTTTCAGAATATAAGGTTGTAGTTTGGCTTTTTTTCAATTACCCCCTCCCCCGTTCAGCTCCCACATAACATGCGTGAGAAAAATCCATACAAAATTGGAAACAATTAATTGAGATTCCTAATGCATGGCCCAACGATTCCTTAAAATTAGGCAGCAATGTTTTACTTTCCTTAATTGAACTTGGATACACATATATGGAGAATCAACAAGAGAGATTTGTGGAATTTGTTATGGTCAGTTAGAAAGATATGGATTTCCCAAATTTTACATTGATCTCAAATCGTTCAGCTAGGGGTTCTTGTGTAAAAAGTACTCATGCGCTAATTTCCGTGCCAAAAAACTATAGGCACTATAGAATGGAACAGAGGGAGTATCTTATAAAGTCAAGCATGCATGCAGAGAAGTGGTTTTTGGTTTCAAACATAGAAATTTTAACAACCTCACAAGAGCTTCATTTTAGAGTGACTAAGAAGGATACAGGCTTACTTTTTCATATTCATGTTTTAAACTTGTTTAACTCTTGGTCAAATTAACCTAGGATTTGACCAAAATTCAAATGGGCATAAAAATTCAAAAAAATGAAAAAAAAATGAAAAACCAAAGCGCAATGTCTTGTTATGTTATACAGTAAGCATTCAAGTTGATAATAAACGTACAAAGGTCGATCTAGACATATTCAAACCAGAAAAATCATGTATCTACCACCTAACCCTAAACTCTGTCTTATGAAGTCAAGCATGAAGAGAAGTGGTATTGGGTTTCAAACATGGAAATTCAAAAACCTCCCACGAGCTTCATTTTGGAGTGACTAATTAAGAAGGATACAAGCTTACTTTTTCATATTCATGTATTAAACGTGTTTAACTCTTGGTCAAATTAACCTAGGATTTGACCAAAATTCAAATGGGCATAAAAATTCAAAAAAATAAAAAAATGAAAAACCGAAGCACATAGTCTTCTTATGTTATATAGTCAGCATTCAAGTTGATAAATGTACAAAGGTCGATCCAGACATATTCAAACCAGACAAATCATGTATCTACCCCTAACCCTAAACTCTATCTTAATTATGAAGTCAAGCATGAAGAGAAGTGGTATTGGGTTTCAAACATGGAAATTCCAAAAACCTCCGGGCCACGAGCTTCATTTTGGAGTGACTAAGAAGGATCGATTTTACTTAGGTATGTAGTATTGTACATCACAAATATGAAATGAAATAGATGATGTGAATCTCTATAAACCCTAAAACCTAATTATATTAAACCCCTAGACCCTAACACTAAACCTTGTATATAAACCATAAACCTATATATCACTACCAAAAAATGAGTCATGCGATTCAAATGTTTGGCATTGTTTTCTCGTAGCATGCAATGCTCCCACACACACTTCTGGGGAAGCGAGGCCTCAAACACATGGTGCAAAAAAATATGCAGGGTTCTTGTCTAAAAAAATAGAAGTGTATATATGCCATGTTTATTTGGTATTGTTCATAGAGGTATTATGTAAACCACAAATGATATGACTATGCATGCTTTGTTTCGATCTTTTCTATCAAGCCCCACAATAACTTATTAATTCGGCTTGTTTTAAAATTTAGCTAGGTCGAGCAATCTCACAATGCTCTCGCCCTGCTTGTTTTAATTTGTTCTTGTAGGAGGGTGCGGTGCATGTGTTTGGCCATTATTATATAAACTGTTGATACGTCTCCAACGTATCGATAATTTCTTATGTTCCATGCTACTTTATTGATGATACCTACATGTTTTATGCACATTATATGTCATATTTATGCATTTTCTGGAACTAACCTATTAACAAGATGCCGAAGAGCCAGTTTTTTTCTGCTGTTTTTGGTTTCAGAAATCCTAGTAAAGAAATATTCTCGGAATTGGACGAAACTTTCGCCCGGGGTCCTATTTTGCACGAAGCTTCGAGAAGACCGAAGACCTAACGAAGTGGGGCCACGAGGAGGGGGGTGGCCGGCGCGGCCAGGCCTTGGCCGCGCGGCCCTGCCCCCTGGCCCCTCGTGTGGCCCCTCGCGTTGACCCTCCGCCTACTTAAAGCTTCCGTCGCGAAACCCCCATACCGAGAGCCACGATACGGAAAACCTTACGGAGACGCCGCCGCCGCGAATCCCATCTCGGGGGATTCGGAGATCGCCTCCGGCACCTGAGGGGATCCATCTCCCGGAGGACTCTACACCGCCATGGTCGCCTCGGAGTGATGAGTGAGTAGTTCACCCCTGGACCATGGGTCCATAGCAGTAGCTAGATGGTCGTCTTCTCCTTGTTGTGCTTCATTGTTGGATCTTGTGAGCTGCCTAACATGATCAAGATCATCTATCGTAATACTATATGTTGTGTTTGTCGGGATCCGATGGATAGAGAGTACTATGATTATGGTGATTATCAATCTATTGTTTATGTGTTGTTTATGATCTTGCATGCTCTCCGTTATTAGTAGAGGCTGGCCAAGTTTTTGCTCTTAACTCCAAGAGGGAGTATTTATGCTCGATAGTGGGTTCATGCCTTCATTGAATCTGGGATCGTGACAGAAGGTTCTAAGGTTGTGATGTGCTGTTGCCACTAGGGATAAAACATTGATGCTATGTCTAAGGATGTAGTTGTTGATTACATTACGCACCATACTTAATGCAATTGTCTGTTGCTTTGCAACTTAATACTGGAGGGGGTTCGGACGATAACCTGAAGGTGGACTTTTTAGGCATAGATGCGGTTGGATGGCGGTCTATGTTCTTTGTCGTAATGCCGGATTAAATCTCACTATATTTACCATGTCATGTATATGCATTGTTATGCCTTTCTCTATTTGTCAATTGCCCGACTGTAATTTGTTCACCCAACATGCTTTTATCTTATGGGAGAGACACCTCTAGTGAACTGTGGACCCCGGTCCTATTCTTTACATAGCATACAATCTACTTGTTTTACTGTTTTCTTTGCAAACATCTTCCACTCGATACGTTTAATCCTTTGTTACAGCAAGCCGGTGAGATTGACAACCTCACTGTTTCGTTGGGACAAAGTACTTGTGTTGTGTTGTGCAGGTTCCTAGTTGGCGCCGGAATCCCTGGTGTTGCGCCGCATCACATTTCGCGACCATCAACCTTCAACGTGCTTCTTGGCTCCTCCTGGTTCGATTAAACCTTGGTTTCTTTCTGAGGGAAAACTTGCTACTGTGCGCATCATACCTTCCTCTTGGGGTTCCCAACGAACGTGTGAGTTACACGCCATCAACTGTACTTGGCTCGATCCACACATTCAGGTCACACACCCATGTTTTCTTTAAATTATTTATTTGATCTGTACTTCATCTACACACTGTGTCAAATTTGCATTTTATCGGATTTAGCCCAAGAAATTGTATATATATGGATGCACATTGAGATAATTCATGAAACCTTGGAAATGGTCATCCTGTCATGCATGTTTCCCCGCGAATGAAAACTTGATTGGTGGCAGACAAGCAAAAACACATTTATGGGCGACAACCCAAAATGCACATATTTTGCAAAGTATTCATGCGTGCATGATGAAAAGTTGGAAATATATACATAAAATTGATTCAAAAGTTTGGCATGGTTCTTGTGTAGTGGTTGATACGTCTCAAACGTATCTATAATTGCTTATGTTCCATGCTACTTTTATGATGATAGTCACATGTTTTATACACACTTTATGTCATTATTATGCATTTTCCGGCACTAACCTATTGACGAGATGCCGAAGAGCAGTTCTGTTTTCTGCTGTTTTTGGTTTCAGAAATCCTACAAAGGAAATATTATCGGAATTGGACGAAATCAACGCCCAGGGTCTTATTTTTCCACGAAGCTTCCAGAAGACCGAAAGGATTACGAAGTGGGGCGACGAGGCGTTGCCACGCCAGGGCCGCGGCCAGGGCTCGCGCCGCCCTGTTGTGTGGGGCCTCGTGTCGCCCCTAAACCTACCCTTCCGCCTACTTAAAGCCTTCGGCGCCCCCGATGCGAGCCACGATACGGAAAACATTCTGTGGCCGCGCCGCCAATCCCATCTCGGGAGATTCAGGAGATCGCCTCCGGCACCCTGCCGGAGAGGGGAATCATCTCCCGAAGGGCTCTTCATCGCCATGATCGCCTCCGGATCGATGTGTGAGTAGTTCACCCCTGGACTATGGGTCCATAGCAGTAGCTAGATGGTTGTCTCCTCCTCATTGTGCTATCATGTTAGATCTTGTGAGCTGCCTATCATGATCAAGATCATCTATTTGTAATGCTACATGTTGTGTTTGTTGGGATCCGATGAATATTGAATACTATGTCAAGTTGATTATCAATCTATCATATATGTGTTGTTTATGTTCTTGCATGCTCTCCGTTGCTAGTAGAGGCTCTGGCCAAGTTGATACTTGTAACTCCAAGAGGGAGTATTTATGCTCGATAGTGGGTTCATGCCTCCATTGAATCTGGGACAGTGACAGAAAGTTCTAAGGTTGTGGATGTGCTGTTGCCACTAGGGATAAAACATCGATGCTTTGTCTAAGGATATTTGTGTTGATTACATTACGCACCATACTTAATGCAATTGTCTGTTGTTTGCAACTTAATACTGGAAGGGGTTCGGATGATAACCTGAAGGTGGACTATTTAAGCATAGATGCATGCTGGATAGCGGTCTATGTACTTTGTCATAATGCCCTGATTAAATCTCATAGTAGTCATCATGATATATGTATGTGAATCTCTATTTGTCAATTGCCCAACTGTAATTTGTTCACCCAACATACTAGTTATCTTATCGGAGAGACACCACTAGTGAACTGTGGACCCCGGTCCATTCTTTACATCTGAAATACAATCTACTGCAATACTTGTTCTTTACTGTTCTTCGCAAGCAAACATCATCTTCCACACTATACGGTTAATCTTTGTTTACAGCAAGCCGGTGAGATTGACAACCTCACTGTTACGTTGGGGCAAAGTACTTTGATTGTGTTGTGCATGTTCCACATTGGCGCCGGAATCCCTGGTGTTGCGCCGCACTACACTCCTTCACCAACAACCTTCACGTGCTCCTTGACTCCTACTAGTTCAATAACCTTGGTTTCTTACTGAGGGAAAACTAGCTACTGTACGCATCACACCTTCCTCTTGGGGTTCCCAACGGACGTGTGTTTGCACGCATCAAGCTAAATTTCTGGCGCCGTTGCCGGGGAGATCAAGACACGCTGCAAGGGGAGTCTCTCACATCCAATCTCTTTACTTTGTTTTTGTCTTGCTTTACTTTACTTTATTTACTGCTTTGTTTGTTCTCTATATTAAAAACACATAGTTACTTGCATTTACTTTACTTACCTTTTGTTTATTTCATCATGTTTCCTCCTAAGTTCACTCTGAAAGACATACCGGTAGGACAAGGGTCTATCATTGGAAGAGATAATATAGAAGATTTTTTCACTCATGTTAGTATAGCTGAAGATTTTGAGGATAGACACTTGGTAGAACTTGCTCCTACTTATGAAATTGCTGCCGCTTCTTTAGTACACATGTTGGAAGCTAGATTTGTTAATCTCAACCCCATAATACAACATATGTTTCTTACACTCTCTGATATGGAGGAAGGAGAAAAGAAAGATTTTGTCTTAGAAACCCTTCTTAAAGAATTTGGTGATATAGCAAGAGAAGCTAGAAAAGTCTTTATTAAATATAAGATGCTTGGCCTTTATACCAATTTTGCTAATACCCTTGAAAAAATGGAAAAGGATAGATTAAAGTACACTAATAAAGTTAATTGTGAAGGGGAGATTAAGACATCAATACCTTGCAAGCTCTTAGGAATGTTCGAGGCACTAGAAAAGAATTATGGTTGGATTGTTCCTGAAAATTTGTTTGATGAGAATAGCAAGCCTAAGAGTAATGAAAAGGGAGCCTCTGAAACTTACATAGATAAAATACAATGCATAGTTGAGAAAACTCCAAACCCCTCTGTTGATGCTTCATCTCTTGATAATACTTGATTCACACTTTCTGCGCCTAGCTGAAAGGCGTTAAAGAAAGCGCTTATGGGAGACAACCCATCATTTTACTACAGAACTTTTGTTTTATATTTGAGTCTTGGAAGTTGTTACTACTGTAGAAACCTCTCCTTATCTTTATTTTATTGCATTGTTGTGCCAAGTAAAGTCTTTGATAGCAATGTTGATACTAGATTTGGATTACTGCGCAGAAACAGATTTCTTACTGTCACGAAATTGAGCAGCCCCGTCTGTAGATAACTCATAAAATTCTGCCAATTTACGTGCATGATCCTCAGATATGTACGCAACTTTCATTCAATTTGAGCTTTTTCATCTGAGCAAGATAAGTGCCCCAGAAAAATTCGTCTTTACGGACTGTTCTGTTTTGACAGATTCTGCCTTTTATTTCGCATTGCCTCTTTTGCTATGTTTGATGGATTTCTTTGTTCCATTAACTTTCAGTAGCTTTGTGCAATGTCCAGAAGTGTTAAGAATGATTATGTCACCTCTGAATATGTGAATATTTGATTATGCACTAACCCTCTAATGAGTTTGTTTTGAGTTTGGTGTGGAGGAAGTTTTCAAGGATCAAGAGAGGAGGATGATACAATATGATCAAGAAGAGTGAAAAGTCTAAGCTTGGGGATGCCCCTGTGGTTCATCCCTGCATATTTCAAGAAGACTCAAGCATCTAAGCTTGGGGATGCCCAAGGCATCCCCTTCTTCATCGACAACTTATTAGGTCACCTCTAGTGAAACTATATTTTTATTCAGTCACATCTTATGTGCTTTACTTGGAGCGTCTGTTTGCTTTTGTTTTTGTTTTTGTTTGAATAAACTCGGATCCTAGCATTCTTTGTATGGGAGAGAGACACGCTCCGCTGTTGCATATGAACACATATGTTCTTAGCTTTATTCTTAATGTTCATTGCGAAGGTTGAACTATTTCGTTCATTGTTATATGGTTGGAAACGGAAAATGCCTCATGTGGTAATTGGTATATTGTCTTGAATAATTTGATACTTGGCAATTGTTGTGCTCATATAGATCATGTTTAAGCTCTTGCATCATATACTTTGCACCTATTAATTAAGAACTACATAGAGCTTGTTGAAATTTGGTTTGCATGATTGGTCTCTCTAAGGTCTAGATATTTTCTGGTTAAGGTGTTTGAACAACAAGGAAGACAGTGTAGAGTCTTATAATGCTTGCAATATGTTCTTATGTAAGTTTTGCTGTACCGGTTCATACTTGTGTTTGCTTCAAACAACCTTGCTAGCCAAAGCCTTGTACGAGAGGGAATACTTCTCGTGCATCCAAAACCTTGAGCCAAAACCTATGCCATTTGTGTCCACCATACCTACCTACTACATGGTATTTTTCTGCCATTCCAAGTAAATACTTCATGTGCTACCTTTAAACAATTCAAAAGTTATTATCTCTTATTTGTGTCAATGTTTTATAGCTCATGAGGAGGTATGTGGTGTTTTATCTTTCGATCTTGTCATTTACTTCGGACAGACTTTCACCAATGGACTAGTGGCTCATCCGCTTATCCAATAATTTTGCAAAAAGAGCTGGCAATGGGGTTCCCAGCCCCGATTAATTAACTTGCATTAATAATTCTCTTCACATGCTTTGCCCTGATCAATCAGTGAGCAACTTAATTTTGCAAAAAGAAAAAGAATAGAAAAAAAATAGACACTCCTCCATGGTATGAGATTGTTGGAAGGCACCCGAGGATTCGGTTAGCCATGGCTTGAGAAAGAAAAGGTGGGGAGGAGTGTCATCCATAAATAATAAAATGCATGTGTAAACAAAAGAGAAGAGGGATGATCTACCTTGGTGGTAGAAATAACGTCCTTCATGGGAGCCGCTCTTGAAAGTCTGGTTGATAAGGTAGTTAGAGTACCCACTACCATTCGTTGACAACAACAAACACCTCTCAAAACTTTACTTTTATGCTCTCTATATGATTTCAAAACATGAAAAGCTCTAGCACATGATTTAATCCCTGCTTCCCTCTGCGAAGGGCCATTCTTTTACTTTATGTTGAGTCAGTTTACCTACTTCTTTCTACCTTAGAAGCAAACACTTGTGTTAACTGTGTGCATTGATTCCTACATATTTGCTTATTTGCATTCATTATATTACTTTGTGTTGACAATTATCCATGAGATATACATGTTGAAGTTGAAAGCAACTGCTGAAACTTAAATCTTCCTTTGTGTTGCTTCAAAACTCTCTACTAAGAATTTATTGCCTTATGAGTTATCTCTTATGCAAGTCTTATTGATGCTTGTCTTGAAGTACTATTCATGAAAAGTCTTTGCTATATGATTCAGTTGTTTAATCATTGTCTTTACCATTGCTTCGAATCACTTCATTCACTTCATATGCTTTACAATAGTATTGATCAAGATTATGATAGCATGTCACTTCAGAAATTATCATTGTTATCGTTTACATACTCGAGGGCGAGTAGGAACTAAGCTTAGGGATGCTTGATACGTCTCAAACGTATCTATAATTTCTTATGTTCCATGCTACTTTTATGATGATACTCACATGTTTTATACACACTTTATGTCATTATTATGCATTTTCCGGCACTAACCGATTGACGAGATGCCGAAGAGCCAGTTCTTTGTTTTTGGGTTTCGAAATCCTACGAAGGAAATATTCTCGGAACGAAATCAACGCCCGGTCTTATTTTTCCACGAAGCTTCCAGAAGACCGAAAGGATTACGAAGTGGGGCGACGGCGCCGCCACGCCGGGCCGCGCGGCAGGGGCCGCGCCGCCTGTTGTGTGGGGCCCTCGTGTCGCCCCTAAACCTACCCTTCCGCCTACTTAAAGCCTTCGTCGCGAACCCCCAGTACCGAGAGCCACGATACGGAAAACATTACTGTGACGCCGCCGCTGCCAATCCTATATCGGGGGATTCGGAGATCGCCTCCAGCACCTGGGAGAGGGAATCATCTCCGGAGGGCTCTTCATCGCCATGATCGCCTCCGGATCGATGTGTGAGTAGTTCACCCCTGGACTATGGGTCCATAGCAGTAGCTAGATGGTTGTCTTCTCCTCATTGTGCTATCATGTTAGATCTTGTGAGCTGCCTATCATGATCAAGATCATCTAGTTGTAATGCTACATGTTGTGTTTGTTGGGATCCGATGAATATTGAATACTATGTCAAGTTGATTATCAATCTATCATATATGTGTTGTTTATGTTCTTGCATGCTCTACGTTGCTAGTAGAGGCTCTGGCCAAGTTGATACTTGTAACTCCAAGAGGGAGTATTTATGCTCGATAGTGGGTTCATGCCTCCATTAAATCTGGGACAGTGACAGAAAGTTGTAAGGTTGTGGATGTGCTGTTGCCACTAGGGATAAAACATCGATGCTTTGTCTAAGGATATTTGTGTTGATTACATTACGCAACATACTTAATGCAATTGTCTGTTGTTTGCAACTTAATACTGGAAGGGGTTCAGATGATAACCTGAAGGTGGACTATTTAGGCATAGATGCATGCTGGATATCATTGTCTATGTACTTTGTCGTAATGCCCTGATTAAATCTCATAGTAGTCATCATGATATATGTATGTGAATCTCTATTTGTCAATTGCCCAACTGTAATTTGTTCACCCAACATGCTAGTTATCTTATCGGAGAAACACCACTAGTGAACTGTGGACCCCGGTACATTCTTTACATCTGAAATACAATCTACAACAATACTTGTTCTTTACTGTTCTTCGCAAGCAAACATCATCTTCCACACTATACGGTTAATCCTTTGTTTACAGCAAGCCGGTGAGATTGACAACCTCACTGTTACGTTGGGGCAAAGTACTTTGATTGTGTTGTGCAGGTTCCACGTTGGCGCCGGAATCCCTGGTGTTGTGCCGCACTACACTCCTTCACCAACAACCTTCACGTGCTCCTTGACTCCTACTGGTTCGATAACCTTGGCTTCTTACTGAGGGAAAACTAGCTACTGTACGCATCACACCTTCCTCTTGGGGTTCCCAACGGACATGTGTTAACTGCACGCATCAGTGGTACCAAGCTCACGTGCATGTGGGAGGAAATTTAGCTGGACGAAGTCCAACATGGTGCCAATCTACTTGAGGGTTTTTCTCTAAAACACTGGTATGGCATGTTTGGTATTTTCCCTATATATATGTACAAAATGATGAATAATCCATGTTTTTAGATTGCCTTTTTTGAATCACGTGTGCCTTGATTTCAAATCTAGGTCAAATCACTGGGGGAGGGGGATGAATGTGTTTCTTTTTGATGCATCGCTCGTATTTCCGAGTTTTTTTGGGTCCCACAAATTCAGGGTAGCATCACCCCCCTCCCTTCCCGCAGTAAAAGTTTTAGGCGAGTAGTAGAATGGCATGACCAACTAGTTTCAAGTAAAATTTTGAATATAACCAAAATATACCAATTGATTGATGAGTTAACTTGGCTTCATGGAAAAAATAATGTCTTGTAAATGAGATAACTTGGCTTTCCTACCCTTGGATCCATAGGAAACTATGGAGTACTAATACATTATAATAATCACCCGAGTACACCAACTGGTCTGTCACTTACGTGTGGTTCCCATGCGTGAGGTCCCACACTTCAGTGAGCACAGGTCATGTGTCCACCAGTCTAGAGGCTCCCGTTAAAAGAAGAGCCCTCTATAAAGAAACATCAATCTCCATAAACATCAATCTCCCTTCTCAGTTCTCAGCTTCTCACTGCTCCCCCTCGCTCGCGCCGCCGCCGCCACAACCCCCCGCGCCCCTTTCCGATCCCTCATCAGACCTTAGACTATGGAGTTGCCTGTGCCGAAGAAGCAGCCTCTGAAGCCGACGATCCAGTGCATCAACGACTGGTGCGGGAGGGAGTTCCCTTACAACGAGGAAGACAAGCACATGATGGCGTGCCCGCACGGCTCTTGCTTCTGCACGCACCCCGGCTGCGAATTCGCCGATTCGAAGGTACCGTTCATCCTACACCTCAGAGAAGCCCACTTGACCGTTGTGGATAGGTTCCCGTACGACGAGGACTTCGGATTGGTTCATCTGAAGGTGCCGGCACCGGGCTCGCCAAAACGACAGTTCATCGGCTACGGGACGGATGGCGCAGTGTACGCCTTGCCTGTAGACAGTGTTGGGCCTCCAAGAGCAGAGGTTTGTAGAACAGCAGCAAGTTTCCCTTAAGTGAATCACCCAAGGTTTATCGAACTCAGGGAGGTAGAGGTCAAAGATATTCCTCTCAAGCAACCCTGCAATTAAGATAGAAGAAGTCTCTTGTGTCCCCAACACACCTAATACACTTGTCAGATGTATAGGTGCACTAGTTCGGCGAAGAGATAGTGAAATACAAGTAATATGGATGATTGTAGGTAGTAATTGCAATCTGAAATAAAAATGGCAGCAAGCAAACATGTAGTAGAACTTGTTGGAAACGGTGTTTCAATGCTTAGAAACAAGGCCTAGGGATCATACTTTCACTAGTGGACACTCTCAACAATGATCACATAACTGAATAAATAAATGCTAATCTCAAACACTCTCTTGTTGGATAACAAACACCATTCATTGTGTAGGGCTACAAGAGCACCCTCAAGCCGGAGTAAACAAGCTCCACAACTTCATAAAGGAATCACACACGATGCGCACACTGTCACCGTCACACCGTGGAGAGTGAATCCGGAGTTCATATTAAAGTAACCACTAGAGTGCATAATAGACCGTTGCAATTTAGACCGAGTACTAACATAGCATACACACTGTCAACAATAGCTATGAAAGGGGAATAGATCACATCAATACTATCATAGTAATAGTTAACTTCATAATCTACAAGAGATTACAATCATAACCTACGCCAAGTACTACATGATGCACACACTGTCAACTTTACATCATGGAGGAGGAATAGACTACTTTAATAACATCACTAGAGTAGCACATAGATAAATAGTGATACAAAGCTCATGATCACATAAAGATCACACCATGGGAGAGAGATGAACCACATAGCTACCGGTAGAGCCCTCAACCTCGGGGAGAACTACTCCCTCCTCATCATGGGAGACAACAACGGCGATGAAGATGGCGGTGGTGTCGATGGAGATGACTCCGGGGGCAATTCCTCGTCCCGGCGGCATGCCGGAACAGAGACTTCTGTCCCCGAAACTTCGTTTCGCGATGGCGGCGGCGCTCCTGGAGTCTTTCTGGAATATGGTCGATTGATGTAGGGTTTTCGCGTCGCGAGGGATTATATAGGCAAAGAGGCGGCGCGAGGGGGTGCCCGAGGTGGGCTCCCCACACGCCGGCGCGCCCGTGGGCCCGGCCGCCCCGCCCTATGGTCTGGAGGCCGTGGGCCTCCCCCTGGCTTGCCCTTCTGGCTCCGTGTGTCCCTCGGAAAAATAAGAGGTTTGGCTTTTGTTTCGTCGAATTCCGAGAATATTGCCCGAACAGCTTTTCTGGAACCAAAAACAGCAGAAAACAGGAACTGGCACTTCGGCATCTTGTTAATAGGTTAGTCCGGAAAATGCATAAAAACATTATAAAGTGTGAGCAAAACATGTAGGTATTGTCATAAAACTAGCATGGAACATCATAAATTATAGATACGTTGGAGACGTATCAAGCATCCCCAAACTTAGTTCCTACTCGCCCTCGAGTAGGTAAACGATAAAAAGAATAATTTGTGAAGTGACATGCTACCAACATAATCTTAATCATACTATTGTAAAGCATATGGGATGAATGAAGTGACTCAAGGCAATGGTCTATAGTTTGCTGACAAATAGATAACATATAGCAAAAACTTTTCATGAATAATACTTTCAAGACAAGCATCAAAAAGTCTTTCATAAGAGTTAACTCATAAAGCAATAGATTCAAAGTGAAAGGCATTGAAGCAACACAAAGGATGATTAAGTTTCAGCAATAGCTTTCAACTTGTAACATGTATATCTCATGGATAGTTGTCAACATAAAGCAATATAACAAGTGCAATAAGTAAACATGTAAGAGTCAATGCACACAGTTGACACAAGTGTTTGCTTCTAAGATAGAAAGAAGTAGGTAAACTGACTCAATCATAAAGTAAAAGAAAGGCCCTTCGCAGAGGGAAGCAAGAATTACTCATGTGCTAGAGCTTTTATTTTGAAAACATGGAAACAATTTTGTCAACGGTAGTAATAATTCATATGTGTTATGCATAAAACTTCCTATAAGTTGCAAGCCTCATGCATCGAATACCAATAGTGCCCGCACCTTGTCCTAATTAGCTCGGATTTCCATGGATTATCATTGCATTACATATGTTTCAACCAAGTGTCACAAAGGGGTACCTCTATGCCACCTGTACAAAGGTCCAAGGAGATAAATCGCATTTGATTTCTCGATTTTGATAGATCTCAACTTAAGGACATCCATACCGGGACAACATAGAAAACAGATAATGGACTCCTCTTTTTAATGCTTAAAGCATTCAACAACAATAATATTCTCATAAGAGATTCGAGGATTAATGTCCAAGCTGAAACTTCCACCATGATACATGGCTTTGGTTGGCGGCCCAATGTTTGTTATCTAACAATATGCATACTCAAACCATTTAATCATGAGAAATCTCCCTTACTTCAGACAAGACGAACATGCATAGCAACTCACATGATATTCAACAAAGTAAAAAGTTGATGGCGTCCCCAGAAACATGGTTACCGCTCAACAAGCAACTTATAAGAACTAAGATACATAGCAACATATTCATTACCACAATAGTTTTTTAGGCTACTTTCCCATGAGCTATGTATTGCAAAGGAAAGGAATGAATTCTTAAAGGTAGCACGCAAGCAATTTACTTTGGAATGGCAGAAATACCACATAGTAGGTAGTTATGGTGGACACAAATGGCATGAGTTTTGGCTCAAGGTTTTGGATGCACGAGAAGCATTCCCTCTCAGTACAAGGCTTTGTCTAGCAAGGTTGTTTGAAGCAAACAAAAGTATAAACCGGTACAGCAAAAACTTACACAAGAACATATTGCAAGCATTATAAAACTCTACACTGTCTTCCTTGTTGTTCAAACAATTTTACCAGAAAATATCTAGACCTTAGAGAGACAAATCATGCAATCCAAATTTCAACAAGCTCTACGGTAGTTCTCCACTAATAGATTTAAACTACATGATGCAAGAGCTTAAACATGATCTACTTGAGAGCTCAAAACAATTGCCAAGTATCAAATTATTCAAGACAATATACCAACTACCACATGAAGCATTTTCTGTTTCCAACCAAATAGCAATAAGTGAAGCGATCAACTTTCGCCATTGAACATTAAAAGTAAAACTAAGAACACAAGTGTTCATATGAAAAAGCGGAGCGTGTCTCTCTCCCACACATGGATTGCTAGGATCCGAATTTATTCAAACATAAACAAAAATAAAAGCAAACATACGCTCTAAGTAAAGTACATAAGATGTGACGGAATAAAAATATAGTTTCACTAGAGATGACCTGATAAGTTGTTGATGAAGAAGGGGATGCCTTGGGCATCCCCAAGCTTAGACGCTTCAGTCTTCTTGAAATATGCAGCGATGCACCACGGGGGCATCCCCAAGCTTAGGCTCTTCACTCTTCTTGATCACATTATATTACCCTTCTCTCTTGATCCTTGAAAACTTCCTCCACACCAAATTCAAAGCAATCTCATTAGAGGGTTAGTGCATAATAAAAAATTCACATGTTCAGCAAGGACACAATCATTCTCAACACTTATGGACATTACCCAAGGCTACTGAAATTTAATGGAGCAAAGAAAATCCACTCAAACACAGTAAAAGAGATAATGCCAAATAAAAGGCAGAATCTGTCAAAATAGAGCAGTCCGTAAAGATGAATTTGTTTGAGGCACTTAACTTGCTCAGATGGAAAAACTCAAAACTAATGAAAGTTGCATACATATCTGAGGATCACGCATGAATTTTCGCAGATTTTTTTGATTCTTCTACAGTGAGAAAAACGCGAATTCGTGACAGATAAGAAATCTGTTTCTGCGCAGAAATCCAAATCTAGCATCAACTTTCTATTAGAGACTTTACTTGGCACAAAAATGCTATAAAATAAAGATAAGGAGAGGTTGCTACAGTAGTAAGACACAACAAAACAGTAGCAAAAAATAAAAACATGGGTTATCTCCCAAGAAGTGCTTTCTTTATAGCCATTAAGATGGGCTCAGTAATTTTAATGATGCTCTCACAAGAAATAAGAGTTGAAGCAAAAGAGAGCATCAAAAAGTAAATTGAAAACACATTTAAGCCTAACTCATTTCCTATGAAAAGGAATCTTGTAAGGAAGCAAGTACTGAAAGCACATAGCAACAAGCATAGAAAGGCAACACAAGCGCAACTTCAAGATTCTCAACATAAAGAGGGGAAACTTAATATTATTAAGATGCATATAAACATGTTTCCCTCTCTCATAATAACTTTCAGTAGCATCATTAACAAACTCAACAATATAACTATCACATGAAACATTCTTATCATGAGCTACATGCATAAAATTATTACTCTCCACATAAGCATAATCATTACTATTAATTGTAGTGGGAGCAAATTCAATAAGATACCTATCATTATTATTCTCATCACCATAATCATCATATATAGGAGGCAAAGTATCATCAAAGTAAATTTTCTCCTCCATGCTTGGGGGACCAAAGAGATCATTTTCATCATCATAATTAATTTTCTCCTCAATAGTAGGTGGGATGAAAATATCATATTCATCATTGTAAACATCATATATAAGAGGCATATCATAATCAACATAAACTTTCTCCTCCATAGTAGGTGGCACCAAAATACCACTATCATTATAATCATCATAAATGGGAGGCAAAGTATCATCAAAGTAAATTTTCTCCTCCATGCTTGGGGGACTAAAGAGATCATTTTCATCAAAACCGACCTCCCCAAGCTTAAATTCTTCCATAGCATTAGCAATAATAGTGTTCAAAGAGTTCATGCTAATAACATTGCTACAACTATTTTGCAAACAAAGTTCCATGGGTTTTTTAATTCTCTCTTCAAACACATCATGTCCTAATACAAGATAAAGTTCATAAAGATCTCTAATTTTTTGTTGTTTTCCATTAAGCCTAACTAGTGAAATAAAAACAAGAAACAAAAAGATATAATTGCAGAATCTAAAGGAGATACCTTCGAGCACTCACACACCGGCAACAGTGCTAGGAAATAGCTTAGTAGTCGGAGGATGTGAATACCTTTTACCTTACCTCCCCGACGGCGGCGCCAGAAAATAGCTTGATGTCTACGCACGCTTCTATTCCTGTAGACAGTGTTGGGCCTCCAAGAGCAGAGGTTTGTAGAACAGCAGCAACTTTCCCTTAAGTGAATCACCCAAGGTTTATCGAACTCAGGGAGGTAGAGGTCAAAGATATTCCTCTCAAGCAACCCTGCAATTAAGATACAAGAAGTCTCTTGTGTCCCCAACACACCTAATACACTTGTCAGATGTATAGGTGCACTAGTTCGGCAAAGAGATAGTGAAATACAAGTAATATGGATGATTGTAGGTAGTAATTGCAATCTGAAATAAAAATGGCAGCAAGCAAACATGTAGCAGAACTTGTTGGAAACGGTGTTTCAATGCTTAAAAACAAGGCCTAGGGATCATACTTTCACTAGTGGACACTCTCGACAATGATCACATAACTGAATAAATAAATGCTAATCTCAAACACTCTCTTGTTGGATAACAAACACCATTCATTGTGTAGGGATACAAGAGCACCCTCGAGCCGGAGTAAACAAGCTCCACAACTTCATAAAGGAATCACACACGATGCGCACACTGTCACCGTCACACCGTGGAGAGTGAATCCGGAGTTCATATTAAAGTAACCTCTAGAGTGCATAATAGACCGTTGCAATTTAGACCGAGTACTAACATAGCATACACACTGTCAACAATAGCTATGAAAGGGGAATAGATCACATCAATACTATCATAGTAATAGTTAACTTCATAATCTACAAGAGATTACAATCATAACCTACGCCAAGTACTACATGATGCACACACTGTCAACTTTACATCATGGAGGAGGAATAGACTACTTTAATAACATCACTAGAGTAGCACATAGATAAATAGTGATACAAAGCTCATGATCACACAAAGATCACACCATGGGAGAGAGAGATGAACCACATAGCTACCGGTAGAGCCCTCAGCCTCGGGGGAGAACTACTCCCTCCTCATCATGGGAGACAACAACGGCGATGAAGATGGCGGTGGTGTCGATGGAGATGACTCCGGGGGCAATTCCCCGTCTCGGCGGCGTGCCGGAACAGAGACTTCTGTCCCCCGAAACTTCGTTTCGCGATGGCGGCGGCGCTCCTGGAGTCTTTCTGGAATATGGTCGATTGATGTAGGGTTTCGCGTCGCGAGGGATTATATAGGCGAAGAGGCGGCGCGGGGGTGCGGAGGTGGGCTCCCCACACGCCGGCGCGCCGTGGGCCCGGCCGCCCCACCCTATGGTCGGAAGCCGTGGGCCTCCCCTGGCTTGCCCTTCGGCTCCGTGTGTCCCTCGGAAAAATAAGAGGTTTGGCTTTTGTTTCGTCGAATTTCGAGAATATTGAACAGCTTTTTTGGAACCAAAAACAGCAGAAAACAGGAAACGGCACTTCGGCATCTTGTTAATAGGTTAGTCCTGGAAAATGCATAAAAACATTATAAAGTGTGAGCAAAACATGTAGGTATTGTCATGAAACTAGCATGGAACATCAGAAATTATAGATACGTTGGAGACGTATCAATAGCGCAGTGTTCGCCTTGCACATCCACCCTTGCGGCATGGACACCGCGGTATCCTTCGCGTGTGTCAGGCCGGCGGCGTGCAACTTGCCCCGGTATAGGGTGACAATGTGGGCGAACGGCCCGCCGATGCCGGGGCCGCGTAAGCTTACCGGGGAACACTTGTTTGACGTGGTGAAGGCGGTATTAGAGCCGACGAGCAGCCCGACTCCGGGCACAGTTTCTTTGGGAGATGTCACTTCGTTCCTCTCGGTGCCGCCGCGGTACCTGTGCGGCAATGAATCATCGAAGCAGCTGACTATCTATTTGCGCATCGATAAGGAGTGAGTGAACATAACACTACCCTCAATCTTATTGGGACGATGCTAATGCGGATTTAAGTAATGCTGAATTAATTTGTTTTTCTTGTGACAGGGCGATTAGCAAGGAGAAGAGGATCTCCGTGCACAGCTAGCGACCTATATCTCGGCGTCCACCAAGTGTCCCTGAGTAGGAGATCTTGTTCTGCCTCTTCTTTTGATGTTTATATTGCTTCATCACCGTAAAAGGAAGGGTGTGTCTGGGGCTTCCGGCTTCAAAGTACTCAGTACAAGGACTAAAAGAGACGTTTTGCTGATGGTTCTTGTCAGGACGGCCGTAGTGTTGGAGGTGGTCATCTACTTCGGTGGGGAAGGACCTGATTGATGTTCCAATCTTTACTACTTAGACCTTTATCTAAAAATGTTGAGGGATTGGATGTATTTTATGTTTACCATGAATTAGTCTATGTAATATGTAACCCAATTCGCCGATTAATGCAACTCTGGATCCTTCACTGTCATACGACTACTAAAACAAAATAAATAAATAGGCATTTTAAGTTTAATGCACATTTAATCAAGCCACATAATGTTGGCGTACTTGTAAGCAATCAGGTTTACTATTGTTGGCATGTGTGGTACAATTTCATGGGGCAATACCCAATCTAGCTTGTTCAATTACATTACATGAAGTAATTAAAATATGGATGCCTAGAATCATTCACTTCCGTACATTGCGATGGCTTATAGCGGTTTCTATGACCAATCTACATCACAAATCTAGTTCAAATTTGATCTATTTTTATGAACAAAATTGGAAACTCTACTTGGCATTTTCGTTTACTATGACCAGATTCACATATGTAGTGATTCATTTTCTTTTCAAATCGCCATACCATTTCCTCGTGAACTCTTCATCTTTTTTTAGTTTTAATGAATTTCCTTTGGTTGCATTCAATTTGCTTCAAATTCACCGGCTTCACCATTCGTACAAATTGTTCATCTTTTCTTTGTAGTTTTGTCATGCATGGAGCATAACACCCTACCATGGTAAAATCTGCATATTTTCTACCAAAACTCATGCCGAACTTTAAAGAACATGCAATTTTAAATTGACCAAAATTGGTTAAAACTCAACATAAGTCCACATATATTACAAACTCGAGAAATAATCAACATATATATCACCTAAATGGTCATCTTATGAAGTATGCCATGTTTCGAAATTGTTACCTTGAAAATTTGGCCCTTCTCTCAGGTAGCCACTTCACAATAAAGCTCACATAAAGCTCTTATTTTACACTAATAAAGTAGAATGTATTTTTGTGTGAAATGAAGTTGAATAAAATATATGTGAACGGTAAGATGCACATTGCTGCCAAAATTTGGGATAATTATTAGTAAGTTCATACTAATATACAATGCAATCAACATGACCACACATGTGTAAGCAAGAAAATAAATCTTTTTTAAATTACCTTAAGGTTGTAAGTTTGTTATTTGTATAGCAATTTTATCTCATACGATGACTCAAGCTAGCACATTTTTTTTGAATTTTCTTCAATATTCTAGGACCCACCACATTCATAAAATGGTAATGACAATTTTACGTATCGTAGTGCACAAAACACACACACACACACACACACACACATATATATATATATATATATACACGCACACACGCACACATATGCTCACTTATTTCAATATTTAAACTATATTTTCTTCATTCAAATTTTCCGACCTGGCAATTTGAACATGTAGTTGAATTTTGAGTAAAACCGCTCATACGTCAAACATGAATCCAAATACGGTACAATTCGAGAAAATCTACACATCACATTTTGGCCAATATATATGGTATAATGCTTGTGAAAATGTAGACTATGAAATAGTCAACGTCACCTTTTTAGGTCATGAATGTCTTGGGCATCGACCAAAGTCTGGTAGGATGGTGAGGCATGAGTTACGAACATCCTTCTTCTCCTCTCACCCCCATTTGAGAGAGAGAGAGTGTGTGTGTGTGGATGGGGGGGGGGGTAGAAAGCCATGTTAATAAATTAACTCATACATGAAAGCAAGAAATCAAACTTGATTTATATAAATCACCCTTAGGATTGTAGTTTGTTATTTTTATAGCATCTATATCTCATATGACGACACAAGCTAGTCCACATTTTTAATTTCATTGAAGTTCTTTTTGTTGCAGTCAAATTACTTCAACTTTTAGGACCCACCATCCGTACAAGGGTAATGGAAATTTCTATGATCTTAGTGCAAGGCTTCACACAGAGACACTCAAAGTATTTCAATATTTTAAAATTCATTTTCTTCCCTCAAAATTGCCGACCGTCCATTCGTAACATGTAGTTCAATTTTGAGTAACATCACACATATGTCAAACATAAATCTATTTTTTTGATAATTCGAGAAAATCTTCATATCCCATTTTTGGCCATCATATAAGGTGTACTGCGTGTGAAAACATAGACAGTGAAACATTCAGCGTCACCTTTTTTAGCCAAACTGGTGGGACGGTGAGGCCCGAATTAATAAAGCCACCACCATCCTTCTTCTCCACTCACCCCTCCCCTCCCCTCCCCATCAATATCCTCTTCAAAGCAGATTAAAGAGGATGGAGTGCCCCCACGACGGGTGCGGGAGCGTGGTCGCCTACAACGAGCTCCACGACCACGAGCTCGCGTGCCCGCACGGCCCGTGCGACTGCACAGAGGCCGGCTGCGACTTCTCCGCCTCGCCAGCAGCGCTCATCGCCCACCTCAGAGAAATCCATTCGATTTGTGTGGACATGATCCCGTACGGCACCGCGATGGCGTTCATCATCCCGGTGCTGGCACCGCCAGAGCCAAGACGTCCGGTCATCTTCTACGGGAACGATGGTACCGTGTTCGTCTGGCACACATATACGCAAGTCCATCCGGAGAATGGATGCGTGCTGGCCAGCCTATCCGTTGAGTGCGTTAGGTCGGCGGCGTGCGTGTGGCCGGAGTACAAGGTGAGTATGTCGTCGCACGGCAAGCCATCACCTAATCGCTCTGAGATCGGTTTAATGCGCCCCAACCATACGGCCACTATTCTGGCGAACAGCACGACCACGCCGGGCGCCGCCAAATGGTCGGAACTAGAGCGGTCGTTGCAATGGTATCAACCGTGCACGGAGCTGACTATCTGGGTTCGCATCGACAGGTGATACATGCGCCTATCTTAATCTTCGTGTTTATCTAATTGAAATTGCGGTTTATGCAGTACTGAATTAATTAATTTTTGTTGTCAAAAGGTTCTCGTCGGACGGAAGTTCCTATTCGGACTAGAGCGGCGGGTTTAGGTTGCCAACTATGGGCTTTTTTCATTCAGAGGATTCACCAGGGCGGCCCTAACGACGATATATGATCTTATTTGGCGGAGAGGGACTTGCTTGCGTTTCCTATCTTCAGTTAGGGCCCTTTATGTAAACACTAAGCGCTTGATTGTATTCTGTGTTTATGTTCACATACTCTATGGTGTAAAATATGGAATCCCATGTCCGATTAAATGCACCTCTGGACCCTGCCAGGCATTTCCCTTGTTATCTTTTCTTTTTACACATACTGTAACCATTGTTCAACGCGCAGTCCATCGGCTTGGGTGCTAGATGCTTCCTCGGGAAGGTACCCTATCTTGCCCATTTGAGAACACACGTCCCTATAATTGCTCAGAAGCCCCGCGAGGGCACGATGGTCTTTTCTGGGTGTATGTAAGATTTAGCCTTGACCAGCCCTCCACCCTTCTTCTCTTTCTGTTCTCCTGGTAGCTAGTAACTAGCCTTCACCAGCCCTCCACCCTAACTAGTAAAGTACCTCGCAAGCCATGGCTCCATTGAGCCGGGCGGCCCGGCGGCAGGATATCCTAGGGAAGACGATGAGGACTAGGACCGCCGAGAAAAACTTGACATCTAGCCAGCTAGCGCGTCGTTGTATGGCCACTTATGATCGCCTGAGCATTCTCGCAGAGCAGTCTATCCTCTATTCGATGGAGAGCGAGCCAGTGGGCGAGGGTTCGTCCGGGTAGGTTTCTAGCGGCGTGTCCTCCAGTTCATTCTTATTTTCTAACTGTTTTTTCCATTTATTTACATCTCACAGGGCCGGCGGTTCAAACGTCTCCCCGGTAACCACCACGACGGTGGCGCCCCAAGTCCGGTCGTCGGAAGCTGAGTTCGGCCCCGTTTCACGGCCAAGCCAGGTAGGCTGTATGCCTCTATCCACTTTTTTTTAATACTCCCTCCAATCCATTTTAATAGACTCAGATTTAGTACTCCCTCCGATCCATTTTATTTGACTCAAATTTAGTACAACTTTGTACTAAATCCGAGTCAACTAAAAGGGATCAGAGGGAGAATACAACTTTACTAAATCCGTGTTTACTACTACTACTAAAAGGGATCGGATGGAGTAGTTTATGTAATCACGGCTTTCCTTTTAATTATGTGTTGATGAACACTGTGCTATTTGTGGAGCGTCCAAGTGATGTCCATTCCTGTATCAAGATCTGTGCTAGAAATTAGTAGTACTCCTATTTTTTGCGTGTAATTACTCATATATGAATTGGTTGGATTCTTTTTTTTCCATACAATGATCGTGCCAGCAAATGGAGGTGAACATGGCCCACATAGGCAGCCAGCTGGGGAATGAACTCTCCCTCACCCCGGAGTTTGAGCCTGTTCACGTAGATTTGGCGTCCGAGAACAAGATCTGCCTTTATCTTCAGCAAGGCATCAATACCTTTACTGCCGAGCTTGACAGGCTTAATGAGCAGAACCGCGTTTGTGTGGAACTGCATAACCAGAGCGTCACATTGATGAATGATGATGATGCAAACACCACCATCAAGGGCGAGGGTTCGTCCGGGTAAGTTTCTAGCGGGGTGTCCTTCAGTTGATTCTTATTTTCTAACCGTTTTTACATTTATTTACATCTCACAGGGCCGGCGGTTCAAATGTCTCCCCGGTAACCACAACGACGGTGGCGCCCCAAGTCCGGCCGTCCGAAGCTAAGTTCGGCCCCGTTTCCCGGCCAAGCCAGGTAGGCTGTATGCCTCTGTCCACTTGTTTTTTTATAGTTTATGTAATCACTGCTTTCCGATTAATTATGTGTTGATGAACCCTGTGGTATTTGTGGAGCGTCCGAGTGTTGTCCATTCCTTTATCAATATCCATGCTAGAAATTAGTACTCCTATTGTTTGCGGGTAATTAATACTCATATATGAATGGGTTGATTTCTTTTTTTTCATACAATGATTGTTGTAGCAAAAGGAGGAGAACAAGGCCCACATAGGCAGCCAGCTGGAGAATGAACACTCCCTCACCCTGGAGTGTGATCGTCTTCACAGAGTTTTGGCGTTGGAGAAGGAGATCTCCTTTCATCTTGCGCAATGCGTCGACATGCTTAAGCAGCAGAACGCCTACTGGGTGGAACTGAACAACAAGAGCGTCACATGGATGGATACTGGAAGCAACCTCATCAAGTATCTCATGGAAGAGAGGTTGAAATTAAAGCTCAAGAGGCAGATCTCGAGGGTGCTAATGCACGGACAAACCGCCGTCCTTAAGGCGATTATCAAGGAGAAGGAGGATCTCCGTGCACAGCTAGCGACCTATATCTCGGCGTCCACCGAGTGTCCCTGAGTAGGAGATCTTGTTCTGCCTCTTCTTTTGATGTTTATATTGCTTCATCACCGTAATATCGCCATGTGCTCGTAAAACTGCTAGTTAACTTTCTGTTGGTATGTTGCACATTTGATCTGAACTTTGTGTTTTGCAATGCACAATTGATCAACTACTAATAAGTGTATATTAAAATGGCGGGATACTCTTTTTAGCGGCGAAAATTTTCCATTTGTTGCTATTGTAGCGAATCTAAGCCCTTCAGAATCTTCCCTAACGTCAAGAAAACTTTCCAAAAACATAAGCATTTTGGAGGGCAACCTTGATGATATAGGCTATGAGGATGATCCTGGGTTGTGGTTCTTAGCGTGATCTGTAGATGGCAATATGCTTCTTGTTCATACCTGAGGCTTTACTGAGGCTGCAAGATGTTCTCTAAGGACACTGTCAGTTATGTTCAGATAAGCTAGGGAAGAGATTACTGGTCTTGGAGCATATTGTCTTTTCGTGGGATTGAATTATCCCGCTCACATTGTAGTAAATCATGCATATTTCGATTTATATTTTGGTGGAGTTTCATTCGATTTGAATCATAGGTTTGTGAGCAAATATATATTTAGTTTAAACTAGTGCTCGAATACGTAAGAAGCTATTTAATCACAAGCTAGTCGTCCGAATGGGATGAAATATTCATAGATTTTAAAACAAGGCATCTACATATTACTGGATTTTTTTCAAAATTTTCTGAATAGTTTTTCTTTTTTAGCTTCGAAATAAGAGATAGTTTGGAACGTTGGATCTCAAATGGATGGTAGATGGTGGCACCTAGTCACAATGAGACTTGGAAGCATCAAGTCACTGAAGCTCCGTCCGGTTTCCAAACCAAGCTAGGAAAGGCATTGAAAATGAAGTTCTGCTCTAAAACATCTCTCATTTCATTTTGGTGCTCGCGCGGTTGCATGCTGCCCACGTGTTAAGGTACGTGTCTCTGGCATAGAGTACTACGATTATCGGCGAAAAATATATCGTAATGGAAACTGTAAAAAAAAACCCTCTCTGCTCAAGCTGATGTGACGAGACATCACTGCACCAAACGTCGTCGCAAATTTATAGATGGGTGGCGTGCTAGTCTACCAACAGTCAAATCGGCGCCCAGTCGCAGCAGCAGCCTAGAGTACTACCTAGGTTTTGCCCCTTGCATGTCTATCATCTTCTTCTTCACCCTCCCAGAATCACGCGCACGCGCAGGATCTCGATCCCCACCACGCCGCATCACTAGTACT
Source organism: Lolium multiflorum (assembly GCA_030979885.1). NCBI lineage: Eukaryota > Viridiplantae > Streptophyta > Magnoliopsida > Poales > Poaceae > Lolium > Lolium multiflorum. The sequence goes on along the minus strand of CM061753.1, from coordinate 166,947,632 downwards.
ATACCTTTCTCTCCTCACCCCAGCCGGCCGCGCGCCGCATCGTTCCTTCCATAGCGCTCGCCCTCTCCTCCGAAAACCCCAAGCGCAGTTGCATCCGCCATCCACCTAAATCCATCTTCACGTGATGGATTATTCTAGGCTTTGCCGGGGCGGCGGGGACGGCCACTTGGAGGCTCTCACCGGCGACAACATCGACCTCATCGCTGCGCATCTGGACGTTACCTACACCGTCCGACTTGCCGCATGTTCCAGGGAGCTCTACGACCAGATCAGCAAGGATGAAGGTAAGATGCACCATTGGGATGAACCCTGCCTGCTGATGCCTCCGCCTGCTTATTGGTTCGATGAACACTGGGACGTGGCGAGAGCATCTCGTCTGCATGATACCGTGTACGACCTGGTGCCCCTCGACCATCCTCGCCGTTCTGTCGCCCTGCCATTCATGCACGACAGAAAATGGCTTGGCGCGAACGGCGACTGGATCGCCGCCGCCGATGATACGTCCATTTTGCATCACTATTTTATATCATAATTTACTGTTATTCATTGATATATTTCATATTTAGAGATGATACTTATGTTATTTCATCTATTTTGCATGTTTCATGATTATTGGAGGATCGCGCACCGGAGTCAGGATTCTGCTGGAAAAAGCACCGTCAGAATGCAATATTTCGGAAGATCAGCAATTGACGGAAATTATATGAAAAATCCTATTTTTCCAGAGGACGAAGAGAGCCAGAAGGAGGAGCCGAGGAGGGCCGCCATGGGCCCCCTCATAGGCCGGCGCGGGCCCTGCCCTGGCCGCGCCGCCTTGTGGGGAGGGGGCCCACAGCCCCTCTGGCCTCCTCTCTTTCGCGTACTTCTTTGTCCTGAAAACCTAAGCACCAGAGGATAGTCGCGAAGAGTCACAGCCGCCTCTGCGGGGCGGAAAACACCAGAGAGAAAAGAGCTCTCCGGCGGGCAGGAATCCGCCGGGGAAATTCCCTCCCGGAAGGGGGAAATCGACGCCATCGTCACCGTCATCGAGCTGGACATCATCTCCATCACCATCGTCATCATCTCCATCATCATCACCGCCATCTCCACCGCTGCACATCGTCACCGCTGTAACAATTTGGGTTGGTTCTTGATTGTTTGATAGGGGAAACTCTCCCGGTGTTAATTTCTACTTGTTATTGATGCTATTGAGTGAAACCATTGAACCAAGGTTTATGTTCAGATTGTTATTCATCATCATATCACCTCTGATCATGTTCCATATGATGTCTCGTGAGTAGTTCGTTTAGTTCTTGAGGACATGGGTGAAGTCTAAATGTTAGTAGTGAATTATGGTTGAGTAATATTCAATGTTATGATATTTAAGTTGTGGTGCTATTCTTCTAGTGGTGTCATGTGAACGTCGACTACATGATACTTCACCTTTATGGGCCTAGGGGAATACATCTTGTACTCGTTTGCCAATTGCGGGGTTGCCGGAGTGACAGAAACCTAAACCCCCGTTGGTATATCGATGCAGGAGGGATAGCAGGATCTTAGAGTTTAAGGTTGTGGTTAGATTTATCTTAATTACTTTCTTGTATTTGCGGATGCTTGCAAGGGGTATAATCACAAGTATGTATTAGTCCTAGGAAGGGCGGTGCATTAGCATAGGTTCACCCACACAACACTTATCAAAACAATGAAGATTAATTAGCTACATGAAGCGAAAGCACTAGACTAAATTCCCGTGTGTCCTCAAGAACGTTTGGTCATTATAAGTAAACAAACCGGCTTGTCCTTTGTGCTAAAAAGGATTGGGTCACTCGCTGCAATTATTTCTCTCGCATTTTACTTACTCGTACTTTATTCATCTGCTATATCAAAACCCCCTGAATACTTGTCTGTGAGCATTTACAGTGAATCCTTCATCGAAACTGCTTGTCAACACCTTCTGCTCCTCGTTAGGTTCGACACTCTTATTTATCGAAAGTACTACGATACACCCCCTATACTTGTGGGTCATCAAGACTATTTTCTGGCGCCGTTGCCGGGGAGTGAAGCGCTATTGGTAAGTGGAATTGGTAAGGGAAACTTTTACTGTTTGTGCTGATTTTATTTCTGCCTGCTGCTATAATTCATTATGGAGAGATCTTCTCTTGAATTCCTATTTGGAAAATCTACTACTACTGCAAAGGTAGTGGATGAGGCGCCAGGTGAGAAAGAGGTCCCATACAAAATACCTATGAAAATTATTGAACGTGTTATGGATAACCGCTATGAAGGGGATGGAACTGTCCATCCTGGTGATCATTTACTGTTTTTACATGAATTATGCGGGTTATTCAAATGTGCAGGTATTGCTATGGATGAAGTTAGAAAGAAACTATTCTCTATATCGCTGTCTGGTAAAGCGGCGCATTGGTATAAATTGCTGAAGAATGGTGATTCTCTTGATTGGGAGGACATTGTGCCCTTATTTTATTCTAAATTCTATCCTCCAAGTGAAATTCACAAAGATCGGAACCGCATATATAATTTCTGGCCTCATGATGGAGAGAGTATTGCCCAAGCATGGGGGAGATTGAAGTCTTTAATGCTCAAATGCCCCATTCATGAGCTTCCTGGTAATGTTATTATTGATAATTTCTATGCAAGACTTTCTTTTCAAGACAAGACCTTGCTGGATACTTCTTGTTCTGGATCATTTACACGCAACAAAGAAGAGTTTAAAAGGGACCTTCTTAATCGGATTCAGGAGAATACTGAAGGATGGGAGAACGACAAAGATAGAGAGTCAGGTATAAATTATGATTATAAATGCATTGAAGCTTTTATGGATACTGATAAATTTCGTAATATGAGTGCTACTTATGGTCTTGATTCTCAAGTTGTTGCAAATATTTATAGAGCTTTTGCCTCTCATTATGAATTGCCTAAGAAGAATTTTGATAAGTATCATGAACCGTATAAAGATAAAATTGATTCATCTATAAACAAATGTGTTGTAATTGAAACTGTTGATCATGTTATTCCTGAAGCTTATATTGAAAAAACTCCTTTCCCTGCTAAAATGAAGGAGTACTCTGTTATAAATAGTGCGGTTAATAAAAGTGAAAAGAAACCTATAGAACCTGAAGAGCAAATAAAAGTTGAACCTGCTATTGCAATAGTTAAAGATCTTGTGACTGAAAATGTGGAAGATGGTCATATTATTTTCTGTGAAGATGCTTCTAATATTGTTTCGCATCCTAATAAGTCTAGAAAAACTAGTGTTCCTATGCTATCTGTTAGAATTGGTGATCATTGTTATTATGGTTTATGTGATATTGGTGCAAGTATTAGTGCTATTCCTTATGAGCTTTACAAGGAGATTATGCACGAAATTGGTTCTTGTGAACTTGAAGATATTGATGTGGTTATTCGGCTAGCTAATAGAGAAACTATCTCTCCAATTGGTATTGTTCGAGATGTGGAAGTTTTATGTGGTAAGATTAAATATCCTGCTGACTTTTTGGTACTTGGTTCTGCTGCTAGTAAGTATTGTCCTATCATTTTTGGTAGACCTTTTCTAAATACTTGTGGAGCTGTTATAGATTGCTGGTGAATCTTATGAGTTTAATTTCTCTAAATTTGCCAAAACTCCTTATAAAGCTGATTCGCCTAATAATGATTTTAGAGTTGAACAGTGTGCGTCTATTGCTCTTGCTCCTAATAATCCTTTGCAGCAACATTTGGAGGATAGTGAGAGCGAAGTCTTTAGGGAAGAAAGAAATGAGCTTGATGAAATTTTCCTTCGTCAACCTATTCTTAAACATGACTTTGATGTCTACGGGTGCTTCTATTCTTGTAGACAGTGTTGGGCCTCCAAGAGCAGAGGTTTGTAGAACAGCAGCAAGTTTCCCTCAAGTGGATCACCCAAGGTTTATCGAACTCAGGGAGGAAGAGGTCAAAGATATCCCTCTCATGCAACCCTGCAACCACAAAGCAAGAAGTCTCTTGTGTCCCCAACACACCTAATAGGTGCACTAGTTCGGCGAAGAGATAGTGAAATACAAGTGGTATGAATGAATATGAGCAGTAGTACGGCGCCAGAAAATAGCTTCCTGGCGTGCAGTTGATGGTAGTAATATTGCAGGAAGTAAACAAGCAGTAGTAACGCAACAGTAGTAACTCAGTAAAACAGTAAACAAGCAGCGATAGCAGCATTTAGGAACAAGGCCTAGGGATTAGACTTTCACTAGTGGACACTCTCAACTTTGATCACATAACAGAATAGATAAATGCATACTCTACACTCTTGTTGGATGATGAACACATTGCGTAGGATTACACGAACCCTCAATGCCGGAGTTAACAAGCTCCACAATTAAATGTTCATATTTAAGTAACCTTAGAGTGTAAGATAGATCAATACGACTAAACCAAGTACTAACGTAGCATGCACACTGTCACCTTCATGCTTATGTAGGAGGAATAATACACATCAATACTATCATAGCAATAGTTAACTTCGCAATCTACAAGAGATCATGATCATAGCATAAACCAAGTACTAACACGGATGCACACACTGTCACCATTACATCGTGCAGGAGGAATAAAACTACTTTAATAACATTGCTAGAGTAGCACATAGATAAATTGTGATACAATGCACATTGCAATCATAAAGAGATATAAATAAGCACTTCACTACGCCATTCATAACAGTGAATAAGTATTCTGTGAAATATAGCCTAAGAGACCCACACGGTGCACACACTGTCACCTTTACACACGTGGGACAAGGAGTCTCCGGAGATCACATAAGTAAAACCCACTTGACTAGCATAACGACATCTAGATTACAAGCATCATCATATGAATCTCAATCATGTAAGGCAGCTCATGAGATTATTGTATTGAACTACATAGGAGAGAGATGAACCACATAGCTACCGGTACAGCCCCGAGCCTCGATGGAGAACTACTCCCTCCTCATGGGAGACAGCAGCGTTGATGAAGATGGCGGTGGAGTCGATGGAGGAGCCTTCCGGGGCACTTCCCCGTTCGGCGGCGTGCGGAACGAGACTCCTGTCCCCGGATCTTGGCCGCGATGGCGGCGGCTCGGAAGGTTTCTCGTACCGTGGTTTTTTCGTATCGAGGTTTAGGTCGGGACCTTTTTATAGGCGAAGAGGCGGAGTCGGAGGGGCGACGAGGCGGTGGCACCATAAGGCGCGCGGCCGGGGCCTGGCCGCGCCGGCCTATGGTCGGGGCCCAGTGCCCCCTCTGGTCCTTCTCGTGTGTTCTGGATGCTTCCGGTGAAAATAGGAACCTGGGTTTTGATTTCGTCCGATTTCGAGAATATTTCGTTACTAGGATTTCTGAAACCAAAAACAGAAACAGGAACTGGCACTTCGGCATCTTGTTAATAGGTTAGTTCCAGAAAATGCATAAATATGACATATAATGTGTATAAAACATGTAGGTATCATCAATAAAGTAGCATGGAACATAAGAAATTATCGATACGTCGGAGACGTATCAGCATCCCCAAGCTTAGTTCTGCTCGTCCCGAGCAGGTAAAACGATAACAAAGATAATTTCTTAAGTGACATGCCATCATAAACTTGATCATATTGTAAACATATGTAATGAATGCAGCGGTCAAAACAATGGTAATGACATGAGTAAAAAAATGAATCATAAAGCAAAGACTTTTCATGAATAGTACTTTCAAGACAGGCATCAATAAGTCTTGCATAAGAGTTAACTCATAAAGCAATAATTTAAAGTATAGACATTGAAGCAACACAATGGAAGATTAAGTTTCAGCGGTTGCTTTCAACTTGTAACATGTATATCTCATGGATAATTTGTTGGAGATATGCCCAAGAGGCAATAATAAATGGTTATTATATATCTTTGTGTTTATGATAATGTTTACATACCATGCTATAATTGTATTAACCGAAACATTGGTACATGTGTGATATGTAGACAAACAAGAAGTCCCTAGTATGCCTCTTAAACTAGCTTGTTGATTAATGGATGATTAGTTTCATAATCATGAACATTGGATGTTATTAATAACGAGGTTATGTCATTATATGAATGATGTAATGGACACACCCAATTAAGCGTAGCATAAGATCTCGTCATTAAGTTATTTGCTATAAGCTTTCGATACATAGTTACCTAGTCCTTATGACCATGAGATCATGTAAATCACTTATACCGAAAAGGTACTTTGATTACACCAAACACCACTGCGTAAATGGGTGGCTATAAAGGTGGGATTAAGTATCCGGAAAGTATGAGTTGAGGCATATGGATCAACAGTGGGATTTGTCCATCCCAATGACGGATAGATATACTCTGGGCCCTCTCGGTGGAATGTCGTCTAATGTCTTGCAAGCATATGAATAAGTTCATAAGAGACCACATACCACGGTACGAGTAAAGAGTACTTGTCAGGAGACGAGGTTGAACAAGGTATAGAGTGATACCGAAGATCAAACCTCGGACAAGTAAAATATCGCGAGACAAAGGGAATTGGTATTGTATGTGAATGGTTCATTCGATCACTAAAGTCATCGTTGAATATGTGGGAGCCATTATGGATCTCCAGATCCCGCTATTGGTTATTGGTCGGAGTGAGTACTCAACCATGTCCGCATAGTTCACGAACCGTAGGGTGACACACTTAAAGTTGGATGTTGAAATGGTAGTACTTGAATATGGAATGGAGTTCGAATATTTGTTCGGAGTCCCGGATGAGATCCCGGACATCACGAGGAGTTCCGGAATGGTCCGGAGAATAAGATTCATATATAGGAAGTCATATTCCAAGTTTGGAAATGATCCGGTGCATTTATGGCAGGTTCTAGAAGGTTCTAGAAAAGTCCGGAAGAATGGCACTTTGGAAAGTGGAGTCCCAAAGAGACTCCACTTGCATGACCAGCCAACCCTAAAGGGGAGGAGTCCAAGGTGGACTCCCCTAGGGTGGCCGGCCAACCCACCTCAAGGAAAGGTGGGAGTCCCACCTTGAGTGGGACTCCCTCCTTGAGTAGGTTTCCCACATATGGGAGGTTTTAGTGTTGGGGTCTTATTCGAAGACTTGGACTAGAACTCTTGGGGCTTCCACCTATATAATGAGGGGCATAGAGAGGGGGCTGGCCACTTCAAGCCTCAGCCTTGGCCGCACCCCTTAGAGGGCCGGCGCCCAACCCCCTCTCTCCCCAAACCCTAGCGGTCTCTCTCCTCCACCACATCCCGCACGCTTAGCGAAGCTCCGCCGGATTTCTCCACCACCACCGACACCACGCCGTCGTGCTGTCGGATTCAAGAGGAGCTACTACTTCCGCTGCCCGCTGGAACGGGGAGGTGGACGTCGTCTTCATCAACAACCGAACGTGTGACCGAGTACGGAGGTGCTGCCCGTTCGTGGCGCCGGAACCGATCGTGATCAAGATCTTCTACGCGCTTTTGCAAGCGGCAAGTGATCGTCTACCGCAGCAATAAGAGCCTACTCTTATAGGCTTTGGAATCTCTTCAAGGGTTAGTCTTGATCATCCCCTCGTTGCTACCGTCTTCTAGATTGCATCTTGGCTTGGATTGCGTGTTCGCGATAGGAAATTTTTTGTTTTCTATGCAACGTTTTCCTACATAATTGTCAACATAGAGTAATATAACAAGTGCAATATGCAAGTATGTAGGAATCAATGCACAGTTCACACAAGTGTTTGCTTCTTGAGGTGGAGAGAAATAAACTGACTCAACAATAAAAGTAAAAGAATGGTCCTTCAAAGAGGAAAGCATCGATTGCTATATTTGTGCTAGAGCTTTTATTTTGAAAACATGAAACAATTTTGTCAACGGTAGTAATAAAGCATATGAGTTATGTAAATTATATCTTACAAGTTGCAAGCCTCATGCATAGTATACTAATAGTGCCCGCACCTTGTCCTAATTAGCTTGGACTACCGGATCATCGCAATGCACATGTTTTAACCAAGTGTCACAATGGGGTACCTCCATGCCGCCTGTACAAGGGTCTAAGGAGAAAGTTCGCATTGGATTTCTCGCTTTTGATCATTCTTCAACTTAGACACCCATACCGGGACAACATGGACAACAGATAGTGGACTCCTCTTTAATGCATAAGCATGTAGCAACAATTAGTGTTCTCATATGAGATTGAGGATATATGTCCAAAACTGAAACTTCCACCATGATTCATGGCTTTAGTTGGCGGCCCAATGCTCTTCTCTAACAATATGCATGCTCTAACCATTAAGGTGGTAGATCTCTCTTACTTCAGACAAGACGGACATGCATAGCAACTCACATGATATTCAACAAAGAGTAGTTGATGGCGTCCCCAGAAGCATGGTTATCGCACAACAAGCAACTTAATAAGAGATAAAATGCATAAGTACATATTCAATACCACAATAGTTTTTAAGGCTATTTTGTCCCATGAGCTATATATTGTAAAGGCGAATGATGGAATTTTAAAGGTAGCACTCAAGCAATTTACTTTGGAATGGCGGAAAATACCATGTAGTAGGTAGGTATGGTGGACACAATTGGCATAGTGGTTGGCTCAAGGATTTTGGATGCATGAGAAGTATTCCCTCTCGATACAAGGTTTAGGCTAGCAAAGTTATTTGAAACAAACACAAGGATGAACCGGTGCAGCAAAACTCACATAAAAGACATATTGAAAACATTATAAGACTCTACACCGTCTTCCTTGTTGTTCAAACTCAATACTAGAAATTATCTAGACCTTAGAGAGACCAATTATGCAAACCAAATTTTAGCAAGCTCTATGTATTTCTTCACTAATAGGTGCAAAGTATATGATGTAAGAGCTTAAACATGAGCACAAAAATTGCCAAGTATCACATTATCCAAGACATTATAGCAATTACTACATGTAGCATTTTCCAATTCCAACCATATAACAATTTAACGAAGAGGAAACTTCGCCATGAATATTATGAGCTAAGAACACATGTGTTCATACGAACCAGCGGAGCGTGTCTCTCTCCCACACAAGCATGAATTTATTCAAACACAAACAAAAACAAAAACAAACAGACGCTCGAAGTAAAGTACATAAGATGTGACCGAATAAAAATATAGTTTCAAGAGAAGAAACCTGATAAGTTGTCGATGAAGAAGGAGATGCCTTGGGCATCCCCAAGCTTAGACGCTTGAGTCTTCTTGAAATATGCAGGGATGAACCACGGGGCATCCCCAAGCTTAGACTCTTCACTCTTCTTGATCATAGTATATCATCCTCCTCTCTTGACCCTTGAAAACTTCTTCCACACCAAACTTTAAGCAAACTCATTAGAGGATTAGTGCATAATCAAAAATTCACATGTTCAGAGGTGACACAATCATTCTTAACACTTCTGGACATTGCACAAAGCTTCTGAAAGTTAATGGAACAAAGAAACTCATTCAACATAGCAAAAGCGGCAATGCGAAATAAAAGGCAGAATCTGTCAAAAACAGAACAGTCCGTAAAGACGAATTTTAAAATGGCACCAGACTTGCTCAAACGGAAAAACTCAAACTAATGAAAGTTGCTTACATATCTGAGGATCACTCACGTAAATTGGCATAATTTTCTGAGTTACCTACAGAGAATTAGGCCCAGATTCGTGACAGACAGCAATGCTGTTTCTGCGCAGCAATCCAAATCTAGCATCAACTTTACCATAGTGACAAAGGATTAACTTGTCAATGCCTACAGATTGTAGACTAGGGTTTTGCTAGAAGTAGAGGGCAAGTAGATCTCGAAGGTTTAGGCGAAAAGTACTCGACGATTATGAAAGCTAGGGTTACGTTGACAGTAGATTCGATCCTTTCTTTGTCCCTCAACTCCCCCTTATATAGGAGGTGGAGCCGAGGGTTTTCGTTTTGTACAAGTTACAGAGTCCTGGACGGTTTCTAACTCATCCCGCCAGATTACAAATAACACTTCCTATTACAACTCTAGCTTTCTTTAATATATCTTGGGCTCCCGAATCTTCTTATTCTTCGGATAGTGGGCCTTCAATAAACTCCGGGTACTATCTTTGGCAGGCCCATTTGGGATGCCTATGTCAGTAGCCCCCGAGATTTTGCTTGAATCGTAGAGTCAGGGAAATCTCGACTGTTTATATTTATTCGAGAGCTTTTATTTATGCTTCTTCACATAAAATTCTATATTGTACAGGGATAATGGTAGTTGGGGCTAGTTCATCTGACGGATCAGGTACTAGTTAACTGCTCTAGTGGCAATCCGCAAAAACCTACTTCAAGATCACGTCCCTGGACATGATCTCGGGATACTGGTGTAAACTTCGACAGGTGCCGCTTAAGGTCTTACCATTCTGTCGAGTCCCAGTCAAATTTATCGGGTACCTAACGCGTCCGTTAGGATTTCTTCTTCGTTGATACGGATAAAAGTAGCAGAGCGCAGTCTTTGGCGATGCCACGCCCAGCAGAACGGATCTGGGGTCTTACCTTCGCAAATTTGCGGCATTCAGAAATTGATCGCAACTTTGGCGTTCTGAGAATATATTGTCGAGTGCTTTTCGCCTTTGGAATAGCACATTTTATCGAGTCATATTTGATGACTTATTTTGTCTTCCCGATGGGAGTATATGTAGAGTTATCTGTGTAACTCGAAATATACTCACTTCTGTTTCTTTATTTTGATAAAATTCATCGGGCACGCGAACAGCGTTCCCGATGGGAGTAGCCCCCGAGGCTACATCCAAGAACTTGTGCTTGGGTGTAGGCTCCACAGATTAGTATCCATTGCCGCTATATTTATAATCTTTCTCGATAGTTTTATATTTATCGGGTGCGCGACCAGCGCTCCCGATGGGAGTAGCCCCCGAGGCTATGAACAAATGCTTGCATTTGGTCATAGGCTCTCACCATTTCTATCTTGTCATACTCGAAATTTTCTATTTTTCCAAAGTAGCCCCCGAGCATTTGGGCAAAAACTTGTATTTGATCAAAGGCTCCCGAGATAACCTTGCGTTGTCGATAAACTTTTGAAAACTCGCAGTCGAATTTTTCTTTTATCTTGACGACGTCATTGCTGATGATAACCACGATCTCTATGTTGGAAACTGACCATTACTGCTTGTTTCGCTGCCTTGTGGGTCCCAATTCCTTATCTGACGAACACGTCGTGCAAGTGGGGGACACATGTTCTCCCCTTTTTCTGGCACACGTTCTGTAACCTCGTTAATGTTAAAATACCATTGTGCCCTTGTATCCACGTGGCTATCATCTGCTGCACTCTTTTCTCATCCAACGGTTCCGTCGGTTCACCGCACCTGTATATAAGGTCTTCTTCTTCTTCCTCGAACACTTCCGCTCGCGCCGTCCCCCTGCTTTCCTCTGCAAAATTTCCTTCCGCGCTCCTCATCTCTCAAAGCTCTTCTCTTTGTAGCTACAGCTCTCCACCATTGTTGATGCCACCGCGTCGATTGACCAGGCATAGCACACCTGATTCCTCGATGGCCGCCGCGGATCTGGGAGCTGCGGAGTGGGAGAGGTCCAAGATCACGAACCAGGACCTCAATCTCCTGAAGAAGCTGGGGATCACCAAGAAACCCAAAGCGGTTTGCTTCCCCAGTGAAGAAAGCTACCCAACCCCTCCAATGGGGTATCGGGTAAGTTTTGTTGATCATCTCATCCGCGGTCTTTCCGCCCCCATTCACCCTTTTCTTCGGGGATTACTTTATGTTTATGGTCTCCAACTTCACCACCTCACGCCCAACTCTATCCTTCACATTTCCATCTTTATCACCCTCTGCGAAGCCTTCCTTGGTGTCCAGCCTAACTGGGCATTATGGAAGCGCATTTTCTTTTGTCGCCGTAATGGCTCTGCCAATGTCGCCTATAATATAGGCGGCGTTGTTATTTCCGTTCGCTCCTCTGTCAACTACTTCGACGTCAAACTCCCTGACTCCGTTCAAGGATGGCGCAAGAAGTGGTTGTACATCCGTGAAGAAAACGATGGCTGCGCCGAAGACAACATTCCTCCTTTTGACGGTGCCGAGAAAATCCTTCGCCGCCGTTCTTGGGACGCAGAAGCTACCGAGGAAGAAAGAACTTCGACAGAGGCCCTGATGACTCGCATCCATGAGTTGCAAAATACTCGTGGAAAAGAATTATCAGGCATCCAAATTACGGCGTACTTCCTTAGGACTAGGGTGCAGCCTCTTCAGGCTCGCAAAAACCCTTTCTGGAATTATGCTGGCGATGAAGACGCAGATCGCCTGTCGACGAATCTGGAAGCTAAGGATTTGGATAGGCTTATTCGAAGGATTTCATCCCTCAAGAAGAAAGACTCCATCCCTTCCACTTGTCGCGTAAAACCATACAGCGCCGCCCATGCGCTTCCCAAGGTAAACATTGTCGTGTTTTTTGTCTATTGCCTTTCTTTGTGTGTTGTTATTCATTTCTGACAATCCTTCCCTCTTTTTATACAGGATCATCCAAATCTTGTTTCACTTCCTCCTCTTCCTGAAGGTGGGGATGTCGAGGAAAGGGCCGTTATCTCCGATGATAACCCAGATGCCCCCTCGTTTGCAAATGAACCCGCAGAATCTCGAAGATCTGCGGGATCCGACGAAAAAGAGGATGTCTCTGAAGCCACTGCATCGGCACAATCTCTTCCTCCTGCTGTTTCTCCAAGGAACAAAAGGAAAAGAGATGATGCCGAAGATTCCGGCACCTCCAAAGTCGATGAAGCTGTCCCTTCGCACCAGAAGGCAGGCTATGATCCATACCTCGATTCTCTCATCAGTTCGTAAGTACCCTTTTTCTCTTGTACTCGAAGATTCTTGTCTATCTTGCTTTTTTATATTGTCGATGCTTGCTCGCAGTGATGATGAAGAAGAAATACCAACTGCTGATGTGGCTGCTCGAACGAGCACGTCACATACATTAGTCGCCTCGGAGACGCCAGTCGAAGGAGAAGAAACGTCGCCTCCTCGACAAAATGTCGGCGCTGCTACTCCTCCGGCAAGCCCCCTTGTCCCTTCACCAAAAAGGGCAAGGGTTGAAATAAATCCAGAGCTTACTCTTCAGTCGAGTAGCTCTTCTAACCCTCTCTTGGATGATGTAAGTTGCTAACACTCTTGTCGTTGTTTATTTTTTCTCTGTTTTGCTCCTATGTGTCGTCATTTTTCTCATGCCAACATTTTCTTTCTTTGTCTCTCTTTAACAGCCTTTGATCAAAGAGTTTCTTCGCATTGGTGCCCAATTCGTTGGGTACCGTGACTATGCCAGCAAGGCTGAAGGTAATGCCTGACTTTTTTCTTGCGTCCTTTTCTGCATGACTTGTCGACGTTTATAGCCAATCTTGTCTTCCTTTTTTCAGAGAAACTGGCAGAAGCCAACGAACGTGCTGACACGCTTGCTCTAAAGTTAGAGCAATGTGAAGAGGCTCGTAAGAAGGCCGAGTCAGATGCAATTGAAGCTAGGCAAGAAGCTGACAAGGCTAAGGCTGATGCTGCTGGTGTCGAAGATCTTCGGAAACGTCTGCATGACGCCGAGACTTCGCTAAGCGATCACATAACTGCGCAATCTGCTCGCGAAGCGGCGATCACCAAACGCATAAAGACACAAAGTCGTCGCTTTGTCGGTAAGCATTTGCACCATTGCATACCCTTTGGATTTTCCTTTTTTGCACTTGTTTGTTGACAAAAATTTCTATTTTTATGTTGTCAGATAGGACCTCGCAAGAATTTGAACTTGAGGATCCCGACAACGATGTTCTTCTTGACGCCGTTTCATTCCTTGAGTTTCATGGGACGGAAGCTCGTGAAGGCATGGATGAAGCCAGGGCGGGGTTGTCGAAGCTTTTCCCCTACTTCTTCCCGAAGAAAGAGGAGCCCGCAACTTTCCTTGGCCTTGCCAAGTGCTTTAATCCTCCCGAAGATCTTGGGCTGAAGATGCGCCATGAGAACATGAAGGTTGCCGTGGAAAGCACTGTTGCCCTAGTTGCTGACAGTCAACAGACTATTGACTGGGCCAAAGTTGGCGACACGGAGCAAATAGAGCAAGCAAAATGGCGATCCTTGATCAAGGCGGCAAAGCTTAACACGAAGAAAATCCTGGCCTATCTCGGGATCAAGCCATCTTCAACTCCTAGCTCTTCAAGGCCGGAGGTCTAGTTTTTGCTTTCTTTATTTCCTTTGCTATTGTCGCCATTCTAGTCTTGGCGACAAGTTCCCTGCCAGTCCCTTAGGAGAACTTCCTTTGTAATAGCCATGTAAATTTTCTACAATCAATGAAATTCCTTTTGGTGCTATCATTGATTCGGGGATTTTCTTTTCCAGTTGATATTTGATAATTATTCAACGAATCCTTCTTCTCCCGATGCTGCTCCCGCGTCTTCCTTGTCGAAGAAAGTAAGAACCGATGACAATTTCCTTGAAGGTTCTTCCAGCACACCTTTGTCGGAAGATTTACAAGAACTTCGACAACAACTTCAATCCACGAAGAAACAAACTCTGGCAATGATGGAACAGTCTCGGAGAGCATCTGAACAAGAACAACTTGCTCGTCGACAAGCCGAAGAAGCTATGGCTGCTAAGGATGCTGCTATATTGGAAGCGAAAGGAGCTAGTGCCCGGGAAAATAGCATGCTCGAGCTGATGTTGGAAGCTAGCACGGATATGTTAGGTATGTATCTCAAACTTTCTGATGCCTTCTCTTTATTTTGCTGTGCTTTCTTCCAAGTTTCTTCCCTTGTTGTCCAATAGGCTCAGTTCTTGATGCTGCTGCCGAAGATCTGAGAGTAAATGAGAGAACGAATCTTCTTGTCAACCTTTCTCTAAACCATGGCTCTTTGTTTTGGGCCACTCCTGAACGAACCCAGCAGATTGTCAGGTTCCAAGATCGTGCTTGCCAAGTACGCGAATTTCTAAATTTTTGCACGACGACGTTGACCCTTGTTTTCAAGACTTTGTTTCCTCGGAATGAGGTTCCTGCGACTCTTCCTGAATTGCTAGAGACCTTCAGAGATGCTCCTCGTATTCATAATTTCGTACGAGCCCAACTGACTGCTGGAGCAAGATTTGCCATGATTATGATAAATATTTGCCATCCAAAGTTGGACCTGTCGACGATTGTCGTTGATTGCATGGCAAAGAAGACGCGTCGCAAGAATAATATTGATGCAATCAACGAGATGGTGACTCCTGTGGCCGAGTCGATGATAGACGAGCTTCTTCGGATGGATGCAGAATTCTTCGTCAAAGGATCTTATGCCGAGCATAAAACGACCAGAGGCTTGTCAATAGATACTATTTTGGGTTCTGATTGATTTGTAAAACTTTGTCGAAAACATTTGTTGTATACCGCAGAATGCTCTATATTGTCGGAGCCCCCGAGCCTTTTTGTCTGGAGTTTGTACTATTTTTTCTTCCCAAGGTTCCTTCTGAGCTGTAATAAAACACTTTGATAGGCTGCATGATCTTGGCGTCGAAGTTCTATATTTTGTTTGTCGGATTTTTTGGACCAGAGTAATGAGATATTCTGACGTGTGCACTATATTTGATCATGACCAACTCCCGATTTATGTATTTGGCGAGGTATTATTGTACCAAGGCGAAATATTTTCAATAAATCGAGTTTGTCTGTTTTGATATTTGAGGGTGGAGAGCCCCCGAGTATGTCGACGAATAAGAAGTATATCTTTACTATCTTTATTATATTGCAGCACCGCGAGCCCGCCTCATTAAAAACCTTCTCCGGCCCCACTCGGTGCCCCGAAAAAGGAAAAGAGTGCGTCTGAAAACTCGCGGGCGTTTCAGTACATTGTATGTTTACAGAGGAGACTATATTTCGGCATCTAAGCGTAAAAACGCCTGAGCTGTGCCACATTCCAGGGATTTGGCTCGGCAATCCCTGTCTTCTTGTCTTTGATTCTGTATGCTCCTCCTTCGATTACCTCTGTGACGATGTAGGGTCCAAGCCATGGTGACTCGAGTTTTTCGTGACTTTTCTGGTTGAGCCGCAGAACTAGATCACCAACTTGAAAAGATCGTGGCCGCAATCTCCGACTGTGATAATTCTTCAGGTCCTGTTGATATTTTGAGACTCGTGACAGAACTTCGTCTCGAGCTTCGTCAAGTGCATCAACGTCGTCCTCCAGGGCTTCCCTCGAGGTTTCTTCATTATATTCCGTGACTCTTGGAGAATCATGCTCTATTTCGATCGGCAGGACTGCTTCGGCTCCATGGACCAGAAAAAACGGTGTTTCTTGTGTCGCCGTATTTGGTGTTGTTCGGATACTCCACAACACACTTGGTAACTCCTCCGGCCAAGTATGCCGAGCTTTTTCCAGTGGTGTTTCTTGATGCCATTGCAGATAATGCCATTGGCTTTCTCGACTTGTCCGTTGGTCTGTGGATGTGCGACAGACGCAAAACTCAGCTTGATGCCTACTTCTGCGCAGTATGCTTTAAACTCCTTGGACGTAAAGTTGCTGCCATTGTCTGTGACGATGCTGTGAGGGACTCCAAATCTGAAGACGATGCTTTTCACAAACTTAATCGCCGACGCGCCGTCCGGTGAATTTATCGGCTTTGCTTCTATCCACTTTGTAAATTTGTCGACCGCGACAAGCATATACTCGTAACCTCCTGGCGAAGCTTTATGTAGTTTACCCACCATATCAAGACCCCATTGAGCAAAGGGCCAAGACAGTGGGATTGGCATAAGTTCCGCGGCAGGAGAGTGGGGTTTGGCGGCAAATCTTTGGCACGCGTCGCAAGTTCTCACTATTTCCTTCGCGTCCTCGATTGCCGTTAACCAATAGAATCCTGCTCTGAAGGCCTTAGCCGCAATAGCTCTGCTGCTCGCGTGGTGCCCGCATATCCCCTCGTGCACATCTTTTAGGATGGTTCTTCCTTCTTCGGGTGTGACGCATCTCTGTAGCACGCCCGAAATACTTCGTTTGTACAACTCCCCTTTTATCACAGTGAAAGCTTTTGATCTCCTGATTATTCGCCTTGCTTCAACTGGATCGTCGGGTATTGTTTTCCTTAGAATATATGATACGTAGGCCTGCATCCATGGAATTTGCACCATCATGACTAGTTCTTGCTCTTCTTCTTCTTCTGCTATGTCTTTGGTGATACTCGAGGGTTTCTCTTTCTTCTCCTTCTTTGTTTTTGCTGGCTTTGTTGATCTTTCGCTTATCTCTTCCCAAAACACGCCTGGAGGTATCGCGAGGCACTGTGACCCGATGTTTGCAAGAACGTCGGCTTCATCGTTGCTCATCCTGCTGATGTGATTTACTTCGCAACCATCGAATAACTTCTCGAGCTCGTTGTACACCTCTTTATATGCTATCATACTTTCGTTGACTGCCTCGCATTGGTTCATGACTTGCTGTGCCACCAATTGTGAGTCGCCGAAAATTTTCAGTCGGGTTGCACCACAAGCTTTCGCCATCTTCATCCCGTGTATGAGAGCTTCATATTCTGCTTCATTGTTAGACGCATTTGGGAACGTCATCCGCAGAACATACTTCAATTTGTCGCCTTCAGGTGATACTAATATCACGCCTGCTCCAGCACCTTCCAATCTTTTGGACCCGTCGAAGTTCATGGTCCAAGTTCTCGATAAATCTGGGGGTCCCGTGTTTTGTAGCTCCATCCACTCTGCAATGAAATCTGGTAAAACCTGTGATTTTATTGCTTTTCTTTTTTCATACGTGATGTCCCGAGGGGAAAGTTCTATTCCCCAAAGGGAGACACGACCCGTAGCTTCTGGGTTGTTCAGTATGTTTGATAAGGGAGCCTCGTTGACCACTATTATCGGGTGCGCCGAAAAATAGTGTCGCAATTTTCTTGCTGTCGTGAATACTCCATATGCTAGCTTTTGATATTGCGGATACCGCTGTTTGGAGGGCGACAGTACTTCGCTGATGAAATATACTGGCCTCTGAACTCCATGAAGCTTGCCTTCTTCTTCTCTCTCGACTACTAGGGCCGTGCTGACCACCTGAGGTGTGGCTGCAATGTACAAAAGGAGAGGTTCTTTCTCTTTTGGCGCCACCAATATCGGTGGTGTCGAAATTGCTCGCTTGAGGTTCTCGAAGGCTCTGTCTGCTTCCTCGTTCCATTGAAAATTTTCCCCTTGTTTGATCAATGCATAGAACGGCAGCGCCTTTTCTCCTAGCCTGGCGACGAATCTGCTTAAAGCTGCGACTCGCCCGTTAGCTGTTGTATTTCTTTCAACTTTGTTGGCTTTCTCATAGTAACGATGGCCTGTATTTTTTCAGGATTAGCTACAATCCCCCTTGCTGATACTAAAAACCGAGAAGTTCTCCTGCGGGAACTCCAAAAGAGCACTTTGTCGGGTTCAGCTTGAGGCAGAATTTGTCGAGGTTGTCGAAGGTTTCCTTCAAATCTTCGATCAGAGTCGATCCTTTCTTTGATGTTATTATGACATCGTCGATGTAGACTTGTACATTTTTTCCAATCTGTGTTGCTAAACACTTCTGCATCATCCGCTGATATGTTGCTCCCGCGTTTTTCAGACCAAAGGGCATTGTTTTGTAGCAAAACACGCCATAAGGTGTGATGAACGCTGTCTTGGCTTCATCTTCTTCTTTTAATCTTATCTGGTTATAACCAGAATATGCGTCCAGGAAGGAAAGACGTTCGCATCCTGCCGTGGAGTCGATGATTTGATCGATCCTTGGGAGGGGAAAGTGATCCTTGGGACAATGTTTATTGAGACACGTGAAGTCGACGCACATGCGAAGGACTATTGTGTGTTTTTTCGGCACCATCACTGGGTTAGCTACCCATGTGGCTTCTGTAGATATTTCTCTGATGAAACCAGCGTCTTTGAGTCGATCTATTTCTGATAACATGGCTTTGCGGCTAGGTTCCGAAAAACGCCGCAAAGGCTGCTTGACTGGTCGTGCGAGAGGATCCAAATTGAGGTGGTGCTCGGCGAGTTCCCTGGGTACTCCTGGCATGTCAGCTGGACACCATGCGAAGATTTTCCAGTGCTCACGGAGGAACTCGACGAGCGCGCTTTCCTATGCGACATCCATGTTTGCGGCAATGGACGTCGTTTTCTTAGGATCTGTCGGGTGGATCTGTACCTCTTTTGAATCCTTGGTTGTGTTGAAAGTTGGCTCCTTAGAAGGTCTTCCTACCTCTGGTAACACGTCATAATCAGTGAACCGTGGCGCCGCATATTCTGCTTGCATCCCGAAAGTTTCTGACAGTCGATGAAAGTCCTTGTCACATTTATCAGATAACGCGAAACTTCCTTTGATTGTGATAGGTCCCTTAGGCCCAGGCAACCTCCACAGCAAATATGTATAATGCGGCACTGCCATGAACCTCGCATATGCTGGTCGTCCCAACAAAGCGTGATATTGCGACGGGAAATCCACAACTTCGAACTCCAAATTCTCTATTCTGTAGTTTTCTCGGGTTCCAAACTGAACGTCGAGGTTGATTTTGCCCAATGGGTAACTTGGCTTCTCTGGTGTAATCCCGTGGAAACGTGTGTCCGTTGGTTTCAGATTTGCCAGGGATATGTTCATCTTCCTCAATGTATCTGCATACATGAGGTTTAAGCTGCTGCCGCCATCTATGAAAACTCTCGACACGTCGAAACCAGCGATTACTGCGGGTAAGATGAGTGCTGATTGTCCTGGTCGAGGAACTTGCTGCGGATGATCTGCAATTGTGAAGCCGATGTCTTGCCCCGACCAATTTAAGTACTCGACTGTTGGTGGAGGCATCTTCTCTGCCATGAACACTTGTCGCGAGATTACCTTCTGCGCCCTGTTGGATGGCCTGGCTTTCTGAATCATCGAGACCGCACCGTTAGAGTTGGGGTCAACATATGGAGGTGGATGTGGTGCTGCCGCAATTCTAAGCTGGTGTCGATTTTCGTCGGTGATTGCGGGAGGAGGTGGAAGGTGGATCTCGCTCCTTGGCTCCCGAGGATTTCTGTTATTTGCTTGGGCATTTGCAATTCCTGCGGCTCGCAACATTGCCTGAAAATTACGGCAGTCTTTCTGGAGATGTCCTGACTGCCTCTTTCCATTGTTGTCGAGGTAAAAGTGCATTTGACACGGACCGTTCATCATCTCCTCGGGAGACACATAAGGTCTTTGAATCCTTGGTCCACTATTTTGCCTGTTGCCACGGAAATCACCTCTATTGTCGCCTTGTTGCTCATTACTCCTTTGATAATCGTCTCGACTATTTCCTCCAGGATTTCCTCGGAAACCAGCCGATATATGGCCGGGAGCATCGTTGTTGTAGAACTGGCGAGAAAATCGCCTTCTATTTTGATAATTTCGACCACGATCTTCCTCTGGCGACCTGTGTCGCTTGTTGTATATTGCATCTTCTCCATCTGCCCATTTATTGGCTATCTCCATGAGTGCTGATATGGTCTTAGGGTTAGTTCTCCCTAAGTCCTCGATGAAATCTGCTCGGCGGACTCCTGCCACGAACGCATCTATTGCCCTCTCGTCAGATATATCCTCTGCCGAGTTCTTTATGATGTTCCATCGCTGTATATACTTCCTCATCGACTCGTCGTGTTTTTGTCGGCATGCCCTCAGCTCTTCCAACGATGCAGGTTTCTTGCACGTGGATCGGAAGTTTTTCACGAAGATGTCCTCAAAGGTATCCCAGCTGTCGATGGAATTTAAGGGGAGTTTCTTTATCCAAGATCTTGCGGCACCACTCAGGTGAACTTGGATACTTTGCATAGCTGTTGCTCTGGTTCCTCCTACCAGTTTTACCATCTCGAGATAATCCACGAGCCAATCCTCGGGATCTTGCAGGCCATCGAACTTCTTGAAATTCTCGGGTAACTTGAACCCTTTCGGTACTCGAGTTTTTCGAACTCTTCTCGTAAAGCATGGGAGCCCACACATATCTTCGTCGGCAAGCTCTGGCGAGTGCTGACGCTCCCTTCTTTCTTGTCGCGCTCTGTCCACCCTTACTTGGACTGCTGTGTCTCTTGCCCCACTTGTTCTTGGTGGGTCTTGAACTGCTGCGGTGTGTCGTGGACTATTTTGCCTAGGATTTTCTTCGGGAGGCGTTGTTGCAAACGCTGTTCCCATAACTCCTACTCCAGCCATTGCCATATTGAACAATGGTTCTCTCGGGTCTCCAGGAGGTGGTCTGGATGCGAGGATGTAAGCTTGTGTTGCCATGTAACCTGCCTCTGGCGTTTTTGGGATGATATTTCCCCGTTCGTCGATCGACATAAAGGACATGTCGAGATTTTGGATTATACTTCCTCTTTCTGCTTCGGGTATGTTTTGCAGCCGAGACATTGCTCTCCTCCGAGCTTCTCTGTGACTATCTCCCGTAGTTCCTGAAAGGCGACTTAACTCTGCTCGGCGTCTGCTTGATGCAGAAGCCTCCTATTCAGGGATGCTGTCTGTTTTTCTAACTCTCTGCTTACTCGAGCAAGTCTATATTGATATGCTTGAAGTTCTTGTACAGTAGCAGTGGTGGTCATAGGTTCTGAACCATCCATGGCTTTCGCAGCCCTATCCCACGCTTCTTGCGGGAGCTGTACTCTTGCGCGAGTTGAGGATCCAGGATATTTAGTGCCTAAGCCATGTCTGAGATCAGCGGGATCGACGTATGGATTTCCCAATTCGTCGAAAGCCTCTGACGTTTGCGGTTCTGATGTGCCTGCCCCTTCTACCACATAGATCTGATGATATTTTGCGCATTGATTTTTATCAGGATTGGTGACACCATCATATAGAGTGGTGAAGACCTTTCCAATGGCAGCAGACTTGTCGATGAAGTTGAAGCTGTCGACGCTGTCGGAGTCGCTGCTTATAAAGGAGTCCGCAGACGACTCAAAGGATGTCTTGTTGAAGATCTTGGCGAGCTTTCCGCTTGCCTTGTTGTCGACGAAGTATGGCGACGAAAACTCCTCGTTACTCGACGAAAAGTTAGAATTGACCGCTGAAAATTCCGACGAGATCGGAACTTCGAGACGGTAGGATCCTTCCTTGTTGATGCCAAATCGGAATTCTCCGAACGTCATGATGATGGGCTCCTCCAGATAGGCACATGCATCCATACGGGAGGGCGGGTGAGGAATAAAATTGAATAGATCAGTTTTTCCCTTGTTACCTCGATCCATCGCGTTGCTTGCTGTTGACGATGTCGAAGATCTGAACGTGCCATCGAGATCAGCTCCTTGCAACCTCTAATTCCCACAGACGGCGCCAATTGACAAAGGATTAACTTGTCAATGCCTACAGATTGTAGACTAGGGTTTTGCTAGAAGTAGAGGGCAAGTAGATCTCGAAGGTTTAGGCGAAAAGTACTCGACGATTATGAAAGCTAGGGTTATGTTGACAGTAGATTCGATCCTTTCTTTGTCCCTCAACTCCCCCTTATATAGGAGGTGGAGCCGAGGGTTTCGTTTTGTACAAGTTACAGAGTCCTGGACGGTTTCTAACTCATCCCGCCAGATTACAAATAACACTTCCTATTACAACTCTAGCTTTCTTTAATATATCTTGGGCTCCCGAATCTTCTTATTCTTCGGATAGTGGGCCTTCAATAAACTCCGGGTACTATCTTTGGCAGGCCCATTTGGGATGCCTATGTCACATAGAGACTTTACTTGGCACAAAAACATGATAAGGAGAGGTTGCTACAGTAGTAAACAACTTCCAAGACACAAATATAAAACAAAGTACTGTAGTAAAAAAACACATGGGTTATCTCCCAAGAAGTTCTTTCTTTATAGCCATTAAGATGGGCTCAGCAGTTTTAATGATGCACTCGCAAAAAATAAGAGTTGAAGCAAAAGAGTGTAGGAAAACGTAGCATAGAAAACAAAAATTTTCCTACGGCGAACACGCAATCCAAGCCAAGATGCAATCTAGAAGACGGTAGCAACGAGGGGATTATCGAGACTCACCCTTGAAGAGATTCCAAAGCCTACAAGAGGAGGCTCTTGTTGCTGCGGTAGACGTTCACTTGCCGCTTGCAAAAGCGCGTAGAAGATCTTGATCACGATCGGTTCCGGCGCCACGAACGGGCAGCACCTCCGTACTCGGTCACACGTTCGGTTGTTGATGAAGACGACGTCCACCTCCCGTTCCAGCGGGCAGCGGAAGTAGTAGCTCCTCTTGAATCCGACAGCACGACGGCGTGGTGTCGGTGGCGGTGGAGAAATCCGGCGGAGCTTCGCTAAGCGTGCGGGATATGGTGGAGGAGCGGGGCGCTAGGGTTTGGGGAGGGGGTGGCCGGCCACTAAGGGGTGCGGCCAAGCTATGGCTTTGGTGTGGCCGGCCCCCTCCCCTTGGCCCTCTATATATAGGTGGAAGCCCCAAGTGTTGGACTACAAGTCTTCGAATAAGACCCGAACCCAAAACCTTCCATATGGTGGGAAACCTTCCCAAGCTAGGATTCCCACTAGAGGTGGGAATTCCACCTTCCATAGGGGGGGTGGCCGGCCCCCTAAGGGGGAGTCCACTTGGGACTCCTCCCCCACTAGGGTTGGCCGGCCATGGAGGTGGAGTCCCATGTGGACTCCACCTTCCTTGGTGGTTTCTTCCGGACTTTTCTAGAACCTTCTAGAACCTTCCATAGAACCTTCCGAATCATTTTATTCACATAAAATGACATCCTATATATGAATCTTATTCTCCGGACCATTCCGGAACTCCTCGTGATGTCCGGGATCATCCGGGACTCCGAACAAATATTCGAACTCCATTCCATATTCAAGTTCTACCATTACAACATCCAACTTTAAGTGTGTCACCCTACGGTTCGCGAACTATGCGGACATGGTTGAGTACTCACTCCGACCAATAACCAATAGCGGGATCTGGAGATCCATAATGGCTCCCACATATTCAACGATGACTTTAGTGATCGAATGAACCATACACATACGATACCAATTCCCTTTGTCACACGATATTTTACTTGTCCGAGGTTTGATCATCGGTATCACACTATACCTTGTTCAACCTCGTCTCTGACAAGTACTCTTTACTCGTACCGTGGTATGTGGTCTCTTATGAACTTATTCATATGCTTGCAAGACATTAGACGACATTCCACCGAGAGGGCCCAGAGTATATCTATCCGTCATCGGGATGGACAAATCCCACTATTGATCCATATGCCTCAACTCATACTTTCCGGATACTTAATCCCACCTTTATAACCACCCATTTACGTAGTGGCGTTTGATGTAATCAAAGTACCTTTCCGGTATAAGTGATTTACATGATCTCATGGTCATAAGGACTAGGTAACTATGTATTGAAAGCTTATAGCAAATAACTTAATGACGTGATCTTATGCTACGCTTAATTGGGTGTGTCCATTACATCATTCATACAATGATATAACCTTGTTATTAATAACATCCAATGTTCATGATTATGAAACTAATCATCTATTAATCAACAAGCTAGTTAAGAGGCTTACTAGGGACTCTTTGTTTGTTTACATATCACACATGTATCAATGTTTTCAGTTAATACAATTATAGCATGGTATATAAACTTTTATCATAAACATAAAGATATATAATAACCACTTTTATTATTGCCTCTTGGGCATATCTCCAACAGTCTCCCACTTGCACTAGAGTCAATAATCTAGATTACATTGTAAGGTACCTAACACCCATGGCATTCTGGTGTTGGTCATGCTTTGCCCTAGGGAGAGCTTTAGTCAACGGATCTGCTACATTCAGATCAGTGTGTACTTTGCAAATCTTTACTTCTCGATCTTGATATGCTTCAGCCTCTTGTGTGACCTTGGTTCTTGTGCATTGGCAATGGCACCCATGTTGTCACATAGATGACTAGTGGGTCCAATGCACTAGGAACCACACCGAGCTCTACAATGAACCTCTTCATCCATACCGCTTCTGATGAAGCCTCTGAAGCCGCTATGTACTCCGATTCTGTTGAGGATTTCGCCACCGTGCACTTTCGAGCTTGCCCAGCTTTTGGCACCATTCAATATAAACACGTACCCAGATTGTGACTTAGAGTCATCAGGATCAGTGTTCCAACTTGCATCGGTGTAACTTGTTACAACGAGCTCTTGGTCACCTCCATAACAAAGAAACATATCCTTAGTTCTTTTCAAGTACTTCAGGATATTCTTGACCGCTGTCCAGTGTTCTATTCCTGGATCACTTTGATATCTGCTAGTCAAACTAACAGCATGTGCTATATCCGGTCTTGTACATAGCATGGCATACATGATAGAGCCTACTGCCGAGGCATAGGGGATCTGACTCATCCTTTCTCTTTCTTCTGCCGTAGCCGGTCCTTGAGTCTTACTCAAGACCTTGCCTGGTAACATAGGTAAGAATCCTTTCTTACTTTCGTCCATTCTAAACTTCTTTAGAATCTTGTCCAGGTATGTACTCTGTGATAGCCCTATTAGACGTCTTGATCTATCTCTATAAATCTTGATGCCTAATATGTATGATGCTTCACCAAGGTCTTTCATTGAAAAACTATTATTCAAATAACCCTTTACACTGCTTAATAGTTCTATATCATTCCCAATCAATAATATGTCATCAACATATAATATCAGGAATGCTACAGAGCTCCCACTCACTTTCTTGTAAATACAGGCCTCTCCATGACACTGTATAAACCCGAAGTCTTTGATCACCTTATCAAAGCGTCGGTTCCAACTTCTCGATGCTTGCTTCAGTCCATAGATTGAACGCTGAAGTTTGCATACTTTGTCAGCATTTTTAGGATCAACAAAACCTTTGGGTTGTACCATATACAACTCTTCCTCAATGTCTCCATTAAGGAACGCCGTTTTGACATCCATCTGCCAAATCTCATAATCGAAAAATGCAGCTATTGCTAACAAAATCCTCACAGATTTTAGCTTCGCTACAGGTGAGAAAGTCTCATCGTAGTCAACACCTTGAATTTGTCGGAAACCCTTTGCGACAAGTCGAGCTTTATAGACAGTAATATTACCATCAGCATCTGTTTTTCTTTTGAAGATCCATTTATTCTCGACAGCCTTGCGGCTATCAGGTAAGTCTACCAAAGTCCATACTTTTTTATCATACATGGATCCCATTTCGGATTTCATGGCTTCTTGCCATTTGTTGGAATCTGGGCTCATCATCGCTTCTTCATACGTCGCAGGGTCTTCATCATTGTTATCCACAATCATGACATTTAGACAAGGATCATACCAATCTGGAGTGGCACGATCCCTTGTCGATCTGCGAGGTTCAGTAGCTGTCTCATTTGAAGTTTCATGATCATTATCATTAGCTTCCTCTGTTACCGGTGTAGGTGGTACAGGAACATTTTCCGGTACTGCGCTACTCTGATCAACGAGTAGAGATTCTTCAATCTCATCGAGTTCTACTTTTCTTCCAGTCACTTCTTTAGTGAGAAATTCTTTCTCAACACCCGGATTTTTAAGTCCAGATGCCTATTATGCCATTCATCGCAATCCCAGGAATATTGTTTTTGCGAGACATAATAGATTGATATCACAACACATCATTCATTACAACACATAATCGTCTTACAACAAAGGATCACATGATCCAGTCTTAATACATCATAGTGGATCTAGAGATCCTATTACAAAACACATAGCGGAAGCGAAGTAACGATTGCGGTCCATCTATTCCACAGGCAACTGTTGACGTCAGGAGTGATCCTAGTTGTCGTAGACGTCCTGCTGTCCATCTTCCTCGTCGTGCTGTTCCTCTTCATAGTCTGGCCATTTGAATAGCCAGGGACAAAGCCATGAGTACTTTAAAGTACTCGCAAACTAATACTAATGTAAGCACTAGCAACTATAGTAAGGGGATGCTAAGATCTAGGTTTATTTGCATAAAGCCAAGTTTATTTCATAAACATTTAGTAAAGATGCTTGAATCGCTAGACTAACTCAAGTGGGAACATTAGTGTCATTCCCACAACTCTGTTGTGATTCAAGTCAAAGTCACCATTTCAAGTTCAGATCACAAGTCACCCTTCACATGTCACATTTTTGAAAATGGTCTGATGACGGAACAGTATGGCCTTTCCAATCGTCCGTAACCGTGGACACGGCTATTCGAATAGTTCTACACTCTGCAGAGGTCGTACACTTGTGCCACAACATTTGCAATAATCCGTCAGGGTTAACTGGCCCTGATTTATCACACTCCGTGTGCGGACTACCAACCATAACCTTTCACTTACATACCCTAGTATAGGCACCTCTCCCCATGAGCTTGGCCTCCCGGTGAAGACAGACAGTCAGCCTGGGAACTGCACAGGGCTTGGGCCGGACAGTTCACCTCATTCACGTCATTTCACATCATGTCATGTTTCTTTGGAGGCAGCCCTTGGCATAACCCCGATGACGCTTGTTTAGAGGGAACCCATACTAAGATACATAAACTTCCAGTTAAGCCCTTACCCATAATCAGGTATTGTGGGGGTACTTGCAAAATTGGAATGGTATCGCATCCGAACCCAACCATCAGTTTTTGTAAAGTTCACCATGTCATTCACAAGTCACATTCACCTTCAAAATCTTTCAATAGAATGACTCATCATTCCAAGGTTTTCAAAGTCATTTCATTTCACAAGTTCCCATCTAGAGTAGTCAATTTTATTTGTTAGCACTAGCAACTAATCATGAGGGGTGCTATCTAGCTTTCATTGCTCTAGGCTAAATTTGCTGATCTTGTTCTACTCTAGACCAAGTGAATCATGAACCAAAAGTAAAATTTGATAAACCAAAAACATTAAAGCTTGTAAGGTAAAACTTGGGTTGGGATCATTTAAGCATAAATTAAATGGGGATGAGGCCTTGCTCTTGTAGAGCTTTGCCTTAGGGTATCTTGCAGGAATATTAGCTTGCCTTGGGTGGTGTACTGATCAAAGTGGTCTTCTTCTTCCTGGAAGTAGACCTCCTCCTCCTCGGTGTACTCCTCGGTACTAGCGTCTAAATACGAGTATAATACACACAATTACTACACAAAGCCTAAGTACTAGACTAAGCACACACATAAATCATTCCTACTAAGCTATCAATCAACATGCTTATTAGGTGAGTTGATTTAATTTTATTCTTAAGAAAAATATTTTCATCTCATTATAAATATTAATTAGAGTTTCTATTTATTTCTTGAGAGAAAATAATTTCCTCTCATTAAATATTATTAAGATTTAATTTCCTTCATGAATAAGATGTGACCTAGGTTGACTAAAGTCAACCTCTTCACAAGTGTCAATTGGGAAATGATTTAAATGAGGTACACCACCTCATGCTTTTTTTATTACTCATGATTAATGATTTAATATCATCAACTAATTTAATATGAGTTTAAAATTGACCATAGTCTATACCCCATATTAACTTAGTTGAGACAAGATTTAAATGAGACCACTACATCTCATAAGATTTAATAAGTAGCCTTGAAGAATTTAAATACTACTATGAAAATGATTGAATATTTTTAAATAAGAACCTATGGAGTATTATTACATGTGTCATCAATTCTCATTGAATCTCTTGGAGTAAGTGTTTTAAATGAGAGGCTACACCTCATATAGTTTAATACCACATACTAATGATTTAAATGAGGTGTAGCACCTCATACCATTTAATTCTAATATGGTAAGGATTTAATTTTATCAACAATTCATATGAGACCTAAATGACCAGAGTCTCTAGCTTATTTTGAATTGTTCATGACAAGATTTAAATGAGAGAAACACTCCCATAGGATTTATTAATAGTTTTGGACAATATCTTTGACTAGAAATAGCCATATGGTCCTTTAATTCAACTAGGCCATGATCATTCAAAGTAAGCATGGCATATTTTTGCAGAAACAATTAGTACAAGTGAAAGGTGAATTATAGGAGTTGGAATTAACTAAAAAGCATTTTTGGTTGATTTTTAAGAATTAATCTAAGGCCGAAAAGTCCCTGCCATGTTTATTTTGTCAGATTTACTCTATAAATAATCTAGGGTTGGGACCAGTGAGGTTGTTTAGATATTTTCCTCAGCTTTACAAATATATAAAATTTATTAAATTTGGCCAAGTAGATTGGATTCTATTCAATTTGGAAAATGTATGCAGTAAGCAATTTGATAAATTCGAAATATTGACATTCAAACGCATGGGCCTAGGCGGGAAAGGAAATGGGCCGCAGAGGGGGAAAAAGGTTGGGCCGGCCCAGCTAGCGTCTGAGGCGAGCGGGCCGCCTGACGCCGGGGTCCACACGTCAGTGGCGTTTAAACGCCGAACCGGTAAGGTCTAACCTGAGCCGCAGGATTAGAAAGGGATCCAACGGCTCGGGTTCATCGTCGACGGCGACGAGAGGCGCGGCTACTGGCGGCGAGCAGTAGGGGGTCGGAGGCTCACCGGAGCTCCGGCGATCGTCGGCGAGGTGCTGCAGCGACGTTGTCGACGACGGCGATCCTTCTGGTACAAGCGGCGGCTCCAGGGGTGGCTCCTAGCGTCGTCTTCTTCCGCGGCGGCTCCGCAGTACTCCGGTGAGAAATTAGCTAGCTATCGGTGAAATTGGGAAGAGAGAGAGCTCGAGGAGGGGTTCTGAGATGAGAGAGTGCGAGTGGTGTGGAGAATTGAGAAGGGGGTGGCCTCTATTTATAGTTGCGAGGACGTCTGCGGCTCGGTGGATGAGGTCGTCCATGGCGACGTCGCTACAGGGGAGGAGTGAGCTGGGCGATGACGCAGGCGGGTTGGAGATGTCCTTGCGAGCACGGAGAGCTTGACGGCGAGGAAAACCATGCAGTGACGCGAGCAGGCGGTCGTCATGTCTGTCACGGGTACCGGCGGAGGTCATCGATGGTGGCGTCGCGCACAGGGTTCCCGCGGGTCAGCGATCATGTCCATGGCGTAGAGGGTGACGTGGGGGAGCTGGTGGCGCAGAGAGAGGGGCACGGGGTAACGCAGGTGAGCGGGTCGACGTCGTGGCCGAGTGTGCTCCGGCGCGTGTCTGTGCACGCTCTGGCGTGCGCGGGCGTGTCTGGGCGCGTTCGTGCCGTCGCGTGTGATGCACCAAATCGTCGACCAGCATGTCTAGCAGGTGCAGGAGAGTGAGAGGAAGGGCTAGGACATGGTCGTGCACGTTGGAGTGGACCAGAGTGGAGGGTTGCATGTGTGTGTGTCATGCATGCCCCGGCATGGTTGACATGGGTTGATTTCCTGCAACAATTCCTGTCTCTAGTGCTTGGCATGTTGCAAGGAGTACAGGAGGGTACATTTGATGACCAAGATCTGATGGTGGAGGCTCAAATATGCTGGATAAAAGAGAGTATGGAGTTGGTAGATTATTGCACATAAGGTGCTCGATGAAATGGCCGCAAGAAGAAAATATTTGAATTTTTGATTGAATTTTGGTGGGTTGTAAATATATAATAAATGAAGTCTACTGGTGGTGGTGGGGGTCAAATTTGCAGTGGTTTGTGAAATTTCCAAAATGGGTGTGATCTTCTCTTTGTTTCAACATCACCACTTGTCACTCTCATACTGGTCAACCTAGTCAACTCTGACCTTGGTGGTCAACATGAAAGTTGCTCACCTTGACATGGTCTTGGATGACCTAGCTTTGGTTTACCAAGTTTAGTTTGAAGAAAAGTAAAAACCAGGGGTTAAAGTGGGGAACATTTTATAATGTGGCCAAATGACCATTAGTGCATGTGAGCTCATATTTCATTCAAATTTGATTTGATTTGAGTTTGTTTGATTCCAAAGGTGTTTATATGTGTTTAGTAACCAAACACAACCAATGGTGCAAGCCATAATGGTCTAGGTTCAAGATTTGGAAAAATGGCCATACCCACATATGTGTATTGGAAAATCTTCTTATTTTCTATTTGATTTGGTTTTTCTTGATCCCCTTGATGTGGTTGAGGTTTAATATGATATAAGAAAACAATCCAAGCAATGGAAACAAGTTTGATGGTCTTTGGCTCACATTTGTATTTTTGGCCATATGCACATATGTGCATTTCATCTTTTTATTTTATTTTCTTTATCTATGATCAAAGGTCATGGTTTATGGTTGATTTAGTATTAGTTTGGGTTTAGTAAGGTTTTCAACCATTTTGGCAAGGTAGAGGTGCTTAGGTCAAGTTTTTGGAAAAATGGCTATGTGTCACATATGCCTCTATGCATAGGTGGCATTTGATTTTTAATTTGACTTTGCTTGTCCCAAATGGTGTTGTTGAGTGTTGATATGTTATATGGAGGTGATCTAACCATTCACAACAAATCCTAGGGTCAACCTTCTCAATTTCATAAATTTGCTAATTTACTCTCATATGCCTCTATGGCATTTTTAGTTTCTTTTTATTTTCTTTGGCAACAACTTAACTTAGGTTTGATAAGTACTAGATAGGGTGTATAATGGTTTTCCAAACCACTAAACAAAGTAGAGGAGCTTGGGGTAAAGATTTATAAAAATAGCCATAGGCACATATGCCTCTTTTTCTTATTTAGTTTCCTTTATTTTATTTTAACTAGGATGGTGAAAAGAGGGGTGAGGTTTAGGTTTTAGTGGAGTATCACCATGGTTCACCTCTATTTTAACAAGTAAGAATGGTATTAGTCAATATTTGCATACTAGGGTTATATGCCCATTTATGCCTTTTTATTTTAGTTCTCTCTTATTTGATACTATTTAGTTTTGAGAGGATTAGGGTTTAGGATTTTGGGAATTAGGTTCAATGCAATAAACAAACAATCATGGCAATATCACCACATATAAGCATGCTCACTATGTACCAAACTTAATTTAATAAAAGTTTTTGTTGGTTCTCATTTTTGGAAAAAGGGAATTCATTTTCTCTTTGTTTTAAATTTTTGGGATGTTACAATCCCTTCCCCCTTAAACAAATCTCGTCCCGAGATTTTAAGAAAAGTTAGGTTCCTAAGAGAGATTGAGAATTTTGGATTAACAGGAAGACATACTTGGCATGGTCTGGGGTGCTTCATGAGCTTCAGTGGCAGTCATGTGGTAGAGACGGCCATTGTTGTTGTTCTGATTCCTCCTTCCGGCAAAGCGGCGCTGTTGCTGAGCAGGTGCGGCGGTATTGGCGGCAATCCTGGCAAGCTTCTTGGGGCACTCATTGGAGAAGTGACCCACAACTCCACATTCATAGCAGTTGACTGTGGTCTTGTCTTTGGGGTTGACGGGGACAGCGTTGCTTCCAGTCTTTGGGGCATTATTGAGGTTGTTATTGTTTCCCTTGTTGTTACTGTTGTTGTTGTGGTTGTTGTTGTTGTTGTTGCCTCCGGGCTTCGGGGGTCCTCCATTGTGGTTGGGGTAGTTGGGGCGATAATTCTGAGCAGGGGGTTTATTGTATCTTGGGGTGAATCCTCCAGAGGAGTTGTTGCGGTACTTCTGGGTATGGTGGGGTCCATTCTGGTTCATCATCCTGCGCTTGCGGTTTTCATTGGCTTGATGTAACTTTCCTTCCATTTGTATGGCTGAGTCTACCAGGGCTTCTAAGTCAGCGAACGGAATGTTCACTAACACAGTTTGCATCTCGTCATGCAGTCCATTCAGAAATCTTTCCTTTCTCTTTTCATTGGTGTCGGTCTCATCCGGGGCGTACCTTGACAGTGTAAGAAACCTGTCGCGGTATTCCACCACGGACATCCTTCCTTGTTTGAGTTCACGGAACTCGTCTCTCATTTTCTTGATTAGTCCTTGGGGCACATGGTATTTACTAAACTTCAGCTTGAAGTCTTCCCAGTTCATCATTTGTCCAGCATTCATTGCGCGGGCACTTGTCCACCAGGCTCTTGCAGGTCCTGACAGATAGTGGGTGGCGAACAGTACTTTCTCTGCGGCTTCTACTCCCGCAACTTCCAGGTTGTTCTCCATTGTTTGGAGCCAATCATCTGCGTCAAGTGGCTCTTCGGTCTTGCTAAACATCGGAGGGTTGGTGTTCTGAAAGTTCTTCAGCTTTGATCCTGGGTGATCATGGTTTCCATGGCCTTGATTGTTCTGAGCTATCTGTTGCAGTGCAGCTAAGTTGGCCTGTCGTTCAGCTCTCGTGGCTTCGCGATCTTCCATCATCATCTGGAGCATCTGCATCATTGCGTCTTGGTTGCGGTTTGGTGGGGCCATCTGAAGATTGAGATAGATGATAAGATAAGAGGGAAATTTCTATGGTTTATTTGAGTTAAAGTTCACAAAGTTTTCAAAACTTGAGTAGTGTTGAGGGGGTAAAAACCCACAACACTTTTTTATTTATACCAAGCATCACACATTACAAGGCTAACACACCGGTGGTTTTAAGAACCATTCATCGCGCTACTATACAAAAGGGATCCTGATACAAACTCACACCTACGATAGTGCTTTAATAATACTACTCTTCAGGGGGGGAATTCTTTGTCTTTACGGTTGAGGTGCTTGGCGAAGTGCGAGGGCGTTGTCCAAATCCCTGCGGGTTTTGTACTGCCTGAAGTCCTGAGGGGCTTTATAGGGGTTCATCTCTGGTTGTGGTGGGGGCATGGTCATCGGTCTTCCCATGGAGTCATGTCTTGGGTAGTAGAGGAAACGAGTGTTCTTGATCTTGTCCTTATTTTGTCCACACAGACGGGAAATTGCTTCTTGCATAGCTTTGTCTAGTCCTTCCTTCCAGGTGTTTCCCGTTACAGAAAACCATATGGTTTCCCATACCGGGGCTCCAAGCTTTCTTCCTAGATCAGCAGAAACTTCCCACCGAGGTGGTCCTCCCAACTGATTATTGAAGGATGTTCCGAAGAACTCGGGGTACGGGTGTCCTAGATATTCCACTAGTTGCTTCAAATCCTTTTCGAACTTCAGTTCTCCTCCATGACCAAGCTGATAGCATTTCCATTGGTATTCCATCTGTGAGAAATTTAAGATGAGTAAGTTAGAGAAGTGATCAAGTGTGCAAACTTTTATGTAGGATTATAAGGAAAAGTGGAGGATGGATCTCTTATTTTGGAAAAGATCTCAAGGATAAGAGTGAGAATAAGTTTTCATAAATATCTACTTCATTTGTTTTTGAAACTAATTTTTTTTCAGGACGTCCATTCTAACTAGGGTCTCCTAAGGTCAACAATGGCTCTGATACCAACTTGTCAACACCCGGATTTTTAAGTCCAGATGCCTATTATGCCATTCATCGCAATCCCAGGAATATTGTTTTTGCGAGACATAATAGATTGATATCACAACACATCATTCATTACAACACATAATCGTCTTACAACAAAGGATCACATGATCCAGTCTTAATACATCATAGTGGATCTAGAGATCCTATTACAAAACACATAGCGGAAGCGAAGTAACGATTGCGGTCCATCTATTCCACAGGCAACTGTTGACGTCAGGAGTGATCCTAGTTGTCGTAGACGTCCTGCTGTCCATCTTCCTCGTACTGCTGTTCCTCTTCATAGTCTGGCCATTTGAATAGCCAGGGACAAAGCCATGAGTACTTTAAAGTACTCGCAAACTAATACTAATGTAAGCACTAGCAACTATAGTAAGGGGGATGCTAAGATCTAGGTTTATTTGCATAAAGCCAAGTTTATTTCATAAACATTTAGTAAAGATGCTTGAATCGCTAGACTAACTCAAGTGGGAACATTAGTGTCATTCCCACAACTCTGTTGTGATTCAAGTCAAAGTCACCATTTCAAGTTCAGATCACAAGTCACCCTTCACATGTCACATTTTTGAAAATGGTCTGATGACGGAACAGTATGGCCTTTCCAATCGTCCGTAACCGTGGACACGGCTATTCGAATAGTTCTACACTCTGCAGAGGTCG
The DNA here is from genome assembly GCA_030979885.1 of Lolium multiflorum. Classification (NCBI taxonomy): domain Eukaryota; kingdom Viridiplantae; phylum Streptophyta; class Magnoliopsida; order Poales; family Poaceae; genus Lolium; species Lolium multiflorum. Next base: position 166,912,794 of record CM061753.1, on the reverse strand, counting down.
TACACTTGTGCCACAACATTTGCAATAATCCGTCAGGGTTAACTGGCCCTGATTTATCACACTCCGTGTGCGGACTACCAACCATAACCTTTCACTTACATACCCTAGTATAGGCACCTCTCCCCATGAGCTTGGCCTCCCAGTGAAGACAGACAGTCAGCCTGGGAACTGCACAGGGCTTGGGCCGGACAGTTCACCTCATTCACGTCATTTCACATCATGTCATGTTTCTTTGGAGGCAGCCCTTGGCATAACCCCGATGACGCTTGTTTAGAGGGAACCCATACTAAGATACATAAACTTCCAGTTAAGCCCTTACCCATAATCAGGTATTGTGGGGGTACTTGCAAAATTGGAATGGTATCGCATCCGAACCCAACCATCAGTTTTTGTAAAGTTCACCATGTCATTCACAAGTCACATTCACCTTCAAAATCTTTCAATAGAATGACTCATCATTCCAAGGTTTTCAAAGTCATTTCATTTCACAAGTTCCCATCTAGAGTAGTCAATTTTATTTGTTAGCACTAGCAACTAATCATGAGGGGTGCTATCTAGCTTTCATTGCTCTAGGCTAAATTTGCTGATCTTGTTCTACTCTAGACCAAGTGAATCATGAACCAAAAGTAAAATTTGATAAACCAAAAACATTAAAGCTTGTAAGGTAAAACTTGGGTTGGGATCATTTAAGCATAAATTAAATGGGGATGAGGCCTTGCTCTTGTAGAGCTTTGCCTTAGGGTATCTTGCAGGAATATTAGCTTGCCTTGGGTGGTGTACTGATCAAAGTGGTCTTCTTCTTCCTGGAAGTAGACCTCCTCCTCCTCGGTGTACTCCTCGGTACTAGCGTCTAAATACGAGTATAATACACACAATTACTACACAAAGCCTAAGTACTAGACTAAGCACACACATAAATCATTCCTACTAAGCTATCAATCAACATGCTTATTAGGTGAGTTGATTTAATTTTATTCTTAAGAAAAATATTTTCATCTCATTATAAATATTAATTAGAGTTTCTATTTATTTCTTGAGAGAAAATAATTTCCTCTCATTAAATATTATTAAGATTTAATTTCCTTCATGAATAAGATGTGACCTAGGTTGACTAAAGTCAACCTCTTCACAAGTGTCAATTGGGAAATGATTTAAATGAGGTACACCACCTCATGCTTTTTTTATTACTCATGATTAATGATTTAATATCATCAACTAATTTAATATGAGTTTAAAATTGACCATAGTCTATACCCCATATTAACTTAGTTGAGACAAGATTTAAATGAGACCACTACATCTCATAAGATTTAATAAGTAGCCTTGAAGAATTTAAATACTACTATGAAAATGATTGAATATTTTTAAATAAGAACCTATGGAGTATTATTACATGTGTCATCAATTCTCATTGAATCTCTTGGAGTAAGTGTTTTAAATGAGAGGCTACACCTCATATAGTTTAATACCACATACTAATGATTTAAATGAGGTGTAGCACCTCATACCATTTAATTCTAATATGGTAAGGATTTAATTTTATCAACAATTCATATGAGACCTAAATGACCAGAGTCTCTAGCTTATTTTGAATTGTTCATGACAAGATTTAAATGAGAGAAACACTCCCATAGGATTTATTAATAGTTTTGGACAATATCTTTGACTAGAAATAGCCATATGGTCCTTTAATTCAACTAGGCCATGATCATTCAAAGTAAGCATGGCATATTTTTGCAGAAACAATTAGTACAAGTGAAAGGTGAATTATAGGAGTTGGAATTAACTAAAAAGCATTTTTGGTTGATTTTTAAGAATTAATCTAAGGCCGAAAAGTCCCTGCCATGTTTATTTTGTCAGATTTACTCTATAAATAATCTAGGGTTGGGACCAGTGAGGTTGTTTAGATATTTTCCTCAGCTTTACAAATATATAAAATTTATTAAATTTGGCCAAGTAGATTGGATTCTATTCAATTTGGAAAATGTATGCAGTAAGCAATTTGATAAATTCGAAATATTGACATTCAAACGCATGGGCCTAGGCGGGAAAGGAAATGGGCCGCAGAGGGGGAAAAAGGTTGGGCCGGCCCAGCTAGCGTCTGAGGCGAGCGGGCCGCCTGACGCCGGGGTCCACACGTCAGTGGCGTTTAAACGCCGAACCGGTAAGGTCTAACCTGAGCCGCAGGATTAGAAAGGGATCCAACGGCTCGGGTTCATCGTCGACGGCGACGAGAGGCGCGGCTACTGGCGGCGAGCAGTAGGGGGTCGGAGGCTCACCGGAGCTCCGGCGATCGTCGGCGAGGTGCTGCAGCGACGTTGTCGACGACGGCGATCCTTCTGGTACAAGCGGCGGCTCCAGGGGTGGCTCCTAGCGTCGTCTTCTTCCGCGGCGGCTCCGCAGTACTCCGGTGAGAAATTAGCTAGCTATCGGTGAAATTGGGAAGAGAGAGAGCTCGAGGAGGGGTTCTGAGATGAGAGAGTGCGAGTGGTGTGGAGAATTGAGAAGGGGGTGGCCTCTATTTATAGTTGCGAGGACGTCTGCGGCTCGGTGGATGAGGTCGTCCATGGCGACGTCGCTACAGGGGAGGAGTGAGCTGGGCGATGACGCAGGCGGGTTGGAGATGTCCTTGCGAGCACGGAGAGCTTGACGGCGAGGAAAACCATGCAGTGACGCGAGCAGGCGGTCGTCATGTCTGTCACGGGTACCGGCGGAGGTCATCGATGGTGGCGTCGCGCACAGGGTTCCCGCGGGTCAGCGATCATGTCCATGGCGTAGAGGGTGACGTGGGGGAGCTGGTGGCGCAGAGAGAGGGGCACGGGGTAACGCAGGTGAGCGGGTCGACGTCGTGGCCGAGTGTGCTCCGGCGCGTGTCTGTGCACGCTCTGGCGTGCGCGGGCGTGTCTGGGCGCGTTCGTGCCGTCGCGTGTGATGCACCAAATCGTCGACCAGCATGTCTAGCAGGTGCAGGAGAGTGAGAGGAAGGGCTAGGACATGGTCGTGCACGTTGGAGTGGACCAGAGTGGAGGGTTGCATGTGTGTGTGTCATGCATGCCCCGGCATGGTTGACATGGGTTGATTTCCTGCAACAATTCCTGTCTCTAGTGCTTGGCATGTTGCAAGGAGTACAGGAGGGTACATTTGATGACCAAGATCTGATGGTGGAGGCTCAAATATGCTGGATAAAAGAGAGTATGGAGTTGGTAGATTATTGCACATAAGGTACTCGATGAAATGGCCGCAAGAAGAAAATATTTGAATTTTTGATTGAATTTTGGTGGGTTGTAAATATATAATAAATGAAGTCTACTGGTGGTGGTGGGGGTCAAATTTGCAGTGGTTTGTGAAATTTCCAAAATGGGTGTGATCTTCTCTTTGTTTCAACATCACCACTTGTCACTCTCATACTGGTCAACCTAGTCAACTCTGACCTTGGTGGTCAACATGAAAGTTGCTCACCTTGACATGGTCTTGGATGACCTAGCTTTGGTTTACCAAGTTTAGTTTGAAGAAAAGTAAAAACCAGGGGTTAAAGTGGGGAACATTTTATAATGTGGCCAAATGACCATTAGTGCATGTGAGCTCATATTTCATTCAAATTTGATTTGATTTGAGTTTGTTTGATTCCAAAGGTGTTTATATGTGTTTAGTAACCAAACACAACCAATGGTGCAAGCCATAATGGTCTAGGTTCAAGATTTGGAAAAATGGCCATACCCACATATGTGTATTGGAAAATCTTCTTATTTTCTATTTGATTTGGTTTTTCTTGATCCCCTTGATGTGGTTGAGGTTTAATATGATATAAGAAAACAATCCAAGCAATGGAAACAAGTTTGATGGTCTTTGGCTCACATTTGTATTTTTGGCCATATGCACATATGTGCATTTCATCTTTTTATTTTATTTTCTTTATCTATGATCAAAGGTCATGGTTTATGGTTGATTTAGTATTAGTTTGGGTTTAGTAAGGTTTTCAACCATTTTGGCAAGGTAGAGGTGCTTAGGTCAAGTTTTTGGAAAAATGGCTATGTGTCACATATGCCTCTATGCATAGGTGGCATTTGATTTTTAATTTGACTTTGCTTGTCCCAAATGGTGTTGTTGAGTGTTGATATGTTATATGGAGGTGATCTAACCATTCACAACAAATCCTAGGGTCAACCTTCTCAATTTCATAAATTTGCTAATTTACTCTCATATGCCTCTATGGCATTTTTAGTTTCTTTTTATTTTCTTTGGCAACAACTTAACTTAGGTTTGATAAGTACTAGATAGGGTGTATAATGGTTTTCCAAACCACTAAACAAAGTAGAGGAGCTTGGGGTAAAGATTTATAAAAATAGCCATAGGCACATATGCCTCTTTTTCTTATTTAGTTTCCTTTATTTTATTTTAACTAGGATGGTGAAAAGAGGGGTGAGGTTTAGGTTTTAGTGGAGTATCACCATGGTTCACCTCTATTTTAACAAGTAAGAATGGTATTAGTCAATATTTGCATACTAGGGTTATATGCCCATTTATGCCTTTTTATTTTAGTTCTCTCTTATTTGATACTATTTAGTTTTGAGAGGATTAGGGTTTAGGATTTTGGGAATTAGGTTCAATGCAATAAACAAACAATCATGGCAATATCACCACATATAAGCATGCTCACTATGTACCAAACTTAATTTAATAAAAGTTTTTGTTGGTTCTCATTTTTGGAAAAAGGGAATTCATTTTCTCTTTGTTTTAAACTTTTTTAGTGAGAAATTCTTTCTCAAGAAAGGTTCCGTTCTTAGCAACAAAGATCTTGCCTTCGGATCTGTGATAGAAAGTGTACCCTATAGTTTCCTTAGGGTATCCTATGAAGACGCATTTCTCCGCTTTGGGTTCTAGCTTGTCCGGTTGTAACTTTTTTACATAGGCTTCGCAACCCCAAACTTTTAGGAACGACAGCTTAGGTTTCTTATTAAACCATAATTCATACGGTGTCGTTTCAACGGATTTTGATGGTGCTCTATTTAAAGTGAATGCGGCTGTCTCTAATGCATAACTCCAAAATGATAACGGCAAATCAGTAAGAGACATCATAGAACGAACCATATCTAAGAGAGTTCGATTACGACGTTCGGACACACCGTTTCGTTGTGGTGTTCCCGGCGGTGTCAATTGTGAAAGTATTCCGCATTTCTTTAAATGCATGCCAAACTCATAACTCAGATATTCACCTCCGCGATCAGATCGTAGAAATTTAATCTTCTTGTTACGTTGATTTTCTACTTCACTTTGGAATTCCTTAAACTTCTCGAAAGTTTCGGATTTATGTTTCATTAAATAGATATACCCATATCTACTCAAATCATCTGTGAAGGTTAGAACATAACGATAACCACCGCGCGATGCTACACTCATTGGTCCACACACATCTGTATGTATGATTTCCAATAAGTCAGTAGCTCGCTCCATCATACCCGAGAATGGAGTCTTAGTCATTTTTCCCATCAGACATGCTTCGCATCTATCAAGTGACTCAAAGTCAAGTGATTCAAGTAATCCATCGGTATGGAGTTTCTTCATGCGTTTCACTCCAATATGACCAAGACGACAGTGCCACATATAAGTAGAATTATCATTCAATTTAATTCGCTTAGCATCAATGTTATGTATATGCGTATCACTACTATCGAGATCTAACAGAAATAAGCCATTCTTTTGTGGTGCTCGACCATAAAAGATATTATTCATAAAAATAGAACAACCATTATTCTCAGACTTGAATGAATAACCGTCTTGCATTAAACAAGATCCAGATATAATGTTCATGCTCAACGCAGGTACATAATAACAATTATTTAGGCTTAAAACTAATCCCGAAGGTAGATGTAGAGGAAGTGTCCCGACTGCGATCACATTGACCTTGGATCCGTTTCCAACGCGCATCGTCACTTCATCTTTCAGCAGTTGTCGTTTATTCTTTAGTTCCTGTTTCGAGTTACAAATATGAGCAACCGAACCAGTATCAAATACCCAGGTACTAGAACGAGAACCAGTGAAATGAACATCTATAACATGTATATCAGATATACCTTCTTTCTTCTTCTTGACAAGGCCGCTCTTCAGATCTGCCAAATACTTGGAGCAATTACGCTTCCAGTGTCCCTTCTCTTTGCAGTAATAGCACTCAGCATCAGGCTTAGGGCCGTTCTTAGGTTTCATAGGAGGCGTGGCAGCTTTCTTGCCACCCTTCTTGAATTTTCCTTTAGACTTGCCCTGTTTCTTGAAACTGGTGGTCTTGTTGACCATCAACACTTGGTGCTCTTTCTTAATCTCAATCTCAGCAGCTTTTAACATGCCAAAGAGTTCAGGAAACTCCTTGTTCATGTTCTGCATATTGTAATTCATCACAAAGTTCTTGTAACTTGGTGGCAGTGATTGAAGGACACGATTAATCCCCAGTCTGTTAGGAATCACTATTCCCAAGTCACTGAGTTTCTTCGCATGCCCGGTCATGACGAGCATGTGCTCACTAATGGAGCTGCCTTCTTCCATCATACAGCTGAAAAAGTGTTTCGATGCTTCATAGCATTCCACGGCCGCATGAGTCTCAAAAATAGTCTTCAACTCTTTTATCAACTCATGAGGATCGTGGTGCTCAAAACGTTTTTGAAGATCGGATTCCAGACTGCATAAGATGGCACACTGAACTTGAGAGTACCGAGTTTTCCGAGTCGCGTAAACATTCTTTACTTCATCGGTTTCAGTTTCTGCTGGAGGGTCACCTAGCGGTGCATCAAGCACATATTGCAGATTTCCGCCATTGAGGAAGATCCTCACATGACGGAACCAGTCGGTGAAGTTGCTACCGTTGCTCTTAAGCTTTTCTTTCTCTAGGAACTGGTTAAAATTGATTGGGGACGCCATATCTACAACATATTTGCAATAGTTTAGACTAAGTTTATGACAAATTGAGTTCAAAATTTTAATTCAATATAATTAAAACACTAGGTGAACTCCCACTCAAAACAATATCCCTCGCATTGTCTTAGTGATCACACGAACCAAATCTACCGCACCTAAACCCGATCATCACGAGAAAAGGTGTGATTTCAATGGCGAACACTCAAAGTGTTCATCATATCAATCATATGATTCATGCTCTACCTTTCGGTATCACGTGTTCCGAGACCATGTCTGTACATGCTAGGCTCGTCAAGGCCACCTTAGTATCCGCATGTGCAAAACTGTCTTGCACCCGTTGTATGTACTTATTGAATCTATCACACCCGATCATCACGAGATGCTTCGAAACGATAAGACTTAATAACGGTGCTACTAAGGATGAACACTTTATTATCTTGAGATTTTAGTGAGGGATCATCTTATAATGCTACCGTCGCGATCTAAGCAAAATAAGATGCATAAAAGGATTAACATCACATGCAATTCATATGTGATATGATATGGCCCTTTTGTCTTTGCGCCTTTGATCTTCATCTCCAAAGCACGGACATGATCTCCATCATCAACGGGCATGATCTCCATCATCGTCGGCGAAGCACCAAGGTCAATGGCGCCGTCTTCATGATCGTCCTCCATGTAGCAACTATTACAACTACTTTGAAATACTACTCAACATGAAATTTAAAGACAACCATAAGGCTCCTGCCGGTTGCCACAATACAATAATGATTATCTCATACATATTCATCATCACATTATGGCCATATCACATCACCAAACCCTGCAAAAACAAGTTAGACGTTCTCTAATTTGGTTTGCATATTTTACGTGGTTTAGGGTTTTCGAGTAAGATCCAATCTACCTACGAACATGAACCACAACGGTGATACTAGTGTTTTCAATAGAAGAGTAAATTGAATCTTCACTATAGTAGGAGAGACAGACACCCGCAAAGCCACTTATGCAATACAAGTTGCATGTCGAGCGTGGAGCAAATCTCATGAACGCGGTCATGTAAAGTTAGCCCGAGCCGCTTCATCCCACTATGCCACAAAGATGCAAAGTACTCAACTAAAGATAACAAGAGCATCAACGCCCACAAACCATTGTGTTCTACTCGTGCAACCATCTATGCATAGACACGGCTCTGATACCACTGTAGGAAAACGTAGCATAGAAAACAAAAATTTTCCTACGGCGAACACGCAATCCAAGCCAAGATGCAATCTAGAAGACGGTAGCAACGAGGGGATTATCGAGACTCACCCTTGAAGAGATTCCAAAGCCTACAAGAGGAGGCTCTTGTTGCTGCGGTAGACGTTCACTTGCCGCTTGCAAAAGCGCGTAGAAGATCTTGATCACGATCGGTTCCGGCGCCACGAACGGGCAGCACCTCCGTACTCGGTCACACGTTCGGTTGTTGATGAAGACGACGTCCACCTCCCCGTTCCAGCGGGCAGCGGAAGTAGTAGCTCCTCTTGAATCCGACAGCACGACGGCGTGGTGTCGGTGGCGGTGGAGAAATCCGGCGGAGCTTCGCTAAGCGTGCGGGATATGGTGGAGGAGCGGGGCGCTAGGGTTTGGGGAGAGGGGGTGGCCGGCCACTAAGGGGTGCGGCCAAGCTATGGCTTTGGTGTGGCCGGCCCCCTCCCCTTGGCCCTCTATATATAGGTGGAAGCCCCAAGTGTTGGACTACAAGTCTTCGAATAAGACCCGAACCCAAAACCTTCCATATGGTGGGAAACCTTCCCAAGCTAGGATTCCCACTAGAGGTGGGAATTCCACCTTCCATAAGGGGGGGTGGCCGGCCCCCTAAGGGGGAGTCCACTTGGGACTCCTCCCCCACTAGGGTTGGCCGGCCATGGAGGTGGAGTCCCATGTGGACTCCACCTTCCTTGGTGGTTTCTTCCGGACTTTTCTAGAACCTTCTAGAACCTTCCATAGAACCTTCCGAATCATTTTATTCACATAAAATGACATCCTATATATGAATCTTATTCTCCGGACCATTCCGGAACTCCTCGTGATGTCCGGGATCACATCCGGGACTCCGAACAAATATTCGAACTCCATTCCATATTCAAGTTCTACCATTACAACATCCAACTTTAAGTGTGTCACCCTACGGTTCGCGAACTATGCGGACATGGTTGAGTACTCACTCCGACCAATAACCAATAGCGGGATCTGGAGATCCATAATGGCTCCCACATATTCAACGATGACTTTAGTGATCGAATGAACCATACACATACGATACCAATTCCCTTTGTCACACGATATTTTACTTGTCCGAGGTTTGATCATCGGTATCACACTATACCTTGTTCAACCTCGTCTCCTGACAAGTACTCTTTACTCGTACCGTGGTATGTGGTCTCTTATGAACTTATTCATATGCTTGCAAGACATTAGACGACATTCCACCGAGAGGGCCCAGAGTATATCTATCCGTCATCGGGATGGACAAATCCCACTATTGATCCATATGCCTCAACTCATACTTTCCGGATACTTAATCCCACCTTTATAACCACCCATTTACGCAGTGGCGTTTGATGTAATCAAAGTACCTTTCCGGTATAAGTGATTTACATGATCTCATGGTCATAAGGACTAGGTAACTATGTATTGAAAGCTTATAGCAAATAACTTAATGACGTGATCTTATGCTACGCTTAATTGGGTGTGTCCATTACATCATTCATACAATGATATAACCTTGTTATTAATAACATCCAATGTTCATGATTATGAAACTAATCATCTATTAATCAACAAGCTAGTTAAGAGGCTTACTAGGGACTCTTTGTTTGTTTACATATCACACATGTATCAATGTTTCATTAATACAATTATAGCATGGTATATAAACTTTTATCATAAACATAAAGATATATAATAACCACTTTTATTATTGCCTCTTGGGCATATCTCCAACAAAGAGAGCATCAAGAGGCAAATTCAAAACAAATTTAAGTCTAACATGCTTCCTATGCATACGAATCTTGTAAATAAACAAGTTCATGAAGAGCAAAGTAACAAGCATAGGAAGATAAAACAAGTGTAGCTTCAAAAATTTCAGCACATAGAGAGGTGTTTTAGTAACATGAAAATTTCTACAACCATATTTTCCTCTCTCATAATAACTTTCAGTAGCAACATGAGCAAACTCAACAATATAACTATCACATAAAGCATTCTTATCATGAGTCTCATGCATAAAATTATTACTCTCCACATAGGCATAATCAATTTTATTAGTTGTAGTGGGAGCAAATTCAACAAAGTAGCTATCATTATTATTCTCATCATCAAATATAGGAGGCAAAGTATCATCAAAGAAAATTTTCTCCTCAATGCTTGGGGGACTAAAAATATCATGCTCATCAAAGCCAGCTTCCCCAAGCTTAGAATTTTCCATAGCATTAGCAACAATAGTGTTCAAAGCATTCATATTAATAACGTTCCCATTAGTTTGCATATAAAGTTCCATGGGTTTTTTAATTCTCTCTTCAAACACATCATGTCCTAATTCAAGATAAAGTTCATAAAGATCTCTCATATTTTTGTTGTTTTCCATTATGCCTAACTAGTGTAAACAAGAAACCAAATGTCGCAATTGCAGAGTCTAAAGGAAATAGCTTCGAGTACTTACAACGGCGCCGGAAAATAGCTTAGTAGCCGAGATCCGTGTGAGTACCTTTTACCTTTCCTCCCCGGCAACGGCGCCAGAAAATAGCTTGATGTCTACGGGTGCTTCTATTCTTGTAGACAGTGTTGGGCCTCCAAGAGCAGAGGTTTGTAGAACAGCAGCAAGTTTCCCTCAAGTGGATCACCCAAGGTTTATCGAACTCGGGGAGGAAGAGGTCAAAGATATCCCTCTCATGCAACCACTGCAACCACAAAGCAAGAAGTCTCTTGTGTCCCCAACACACCTAATAGGTGCACTAGTTCGGCGAAGAGATAGTGAAATACAAGTGGTATGAATGAATATGAGCAGTAGTACGGCGCCAGAAAATAGCTTGCTGGCGTGCAGTTGATGGTAGTAATATTGCGGGAAGTAAACAAGCGAGTAATGCAGCGTAGTAACTCAGTAAAACAGTAAACAAGCGCGATAGAGTATTTAGGAACAAGGCCTAGGGATTAGACTTTCACTAGTGGACACTCTCAACTTTGATCACATAACAGAATAGATAAATGCATACTCTACACTCTTGTTGGATGATGAACACATTGCGTAGGATTACACGAACCCTCAATGCCGGAGTTAACAAGCTCCACAATTAAATGTTCATATTTAAGTAACCTTAGAGTGTAAGATAGATCAATACGACTAAACCAAGTACTAACGTAGCATGCACACTGTCACCTTCATGCTTATGTAGGAGGAATAATACACATCAATACTATCATAGCAATAGTTAACTTCGCAATCTACAAGAGATCATGATCATAGCATAAACCAAGTACTAACACGGATGTACACACTGTCACCATTACATCGTGCAGGAGGAATAAAACTACTTTAATAACATTGCTAGAGTAGCACATAGATAAATTGTGATACAATGCACATTGCAATCATAAAGAGATATAAATAAGCACTTCACTACGCCATTCATAACAGTGAATAAGTATTGTGAAATATAGCCTAAGAGACCCACACGGTGCACACACTGTCACCATTACACACGTGGGACAAGGAGTCTCCGGAGATCACATAAGTAAAACCCACTTGACTAGCATAACGACATCTAGATTACAAGAATCATCATATGAATCTCAATCATGTAAGGCAGCTCATGAGATTATTGTATTGAACTACATAGGAGAGAGATGAACCACATAGCTACCGGTACAGCCCGAGCCTCGATGGAGAACTACTCCCTCCTCATGGGAGGCAGCAGCGTTGATGAAGATGGCGGTGGAGTCGATGGAGGAGCCTTCGGGGCACTTCCCGTTCGGCGGCGTGAAGGAAACTCTATCCCCTGTTATCACCAGAATTTGACCAAGCCAGAGGTGGGCCGCGATCAAGATGGGCTTGAAGATATGTACATCAAGAAGTAGGTGAATCGGCCTTTATGCGCAGAGTTTGGGCTAGTTAGCCCGTGTATCTTTATAGTAGGTTATGTAGAAGTTAGAATTTATCTCGTGCACGGTTTGGTGCACGCCACGATTAGAAGTCCGCTGGACTATAAATATGTATCTAGGGTTTATGGAATAAACAACAACCAACGTTCACCACAAACCAATCTCGGCGCATCGCCAACCCCTTCGTCTCGAGGGTTTCTCCGGTAAGCACCATGCTGCCTAGATCGCATCTTGCGATCTAGGCAGCACGAGCCTGCCTACGTTGTTCATGCGTTGCTCGTGCTGAAGCCTTTTGATGGCGAGCAACGTAGTTATCATAGATGTGTTAGGGTTAGCATTGTTCTTAGTATCATATGTTGTCGTAGTGCAACCCTTGCGCATCTAGCCGTCCTTGTACCTCATCATGGGTGCGGGCGGCACCCCGCTTGATCGTTGTTTAGTAGATCTGATCCGTTACGGTTGCTCCTTGATTCATCAAGGATTAGTTTAACATCCGCAATAGTTAGGCCTTACAAAGGGTTGGAGGATCCAGCGGCGCGTAGGGTGTAGTTTGCTGGCCCTAGACAGGATGTTCCGAGGATCAACCTCGTGTTGGTTTTTAGGCCTTGTCTAGGATTGGCTTACGATCACCGTGCGCGGCGCGAGGCCCAATCGTGAGTAGGATGATCCGATTATGCGGTGAAAACCCTAAATCGTCGTGGATCTCATATGCTTTATCTTGATCAAGCAGGACCACCATATATTCGGCCACCTTGGACGAATCATGGGTGGATCGGCTCCATGAGCCGATTCACGGGATAAGAGCCGATCGAGGCTCGTATTTAACGTGTACGTGTGTGCCCTGCAGGAAACTAAGCGAGGCATCATCCACACCTTCGACCAGGTATAGGTCGGGTGGCACGCCTGCAATTTGCATCGCCGCGGGGGAGGCTTTGCGGGCCGTCGCTAGGGAGGGCCAGCCGCAGCCCTAGTTGTTCCGGCTCTACGGTGTTGACCGATCCGCCCGCCGGTGGGTTTCGACGTCAACACATTGGCACGCCCGGTGGGACCATCTTCAACATCAACCACATCGCCGTCTACATCGGAGATGGCGGAAGAAACTCCGGTCACTTACGAGGATCGAATGACGAAGTCAAGGTCCTCCTCGAAGCCGACCTCATCGACTCCTCCCACGACACCCGCTCCCATGGCATCAGCACCAACGTGGTGGAGCTGGGGTACCGCCCGGGTAGAACCTCCTATTAGATTTGCTTGTGCTTTTTCTTTTGTGCATAACCATGCATCATGCATCATCTCATCCACAAGTTTTTATCAAATAAAAATTATTTTAAATAAAAACTATTTGTGTTTTCCCCTCTCATATGGTTTTATAATAAATCCCCCTTTTATCTTTTTTAGCAAAACCCTAAACTCAAAACTATCAAACAAATAAAACTATTTTTCAAATGTTTCAATCTTTACCTACTAATAAAGGAAGGAAGGTTTCTCCCCAAAATTTTCGTCCGTTTTTATTTAGCTCTTATTTTTTAGTGGAAATTACAACAAGCGCCACCGGGTATGTGACCGTTCGCAATAGGACGTGCACGCGCGGCCTCCTCGTGATCTCTTCGTCGGCCTTGTCTCCTTGTTTGGTCGGGCTTGATGGAAACATGCTCGTTCGCTCGATTCATCCCAATCGTATCGATCCCTAGATTTCCGTTTAATTGGTTGCCCCTCGCTCACGAAAATCACCCTATATATAGCGCTGAAATCGATCGACGATCCCGAGGTGCTCGCCACGATCTCCCGCAGCCGGGCGCCATTGTGCCGTAGGAAACGGGTCGCTCGCGGAGGATCGGCGGCCCCTTCCGCCGTTGGGCACGCTGCGGGAGGCGGGGAGGTGCGGGAGTGGAGGAGGCTGCGGTAGGCCGGGGGCGGGGGTGGAGGAGGGCGAGGACGCGCATCGGCGACGGTTGCCGTGCGATGTACGGAGTAGGATCGAGCCGCGACGTGGAGTCTCGGCGGCCGCTGTAGCTCTTCTACCCGGCTACCTGTTCTTGAGAGTGGATCGAGTTTGCTACTTCATGGTGGGTCATCCGTCTTTGCTTGATTTGGTCGATGTATCGATCTCCAATTAATACACGATACAACGGCGTGAGAAAGTGGATGCATTGGTGGCTTTGGGCTTTCAATTAGAAGATTTGCTACGTCTTGATTTTCAAGGCAATTTGTAAGTAAATTTGAAGGAAAAAAGAGGAGTTTGGGACGACGATGGAGAACGGGAGCCGGGCGGTGGCGAGTGCTTCAACGAACGATCTAGCAAATAATATCCATGGAAGCATATTAAGGACGAGGCAGCACCTTCCGGACATCGGTGGCGCCATCGAACGTCGGCTCTCGAGAAACTCATTTTTAAGATGCAGTAGCATATTTTGCGATCATGAATAATATCCAATTCTACATATAAAGGCATTGAGGTAGTTTATCTCTTCGGGTATAGCGGGGTAGCGAATCCAGAATTCTCTTATAGTATTTGCTCCAACGGTACATTAGCACAAGTGAGTACTAAGGATTGAGAATTTTGATCAGCTTGATCTATTCGGTCAAGTGTATTTGCATACAAATTTGGCAACCTTAGGTTCACCAGACATGACAATGAGCATGATTTTACGAGTTCCGCTACTCATTATCATTCCGCGGGATTATTCTTTCCTCTCCATTTGGGAAGAACACGACATCATGGTGTTATGATGTTGGGAGATATCAACTGTTATAAAAGCAACATTTTTTGTTTCCAGACTTGAGATATATGAAAGTTAATCGGGTTACAATGCCTTTCCCAATGCATTATTTTTTAATTTCTAAATTAAGATTTTTGTTGTTGTTTCGCGCAACGCGTGTGGGCATTGTGCTAGTTTAAACTAAAGTTTAAACTTTGGTTGTTTTTCAAATGGTTTCTCAAACTAGATTTTTAATTAAATAAAATGAGTTTCAAAACCCTTGTCTTTTCCTGGCTCTTTCTCTTCCTTCACGGTGGTCTTCTTCTCTTTTTCTTGGAGTAACCCAGCCAAGCTATCCTCCACCAGCGGCCCATCTCTCCTCTCTGTGGCCCAAGCCACCACCTCCAGCCCGTACCTCTTCGATCGAGCGGAGACGCTCCTCCACGTCAACTCTTTGTGTCGTCTTCCTCCCTCTCACGAGAAGAGCCTGAGGGCCTGGCTCACGTCACCACGCACTCACGCCACCACCACGCTCCTCACCTGCTCCCTTCTCCACCTTTTATTCCCCTCCACCAGCGCCCCAAACCCTAGTGTTCCTCCCTGCCTCGCGCCGCCAGCATCTCCCTCGTTTCTTCTTCTTCCTCACGAAACTGAGAGAACCACCGGTGCCACCTCACAGCGACAACCATGGTGCCGCCGCTCCGGGCTGTCCCTCGCCGATCCGAGACTACCGGAAGATGCGCATCGTCGTCCTCTCCATCCTCCCCAAAGGAATCGAGTTGTTTCCGCCCCAATCAACGTCAAGCTCGCCATTTCCTTCTCCGACCGGCCGCACTCCGGCGTCGATTCCGGCCACCTCCGTCCTTCCCCGAACGTTCTGAGCCTTTCTTTAGGTTCCTGGTGACTATCTCTTCCTCCAGGTCTTCTTCTCGTTCTCTATCTCCTCCTCAGTCTCTCTGCCCATGGTGACCTCCGCCTTCCTCCGCAGGTCCACGTCGCCGGCCTAACTCCGGTGGCTCCCAGCTTCCCCCGCCACCAGATCCTGGTCGCCCAGGCTGAGGCGCACCCCCGACATCATCTGCTTCCTCTCGGTTCGCCCAGAAGCTCGAGATCGGAACTCGTCTGCAAGCTCCGCCATGGCCCTGAGCTCCGCTGTGGTCAGGAATAAAAGAGGGCGCGTCTCAACATGTTCATCATCCACACACTAGCCTGCTGGTTTGTTCCTTTGTCTGGATCAGCAGATCCTGTGTTCGAATCCCAGGGACGCCAAATCCCAACATTTTTTGATTTCTTTTTCCGATCTGACAGGTGGCCCCCGCCCGTCAGCCTGTACCGGAGCCACCTCAGCTTCCCTGCCTCGTCAGTGCCAAGTCAGCTCCTCCCTGGCCCGCCAGTCAGCCTCTGTGGCTTGATCTTCTTTGGTATATAACGTTTTCTCTTTTCTCTGTTTTTCTGAAAATTGCTGCAAGTGTTCAAAACTTGCATAAATCATATCTTTTGAACCGTAACTCGAAATACAAAGTATTTTATATGAAAGTTGATCAGAAAAATATAAGGAACATGAATATGACATCCATATGCCTGTTTGCATCTTGCATCATGTCGCGACGTGATAGTTTGTGCATTTCACCTCACATATATGCGGAGTATTTCGGATTCCAACTAAGGTTTCCCCGCTCCGTTTAATATTGAAGTAGCTCACCCATGCCTTGTGTTGCCATGCTAATCAACATTTAAATTTGTCGGTAGAAATGCAACTCCAACCTAATTTGTTTGTCCGGGGTTCCGACTCCGATTAACATGGATAAGTTGCATCGCATCATCGTTGCCATGTCATGCATATCATATCATGATCATGCCGATTCTTCTTCCGTAGTAGTAAGATTGCATACGTTGTGTGTTCCAGCATTTGCTTCTTCCCGGATAGGATCACGAAGTGGTGCGGTGAGATACGCCAAGTTCTCCGGATGTTCCTCGGCAAGCTTTAACAGGCAAGCATTTCCCTATACTCCTGTCCCTGCAGGAGTCGCTCACCTATTTTATTTTGCCTTCTCCCTCATGCTATCCTTAAGTTGCGTTCTTGTCACGTGTCCTTTCCACTTGTTACCTTAAGCAGCCCATATTGCCACCATCACCTCCCACGGCTATTGTTTGGTTATCGAGTCTGCCTTGCGAGTCGTAGTGCATGCTAGTGTTGTTTATATCTCGTATCGTTTTTGTTATCTTATCGGGTTATATGTTGGGAAGAATCATGGTTACTTTAGTTGTTGACATTTGTTTAGCGGAGGCATCGGTGGGTCAGCTGATCGTTTTATGACGGCTCACTTGTGTTTCCTAAATATCTTAGGACCCCGAGTTCTTGTTATCTGTTCCGAGACTGAGCGCTCTAACCACACGTGGGTATGCTTACCGGGTCTCCCCTCGACCACTGCCGGAATCTACAGCTTTGTCCAGTGGCCACAACTAGTTTGGATGTTTGTTTTGTTTCTCCTGGGCGTGCAAGCATGTTTCTTTGTGGTCGGATGATATGATGTTACTTTTGGGGAAGCTATGTGCCTTGTAGCCCCGTTGTCTCTTGCACGCTCGTAGGATGCGGTACGTATTGTTAAGAGGTCATCCTCTAGTGGGCTCTGATCCTCTTAGCCGTAGACGCAAACAGCTAAGTCCGCTTCGGAGCACGGCCGGACTTCGATACGGGTTAACTTAGTTAGGTGGCTTCCTGGACATTGTTGTAGTGAAGGAGAGTGCGTGTCGTGATATCCACCTGTCGTAAGTGGGTTGAGCGTGCGTGTGGGTACATTTGGGCACCCCTGCAGGGTTAAATCTTATCGATAAGCCGCGTCCGCGGTTATGGACGACTTGGAGCTGTATGACTCGACCATAGACAACTTACACCTGTTGTTTCAATATTAATAACTTGTGTAGTAAGATAGAACAACATAAATAATAACTGGTTAAAACTTGTCAACCGTGTGAGTGCCTTTGTAAGTACCTCTTTGCGAAGGGGGAACGCATCGGTTGAGTTATGTTTGCAGAGTATAGAACTGTTAGTTTATGCGCTCTCTCATCTTCTCTGAGTAGACGAATGTTGTAGAGTGTCTCTATAGGTTTTTAGTGCTTGCGCGCTGCCGCTTAACCCCACCATATTGCCTATGACGTTCCTCTTGCGTCCTCTAAGTCCCCTGCGTGCCTCAAGTACAAAGGACGACTGGTTGACGAATGCTTATACGTCTTGAAGTCTTGTTAAGTACGAACCCGTACTTATTGCTGCTTCTACGGGACATAACCGGGCAGGTATGAAGATATGTTCGATGAAGACGACGTTAGCAAGGTTACCCTTCCGGCTTGGCCTGGGCAGGGTTATGGACGCCACTGGTTATCTTCAGGACTCTTAGTCCAATTTGTATCTTGTCCGTACTCGGACGTGTTTGATCTTCTGTATGATTTGGATCTTTGTATTGTATATTTGTATCTTGACTCGTTGGAGTCGTTGTTGTAATATATGTTCTTGTGGGCTCTATTGTAATCCTGTTGTAATGTTACCGCTCGTGTTAATTCCTCTGGCATCACGTGTGTGATTCGTCGCGCACGTCGTGTCGGAGGGCGTCTCTGAATCGATATCGTGCGGATTTCGGCGGGATCGCTGGAATCCTCATGGTACCGGTTCCGGGGCGTCACAAGTTGGTATCAGAGCCCAGGTTGACGGTACCCCACTAGTCCAGCCTGTAGGATAACCTTGCCAACGGACGTTGTTGTGTAGAGTGTCAAACCTATTTTCTAAAACTCGTTGGATAGATCTGATTAGCTCTGATTTTCTCCTTACCTATATTCTTTCTCCTCTTACCTTTCCGAGTTTTGTGTCTTCTCTCTTATCTGAGTTTTCCGAGTCTTAGGTTCCGACGTGGGTTGGATGATTCTTGCCTTATCCTAATAGGTCCGATCTTCGGAGGATCCGACAAAAGTGCATCATCAACAGCGGGACAACGACTTCTCGTTAGTGGTGTCGACCGATCTACATGGAGCAACAACTCTTGTTAGTGGTGTCGAGGAGATCGACACGTCGCCAGAAGATCCGATAGTTCACCTCTCTTCCCCCGTCTCGGGGCGCGATCCCTTGTTAGTGGTGTCGATTGTAACGGCCCCGGGTAGAACCTCCTATTAGATTTGCTTGTGCTTTTTCTTTTGTGCATAACCATGCATCACGCATTATATCATCCACAAGATTTTATCAAATAAAAATTATTTTAAATAAAAACTACTTGTCCTTTTCCTCTCATATGGTTTTATAATAAATCCCCTTTATCTTTTTTAGCAAAACCCTAAACTCAAAACTATCAAACAAATAAAACTATTTTTCAAATGTTTCAATTTAAACTAAAGTTTAAACTTTGGTTGTTTTCAAATGGTTTCTCAAACTAGATTTTTAATTAAATAAAATGAGTTTCAAAACCCTTGTCTTTTCCCTGGCTCTTTCTCTTCCTTCACGGTGGTCTTCTTCTCTTTTTCTTGGAGTAACCAGCCAAGCTATCCTCCACGTGGACCCATCTCTCCTCTCGTGGCCCAAGCCACCACCTCCGACCCGTACCTCTTCGATCGAGCGGAGACGCTCCTCCACGTCAACTCTTTGTGTCGTCTTCCTCCCTCTCACGAGAAGAGCTGAGGGCACGGCTCACGTCACCACGCACTCACGCCACCACCACGCTCCTCACTGCTCCCTTCTCCACCTTTTATTCCCCTCCACGGCGCCCCAAACCCTAGTGTTCCTCACTGCCTCGCGCCGACATCTCCCTCGTTTCTTCTTCTTCCTCACGGCCGAGAGAACCACCGGTGCCACCTCACGGCGACAACCATGGTGCCGCCGCTCGGGCTGTCCCTCGCCGATCCGAGACTACGGAAGATGCGCATCGTCGTCCTCTCCATCCTCCCCAAAGGAATCGAGTTGTTTCGCCCCAATCAACGTCAAGCTCGCCATTTCCTTCTCAGGCCAGCCGCACTCCGGCGTTCCCGCCACCTCCGTCCTTCCCGAACGTTACGAGCCTTTCTTGGGTTCTGGTGACTATCTCTTCCTCCGGGTCTTCTTCTCGTTCTCTATCTCCTCTCGGTCTCTGCCCATGGTGACCTCCGCCTTCTCGCGAGGTCCACGTCGCCGGCCTAACTCGGTGGCTCCCGGCTTCCCCGCCACCAGATCCTGGTCGCCCGGTGAGCGCACCCCGACATCATCTGCTTCCTCTCGGTTCGCCAAGCTCGAGATCGGAACTCGTCGCAGCTCCGCCATGGCCACGAGCTCCAGTGGTCGGGAATAAAAAGGCGCGTCTCAACATGTTCATCATCCACACACTAGCTGTTGGTTTGTTCCTTTGTGCAGATCGCGGATCCTGTGTTCGAATCCGGGACGCCAAATCCCAACATTTTTTTGATTTCTTTCCGATCGACAGGTGGCCGCCCGTCGGCTGTCCGAGCCACCTCGGCTTCTGCCTCGTCGGTGCCAAGTCAGCTCCTCCCTGGCCCTTGATCGACCTCTGTGGCTTGATCTTCTTTGGTATATAACGTTTTCTCTTTTCTGTTTTTCTGAAAATTCTTGCAAGTGTTCAAAACTTGCATAAATCATATCTTTTGAACCGTAACTCGAAATACAAAGTATTTTATATGAAAGTTGATCAGAAAAATATAAGGAACATGAATATGCCATCCTGTTTGCATCTTGCATCATGTCGCGACGTGATAGTTTGTGCATTTCACCTCACATATATGCGGAGTATTTCGGAATTCCACCTAAGGTTTCCCCGCTCCGTTTAATATTGAAGTAGCTCACCCATGCCTTGTGTTGCCATGCTAATCAACACTTAAATTTGTCGGTAGAAATGCAACTCCAACCTAATTTGTTTGTCCGGGGTTCCGACTCCGATTAACATGGATAAGTTGCATCGCATCATCGTTGCCATGTCATGCATATCATATCATGATCATGCCGATTCTTCTTCCGTAGTAGTAAGATTGCATACGTTGTGTGTTCCAGCATTTGCTTCTTCCCGGATAGGATCACGAAGTGGTGCGGTGAGATACGCCAAGTTCTCCGGATGTTCCTCGGCAAGCTTTAACAGGCAAGCATTTCCCTATACTCCTGTCCCTGCAGGAGTCGCTCACCTATTTTATTTTGCCTTCTCCCTCATGCTATCCTTAAGTTGCGTTCTTGTCACGTGTCCTTTCCACGTGTTACCTTAAGCAACCCATATTGCCACCATCACCTCCCACGGCTATTGTTTGGTTATCGAGTCTGCCTTGCGAGTCGTAGTGCATGCTAGTGCTGTTTATATCTCGTATCGTTTTTGTTATCTTATCGGGTTATATGTTGGGAAGAATCATGGTTACTTTAGTTGTTGACATTTGTTTAGCGGAGGCATCGGTGGGTCAGCTGATCGTTTTATGACGGCTCACTTGTGTTTCCTAAATATCTTAGGACCCCGAGTTCTTGTTATCTGTTCCGAGACTGAGCGCTCTAACCACACGTGGGTATGCTTACCGGGTCTCCCCTCGACCACTGCCGGAATCTACAGCTTTGTCCAGTGGCCACAACTAGTTTGGATGTTTGTTTTGTTTCTCCTGGGCGTGCAAGCATGTTTCTTTGTGGTCGGATGATATGATGTTACTTTTGGGGAAGCTATGTGCCTTGTAGCCCCGTTGTCTCTTGCACGCTCGTAGGATGCGGTACGTATTGTTAAGAGGTCATCCTCTAGTGGGCTCTGATCCTCTTAGCCGTAGACGCAAACAGCTAAGTCCGCTTCGGAGCACGGCCGGACTTCGATACGGGTTAACTTAGTTAGGTGGCTTCCTGGACATTGTTGTAGTGAAGGAGAGTGCGTGTCGTGATATCCACCTGTCGTAAGTGGGTTGAGCGTGCGTGTGGGTACATTTGGGCACCCCTGCAGGGTTAAATCTTATCGATAAGCCGCGTCCGCGGTTATGGACGACTTGGAGCTGTATGACTCGACCATAGACAACTTACACCTGTTGTTTCATTACTAATAACTTGTGTAGTAAGATAGAACAACATAAATAATAACTGGTTAAAACTTGTCAACCGTGTGAGTGCCTTTGTAAGTACCTCTTTGCGAAGGGGGAACGCATCGGTTGAGTTATGTTTGCAGAGTATAGAACTGTTAGTTTATGCGCTCTCTCATCTTCTCTGAGTAGACGAATGTTGTAGAGTGTCTCTATAGGTTTTTAGTGCTTGCGCGCTGCCGCTTAACCCCACCATATTGCCTATGACGTTCCTCTTGCGTCCTCTAAGTCCCCTGCGTGCCTCAAGTACAAAGGACGACTGGTTGATGAATGCTTATACGTCTTGAAGTCTTGTTAAGTACGAACCCGTACTTATTGCTGCTTCTACGGGACATAACCGGGCAGGTATGAAGATATGTTCGATGAAGACGACGTTAGCAAGGTTACCCTTCCGGCTTGGCCTGGGCAGGGTTATGGACGCCGCTGGTTATCTTCAGGACTCTTAGTCCAATTTGTATCTTGTCCGTACTCGGACGTGTTTGATCTTCTGTATGATTTGGATCTTTGTATTGTATATTTGTATCTTGACTCGTTGGAGTCGTTGTTGTAATATATGTTCTTGTGGGCTCTATTGTAATCCTGTTGTAATGTTACCGCTCGTGTTAATTCCTCTGGCATCACGTGTGTGATTCGTCGCGCACGTCGTGTCGGAGGGCGTCTCTGAATCGATATCGTGCGGATTTCGCGGGATCGCTGGAATCCACCAACGTGGTGGAGCTGGGGTACCGCCCTGGTGAGGGTAGTGATGAGGGCGGCTGCTCTCATAGCAAGGATGAAGAAGGAGACGGTCCACGCGATCGGCCCCGACACTGCCGCAAGATCCTAGCGATGATCAAGATAGAAGCCGATCCCAGCGATCGGACCGTATTACACGCACCACCAGCTCTCCCAGTATTCGGCGTCGACCTCACAGGTGACGGAAAGCTAGGGTACGGGTTCACCTCGGCTGACGAGCTAGAGGAAGTCGACATCGGCCCCGGGGATAAGCCTCGGCCAACTTTTATCAGTAGGAAGTTAGACCCACAGCTCAGGAGTCAGATGATTGCTCTATTGAAAGAATACCCAGATTGCTTTGCATGGGACTACACGGAGATGCCTGGGCTAGACAGGAGCATCATCGAACATCGACTCCCCCTGAAGAAAGGATTTCGGCCCTTCCAGCAACGAGCACGACAGATGAAGGCCGAAATCCTAGAGGAGGTCAAGAAAGAGATCGAGAAGATGTTGGCTGCCGGATTCATCAGACCATGCAGGTATGCGGAATGGAGTATCGTTCCGGTAGAAAAGAAGGACGGCCGGTGGCGTGTGGCTATCGATTTCCGAGATCTTAACAGAGCCACTCCAAAAGATGAATATCCGATGCCTGTGGCAGAAACTTTGATCAATGCAGCTGCTGGCCACAAGGTTTTAAGCTTCATGGATGGCAACGCCGGCTATAACCAGATCTTCATGGCCCCAGAAGATATACACAAGACCGCATTCAGAGTACCAGGGGCAGTAGGCTTGTTTGAATATGTGGTCATGACCTTTGGGTTGAAGAATGCCGGCGCGACGTATCAAAGAGCCATGAATTATATATTCCACGATCTGATCGGCAAGTTGGTGGAAATCTACATCGATGATGTGGTAGTCAAGTCTGTCTCCATGGAGGGACACTTGGAAGATTTGCGACACGTACTAGACCGAACTCGAAAGTTCGGGCTGAGAATGAACCCAAAGAAGTGTGCCTTTGGTGTGACGGCCGGTCAGTTCCTAGGATTTTTGGTCCATGAGCGAGGAATTGAGATCGGCCTGAAGAGTCAGGAGGCGGTGCGTACCATGCAGCCGCCCACCACGAAGAAGGAACTCCAGCGTCTTATCGGCAAGATCAACTTCGTTCGCCGATTCATCTCTAACCTGTCAGGACGGATCGAGCCGTTCATGGGTTTGGTGAAGACTAAATCCGATGACGAATTTCACTGGGGGGCAGAACAGCAGCAGGCGTTCGATGACATTAAACGGTATCTGACGACACCACCCGTGCTAGTGCCGCCCCAGCAAGACAGGCCGTTCTACATTTACTTGTCAGTAGCTGACACATCCATCGCCTCGGTGGTGGTGCAACTCTACGAGGGCGTTGAAAAGGTCGTTTTCTACCTCAGCAGAAGGATGTTGGACGCGGAGACAAGGTACCCTGAGGTCGAGAAACTGTGCCTCTGTCTGGTCTTTACCTGCACCAAGCTGCACCACATCCTTTTGACGGCAGAGATCTTCGTCATATGCAAGTCCGACGTTGTCAAGCACATGCTGTCGGCCCCCGTGTTGAAAGGCCGATTGGGTAAATGGATGCTCGTTGTCGGAGTTCGACCTTCGGTATCAGCCTGCGAAAGCAGTCAAAGGACAAGCATTGGCCGATCTCATAGCTGAGCGAATCAGTACCAATATAGCAGCACTATCCATACGTGCATGGGCTATGTTCTTCGATGGATCGGCTTGCGACGATGGTTGTGGCATCGGCATTCTGCTCGTATCGCCTAGGGGGACGGAATACTCCTTCTCCATCAGGTTGTCTACCCCTTGCACCAACAACGTGGCGGAGTATGAGGCGGTACGTAAGGGGATGGAGTTGCTACTAGAAGCTGGAGCAGAAGCAGTGGAACTTTTTGGAGACTCCAAGTTGGTAATCAACCAGCTCACGGATGAATATAAGTGCGAGAGTGAATCGCTTTTCCCATATTGGATGGAATGCCGTGAGTTAATGACACAGTTTCGGTACATCAACTTTAATTGGGTTCCAAGATCCCAGAATACCGAGGCCAACAATCTCGCGCAAATGGCGTCAGGCTACATAGATACACCTGAAGGGTCAGAAGTTCAGGTCCAATTCCTGGAACAAAATGATTGGAGAGCCGAAATCTTCAAATACTTAAAAGATTCGGCTCGGGGGGCACCTAAGCGGATAAGATACAAAGCCATGAAATATGTCCTCATAGGAGACGACATGTTCTACAGGACGTTGGAAGGGTTACTACTCAAGTGCCTGGGACCAACTGAGTCTAATCGGCTCTTACATGAGGTGCATGAAGGCGCCTGTGGAACTCATCAGTCGGCTCACAAGATGAAGTGGCTAATTAGGCGCTCAGGGTTCTATTGGCCCACCATGCTTGAAGATTGCTTCAATTACTACAAGGGGTGCCAGGCATGCCAGATGTTTGGGAAGATTCAGATGGTACCAGCATCAGCGATGAACCCGATCATCAAACCTTGGCCATTCCGAGGGTGGGGCATGGACATGATCGGAAAAATCCATCCGGCTTCGAGTAAGAAACACGAATGGATTTTGGCCATCACAGATTACTTCACCAAGTGGGTGGAGGCCGTCCCTATGAAGAAGGTAAAATCAGAAGATGTGATTAAGTTCGTGAAGGAACACGTGATTCATAGGTTCGGGATTCCCCAAACCATCACGACCGATGGAGGTTCGGTCTTTGTGTCTAAAGAGTTCAGGGGATTCTGCGATGACATGGGGATTAAGCTGATCCGATCATCTCCGTACTATGCTCAGGCTAACGGGCAAGCTGAGGCGTCCAATCAGAGCTTAATCAAGCTGATCAAGAGAAAGATTGAAGAAAACCCAAGGGATTGGCATGAGAAGTTATCAGAGGCATTATGGGCCTACCGCATGTCATGCCATGGAGCTATAAAGACTTCGCCGTACCAGCTTGTTTATGGGCAAGAAGCCGTATTACCTTGGGAGATTACGGCTGGATCAAGACGTGTCACGTTTCAGGATGACCTGACGGCAGACGAATATGCAGCTTTGATGAGTGACACTATTGAGGACGCAACAGAGCTTAGGCTTTGGTCGTTGGAAAAGATTAAGGAAAACAAAGCCCGGGTAGCTCGGGCCTACAATAAGAAGGTTAGACCAAAGGAGTTTCAGGTTGGTGACCTGGTATGGGAAGCTGTGTTGCCATTAGGAACCAGGGACAAGGCATATGGCAAGTGGTCTCCTAATTGGCACGGTCCGTACAAAGTCGTCCAGGCCTTGAAAGGTAATGCATACATGTTGGAAGAGTTGGACGGACAGAAGTTCCCAGTGGCCGTAAATGGTCAACACCTCAAGAAGTATTTCCCAAGCATGTGGGATGATGGGCACTAAGGTAGGGAGGCCGATTAGAATCGGCTAGCAAAAGGAGATGATCCAATCATGAAGTATGGGGGGCCGATGCAATCGGTAAAAAGAAAGAAAAAAGCCGATGTCGCCACCATCGACTCTAGAACAATTATACGAGACCCACGAAGCTCAGATTTGCGCCAAGATGGTGTTCAGTTTAGCTTCATGGGTTCCTTGGAGCACGTCCTTGCTGATGTCCTCGCCTTGACTAAGGCTCGGGGGGCAGCTAATCTAGTGGATGCTCTATATTTTCAGGGGCCGATTGGGGTTGCTGCAAGAAAGGGAAAGAGACTGGTTGCTCAAATTAGCCGATGAACAATCATCGGCTGTGGGATTGCAAAATACCACGGTCGAGAGAAAATAATAATCCGATTCGTTGCTATCGGTCTTGGTGTGACAAACGGGAGGATGGAGATTGGATTAATGAAAAGAGAGATTGAAAGAACAATTCTCGTTAATTCAAAGAAGCGGCTTTACAAGAAGAGCCGATGGCTCCCAAAAGAAGGATCTGGTGCCTAGTGCACTGCAACTACTAGTCCTACCCCACTAGTCGTCGCCGTCTTCATCATCGCCGTCGTCGAGGTCGTCGGCGCTGCTCCCAGGAAGCTCCTCGCCGTTGCTGCCCCAGCCGTCGGCTGGAGCTTCCTCCTCCTCCTCGTCATCGTCATCATCCTCGCTATCCGCCCAGCTGCGGAAGCGCTTCGTTGGAGGATATCCCGCGGAGGAGGAGGAATCATCTTCCTCCTCCTTATCCTCTTCTTCCTCGTCGTCATCGTCGTCCTCGCTGTCCGCCCACATGCGGGAGCGCTTCTTCGGCGGGAGCTTGGTGGAGGGGGAGGCCTCAGTCCTTTCCGCTCCTTTTTCTTTCTTCTCCTTGTCAGAGGAGATGGGATTCGCCCCGGAGCGGGAATCGTCTTCTTCCTTGTTCTTCGGCGACGATTGGAGGGAGAAGCCTGAAGCGGAGGAGGAAGAGGAAGACATTGCTACAGAAGGAGAGGGTTTTTTGGTGTCGACCGCTAGAACAGAGGAAGGGGATGAAGAGGACTGGTCAATTGGCATGGTTAAATAATGAG
Organism: Lolium multiflorum; assembly: GCA_030979885.1. Classification (NCBI taxonomy): domain Eukaryota; kingdom Viridiplantae; phylum Streptophyta; class Magnoliopsida; order Poales; family Poaceae; genus Lolium; species Lolium multiflorum. Next base: position 166,885,768 of record CM061753.1, on the reverse strand, counting down.
GAGCCTAGTGGGAATTCAATGCCATTGCAGTTTCCGAGGAAGTGATGCTCAAGCTGTCAAATTCCACAGAGAAGTGGGGAAGACAAAGTGTCATGATGACGGATGCTGCGACAGTTCTGCCCTGCCACGACATGACCCGACGAAAGAAAGCATAATGATTTTGGAAATGTCATTTCCAAAACCAGGGGGGCATGTGTTATCACCAGAATTTGACCAAGCCAGAGGTGGGCCGCGATCAAGATGGGCTTGAAGATATGTACATCAAGAAGTAGGTGAATCGGCCTTTATGCGCAGAGTTTGGGCTAGTTAGCCCGTGTATCTTTATAGTAGGTTATGTAGAAGTTAGAATTTATCTCGTGCACGGTTTGGTGCACGCCCACGATTAGAAAGTCCTTTGGACTATAAATATGTATCTAGGGTTTATGGAATAAACAACAACCAACGTTCACCACAAACCAATCTCGGCGCATCGCCAACCCCTTCGTCTCGAGGGTTTCTCCGGTAAGCACCATGCTGCCTAGATCGCATCTTGCGATCTAGGCAGCACGAGCCTGCCTAGTTGTTCATGCGTTGCTCGTACTGAAGCCTTTTTGATGGCGAGCAACGTAGTTATCATAGATGTGTTAGGGTTAGCATTGTTCTTAGTATCATATGTTGTCGTAGTGCAACCCTTGCGCATCTAGCCGTCCTTGTACCTCATCATGGGTGCAGGGGCGGCACCCCGCTTGATCGTTGTTTAGTAGATCTGATCCGTTACGGTTGCTCCTTGATTCATCAAGGATTAGTTTAACATCCGCAATAGTTAGGCCTTACAAAGGGTTGGAGGATCCAGCGGCGCGTAGGGTGTAGTTTGCTAGCCCTAGACAGGATGTTCCGAGGATCAACCTCGTGTTGGTTTTTAGGCCTTGTCTAGGATTGGCTTACGATCACCGTGCGCGAGCGCGAGGCCCAATCGTGAGTAGGATGATCCGATTATGCGGTGAAAACCCTAAATCGTCGTGGATCTCATATGCTTTATCTTGATCAAGCAGGACCACCATATATTCGGCCACCTTGGACGAATCATGGGTGGATCGGCTCCATGAGCCGATTCACAGGATAACCTGAGAGCCGATCGAGGCTCGTATTTAACGTGTACGTGTGTGCCCTGCAGGAAACTAAGCGAGGCATCATCCACACCTTCTGACCAGGTATAGGTCGGGTGGCACGCCCTGCAATTTGCATCGCCGCGCGACCAGAGGCTTTGCGGGCCGTCGCTCCGAGGGCGGCAGCCGCAGCCCTAGTTGTTCCGGCTCTACGGTGTTGACCCACGCCCCGCCGGTGGGTTTCGACGTCAACACCCCGGATCTTGGCGCGATGGCGGCGGCTCGGAAGGTTCTCGTACCGTGGTTTTTCGTATCGAGGTTTTAGGTCAGGGACCTTTTTATAGGCGAAGAGGCGGAGTCGGAGGGGCGACGATGCCGTGGCACCATAAGGCGGCGTGGCCAGGGCCTGGGCCGCGCCGGCCTATGGTCTGGGGGCCCAGTGGCCCCCCTCTGGTCCTTCTCGTGTGTTGGATGCTTCCGGTGAAAATAGGAACCTGGGTTTTGATTTCGTCCGATTCCGAGAATATTTCGTTACTAGGATTTCTGAAACCAAAAACAGCAGAAAACAGAACTGGCACTTCGGCATCTTGTTAATAGGTTAGTTCCAGAAAATGCATAAATATGACATATCATGTGTATAAAACATGTAGGTATCATCAATAAAGTAGCATGGAACATAAGAAATTATCGATACGTCGGAGACGTATCAGCTTGCCGGTTGAAGATTTAGGTACAACACCACCACCAAAGATCCTGTTTTTGATTTAAAACCATTACCTGATAATCTTAAATATGCTCATATTGATGATAAGAAAATATATCCTGTTATTATTAGTTCTAAGCTTTCAGAGATTGAGGAAGAAAGGTTATTGGAAATATTGAAGAAACACCGAGGAGCTATTGGCTACACTCTTGATGATTTGAAGGGGATTTCTCCCTCTATTTGCCAACATGCCATCAACATGGAAGATGATGCAAAGCCTGTTGTTGAACATCAACGTCGTCTAATTCCCAAGATGAAGGATGTGGTAAGGAATGAGGTATTAAAACTTCTTGAAGCTGGTATTATATATCCTATAGCTGATAGTAGATGGGTTAGTCTTGTGCATTGTGTTCCTAAGAAAGGAGGAATGACTGTTGTACCTAATGATAATGATGAGCTCATCCCTCAAAGAGTAGTTGTAGGGTATAGAATGTGCATTGATTATCGAAAAGTTAATAAAGTTACTAAGAAAGATCATTACCCTTTACCTTTTATTGATCAAATGCTAGAAAGGTTGTCTAAAAATACTCATTTTTGCTTTCTTGATGGTTATTCTGGGTTTTCACAAATTGCTGTTAAAACTAAGGATCAAGAGAAGACCACTTTCACTTGTCCCTATGGAACTTATGCTTATAGACGTATGCCTTTTGGTTTATGTAATGCTCCTGCTACTTTTCAAAGATGCATGTCTGCTATTTTTCATGGCTTTTGCGAGAATATTGTAGAGGTATTCATGGATGATTTTTCTGTCTATGGGAATTCTTTTGATAATTGCTTGCAAAACCTTGATAAAGTTTTGCAGAGATGTGAAGAAACTAACCTTGTTCTTAATTGGGAGAAATGCCACTTTATGGTTAATGAAGGAATTGTATTGGGACATAAAATTTCGAGAGAGGTATTGAAGTTGATAGAGCTAAAGTTGAAGCAATTGAGAAGATGCCCTATCCGAGGGATGTTAAAGGTATTCGTAGTGTTCTTGGTCATGCTGGGTTTTATAGGAGATTTATTAAAGATTTCTCCAAGATTTCAAAGCCTCTTACTAATCTTCTTCAAAAAGATGTACCTTTTGTTTTTGATGATGATTGTAAGGAAGCTTTTGAAACTCTAAAGAAAGCCTTAACAACTGCTCCTGTAGTTGAACCTCCTGATTGGAACTTACCTTTTGAAATTATGTGTGATGCTAGTGATTTTGCTGTAGGCGCTGTTCTTGGACAGCGAGTAGATAAAAAATTGAATGTTATTCATTATGCTAGTAAGACTCTTGATGCTGCTCAAAGAAATTATGCTACAACTGAAAAAGAATTGTTAGCTGTAGTCTTTGCTTGTGACAAGTTTAGATCCTATATTGTCGATTCAAAAGTCACGATTCATACTGATCATGCTGCAATTAGATACCTTATGACGAAGAAAGATGCTAAGCCAAGGCTTATTAGATGGGTACTTCTTTTGCAAGAATTTGATTTACATATTATAGATAGGAAAGGTGCTGATAATCCTGTTGCTGATAATTTATCTAGATTGGAAAATATTACTTATGATCCTGTTCCTGTTAATGATAGTTTTCCAAATGAACAATTGGCTGTAATAAAGGTGAGCTCGCGAGATAGTCCTTGGTATGCCGATTATGCTAACTTTATTGTTTCGAAGTATTTGCCTCCAACCTTTTCAGCTCAGCAAAGGAGAAAATTCTTTTATGACTTGAGGCATTATTTTTGGGATGACCCACACTTATATAAAGAAGGAGTGGATGGTATTATGCGAAGATGTGTTCCTGAATATGAACAACAAGAGATATTGAGTAAATGTCATGGTAGTGCTTATGGAGGACATCACGCCGGAGATAGAACCGCACAAAAGGTTCTACAATCAGGTTTTTATTGGCCAACTCTCTTCAAAGATGCAAGGAAGTTTATTTTATCTTGTGATGAATGTCAAAGGGTTGGTAATATCTCCAGACGCAATGAAATGCCTATGAATTATACTCTTGTTATTGAACCATTCGATTGTTGGGGATTTGACTTCATGGGTCCTTTCCCTTCTTCAGAAGGTAACACTCATATACTTGTCGTTGTTGATTATGTTACTAAATGGGTGGAAGCCATACCCACAAAAAGTGCTGATGGTGAGACTTCTTTAAAAATGCTTTTAGATATTATTTTTCCTAGATTTGGAGTGCCTAGATATATTATGACTGATGGAGGTTCTCATTTTATTCATGGAGGTTTTAGAAAAACTCTTGCTAAGTATGGTATTAATCATAGAATTGCTTCCGCTTATCATCCTCAAACTAGCGGTCAAGTAGAATTATCAAATAGAGAGATTAAATCTATTTTGGGAAAGACTGTTAATAAATCTAGAAAGAATTGGGCTAGTAAATTAAAGGAAGCGCTATGGGCTTATAGAACTGCTTATAAAAATCCCATGGGTATGTCACCTTATAAAATGGTTTATGTAAAAGCTTGTCATTTACCTTTAGAACTAGAGCACAAAGCTTATTGGGCTGTAAGGGAACTTAATAAAGATTTTAAACTTGCCGGTAAGAAAAGATTGCTACAATTGAGTTCTTTAGATGAATGGAGAAGTGAAGCTTATGAAAATGCTAAACTCTTTAAAGAGAAAGTTAAGAAATGGCATGATAGAAGAATTATCAAAAGAGAATTTAATGTTGGAGATAAAGTCCTATTGTATCGGTCTCGTCTCAGATTCTTTGCAGGGAAATTGCTCTCAAAATGGGAAGGACCATATGTCATTGTGGAGGTGTATCGTTCAGGGGCAATTAAAATTAGCTCTCTGCAAGGTGATGCCACACAAGTAGTGAATGGACAAAGACTCAAGCACTATATTTCTGGAGATTCTTATAATGAAGATGTTGATGTTATCCAAGTGGTGACTCCGGAAGCTTTCATCAAAGGGCAAATTGACAGTTCTGCAGAGTTCGACTTTGAATAGGTAACAGTACTGGTAATAAAAAGTCCGTGTTTTACTTTCCGAACAATGTTTTTGCTGTTTTTGGAAAATATGAAAAATTACGAGATCGAAACGGAGTGGAGGAGACGCACGAGGGCGTGCCCCCATAGGCCGGCGCGGGCCCCAGCCTGGCCGCGCCGCCCTATGAGGACATCGCCTCGTTGTCCCTCTCCGACTCTGGTTCGACCTGGTACTTTCCTTTTGTCGTGAAAATTTCTGCTATATAATCCCCCGGACCCCTGGAGGTCCGTATATCGTTTTCTCGTCATGTTTTGTTTCGAGCTGTTTTCTGCCAGGATCCGTTTTGATCTAGAAGCACCATGGTATCCAACAACAAGGACAAGGAGCCATTGAAGGAGGATATTCAAGACCCCGAGTTGAAAGAAGAATTCAAGAGGAGGATGAAGGAGACGTTGATACGTCTCCAACGTATCGATATTTCTTATGTTCCATGCTACTTTATTGAGGATATCTACATGTTATATGCACATTATATGTCATATTTATGCATTTTCTGGAACTAACCTATTAACAAGATGCCGAAGAGCCAGTTGCTTTTTCTGTTGTTTTTGGTTTCAGAAATCCTAGTAAGGAAATATTCTCGGAATCGGACGAAATCAAGACCGGGTTCCTATTTTTCCCGAAGCTTCCGGAAGACCGAAGGAGAGTCGAAGTGGGGCCACGAGGTGGCCACACCACGGGCGGCGCGGCCCTGGCCGCGCCGACCTATGGTGTGGGCCCGTGCCGCCTCTTGACTACCCTTTCGCCTACAAATAGCCTCCGTCGCGAAACCCCCGATCGAGAGCCACGATACGGAAAACCTTCCGAGACGCAGCCGCCGCCAATCCCATCTCGGGGGATTCGGGAGATCGCCTCCGGCACCCTGCCGGAGAGGGGATTCATCTCCGGAGGACTCTACACCGCCATGGTCGCCTCCGGAGTGATGAGTGAGTAGTTCACCCTGGACTATGGGTCCATAGCGGTAGCTAGATGGTTGTCTTCTCCTTATGTGCTTCATTGTTGGATCTTGTGAGCTGCCTAACATGATCAAGATCATCTATCTGTAATACTATATGTTGTGTTTGTCGGGATCCGATGGATAGAGAATACTATGTTATGGTGATTATCAATATGATGTTTATGTGTTGTTTATGATCTTGCATGCTCTCCGTTATTAGTAGAGGCTCTGGCCAAGTTTGTACTTTTAACTCCAAGAGGGAGTATTTATGCTAGATAGTGGGTTCATGCCTACATTGATACCTGGGACAGTGACAGAAAGTTCTAAGGTTGTGTTGTGCTGTTGCCACTAGGGATAAAACATTGATGCTATGTCCGAGGATGTAGTTATTGATTACATTACGCACCATACTTAATGCAATTGTCTGTTGGTTTGCAACTTAATACTGGAGGGGTTCGGATGATAACCTGAAGGTGGACTTTTTAGGCATAGATGCGGTTGGATGGCGGTCTATGTACTTTGTCGTAATGCCCAATTAAATCTCACTATATTTATCATGCCATGTATGTGCATCGCGGTGCCCTCTCTATTTGTCAATTGCCCGACTGTAATTTGTTCACCCAACATGCTTTTATCTTATGGGAGAGACACCTCTAGTGAGCTGTGGACCCCGGTCCATTCTTTTATACTGAAATACAATCTACTGCAATACTTGTTTTCTACTGTTTTCTTGCAAACAATCATCTTCCACACAATACGGTTAATCCTTTGTTACAGCAAGCCGGTGAGATTGACAACCTCACTGTTTCGTTGGGGCAAAGTACTTTGTTTGTGTTGTGCAGGTTCCACGTTGGCGCCGGAATCCCTGGTGTTGCGCCGCACTACATCCCGCCGCCATCAACCTTCAACGTGCTTCTTGGCTCCTACTGGTTCGATAAACCTTGGTTTCATACTGAGGGAAACTTGCTACTGTGCGCATCATACCTTCCACTTGGGGTTCCCAACGGACGTGTACATCTACGCGCATCAAGCTAAATTTCTGGCGCCGTTGCCGGGGAGATCAAGACACGCTGCAAGGAGTCTCCACTTCTCAATCTTTTTACTTTGTTTTTGTCTTGCTTTATTTTATTTACTACTTTGTTTGCTGCACCTAAACAAAACATAAAAAAATTAGTTGCTAGTTTTACTTTATTTACAGTCTTGCTCTCTATATCGAAAACACAAAAAATTAGTTACTTGCATTTACTTTATCTAGTTTGTTTTATTTACTGTTGCTAAAATGAATACTCCTGAAAACACTAAGTTGTGTGACTTCACAACCACAAATAATAATGATTTCCTATGCACACCTATTGCTCCACCTACTACAGCAGAATTCTTTGAAATTAAACCTGCTTTACTAAATCTTGTCATGAGAGATCAATTTTCTGGTGTTAGTTCTGATGATGCTGCTGCCCATCTTAATAATTTTGTTGAACTATGTGAAATGCAAAAGTATAAGGATGTAGATGGTGATATTATTAAATTGAAATTGTTTCCTTTCTCATTAAGAGGAAGAGCTAAAGATTGGTTGCTATCTTTGCCTAAGAATAGTATTGATTCATGGACTAAATGCAAGGATGCTTTTATTGGTAGATATTATCCTCCCGCTAAAATTATATCTTTGAGAAGTAGCATAATGAATTTTAAGCAATTAGATAATGAACATGTTGCTCAAGCATGGGAGAGAATGAAATCTTTGGTAAAGAATTGCCCAACCCATGGACTGACTACTTGGATGATCATCCAAACCTTCTATGCAGGACTAAATTTTTCTTCGCGGAATTTATTGGATTCAGCTGCTGGAGGTACCTTTATGTCCATCACATTGGGGGCGGCTACAAAACTTCTTGATGATATGATGATAAATTACTCTGAATGGCACACGGAAAGAGCTCCACAAGGTAAGAAGGTAAATTCTGTTGAAGAATCCTCCTCCTTGAGTGATAAGATTGATGTGATTATGTCTATGCTTGTGAATGGTAGATCTAATGTTGATCCTAATAATGTTCCTTTAGCTTCATTGGTTGCTCAAGAAGAAAATGTTGATGTAAACTTCATTAAAAATAATAATTTCAACAACAATGCTTATCGGAACAATTCTGGTAATAACTATAGGCCATATCCTTCTGCTAATGGTAATGGTTATGGTAATTCTTATGGTAATTCTTACAACAATAATAGGAGTGTACCCCCTGGTCTTGAAGCTATGCTTAAAGAATTTATTAGTACACAAACTGCTTTTAACAAATCTGTTGAGGAAAAGCTTGATAAAATTGATATTCTTGCTTCTAGAGTTGATAGACTTGCCTCCGATGTTGATCTTTTAAAATTGAAAGTTATGCCTAATAATGATATTGATAATAAGATTACTACTACAGCAAATGCCATCCAAGTTAGAATTAACGAGAATATAAGATTAATGGCTGAACTGCGTGCTAGGTGGGATAGAGAAGAAAATGAAAAACTAGCTAAAGAGAATAATGTAGCTAAAGTTTGGACTATTACCACCACTAGTAATGTTGATTCCTCACATGTTGCTGCACCTCCTACTATCAATGGTAAAATAATTGGTGTTGGCAATGTTTCTACTCCTAGTGCAAAGCGTACAAAACTGCCTGAAATTGCTAAAACTGCTGAAACTGCTTGTGATAAAACTGCTGAAATTTTTTCCAACCTTGGGGATGATGATCCCATTGCTGTAGCTCATAATGATTTAGATTTTGATGATTGCCACATCTCTGAAGTTATAAAGTTCTTGCAAAAACTTGCTAAAAGTCCTAATGCTAGTACTATAAATTTGGCTTTCACAAAACATATTACAAATGCTCTCATAAAAGCTAGAGAAGAGAAACTAAAACGTGAAACTTCTATTCCTAGAAAGTTAGAAGATGGTTGGGAGCCCATCATTAAGATGAGGGTCAATGATTTTGATTGTAATGCTTTATGTGATCTTGGTGCAAGTATTTTATGCCTAAGAAAGTCTATGATATGCTTGACTTGCCACCATTAAAGAATTGTTATTTGGATGTTAATCTCGCTGATAATGCTAAAAAGAAACCTTTGGGGAGAGTTGATAATGTTCATATTGTGGTTAACAATAACCTTGTCCCCGTTGATTTTGTTGTCTTGGATATTGAATGCAATGCATCTTGTCCCATTATATTGGGAAGACCTTTTCTTCGAACCGTTGGTGCTACTATTGATATGAAGGAAGGTAATATTAAATATCAATTTCCTCTCAAGAAAGGTATGGAACATCCCTAGAAAGAGAATGAAGTTACCTTATGACTCTATTATTAGAGCAAATTATGATGTTGATGCTTCATCTCTTGATAATACTTGATTACACTTTCTGCGCCTAGCTGAAAGGCGTTAAAAGCGCTTATGGAGACAACCCATGTTTTTACTACAGTACTTTGTTTTATATTTGAGTCTTGGAAGTTGTTTACTACTGTAGCAACCTCTCCTTATCATGTTTTTGTGCCAAGTAAAGTCTCTATAGTAAGGTTCATACTAGATTTGGATTACGCAGAGACAGATTTCTTTGCTGTCACGAATCTGGGCCTAATTCTCTGTAGGAAACTCAGAAAATTATGCCAATTTACGTGAGTGATCCTCAGATATGTACGCAACTTTCATTAGTTTTGAGTTTTTCCATTTGAGCAAGTCTGGTGCCATTTTAAAATTCGTCTTTACGAACTGTTCTGTTTTGACAGATTCTGCCTTTTATTTCGCATTGCCTCTTTTGCTATGTTGGATGAATTTCTTTGATCCATTAATGTCCAGTAGCCTTATGCAATGTCCAGAAGTGTAAAGAATGATTGTGTCACCTCTGAACATGAAATTTTTATTATGCACTAACTCTCTAATGAGTTTGCTTGAAGTTTGGTGTGAAGGAAGTTTTCAAGGATCAAGAGAGGAGTATGATATACTATGATCAAGAGGAGTGAAAGCTCTAAGCTTGGGGATGCCCCGTGGTTCACCCCTGCATATTCTAAGAAGACTCAAGCGTCTAAGCTTGGGGATGCCCAAGGCATCCCCTTCTTCATCGACAACATCATCGGGTTCCTCCCCTGAAACTATATTTTTATTCCGTCACATCTTATGCACTTTGCTTGGAGCGTCGGTTTGTTTTTGTTTTTGTTTTGTTTGAATAAAGTTGGATCCTAGCATTCACTTTGTGGGAGAGAGACACGCTCCGCTGTTGCATATGGACAAATATGTCCTTAGGCTTTACTCATAATGTTCATGGCGAAGTTTCTTCTTCGTTAAATTGTTATATGGTTGGAATTGGAAAATGCTACATGTAGTAATTGCTATAATGTCTTGGGTAATGTGATACTTGGGAATTGTTGTGCTCATGTTTAAGCTCTTGCATCATATACTTTGCACCCATTAATGAAGAAATACATAGAGCTTGCTAAATTTGGTTTGCATATTTGGTTTCTCTAGAGTCTAGATAATATCTAGTATTGAGTTTTGAACAACAAGGAAGACGGTGTAGAGTCTTATAATGTTTACAATATGTCTTTTATGTGAGTTTTGCTGTACCGTTCATCCTTGTGTTTGTTTCAAATAACCTTGCTAGCCTAAACCTTGTATCGAGAGGGAATACTTCTCATGCATCCAAAATCCTTGAGCCAACCACTATGCCATTTGTGTCCACCACCTACCTACTACATGGTATTTCTCCGCCATTCCAAAGTAAATTGCTTGAGTGCTACCTTTAAATTTCCATCATTCGCCTTTGCAATATATAGCTCATGGGACAAAATAGCCTTAAAAACTATTGTGGTATTGAATATGTACTTATGCACTTTATATCTTATTAAGTTGCTTGTTGTGCGATAACCATGTTCCTGGGGACGCCATCAACTACTCTTTGTTGAATATCATGTGAGTTGCTATGCATGTTCGTCTTGTCTGAAGTAAGGGAGATCTACCACCATATGGTTAAGCATGCATATTGTTAGAGAAGAACATTGGGCCGCTAACTAAAGCCATGAATCATGGTGGAAGTTTCAGTTTTGGACACATATCCTCAATCTCCAGTGAGAATAATAATTGTTGCTACATGCTTATGCATTAAAGAGGAGTCCATTATCTGTTGTTCATGTTGTCCCGGTATGGGTGTCTAAGTTGAAGAATGATCAAAAGCGAGAAATCCAATGCGAACTTTCTCCTTAGACCCTTGTACAGGCGGCATGGAGGTACCCCATTGTGACACTTGGTTAAAACATGTGCATTGTGATGATCCGGTAGTCCAAGCTAAGTAGGACAAGGTGCGGGCACTATTAGTATACTATGCATGAGGCTTGCAACTTGTAAGATATAATTTACATAACTCATATGCTTTATTACTACCGTTGACAAAATTGTTTCATGTTTTCAAAATAAAAGCTCTAGCACAAATATAGCAATCAATGCTTTCCTCTTTGAAGGACCTTTCTTTTACTTTTATGTTGAGTCAGTTTACCTATCTCTCTCCACCTCAAGAAGCAAACACTTGTGTGAACTGTGCATTGATTCCTACATACTTGCATATTGCACTTGTTATATTACTCTATGTTGACAATATCTATAAGATATACATGTTACAAGTTGAAAGCAACCGCTGAAACTTAATCTTCCTTTGTGTTGCTTCAATACCTTTACTTTGATTTATTGCTTTATGAGTTAACTCTTATGCAAGACTTATTGATGCTTGTCTTGAAGTACTATTCATAAAAAGTCTTTGCTTTATGATTCACTTGTTTACTCATGTCATTACCATTGTTTTGATCGCTGCATTCATTACATATGCTTACAAATAGTATGATCAAGATTATGATGGCATGTCACTTCAGAAATTATCTTTGTTATCGTTTTACCTGCTCGGGACGAGCAGAACTAAGCTTGGGGATGCTGATACGTCTCCAACGTATCGATAATTTCTTATGTTCCATGCTACTTTATTGATGATATCTACATGTTATATGCACATTATATGTCATATTTATGCATTTTCTGGAACTAACCTATTAACAAGATGCCGAAGAGCCAGTTCTGTTTTCTGCTGTTTTTGGTTTCAGAAATCCTAGTAAGGAAATATTCTCGGAATTGGACGAAATCAAGACCCAGGTTCCTATTTTTCCACGAAGCTTCCGGAAGACCGAAGGAGAGTCGAAGTGGGGCCACGAGGTGGCCACACCAGGCGGCGCGGCCCAGGCCCTGGCCGCGCCGACCTATGGTGTGGGCCCCTCGTGCCGCCTCTTGACCTACCCTTTCGCCTACAAATAGCCTCCGTCGCGAAACCCCCAGTACCGAGAGCCACGATACGGAAAACCTTACTGAGACGCAGCCGCCAATCCCATCTCGGGGGATTCAGGAGATCGCCTCCGGCACCCTGCCGGAGAGGGGATTCATCTCCCGGAGGACTCTACACCGCCATGGTCGCCTCCGGAGTGATGAGTGAGTAGTTCACCCCTGGACTATGGGTCCATAGCAGTAGCTAGATGGTTGTCTTCTCCTTATGTGCTTCATTGTTGGATCTTGTGAGCTGCCTAACATGATCAAGATCATCTATCTGTAATACTATATGTTGTGTTTGTCGGGATCCGATGGATAGAGAATACTATGTTATGGTGATTATCAATCTGATGTTTATGTGTTGTTTATGATCTTGCATGCTCTCCGTTATTAGTAGAGGCTCTGGCCAAGTTTGTACTTTTAACTCCAAGAGGGAGTATTTATGCTAGATAGTGGGTTCATGCCTACATTGATACCTGGGACAGTGACAGAAAGTTCTAAGGTTGTGTTGTGCTGTTGCCACTAGGGATAAAACATTGATGCTATGTCCGAGGATGTAGTTATTGATTACATTACGCACCATACTTAATGCAATTGTCTGTTGGTTTGCAACTTAATACTGGAGGGGGTTCGGATGATAACCTGAAGGTGGACTTTTTAGGCATAGATGCAGTTGGATGGCGGTCTATGTACTTTGTCGTAATGCCCAATTAAATCTCACTATATTTATCATGCCATGTATGTGCATCGCGGTGCCCTCTATATTTGTCAATTGCCCGACTGTAATTTGTTCACCCAACATGCTTTTATCTTATGGGAGAGACACCTCTAGTGAACTGTGGACCCCGGTCCATTCTTTTACTGAAATACAATCTACTGCAATACTTGTTTTTACTGTTTTCTTGCAAACAATCATCTTCCACACAATACGGTTAATCCTTTGTTACAGCAAGCCGGTGAGATTGACAACCTCACTGTTTCGTTGGGGCAAAGTACTTTGTTTGTGTTGTGCAGGTTCCACGTTGGCCGGAATCCCTGGTGTTGCGCCGCACTACATCCCGCCGCCATCAACCTTCAACGTGCTTCTTGGCTCCTACTGGTTCGATAAACCTTGGTTTCATACTGAGGGAAACTTGCTACTGTGCGCATCATACCTTCCACTTGGGGTTCCCAACGGACGTGTACATCTACGCGCATCAGACGTCATCGATGAAAAGGAAGTGGCAAACTGTGGGGAGTAAGCCAATATTGGTGGGATCGGTTAACACTGGACGTTCTTTTTCTCATAACTTGCAGGGACCTCTACCGCCTGCTCTTAGCCTCAACTCTTTCCCTTGTGCGGAGGAAGCACTACGGGTTACCGATGAGTTTTGTGATCAATACCGTGCGCTGAGAAGGGAAGTGGAGATACTTCTTGAGGAGAACAACCGACTTCGCAGAATGCTGGAATATTACTCAATTCCTATCACAAGGCCGCCACCGCCACTTTCAGATAACAATGAATCTCTTCGAGTCTTAGTGCAGAATTGCCAAACTGAGAAGCTGAAGCTGAAGGAGATCTTTAAGGATCGCGGAAGCCATCACCATCACCACCGAAGGAGTAATTCATCATCGGTATTGGCATCCCCTTGGTTTGTTCCAAGCTTGGGGAGTGCCGCGGTATCACATCATCACTATCTTTTACCTTTTTACTATCAAGTAGTGTCATATCATGAGTAGGGAAGTTATCATATAAGATAGTTTGCAGTATGGAAGTATCTCTCTTTAGTTGGTTATCTATGTATCCCTTGGTGTGAGTTATCGTTATGGAATATTAATGAGAAGTTTTATCATTTACATATTGCACATCTTATTTTAGTTTGCAATCTCTATTATGTGATTGATCTTGTTGTTAGTATTGATATCACTTTGGGAGCATCAAGTAAATCTATTTGGTTTTGGCAAACTTAGCATTGGTCAATAGCAACAACACATTGGGTTTAAGAAGAAAAGAGGAAATACATGTAGATATGTTAGTTCATTATACTTCTTTCTTGATTAACTATGAGCTTGGTATTTTGAAGTTAAAATTGTTTGTGCTTACAAGTAAGATGCATGATTGTTTCTATCACATGTATATTTGTTTGTTTCCCTCAACTCTTATGCTTGCTAATCAACCTTGCTAGCCAAAGACCTGTACTGAGAGGGAATGCTTCTCGTGCATCCAAAACCTTGAGCCAACACCTATGCCATTTGTGTCCACCATACCTACCTACTACATGGTATTTTTCTGCCATTCCAAGTAAATACTTCATGTGCTACCTTTAAACAATTCAAAATTTATCATCCCTTATTTGTGTCAATGTTTCATAGCTCATGAGGAAGTATGTGGTGTTTTATCTTTCGATCTTATCATTTACTTCACGACTTTCACAATGGACTAGTGGCTTCATCCGCTTATCCAATAATTTTGCAAAAAGAGCCGGCAATGGGGTTCCCAGCCCCAATTAATTAACTTTCATCAATAATTCTCTTCACATGCTTTGCCCTGATCAATCAGTAAGCAACTAATTTTACAAAAAGGTACTCCTCCATGGAATGAGAATGTTGGAAGGCACCCGAGGATTCGGTTAGCCATGGCTTGAGAAAGAAAAGGTTGGGAGGAGTGTCACCTATAAATAACAAAACTAAAATACATGTGTAAACAAAAGAGAAGAGGGATGATCTACCTGGTTGGTAGAAATAACATCCTTCATGGGAGCCGCTCTTGAAAGTCTGGTTGATAAGGTAGTTAGAGTGCCCATTATCATTCGTTGACAACAACAAACACCTCTCAAAAATTTACTTTCATGCTCTCTATATGATTTCAAAACTTGAAAAGCTCTAGCACATGATTTAATCCCTGCTTCCCTCTGTGAAGGGCCATTCTTCTACTTTTATGTTGAGTCAGTAAACCTATTTCCCTCCATCTTAAGCAAGCAATTGAGTTGTTGTGATCCAACCATCTATATTGTGATCTATTTAATCATGCCTTTTATTCTTCCTTGTTTAAGTACGAGTTTTATCCGAATGAATATAGCTTTGAGAGTTATCAATGATTATGAGGAGATTATTATGATTGAGTATGCAAGTTGTGCTATATAAGCTTTAATATAAGAGCGCTGCTCGATAATAAGGATAATATGTTAATTGTTCTTTGACCAAGAACGAAGTTTGCCATCACCAACTATGATTACCTATGCACCTTTATTTGTGATTTCCTTTTACTTGCTTCAAGTTGAATTATATGAGGAAGTTGTTCACTAGAATGTCTTGTGTGAATTGATATGATGCTTCTTGTCCGTATTTTATTTATCGACTCTTCACTCCATAAACATGTGGTCTTGTTTATCGAGCTCAGTTTCGCTTGGGGACAAGCGAAGTCTAAGCTTGGGGGAGTTGATACGTCCATTTTGCATCACTATTTTATATCATAATTTACTGTTATTCATTGATATATTTCATATTTAGAGATGATACTTATGTTATTTCATCTATTTTGCATGTTTCATGATTATTGGAGGATCGCGCACTGGAGTCAGGATTCTGCTGGAAAAAGCACCGTCAGAATGCAATATTTCGGAAGATCAGCAATTGACGGAAATTATATGAAAAATCCTATTTTTCCAGAGGACGAAGAGAGCCAGAAGGAGGAGCCGAGGAGGGCCTCCATGGCCCCCCTCATAGGCCGGCGCGGGCCCTTCCTGGCCGCGCCGCCTTCTGGGGAGGGGGCCCACAGCCCCCTCTGGCCTCCTCTCTTTCGCGTACTTCTTCGTCCCGAAAATCTAAGCTCCAGAGGATAGTCGCGAAGAGTCACAGCCGCCTCTGCGGGGCGGAAAACACCAGAGAGAAAGAGCTCTCCGGCGGGCAGAAATCCGCCGGGGAAATTCCCTCCCGGAAGGGGAAACGCCATCGTCACCGTCATCGAGCTGGACATCATCTCCATCACCATCGTCATCATCTCCATCATCATCACCGCCATCTCCACCGCTGCACATCGTCACCGCTGTAACAATTTGGGTTGGATCTTGATTGTTTGATAGGGGAAACTCTCCCGGTGTTAATTTCTACTTGTTATTGATGCTATTGAGTGAAACCATTGAACCAAGGTTTATGTTCAGATTGTTATTCATCATCATATCACCTCTGATCATGTTCCATATGATGTCTCGTGAGTAGTTCGTTTAGTTCTTGAGGACATGGGTGAAGTCTAAATGTTAGTAGTGAATTATGGTTGAGTAATATTCAATGTTATGATATTTAAGTTGTGGTGCTATTCTTCTAGTGGTGTCATGTGAACGTCGACTACATGATACTTCACCTTTATGGGCCTAGGGGAATACATCTTGTACTCGTTTGCCAATTGCGGGGTTGTCGGAGTGACAGAAACCTAAACCCCCGTTGGTATATCGATGCAGGAGGGATAGCAGGATCTTAGAGTTTAAGGTTGTGGTTAGATTTATCTTAATTACTTTCTTGTATTTGCGGATGCTTGCAAGGGGTATAATCACAAGTATGTATTAGTCCTAGGAAGGGCGGTGCATTAGCATAGGTTCACCCACACAACACTTATCAAAACAATGAAGATTAATTAGCTACATGAAGCGAAAGCACTAGACTAAATTCCCGTGTGTCCTCAAGAATGTTTGGTCATTATAAGTAAACAAACCGGCTTGTCATTTGTGCTAAAAAGGATTGGGCCACTCGCTGCAATTATTTCTCTCGCATTTTACTTACTCGTACTTTATTCATCTGCTATATCAAAACCCCCTGAATACTTGTCTGTGAGCATTTACAGTGAATCCTTCATCAAAACTGCTTGTCAACACCTTCTGCTTCATGCACGACAGAAAATGGCTTGGCGCGAACGGCGACTTGATCGCCGCCGCCGATCATCATGGGTACCAGTGGTGCCTCGTGAACGTCTACACCGAGCGACATATCCCCCTTCCATCCCTACCTGATCTGAAGATTGGTCATGGTGTTTCATATCAACCTGCTATATTGGTTTTATCTGGGAGTCGAGCAATTAATTTGTTGAAGATTGTAATCTGCCAAGTGCCCACAAAAGGTGGGAGGTACGCAGATTACAAGCTCATCGCCTTGTTCGACAAAAGGATTTTCTACCTTGAAGGGGGTGGCGACTGGAGAATGCTGAAGAACCCTACACCTGAACAAATTGTGCCGGCGTTCTGTGATGCCATTGAACTCGGTGGCCACGTTTTTGCGGTGGACGAAACTGACGGCTCCACGTACTTCTGGGACACCGCAAATGGTATTTTTTCAGTCCTTATGTTGCATTGCATGATACACTGCCTTAATCAATGAAGTTATTCATGAACTACCTTGTTTATATTTTACCTTTCATAAATGACTTAATGATCACACCCCCTTTTGCTGAATATGAATGAACCGTTGCTTGCAATGAATTAGTACTAATTAGTCACCAACAAACATAGTATGCTCAGTATGTGATTGCATTCCTGAATTAGTAATTCTACGCCACTGCAGAATATGGATGTAATTAACCAGTATCTCAAAAGATAAGGTAGCACTATGAAGGCACCCTTTTTGATAACCTTTTACACCCATTGTTTCATATATAACTAATTGATTTTTGCTCCAAAAGGAGGACGAGAGACCCCCGCCATCTGCATCAGAGAGATGCATAAGGACTTTCATAAGTATATGACTTAACGATCACATCCTTTATCTGAATATGAATGAACCGTTGCTTGCAATGAATTAGTACTAATCAGTCATCAGCAAACATAGTATACTCCGTATGTGAATGCATTCCTGAATTAGTAACCAGTATCTCAAAAGATAAGGTAGCACTATGAAGGCACCCTTTTTGATAACCTTTTACACCCATTGTTTCATATATAACTAATTGATTTTTGCTCCAAAAGGAGGACGAGAGACCCCCGCCATCTGCATCAGAGAGATGCATAAGGACTTTCATAAGTATATGACTTAACGATCACATCCTTTATCTGAATATGAATGAACCGTTGCTTGCAATGAATTAGTACTAATCAGTCATCAGCAAACATAGTATACTCCGTATGTGAATGCATTCCTGAATTAGTAACTCTATGCCACTGCAGAATATGGATGTAATTAACAAGTATCTCAAATGTTAACGTAGCACAATGAAGGCACCCTTCTTGATTAACTTTTACACCCATTGTTTCATATAACTAGTTGATTTTTGCTCGAAATAGAGGGCGAGGTACCCCGGCCTCTGCATCGAAGAGATGCATATGGCCGTTATTTAGTACTCCATCTCATGAAACATGTTGGAACTTTTTCTTACTTTTGATTTACTCCCTCCGTCCCACCAAAAGTGTCTTGAATCTGCCTTCTCCTTTTTCCCTTAGAAAAGTAACTCAATCAAAATCCAATTATTTACTAAACAAGAATGAAATACTTGTTATGCCTAATTTACTTAGTTTAACATGTACCTTTTATAATTCTGTTCTTTATCCGGCTAGATTTTTCTTTGCCAAATTGCCCGAAGCTTATGCATATTTCAACCCCATCGTGGATGTTATGCCTGTCATACCTCTATTCTTTTTTCTATTAGCCTTTGTTTGGCAAGCTGCTTTAAGTTTCCCATGAAATGTTTAGTACTCTATCTACCAAATTGAATGTTGTATTCATTCCAAAAAATCAACAAAATGTGTACAAGGCGAGAACTTTTATATTTTTATATTACTAGTATGTATGCACGTCAAACCATTAAAGATTCTGTTTGATAATCAAAAGAATATTTATAGCATGCCTTTCGCAAGTTTTGAAAGAATATATAAAAAATCTAAAAAAAATAGATGTAGAGAATGTATTATTCTACCAGAGTGTAAAATCTGAAATTGAGATACCCTATATTCGGGCCGCACAAAAATGACAGAATCTGATAGATTTTGAAGTTACAAAATGTTGGAAAATATATGTCAGATTTTTTTGTTGTTGCAAAACCTTAAATATAAGATATTTTGATTTGGACATTTGAATGTTGGTAGAACACAACATTGTCGACACCCGTATTTAATCTCCGTTTTCTTTGGAACTTTAAAATGCAGCTCTCAAAATTTTCAAAAACCATGCTACATGTAGCTCGAGCTATATTCATGGTTTTCGAAAGAAAATATTGCCAACAATGCATATATAAAATACGAAAACAAGAGTGGTCCTACAAAAAATGATGTTTCTTCCCATCAGTCGGCAAACGAAGGGAACAAATAAAAAATTAAAAATATGTGTACATCTAACACTCACTCGTTTCTTATCTACCTTTTCCTTTGATGTTTCCTTGAGAGTTGAGACCGTAAGAACCTTCCATTGATCCATGTAGCAGTGCTGAATAGCGATTTCTTTGAACGGGGTTATTCCTATGCTTCAGGGGTTTCAGATATTTGGTCATTTTTTGGGGTAGACCCAAGGCTCACGTGATGGTTCTAAAATATTGTAGAGTTAGCTATGTGCACTCTTCACAGAGAATCCTGCTGTTGTGCACCGTTAGATTTAGCACTCCAAGGGTCATGATTGAAGCTCTATACTCAGTTTAAAACTGGACCAACTGGTAGATTGTCTGTACTCCTATATTGTATACAAATATCTAATCATATACACCGTTGGATCACTTAAGACAAAGGGAATTAACTACAACACAGGACTTAAACTTAAGATGATATATTTGTCAAAATTTGAATGTATCTATATGCTTTCACTATCTAGATACATCTGAATTTGGACAAATCTCAGACACTTTCGGTGGGACAGAGGTAGTATATAACTGTGTATACACTAACTAGTGTCTAGTTTTGGCGAAGTTAAGACTAGTTTCGTGGGATGGATGCAGTATAACTGATATATTGGACACTCGATTTGAATCCCACCACCGGTGGTGGATGATCAGCAGTACGCGTGGTTCCTCGCTCCATCTGCTGATGGCAAGCGATTGATGATCATCCTTACAGTAAACAACATTGGGATTGCCAATGCTGAAGTACCTCCTGACATTACCTATGCTGTGTAGCGACCCAGGAAAATACTCCATATTAGATTTGTTTGTTCTTTTTATTTTATGCATCGTCACCACATCATGCATCATATCATCCACAGTATTTTATCAAATAAAAATTATTTCAAATAAAACTATTTATGTTTTCTCCTCTCTTATGGTTTATATATAAAACCCTCCCACCATTATTCTTATTTAAATAGAAACATATAAAAATTATATCTTGAAATCTTGCAAAATTGTTTTGGTTTAATGTTTTCAGTTTTCTCTCAGATCTTTCGTTATTCTCCTTTTCCTTCACGGTTCAGTTCCTTTGATCTTTCCTGCATTTGCAAAATTTCAGAAAAATAGCAAAGAGGCCTTAGCCTTGCTTTGAGCCGATTTGAACATTTTTCTCCCGGAAGTAAACCCAGCCCAACAATCATTTTTGGCCCATGGCCATCCATCTCAACGAGGCCACCTCCCTGCGTTTCTTCTTCTCTGTACGGCAGAGCATCCATGCTTCTGCGCGTCGCTTCCAAGCGATGGGACGGCTCCCATGCATCGCACTTCTTCCTTATAAGCAACACCCGGAGCCGCACCAACCCTAGCTCCATTTCTTCCTCCAATCCCCCCGCGGCCCCGCCGCCGCTCCCTTCCTTTTCTTCCTCCTGCCAGCACACGCGCTCCGCGTCCGGTGGCAACCACTCGTCGCCGTCCTCTTCCGCAAGTGCACGCAGCAGCCTCCTTGTCGCCGTCTTCTGCAAGCTCTGCCTCGTTACAGCGCACGCTGGACCTGCTCTTCGTCGATCTCGTGTGCGCCTTCTCTGCGACCACGCGCGTCCTGCACGTCGTCCTGGTCACGGCGCCTCGCCAAGAGCTTCGTCTTCCTCGACGGCCGTCGGGCTCCCAGCACGTCCTCGTCATCAACGACCTGCACCGCGTCCGCAGGTCGTCGTCGTTGTCCGTCCCCGCCGTGCGCCCTTGCGCGCCGCTACCTCGCCTCCCATCGTCGACCATGTTCATCTCCTTCGCCGGTAGCCGCCACCGCCGTGCGCCCTCATCTCCGCCGATCGCGGAGCTGCAGCCAAGACCCCGCCCCATCAACAAGATCCTGGCCACCCGCCACGGCCGCGTATGCCTTTTCTTGATCTCCGTCTGCTGCACCGAAGGTCCAACCTTGGTCCTCTTTTCTATCGATCGTTTGTGTTTATTTCTCTGTACAACCTTGGTCCAACCTTGGTCCAACCTTGGTCCCAGGCAGAAGCCTAATCTTTTGTTGTTTATTTCTCTGTACAGCTGAACTGCCTTCGTGAGTCCATCTCCGTCAGCGTAGTGCAAAGCATTTCCCTATACTCCTGTCCCTGCAGGAGTCGCTCACCTATTTTATTTTGCCTTCTCCCTTATGCTATCCTTGAGTTGCGTTCTTGTCACGTGTCCCTTCCACTTGTTACCTCAAGCAGCCTATATTGCCTCCACCAACCTCCTACAGCTGTTGTTTGGTTATCGGGTCTGCCTTGCGAGTCGTAGTGCATGCTAGTGTTGTTTTATCGGGTTATCTGTTGGAGAACATGACACAAGGTTTATGGTTATATCTGTTGAGGATATCATGGTTACTTGTTAATAGTTGTTAGCGGAGGCATCGGTGGGTCAGTTGCTCGTTTTATGACTGCTCACTCGTGTTTCTTTAAAGCTTAGGACCCGAGTTCCTGTTATCTGTTCCGAGACTGAGCGCTCTAACCACACGTGGGTATGTTTATTGGGTCTCCCCTCGACCACTACCGGAATCTACAGCTTTGTCCAGTGGCCACAACTAGTTCGTAATGTTTTACCTTTTGTTGTTTCCGTGCATGCCAGCATGTTACTTATTTATCTTTGGGAAGCCCCTGGGTGCCTTGTATCCCTTGTTTCTGGTATGCACGTATAGGTCGCGGAGCCGCTGCGAAGTGGTTTATCGCCCCAGTGTGTGTTTAAACCACCTAGTACGCTGGCGCAACAGCTAGGTCCGCTTCGGAGATTCGGCCGGACTTCGATACGGGTTTAACTTAGTTAGGTGGCTTCCTGGACATTGTTGTCGTGAAGGAGAGTGCGAGCCGTGATATCCACCTGTCGTAAGTGGGTCGAGCGGTGCGTGTGGTTACATTTGGGCAACCCCTGCAGGGTGTACATCTTATCGATAAGCCGTGTCCGCGGTTATGGACGACTTGGAGCTGTATGACTTGACCATAGACAACTTACACCTGTTGTTCATTAATAATAACTTGCGTAGTAAGTTAATAAATGGTTAAAACTTGTCAACAGTGTGAGTGCCTTTGTCAGTACTTCTTGGCGAAGGGGGAACACATCGGCTATGTTTTTGTTTGCAGAGTATAGAACTGTTAGTTTATGCGCTCTCTCACCTTCTCTGTTTAGACGAATGTTGTAGAGTGTCTCTATAGGTTTTTAGTGCTTGCGTGCTGCCGCTTAACCCCACCATATTGCCTATGACGTTCCTCTTGCGTCCTCTAAGTCCCCTGCGTGCCTCAAGTACAAAGGACGACTGGTTGACGAATGCTTATACGTCTTGAAGTCTTGTTAAGTACGAACCCGTACTTATTGCTGCTTCTACGGGATATAACCGGGCAGGTATGAAGATCGGTACGATGAAGAACGACGCTAGCAAGGTTACCCTTCCGGCTTGGCCTGGGCAGGGTTATGGACGCCACTTGGTTATCTTCAGGACTCTTAGTCCAATTTGTATCTTGTCCGTACTCGGACATATTTGATCTTCTGTATGATTTGGATCTTGTATTGTATATTTGTATCTTGACTCGTTGGAGTCGTTGTTGTAATATATGTCTCTTGTGGGCTCTATTGTAAACCTGTTGTAATGTTATTGCTCGTGGTAATTCTTCTGGCATCACGTGTGCTTCGTCGCGCACGTCGTGTCAGAGGGCGTCTCCGAATCGATATCGTGCGGATTTCGGTGGATTCGCTGGGATCCTACTGTACATTCCCTATGCTGCTAATGGGCTTCAGCTACGGCAGTATCCTCCTGTTGCCACCTACGTCTTTGAGCAGGATCCCTTATCTACTGCACGTGCAGGGGACTTTCTTTGGAGGCAGGTTAACAGCCTCGGCGACCACTCTCTGTTCCTCGGACTCAATTACCCGATCATTGCCAACCTGAAGAAGCATGAATCCAAAGCTCCTGATGGCACATTGGTTCCATTCATGAGGAAAAACTGCGTCTACACAGCATACCGGAAGTATCTTCATAATCAATACCCTAAAATTTTGCGCTGCAACCTCCAGCCAGATGAAGGTGAGACTGTGGGAGTTATCAGCCTTCCCAGAGATAGTTGGGGTAGTGTCCGACAAGCGGCTATGTGGTTTAAGCCTGCTTTAAACATTGCCCGTTCGGTGTTACCTTTAAAAAAACACTGACACACTTTTTTATTATGCTTGAAGTGTTGAGAAGTAGTACACTGTTTTTAGTATGTACTAGTTTGAATCAGTTTATTTGAACACTGCCCTGCTTTTGTATTTCGTGTTGCCTTCATATTATAACCCATGCATGGCTGTTTTAGGATTGACTTTATTTCAGCACTATAATTACAATGTGTGTACGTCCTTTATAATATAGCCACCTCTTGTTGATCATAGTCATGAGAGGACCATTCCTATTTTTTTCGCCGCTAAAGGGTAAAGTACATCCCTGGGGGCAGCGATTCTTGCTGCAGGCCACTAAACATGCATCAACTACGAGCAAGGAAGTTGTTGTGCGACCTAGGTGACTGTGCGGACCCCACATGTTAACCAAAGAAAAAAAATGTCAATACGGAACTGATACGTCTCCAACGTATCGATAATTTCTTATGTTCCATGCTACTTTATTGATGATACCTACATGTTTTATGCACATTATATGTCATATTTATGCATTTTCTGGAACTAACCTATTAACAAGATGCCGAAGAGCCAGTTGCTGTTTTCTGTTTTTGGTTTCAGAAATCCTAGTAAAGAAATATTCTCGGAATTGGACGAAACTTTCGCCCAGGGTCCTATTTTTGCACGAAGCTTCCGAAGACCGAAGACCTAACGAAGTGGGGCCACGAGGAGGCCAGGGGGTGGCCGGCGCCGGCCCTGGCCGCGCCGACCTAGCCCCTGGGCCCTCGTGTGGCCCCTCGCGTTGACCTTCCGCCTACTTAAAGCTCCCGTCGCGAAACCCCCAGACCGAGAGCCACGATACGGAAAACCTTGAGACGCCGCCGCCGCGAATCCCATCTCGGGGGATTCGGAGATCGCCGGCACCCTGCCGGAGAGGGGATTCATCTCCCGGAGGACTCTACACCGCCATGGTCGCCTCCGGAGTGATGAGTGAGTAGTTCACCCTGGACCATGGGTCCATAGCAGTAGCTAGATGGTCGTCTTCTCCTTGTTGTGCTTCATTGTTAGATCTTGTGAGCTGCCTAACATGATCAAGATCATCTATATGTAATTCTATATGTTGTGTTTGTCGGGATCCGATGGATAGAGAGTACTATGATTATGGTGATTATCAATCTATTGTTCATGTGTTGTTTATGATCTTGCATGCTCTCCGTTATTAGTAGAGGCTCTGGCCAAGTTTTTACTCTTAACTCCAAGAGGGAGTAATTATGCTCGATAGTGGGTTCATGCCTTCATTGATACCTGGGACAGTGACAGAAAGTTCTAAGGTTGTGATGCTGTTGCCACTAGGGATAAAACATTGATGCTATGTCTAAGGATGTAGTTATTGATTACATTACGCACAATACTTAATGCAATTGTCTGTTGCTTTGCAACTTAATACTGGAGGGGGTTCGGACGATAACTGAAGGTGGACTTTTTAGGCATAGATGCAGTTGGATGGCGGTCTATGTACTTTGTCGTAATGCCCAATTAAATCTCACTATATTTACCATGTCATGTATATGCATTGTTATGCCTTTCTCTATTTGTCAATTGCCCGACTGTAATTTGTTCACCCAACATGCTTTTATCTTATGGGAGAGACACCTCTAGTGAACTGTGGACCCCGGTCCTATTCTTTTCATAGCATACAATCTACTTGTTTTACTGTTTTCTTTGCAAACATCTTCCACTCGATACGTTTAATCCTTTGTTACAGCAAGCCGGTGAGATTGACAACCTCACTGTTTCGTTGGGGCAAAGTACTTTGGTTGTGTTGTGCAGGTTCCTAGTTGGCGCCGGAATCCCTGGTGTTGCGCCGCATCACATTTCGCGACCATCAACCTTCAACGTGCTTCTTGGCTCCTCCTACTGGTTCGATTAAACCTTGGTTTCATACTGAGGGAAACTTGCTTCTATACGCATCATACCTTCCACTTGGGGTTCCCAACGGACGTGTGCATCTACGCGTATCAAGCTAAATTTCTGGCGCCGTTGCCGGGGAGATCAAGACACGCTGCAAGGGGAGTCTCCACTTCTCAATCTCTTTACTTTGTTTTTGTCTTGCTTTATTTTATTTACTACTTTGTTTGCTGCACTAAATCAAAATACAAAAAAAAATTAGTTGCTAGTTTTACTTTATTTATTGCCTTGCTCTCTATATCAAAAACACAAAAAAATTAGTTACTTGCATTTATTTTATCTAGTTTGTTTTATTTACCGTTGCTAAAATGGCCAACCCTGAAAATACTAAGTTGTGTGACTTCACAAATGCAAATAATAATGATTTCCTATGCACACCTATTGCTCCACCTGCTACTACAGCAGAATTCTTTGAAATTAAACCTGCTTTACTGAATTTGGTTATGAGAGAACAATTTTCTGGTGCTAGTTCTGATGATGCTGCTGCCCATCTCAATAATTTTGTTGAACTTTGTGAAATGCAAAAGTATAAAGATGTAGATGGTGATATTATTAAATTGAAAGTGTTTCCTTTCTCATTAAGAGGAAGAGCTAAAGATTGGTTGCTATCTTTGCCTAAGAATAGTATTGATTCATGGACTAAATGCAAGGATGCTTTTATTAGTAGATATTATCCTCCCGCTAAAATTATATCTTTGAGAAGTAGCATAATGAATTTTAAACAATTAGATACTGAACATGTTGCTCAAGCTTGGGAGAGAATGAAAACTTTGGTAAAGAATTGCCCAACCCATGGACTGACTACTTGGATGATCATCCAAACCTTCTATGCAGGACTAAATTTTTCTTCGGAATTTATTGGATTCAGCTGCTGGAGGTACTTTTATGTCCATCACATTGGGGGCGGCTACAAAACTTCTTGATGATATGATGATAAATTACTCTGAATGGCACACGGAAAGAGCTCCACAAGGTAAGAAGGTAAATTCTGTTGAGGAAACCTCTTCCTTGAGTGATAAGATTGATGTGATTATGTCTATGCTTGTGAATGGTAGATCTAATGTTGATCCAAATAATGTTCCGTTAGCTTCATTAGTTGCTCAAAATTCTAGGCCATATCCTGCTAATGGTAATACTTATGGTAGATATGAGGGAAGGATGCTAGATGTTGAAAGATCCACTAAAAACTTTATGCAATCGCAATATGAGCAAAACAAATTGTTTACTAAAACTATGAATGAACAATCTACCTTGTTGAAAAATATAGGAAATCAACTTGAAAACTTGAATAGGGAGATTTCTGGTCTGCAAACTAAAATTTCAAATGCTGAAACCCGAATCTCATACATGTCTGCATCACAATCTTCTTTAATTAATAAAATGGCTGCTAAACCTGATGATATTGATGATAAGATCACTACTACAGCAAATGCCATCCAAGTTAGAATTAATGAGAATATAAGATTAATGGCTGAGTTGCGTGCTAGGTGGGATAGAGAAGAAAATGAAAAACTAGCTAAAGAGAATAATGTAGCTAAAGTTTGGACTATTACCACCACTAGTAATGCTAATTCCTCACATGTTGCTGCACCTCCTACTATCAATGGTAAAATAATTGGTGTTGGCAATGTTTCTACTCCTAGTGCAAAGCGTACAAAACTGCCTGAAATTGCTAAAACTGCTGAAACTGCTTGTGATAAAACTGCTGAAATTTTTTCCAACCTTGGGAATAATGATCCCATTGCTGTAGCTCATAATGATTTAGATTTTGATGATTGCCACATCTCTGAAGTTATAAAGTTCTTGCAAAAACTTGCTAAAAGTCCTAATGCTAGTGCTATAAATTTAGCCTTTACAAAACATATTACAAATGCTCTCATAAAAGCTAGAGAAGAGAAACTAAAACTTGAAACTTCTATTCCTAGAAAGTTAGAAGATGGTTGGGAGCCCATCATTAAAATGAAATTCAATGACTTTGAATGTAATGCCTTATGTGATCTTGGTGCAAGTATTTCTGTTATGCCTAAAAAGATTTATGATATGCTTGACTTGCCACCATTAAAGAATTGTTATTTGGATGTTAATCTCGCCGATAATGTTAAAAAGAAACCTTTGGGGAGGATTGATAATGTGCATATTACGGTTAACAATAACCTTGTCCCCGTTGATTTTGTTGTCTTGGATATCGAATGCAATGCATCTTGTCCAATTGTGTTGGGAAGACCTTTTCTTCGAACTGTTGGTGCTGTTATTGATATGAGGGAAGGTAATATTAAATATCAATTTCCTCTCAAGAAAGGTATGGAACACTTCCCTAGAAAGAGAATGAAGTTGCCTTTTGATTCTATTATTAGAACAAATTATGATGTTGATGCTTCTACTCTCGATGTTACTTGATTTGCACTTTCTGCGCCTAGCTGAAAGGCGTTAAAGAAAAGCGCTTATGGGAGACAACCCATGTTTTTACCTACAGCAATTTTTTGTTTTATTGAGTCTTGGAAGTTGTTTACTACTGTAGCAACCTCTCCTTATCATGTTTTTGTGCCAAGTAAAGTTTCTATGTCAAAGTTGATGTTATATTTGGGATCGCTGCGCAGAAACAGCATTGCTGTCTGTCACGAATCTGGGCATAATTCTCTGTAGAAAATTCGAAAAAATCTGCCAATTTACGAGCGTGATCCTCAGATATATACGCAACTTTCATTAGTTTTGAGTTTTTCCATTTGAGTAAGTCTGGTGCCATTTATAAATTCGTCTTTACGGACTGTTCTGTTTTTGACAGATTCTGCCTTTTATTTCGCATTGCCTCTTTTGCTATGTTGGATTTATTTCTTTGATCCATTAATGTCCAGTAGCATTATGCAATGTCCAGAAGTGAAAAGAATGATTGTGTCACCTCTGAATGTGTGAATTATTAATGATGCACTAACCCTCTAATGAGTTTGCTTGAAGTTTGGTGTGAAGGAAGTTTTCAAGGGTCAAGAGAGGAGAATGATATACTAAGATCAAGAGGAGTGAAAGCTCTAAGCTTGGGGATGCCCCGTGGTTCATCCCTGCATATTTTAAGAAGACTCAAGCGTCTAAGCTTGGGGATGCCCAAGGCATCCCTTCTTCATCGACAACATCATCAGGTTCCTCCCCTGAAACTATATTTTTATTCAGTCACATCTGGTGTTCTTTACTTGGAGCGTCGGTTTGTTTTTGTTTTTGTTTGAATAAGATGGATCCTAGCATTCACTTTGTGGGAGAGAGACACGCTCCGCTGTTGCATATGGACACATGTGTCCTTAGGCTTTACTCATAATGTTCAAGGCGAAGTTTCTTCTTCGTTAATTTGTTATATGGTTGGAATTGGAAAATGCTACATGTAGTAATTCTAAAAATGTCTTGGATAATGTGATACTTGGCAATTGTTGTGCTCATGTTTAAGCTCTTGCATCATATGCTTTGCACCCATTAATGAAGAAATACATAGAGCCTGCTAAAATTTGATTTGCATATTTGGTTTCTCTAAGGTCTAGATAATATCTAGTATTGAGTTTTGAACAACAAGGAAGACAGTGTAGAGTCTTATAATGTTTACAATATGTCTTTTATGTGAGTTTTGCTGCACTTGTTCATCCTTGAGTTTGCTTCAAATAACCTTGCTAGCCTAAACCTTGTATCGAGAGGGAATACTTCTCATGCATCCAAAATCCTTGAGCCAACCACTATGCCATTTGTGTCCACCATACCTACCTACTACATGGTATTTACCCGCCATTCCAAAGTAAATTGCTTGAGTGCTACCTTTAAAATTCCATCATTCACCTTTGCAATATATAGCTCATGGGACAAAATAGCCTTAAAAACTATCGTAGTATTGAATATGTACTTATGCACTTTATATTTTATTAAGTTGCTTGTTGTGCGATAACCATGTTTCTGGGGAACGCCATCAACTATTGTTGAATATCATGTGAGTTGCTATGCATGTCCGTCTTGTCTGAAGGTCTATCATTTTAGTGGTTGGAGCATGCAAAATTGTTAGAGAAGAACATTGGGCCGCTAACTAAAGCCATGAATCATGGTGGAAGTTTCAGTTTTGGACATATATCCTCAATCTCATATGAGAATAATAACTTTGCTACATGCTTATGCATTTAAGAGGAGTCCATTATCTGTTGTCCATGTTGTCCCGGTATGGATGTCTAAGTTGAGAATAATCAAAAGCGAGAAATCCGAAATGCGAGCATTCTCCTTGGACCTTTGTACAGGCGGCATGGAGGTACCCCTTTGTGACACTTGGTTGAAACATGGCATGCAAAGATCCGGTAGTCCAAGTTAAGTAGGACGAGGTGCGGGCACTATTAGTATACTATGCGTGAGGCTTGCAACTTGTAAGATATAATTTTCATAACTCATATGCTTTATTACTACCGTTGACAAAATTGTTTCATGTTTTCAAAATAAAAGCTCTAGCACAAATACAGCAATCGATGCTTTCCTCTGCGAAGGACCATTCTTTTACTTTTATTGTTGAGTCAGTTTACCTATCTCCTTCCACCTTAAGAAGCAAACACTTGTGTGAACTGTGCATTGATTCCTACATACTTGCATATTGCACTTGTTATATTACTTTATGTTGACAATATCCATGAGATATACATGTTACAAGTTGAAAGCAACCGCTGAAACTTAATCTTCTTATGTGTTGCTTCAACACCTTTACTTTGATTTATTGCTTTACGAGTTAACTCTTATGCAAGACTTATTGATGCTTGTCTTGAAGTACTATTCATGAAAAGTCTTTGCTATATGATTCAGTTGTTTACTCATGTCATTACCTTTGCTTTGATCGCTGCATTCATTACATATGTTTACAAATAGTATGATCAAGATTATGATGGCATGTCACTTCAGAAATTATCTTTGTTATCGTTTTACCTGCTCGGGACGAGCAGAACTAAGCTTGGGGATGCTGATACGTCTCCAACGTATCGATAATTTCTTATGTTCCATGCTACTTTATTGATGATACCTACATGTTTTATGCACATTATATGTCATATTTATGCATTTTCGGAACTAACCTATTAACAAGATGCCGAAGAGCCAGTTGCTGTTTTCTGCTGTTTTTGGTTTCAGAAATCCTAGTAAAGAAATATTCTCGGAATTGGACGAAACTTTCGCCCAGGGTCCTATTTTTGCACGAAGCTTCCAGAAGACCGAAGACCTAACGAAGTGGGGCCACGAGGAGGCCAGGTGGCCGGCGCGGCCGGCCCTGGCCGCGCCGACCTAGCCCCGGGCCCCTCGTGCCCCTCGCGTTGACCTTCCGCCTACTTAAAGCTCCCGTCGCGCCCCCGAGAGCCACGATACGGAAAACCTTACAGAGACGCCGCCGCCGCGAATCCCATCTCGGGGGATTCGAGATCGCCTCCGGCACCCTGCCGGAGAGGGGATTCATCTCCCGGAGGACTCTACACCGCCATGGTCGCCTCCGGAGTGATGAGTGAGTAGTTCACCCCTGGACCATGGGTCCATAGCAGTAGCTAGATGGTCGTCTTCTCCTTGTTGTGCTTCATTGTTAGATCTTGTGAGCTGCCTAACATGATCAAGATCATCTATATGTAATTCTATATGTTGTGTTTGTCGGGATCCGATGGATAGAGAGTACTATGATTATGGTGATTATCAATCTATTGTTCATGTGTTGTTTATGATCTTGCATGCTCTCCGTTATTAGTAGAGGCTCGGCCAAGTTTTTACTCTTAACTCCAAGAGGGAGTAATTATGCTCGATAGTGGGTTCATGCCTTCATTGATACCTGGGACAGTGACAGAAAGTTCTAAGGTTGTGATGTGCTGTTGCCACTAGGGATAAAACATTGATGCTATGTCTAAGGATGTAGTTATTGATTACATTACGCACAATACTTAATGCAATTGTCTGTTGCTTTGCAACTTAATACTGGAGGGGGTTCGGACGATAACCTGAAGGTGGACTTTTTAGGCATAGATGCAGTTGGATGGCGGTCTATGTACTTTGTCGTAATGCCCAATTAAATCTCACTATATTTACCATGTCATGTATATGCATTGTTATGCCTTTCTCTATTTGTCAATTGCCCGACTGTAATTTGTTCACCCAACATGCTTTTATCTTATGGGAGAGACACCTCTAGTGAACTGTGGACCCCGGTCCTATTCTTTTCATAGCATACAATCTACTTGTTTTACTGTTTTCTTTGCAAACATCTTCCACTCGATACGTTTAATCCTTTGTTACAGCAAGCCGGTGAGATTGACAACCTCACTGTTTCGTTGGGGCAAAGTACTTTGGTTGTGTTGTGCAGGTTCCTAGTTGGAATCCCTGGTGTTGCGCCGCATCACATTTCGCGACCATCAACCTTCAACGTGCTTCTTGGCTCCTACTGGTTCGATTAAACCTTGGTTTCATACTGAGGGAAACTTGCTTCTATACGCATCATACCTTCCACTTGGGGTTCCCAACGGACGTGTGCATCTACGCGTATCAGGAACTAATATACATACGACAACTCATATATGATATGTGTACGATTGAGCATCTGGAGGTGTGCTGTCACCTGCTTCCTCACACGAAGGGTTGGATCTTGTGTTTCGTACACGGATCGGACTAAAATTGTCGTGTGCATAGCAAGGTTCATGTCAATAAGGCTGAGTGCCTGAGTTTGGCATCTAAGTCTAGGCAACAAATACTTTTTCTAAGTCTAGGCAACAAATACTTTTGGGTTCCAACGGCCATCTACATGGTATTTGCTATAGGCCTACTTGCTCAGGCTGTTGAAGCCCAATAACTAGAAATGGGCTTTTCTGCTCATGCAATTTCGGCCCTTTTCTAATGAACCATAGATCCTATGATGGCAAAAAACAAAAACACGGAGATTCTACATAAAAGTTGTTTTTATTTATTTTGAATTATTCGGTTGCAATTTTTGAAACTGCTCATGGCCAATATGAAAATCCTTGATCGCTCCATACCCACATGGATCATGATATTTTAAAAAAATTCATAAAGTGAATTTAAATTTAAAACATATCCTAATAATTCCATGATTTATTCTATTAATGTCACATCCCAAAATTTTCCGAATTTTGGAATGTCAAATAAAAATAAAATTGATGCTTATTTGATTATCTTGTTTGAAATCTCACAAGGAATTAAAATTTTTTTTTAAAAGTATTTTTCATAAATAAAGGTTTCATAAAATTTTGGGTATCAAAGTATTTAAAAACCAAGCTATTTGTATTTTAATTTCTTAAAATCATATCTGTTTTTATTAAATACAAAAGCCGCAAACCTTATTTTGATATATCAATGGCCAAGTAGCCATATAGGCCAAAATGCATAAACCATTTAATTTTTTTTAGTTGTACAATCAAGTATTATTTGATGTCCTAAAGTTTATTTTCAGTTTTACAAATTTCTCAGATTTTGTTTGAATCAATTTGAAGATCTAAAACAAAAGTTAGAAAAGAAAAGAGAAAAAAAATGAAACGACCCAGCCTACCCAGCTCTCTCTTGGGCCCAAATTTCCTGGCCCATCTTGGCTGAGCGACCCCGAATGGATCACCTTCAACCTGGAGCACCAAGCACGACCATCACGTACGTGAGTATGTCTATGGCTAGTATAATTTTCCTTCCTCTTCCCATTCAATTCTAACCACTATTTCCTCCCGACTTGTACGCGGAATTTACTCACTATTAACGGAGGAATTTATTCTGGGCTTTAAAACCGCATTTAGATTCCTTAATATCCCAAACCGTCCAGGTGCACCGAATGCCACCGGTTGGCATAGCCCTCACGATCTCCCTCCTCAGTCCATATCGATGCAAATCGAGAGGAGCACCGTGCGTTCCTTGTTCTCCACTTTGCTTCACAAAATTTCTTGAGAGGAGCTCTCTACTGCTCAAAATCATCAACGTCTTATTCTATATCTTGGCAAGTTCATCGGTCCGGTAGGTCAAGTATATGAGTCTATAGCTCGATTCCTTTTACTCGTGAACTACTCTCACCTTTGCCTACCTCTAGGACATATTTTTACATCATGTCGATCATGTTGGTCGCGCCGCTCGTCATCCGGCCGTTGCTCCGTTCGCTTGCCACCGTCGCCCACAACTACGGCTGTAGCGTACACGGGAGGAGCAGCAATCGCGGACGCCGTCCACACCCGCAGCAACGCCGTCGTCGAGGTACGATATATGTCCTCCAACACTGCCACGGCTATTGGAAGATTCCGTCGCCACTGAATGAATTAGCCATATTCATTTAGCCGTCCTAGCGCACCCTCTGATGCCATAGCTCGATTTCTTTCGCACCAGGACGACGCTACGCCGCGCTTAGGAAGGTCTCCGTCGCGCACACTTACACTCGGTCGTCACGCACACGGGAGGATCGGCTGAAGATCGGAGACCATGAACGTGTGTACACGCCAATATCACAAACGTCGTCCGTGCCTCACAGAATACTGAAGGCCACCGGAGCAACGTCGCCGTACACGCCCGTCTAGCCGACATCGTCCTCTTCATCGTTGCCGACAAGGCTCAATCAGAGTAAGTCGCCAACGTCCTACATCTGCTCGACCTGGCCCGTACGGCATAGTAAAGATTGGTTATAATCCACTCAGAACAGTGTACATTTTAATGGCGTTCGCGATACATGCTGAGACGATCGAATCAGTATTACGGATTGTACTAGTTCACCTTAAATCTTTGAAATTTCATAACAATATATCTATAGCTCGGTTTTAGATGATTCTTTTTGCAATGAACTTATAATTAAATTCTCTAAAACTTTCGTTTAGAAAGTTTTCTCCATCGAGCAACTTTTTCGGACA
Organism: Lolium multiflorum; assembly: GCA_030979885.1. Taxonomy (NCBI): domain Eukaryota; kingdom Viridiplantae; phylum Streptophyta; class Magnoliopsida; order Poales; family Poaceae; genus Lolium; species Lolium multiflorum. The sequence goes on along the minus strand of CM061753.1, from coordinate 166,851,447 downwards.
ACTTTTCGGACACCATTAGAAATTTAACCGCGAATTGTAAAATCAATATCTTGAGTTTTACATGTCCGTTTTCGACAAATTTGGTATCGTTGGAATTGTTATGAAATATAGAATGCAATTGAACCATTAGTTTCATGTTTTGCAGACTTAAAATATTTGAATCTCAAATGAGGGATATTGAGTATTTTGTCAGAGCTTAAATTCTACAATTGCTTTTGTCATGATTCCTTTTTTCATAAAATAAATCCTTTGATCATACATATCCACCAGTCCCATTTAGACTCTTCCACCTTATTTCAATATAAAGCCTATCTATCAATTTCTCTAGTTAAATTATTCAAATGGCAAATGAGTTATTTGAGTAATTCAACATATTATTTGCCCATACCCAAACCTATGTGAAACTTGTACTATTTTTGTATGTGTTGTCATACCATATTTAATAGTATTATAGTTGCACCATTTGAGACTAGTGTGAATCCTATTCATAGGGGGCATTCAAATTCCATCTATGCTTAAGTATCCTATCAATCAATTCTTTCCCATATATCTCAGACGATCTATTTCTAAATATTTGACTCTAGCCATTCAATCTATGAAATCCATATCTTTACAAGCCAGCCTCATGCCATACCCTTACTTACATAGATACATGAGATACCTAAAATTAATAACAAACCTTCACATTTGTTTGCTTTGCTTGTTTATATTGTTTGGAGTGTATGTTTATGTTGTGTTACCTTTACTTTTATAGCTTATACGGAGAGCTGCGTGTTTTTGTTGAGAGAAGTGAAGAATTCTTCATCTACCAAAAGGCAAGTGACACACATCAAAAGTCCCAGTTTTAAATTCGTGCACAGTAGTGTTTTTATAGTAGACATGTCTAGGGTTTATGCTTTTTGCTTGCTATTAAATCCTAGTAGTTTAGCTACACCACTCCTAGACTCCCTTAGCCGCCATTAAATTTAGTTGTTACCTGCTATGCCATGGAAAAGGTTTTGATAGAGGTTAAGGAAAACAACTAAGTTTAATGAATTACCTGGGTGAATGGTGGAGTTATGGAGAGGGTGGCTGTATCAGGGGGCAAGACCCTGGTGCTAGTGCACACTTGCGGAAAGTCACCCAGGCTTAAAGAGATTGTAGACAACCTTGCTCATTAGCTTCACGTACAACCACATGCTACTATGGCTCTGGCTTGACAAAGTATGTTGTATGAACCCGGATCCTAGGGGCCAGGTGGTGGTAGAGGGATACTGTAGGTGTAACGTGGCCCTTAGGGAATGGTTCGGGTGATTACACACAGAAGGTCTCGGCCACGGTCTGCACCTGTCCTCTGAGCAAAATGTGCATCGAGGTAGAAGGATTGACCTGGCCATGTGGGTAAAGGTGTACAACCTCTCGAGAGTGTAAAATCTAAGTACTTAGCCGTGTCCCCGGTTATGGACAACTTGAGCGAACTGACAAGTCACTTGTTCGAAGATCTCCTCATCCCAATTTCTTAAATAAAATTTGAATGGGTGAACAAGGGTAGGAAGGTACATTGGGGCTTTACCAATGCTACTGTTAATTTGGTACATTGGGGTTTTACCAATGTTACTGCTAATTAGATTGAAAGAAAATGTTTTGATAAATGATAGGGAAAAATTGGCTTTATGCAAAATGAACCTGAGCTCTACCTGCCAGATGTGCACGTAGGTGTAGGATGCCATTTGAGTCCACCATAGTGTCATCTTGCCAATACAATTCAAATGTATTGACCATTCGTGGCTGTAACTTTTCATGTTGCAGATGTTTTGAAAGACGAGTGAGTTACGATGGTTAGGGTTACGAGTCTATCCTCAACATGCTCGCCTGTGGCACATGAAGACGAAGGACTCCATGCTGTCTATGTTTATTCGTTGTGAAACTCTGATAATATGCTAGCCTTGTGCTATGCAATTTGTAATCCTTTATGTAAATTCTGGATCATACGATGTAATAAAGACCTTTGTTTCTTGGTATTACATCTTGTACTGTGTGTGCTAGCGATTGATCCAGGGACTAGCACAGATACGCACAGAGATCGGCACCTTAAAAGGTGAGGTCGCTACAGATGGTATCAGAGCTTGTGTTGACCAAATTAATAAAATGTCATTACAAGAAATGAAGGTTTGTCGTCCAAAGAGGATGCCATGTGGGACCCATGAGCCAGCAGCGTCCTCGACATTTCAAAGGCGGCAAGAGATCCAAAAAAAGGCAAGTATCCCGAAAATAGGGGTCAAAAATAAATCATAGAAAGGAAACATTTATAGTTCAGAGAGGCTGACATGTGGGACAGATCTGCCAGCAGCATCCTCATCATTTCAAAGTCGGCAGAGGATCAAAAGAAAAAAGGCAAATAGCCAGAAATTAGGGGTCAAAAGTAAATCCAACAAAGGAAACTTTTATTGTTCATTGAAGATGACATGTGGGACCGACCTGCCAGCATCGTCCTCATCGTTTCAAAGGCCGCAGGGGATCAAAAGAAAAAGGCAAATAGCCAGAAATTAGGGGTAAAAAATAAATCCAACAAAGGAAAGGTTTATTGTTCATAGAGGCTGACCTGTGGGACCCATGAGCCAGCATCCTCCTCAATATCAGGAAGAAACATTTATCGTTCTGAGAGGATGAAATGCGGGACCCATGAGGCAGCAGCATCCTCAACGTTTCCAAGGCGGCACGGGATCCAAAAAAGTAAAAATAGCCAGAAATTAGGGATCAAAATAACTCCAAGAAAAGAAAGGTTTATCGTTCATAGAGGCTGACATATGGGACCCATTAGCCAGCAGAGTCCTCAACGTTCAAAGGCGCAGGGGATCATAAGAAAAAGGAAGTAGCCGAAATTAGGGGTCAAAAATAACCCCAACAAAGGAAACTTTTATTGTTCATAGAGGATGACATGCGGGACCCATGAGCGCAGCTTCCTCAACGTTTCAAAGGCGGCATGAGATCGAAAGAAAAAGGCAAGTGACCAAATATCGGAGCCAAAAATAATTCAAGAAAAGAAGCTTTATTGTACATAGAGGATGACATGTGGGTCCCATTTTGCAGCAGCGGTCCCAACGTTTCAAATGCGGCTTGAGATCAAAAGAAAAAGAAAGTAGCAGAAATTAGGGGTTAAAAAACTCCAAGAAAAGAAAGTTGATTGTACATAGAGGATGACATGCGGGTCCCAAGTAGCTTACTCAGCGTTTCCAAGGCGGCAGGGGATCAAAAGAAAAAGGAAATAGCCAAAAATCGGAGAAAAAAATCCAAGAAAAGAAACTTTTATAGTACATAGAGGATGACATGCGGGTCCCATTTTGTAGCAGTGGTCTCATTTCCAGCAGGGATCGAAAGAAAAAGGAAATAGCCAAATATCAGAAGGTGAAAAATAATCCAAGAAAAGAAACTTTTACTGTACATAGAGGATGACATGCGGGTCCCATTTAGCAGCAGCGGTATCAATGTTTCAGAGGCGGCACGGGATCGAAAGAAAAAGGCAAGTGACCAAATATCAGGTGCCAAAAAATCCAAGAAAAGAAACTTTTATTGTACATAGAGGATGACATGCGGGACCCATTTTGCAGCAGCGGTCTCAACGTTTCCAAGGTGCCACAGGACCAAAAGAAAAAGGCAAGTGCCACAGGTACATAGAGGATGCCATGTGGGACCCATGAGCCAGCAGCGTCCTCGACATTTCAAAGGCGGCAAGAGATCCAAAAAAAGGCAAGTATCCCGAAAATAGGGGTCAAACATAAATCATAGAAAGGAAACATTTATAGTTCAGAGATGCTGACATGTGGGACAGATCTCCCAGCAGCATCCTCGTCATTTCAAAGTCGGCAGAGGATCAAAAGAAAAAAGGCAAATAGCCAGAAATTAGGGGTCAAAAGTAAATCCAACAAAGGAAACTTTTATTCTTCATTGAAGAAGACATGTGGGACCGACCTGCCAGCATCGTCCTCAACGTTTCAAAGGCCGCAGGGGATCAAAAGAAAAAAAGGCAAATAGCCAGAAATTAGGGGTAAAAAATAAATCCAACAAAGGAAAGTTTTATTGTTCATAGAGGCTGACCTGTGGGACCCATGAGCCAGCAGCCTCCTCAATTTCAAAGGCGGCATAGGATCGAAAGAAAAAGGCAAGTGACCAAAAATCAGGGGGTAAAAAAATCCAAGAAAAGAAAATTTATTGTACATAAAGGATGACATGCGGGTCCCATGAGCCAGCACCTTACTCAACGTTTCAGAGGCGGCATGAGATCGAAAGAAAAAGGAAAGTGACCAAATATCAGGAGCAAAAAATAATCTAAGAAAAGAAACTTTTATTGTACATAGAGGATGACATATGGGTCCCATGTTGTAGCAGCGGTCTGAACGTTCCAAAGACGGCATGAAATCGAAAGAAAAAGGCAAGTGACCAAATATCAGGAGCAAAAAATAATCTAAGAAAAGAAACTTTCATTGTACATAGAGGATGAAATATGGGTCCCATGTTGTAGCAGCGGTCTGAACGTTTCAAAGACGGCATGAGATCGAAAGAAAAAGGCAAGTGACCAAATATCAGGAGCCAAAAATAATCCAAGAAAAGAAACTTTTATTGTACATAGTTAATGACATGCGGGTCCCATGAGCCAAGCTTACTCAACGTTTGAGAGGCGGCATGAGATTGAAAGAAAAAGGAAAGTCACCAAATATCAGGAGCCAAAAATAATCCAAGAAAAGAAACTTTTATTGTTCATAGAGGATGACATGCGGGTCCCGCGAAGCTTACTCAACGTTTCCAAGGCGGCAGGGGATCAAAAGAAAAAGGAAATAGCCAAAAATCAGAGGGTGAAAAAGATCCAAGAAAAGAAACTTTTATAGTACATAGAGGATGACATGCGGGTCCCATTTTGTAGCAGCGGTCTCAGCGTTTCCAAGGCAGGGGATCGAAAGAAAAAGGAAAATAGCCAAATATCAGAAGGTGAAAAATAATCCAAGAAAAGAAACTTTATTGTACATAGAGGATGCGGGTCCCATTTAGCTCAGCGTATCAAATGTTTCAGGCGGCAGGATCGAAAGAAAAAGGCAAGTGACCAAATATCGGTGAAAAAAAATCCAAGAAAAGAAACTTTTATTGTACATAGAGGATGACATGCGGGACCCATTTTGCAGCAGCGGTCTCAATGTTTCCAAGGCGGCACAGACCAAAAGAAAAAGGCAAGTGACCAAATATCAGGTGCCCAAAAAAACTCCAAGAAAAGAAAGTTGATTGTACATAGAGGATGACATGCGGGTCCCATTTTGCAGCAGCTTACTCGACGTTTCCAAGGCGGCAGGTGATCAAAAGAAAAAGGAAATAGCCAAAAATCAGAGGGTGAAAAAAACCAAGAAAATAAACTTTTATAGCACATAGAGGATGACATGCGGGTCCCATGAGCCAGCAGGTTCCTCAACGTTTCAAACGTGGTATGAGATCGAAAGAAAAAGGCAAGTGACCAAATATCAGGAGCCAAAAAAATAATCCAAGAAAAGTAATTTTTATTGTACATAGTGGATGACATGCGGGTCCCATGAGCCAGCACCTTACTCAACGTTTCAGAGGCGGCATGATCGAAAAAAAAAGGAAAGTGACCAAATATCAGGAGCAAAAAATAATCTAAGAAAAGAAACTTTTATTGTACATAGAGGATGACATATGGGTCCCATGTTGTAGCAGCTGAACGTTTCAAAGACGGCATGAGATCGAAAGAAAAGGCAAGTGACCAAATATCAGGAGCAAAAAATAATCTAAGAAAAGAAACTTTCATTGTACATAGAGGATGAAATATGGGTCCCATGTTGTAGCAGCGGTCTGAACGTTTCAAAGACGGCATGAGATCGAAAGAAAAAGGCAAGTGACCAAATATCAGGAGCCAAAAATAATCCAAGAAAAGAAACTTTTATTGTACATAGTTAATGACATGCGGGTCCTATGAGCCAGCAGCTTACTCAACGTTTGAGAGGCGGCATGAGATTGAAAGAAAAAGGAAAGTGACCAAATATCAAGAGCCAAAAATAATCCAAGAAAAGAAACTTTTATTGTACATAGAGTATGACATGCGGGTACCATGAGGCAGCAGCCTCAACGTTTCCAAGGCGGCATGGGATCAAAAGAAAAAGGAAATAGCCAAAAAGCAGAGTGAAAAAAACAAAGAAAAGAAACTTTTAATGTACATAGTGGATGACATGTGGGACCCATGAGGCAGCAGCATCCTCAACGTTTCCAAGGCAGCGGGATCGAAAGAAAAAGAAAATAGCCAAAAATCAGAGTGAAAATAATCCAAGAAAATAAACTTTTATTTTACATTGAGGATGACATGTGGGTCCTATTTTGCAGCAGCGGTCTCAATGTTTCAAATGCGGCTTGAGATCAAAAGAAAAAGAAAGTAGCTAGAAATTAGGGGTAAAAAACTACAAGAAAAGAAAGTTGATTGTACATAGAGGATGACATGCGTGTCCCATGAGCCAGGGGAACAAAAGAAAAAGTAAATAGCCAAAAATCAAGGGTGAAAAAAATACAAGAAAAAAACTTTTATAGTTCATAGAGGATGACATGCGGGTCCCATGAGGCAGCAGCGTCCTCAACGTTTCCAAGGCGGCACACAGGACCAAAAGAAAAAGGATATATCCCTGCTGGGCCTTTTGATCAAAAAATAATCCAAGTTAAGGAAGATATCAATTGGGGCTGCATGGCCATCTGGGCCTTCGAACTATCCCTGGTGGACGCCTTTTGGCTCGTTCAATTTCAGTCCACTCCAAAACAGGAAAGTCCTATGCTTCGCAAAAACATAACAAAAACAAGGAGATTCAACATATTATTTTGTTTATGTAAAAATAAAGATTTAATTTATCCGTTTGCAATAACTTAGAGCAAAATACACTTTTTATTGTCTGCAAAATAATCAAGATATCACATGTTTCTTGTATGGGGAGGCTGACATCGGGACCCATGAGCCAGCAGCGTCGTCAAAGTTTTAAAGGCGGCAGGGGATCGAAAGAAAAAATAAACCAAAAATCAGTTGGTAAAAAATCGAAGAAAAGAAACATTTATCGTTCTGAGAGGATGAAATGCGGGACCCATGAGGCAGCAGCATCCTCAACGTTTCCAAGGCGGCACGGGATCCAAAAAAGTAAAAATAGCCAGAAATTAGGGGTCAAAATAACTCCAAGAAAAGAAAGGTTTATCGTTCATAGAGGCTGACATATGGGACCCATTAGCCAGCAGAGTCCTCAACGTTCAAAGGCGGCAGGGGATCAAAAGAAAAAGGAAGTAGCCAGAAATTAGGGGTCAAAAATAACTCCAACAAAGGAAACTTTTATTGTTCATAGAGGATGACATGCGGGACCCATGAGCCAGCAGCTTCCTCAACGTTTCAAAGGCGGCATGAGATCGAAAGAAAAAGGCAAGTGACCAAATATCAGGAGCCAAAAATAATTCAAGAAAAGAAGCTTTATTGTACATAGAGGATGACATGTGGGTCCCATTTTGCAGCAGCGGTCCCAACGTTTCAAATGCGGCTTGAGATCAAAAGAAAAAGAAAGTAGCCGAAATTAGGGGTAAAAAAACTCCAAGAAAAGAAAGTTGATTGTACATAGAGGATGACATGCGGGTCCCAAGGCGGCAGCTTACTCAACGTTTCCAAGGCGGCAAGGGATCAAAAGAAAAAGGAAATAGCCAAAAATCAGAGGGTGAAAAAAATCCAAGAAAAGAAACTTTTATAGTACATAGAGGATGACATGCGGGTCCCATTTTGTAGCAGCGGTCTCAGCGTTTCCAAGGCAGGGGATCGAAAGAAAAAGGAAATAGCCAAATATCAGAAGGTGAAAAATAATCCAAGAAAAGAAACTTTTACTGTACATAGAGGATGACATGCGGGTCCCATTTAGCAGCAGCTGTATCAATGTTTCAGAGGCGGCACGGGATCGAAAGAAAAAGGCAAGTGACCAAATATCAGGTGCCAAAAAAATCCAAGAAAAGAAACTTTTATTGTACATAGAGGATGACATGCGGGACCCATTTTGCAGCAGCGGTCTCAACGTTTCCAAGGTGCCACAGGACCAAAAGAAAAAGGCAAGTGACCAAATATCAGGTGCCCAAAAAAACTCCAAGAAAAGAAAGTTGATTGTACATAGAGGATGACATGTGGGTCCCATTTTGCAGCAGCATACTCAACGTTTCCAAGGCGGCAGGGGATCAAAAGAAAAAGGAAATAGCCAAAAATCAGAGGGTGAAAAAAACCAAGAAAATAAACTTTTATAGCACATAGAGGATGACATGCGGGTCCCATGAGCCAGCAGGTTCCTCAACGTTCCAAACGTGGCATGAGATCGAAAGAAAAAGGCAAGTGACCAAATATCAGGGCCAAAAAATAATCCAAGAAAAGTAATTTTTATTGTACATAGAGGATGACATGCGGGTCCCATGAGCAGCAGCTTACTCAAGTTTCAGAGGCGGCATGAGATCGAAAGAAAAAGGAAAGTGACCAAATATCAGGAGCAAAAAATAATCTAAGAAAAGAAACTTTTATTGTACATAGAGGATGACATATGGGTCTCATGTTGTAGCAGCGGTCTGAACGTTCCAAAGACGGCATGAGATCGAAAGAAAAAGGCAAGTGACCAAATATCAGGAGCAAAAAATAATCTAAGAAAAGAAACTTTCATTGTACATAGAGGATGAAATATGGGTCCCATGTTGTAGCAGCGGTCTGAACGTTTCAAAGACGGCATGAGATCGAAAGAAAAAGGCAAGTGACCAAATATCGGAGCCAAAAATAATCCAAGAAAACAAACTTTTATTGTACATAGTTAATGACATGCGGGTCCCATGAGCCAGCAACTTACTCAACGTTTGAGAGGCGGCATGAGATTGAAAGAAAAAGGAAAGTCACCAAATATCAGGAGCCAAAAATAATCCAAGAAAAGAAACTTTTATTGTACATAGAGTATGACATGCGGGTCCCATGAGGCAGCAGCATCCTCAACGTTTCCAAGGCGGCATGGGATCAAAAGAAAAAGGAAATAGCCAAAAAGCAGAGGGTGAAAAAAATCAAAGAAAAGAAACTTTTATTGTTCATAGTGGATGACATGTGGGACCCATGAGGCAGCAACATCCTCAACGTTTCCAAGGCAGCAGGGGATCGAAAGAAAAAGGAAATAGCCAAAAATCAGAGGCTGAAAATAATCCAAGAAAATAAACTTTTATTTTACGTTGAGGATGACATGTGGGTCCTATTTTGCAGCAGCGGTCTCAACGTTTCAAATGCGGCTTGAGATGAGAAGAAAAAGAAAGTAGCTAGAAATTAGGGGGTAAAAAAACTACAAGAAAAGAAAGTTGATTGTACATAGAGCATGACATGCGGGTCCCAAGGCGGTAGGGGAACAAAAGAAAAAGTAAATAGCCAAAAATCAGAGGGTGAAAAAAATACAAGAAAAAAACTTTTATAGTTCATAGAGGATGACATGCGGGTCCCATGAGGCAGCAGCGTCCTCAACGTTTCCAAGGCACACAGGACCAAAAGAAAAAGGATATATCCCTGCTGGGCCTTTTGATCAAAAAATAATCCAACTTAAGGAAGATATCAATTGGGGCTGCATGGCCATCTGGGCCTTCGAACTATCCCTGGTGGACGCCTTTTGGCTCGTTCAATTTCAGTCCACTCCAAAACAAGAAAGTCGTATGCTTCGCAAAAACAAAACAAAAACAAGGAGATTCAACATATTAGTTTGTTTATGTAAAAATAAAGATTTAATTTATCCGTTTGCAATAACTCAGAGCAAAATACACTTTTTATTGTCTGCAAAATAATCAAGATATCACATGTTTCTTGTATGGGGAGGCTGACATCGGGACCCATGAGCCAGCAGCGTCGTCAAAGTTTTAAAGGCGGCAGGATCGAAAGAAAAAATAAACCAACAATCAGTTGGTAAAAAATCGAAGAAAAGAAACATTTATCGTTTTGAGAGGATGAAATGCGGGACCCATGAGGCAGCAGCATCCTCAACGTTTCCAAGGCGGCACAGGATACAAAAAAGGAAAAATAGCCATAAATTAGGGGTCAAAATAACTCCAAGAAAAGAAAGGTTTATCGTTCATAGAGGCTGACATATGGGACCCATTAGCCAGCAGAGTCCTCAACGTTCAAAGGTGGCAGGGGATCATAAGAAAAAGGAAGTAGCCAGAAATTAGGGGTCAAAAATAACTCCAACAAAGGAAACTTTTATTGTTCATAGAGGATGACATGCGGGACCCATGAGCTAGCAGCTTCCTCAACGTTTCAAAGGCGGCATGAGATCGAAAGAAAAAGGCAAGTGACCAAATATCAGGAGCCAAAAATAATCCAAGAAAAGAAACTTTATTGTACATAGAGGATGACATGTGGGTCCCATTTTGCAGCAGCGGTCCCAACGTTTCAAATGCGGCTTGAGATCAAAAGAAAAAGAAAGTAGCCAGAAATTAGGGGTAAAAAAACTCCAAGAAAAGAAAGTTGATTGTACATAGAGGATGACATGCGGGTCCCAAGGCGGTAGCTTACTCAGCGTTTCCAAGGCGTCAGGGGATCAAAAGAAAAAGGAAATAGCCAAAAATTAGAGGGTGAAAAAAAATCCAAGAAAAGAAACTTTTATAGTACATAGAGGATGACATGCGGGTCCCATTTTGTAGCAGCGGTCTCAGCGTTTCCAAGGCAGGGGATCGAAAGAAAAAGGAAATAGCCAAATATCAAAGGTGAAAAATAATCCAAGAAAAGAAACTTTACCGTACATAGAGGATGACATGCGGGTCCCATTTAGCAGCAGATGTATCAATGTTTGAGAGGCGGCACGATCGAAAGAAAAAGGCAAGTGACCAAATATCGTGCCAAAAAATCCAAGAAAATAAACTTTTATTGTACATAGAGGATGATGCGGGACCCATTTTGCAGCAGCGGTCTCAACGTTTCCAAGGCGCCACAGACCAAAAGAAAAAGGCAAGTGACCAAATATCAGGTGCCCAAAAAAACTCCAAGAAAAGAAAGTTGATTGTACATAGAGGATGACATGCGGGTCCCATTTTGCAGCAGCTTACTCGACGTTTCCAAGGCGGCAGGGGATCAAAAGAAAAAGGAAATAGCCAAAAATCAGAGGGTGAAAAAAAACCAAGAAAATAAACTTTTATAGCACATAGAGGATGACATGCGGGTCCCATGAGCCAGCAGGTTCCTCAACATTTCAAACGTGGCATGAGATCGAAAGAAAAAGGCAAGTGACCAAATATCAGGAGCCAAAAAAATAATCCAAGAAAAGTAATTTTTATTGTACATAGAGGATGACATGCGGGTCCCATTTTGCAGCAGCGGTCTCAGCGTTTCAAAGTCGGCATGAGATGGAAAGAAAAAGGCAAGTGACAAATATCAGGAGCCAAAAATAATCCAAGAAAAAAATTTATTGTACATAGAGGATGACATGCGGGTCCTAATTTGAAGCAGCGTTCTCAACGTTTCTAAGGGGGCACAGGACCAAAAAAAGGAAGTAGCCGAAATCGGGGCTCAAAAAATCCAAGAAAAGAAAGATTTCAATTGGGCTGCATCTGGCCGTCTGGGCCTTCGAACTATCCTGCTGGACGCCTTTGGACTCGTACAATTTGAGCCCACTCCAAAACAGGAAAGTCCTATGCTTCACAAAAACAAAAAACAAGGAGATTCAACATATAAGTTTGTTTATTTAAAAATAAAGATTTATTTTTTCCGTTTGCAATAGCTCAGAGCGAAATACACTGTTTATTGTCTACAAAATAATCAAGATATCACATGTTTCTTGTACGGGGAGGCTGACATCGGGGACCCATGAGCCAGCAGCGTCGTCAACGTTTTAAAGACGGTAGAGGATCGAAAGAAAAAATAAACCAAAAATCAGTTGGTAAAAAAATCCAAAAAAAGAAACATTTATCGTTATGAGAGGATGACATGCGGGACCCATGAGGCAGCAGCATCCTCTACGTTTCCAAGGCGACACAGGATTTTGAAAAAGGCAAAATAGCCAGAAATTAGAGGTAAAAATGTAGGATAACGTTGCATAGAAAACAAAAAATTTCCTACCGCGAACACGAAATCCAAGCCAAGATGCAATCTAGAAGACGGTAGCAACGAGGGGATTATCGAGTCTCACCCTTGAAGAGATTCCAAAGCCTACAAGATGAGGCTCTTGTTGCTGCGGTAGACGTTCACTTGCCGCTTGCAAAAGCGCGTAGAAGATCTTGATCACGGCGCCACGAATGGGCAGCACCTCCGTACTCGGTCACACGTTCGATTGTTGATGAAGACGACGTCCTTCTCCCCGTTCCAGCGGGCAGCGGAAGTAGTAGCTCCTCCTTGAATCCGGCAGCACGACGGCGTGGTGGCGGTGGCGATGGAGAACTCCGGCGGAGCTTCGCTAAGCGTTGCGGGAGAGGTGGAGGAGGTGGGCCGGCTAGGGTTTGGGAGAGGGGGGCGCCGGCCACTATGGGGTGCGGCCACCTATGGTGTTTGGGGTGGCCGGCCCCCTCCCCTTGGTCCCTCATTATATAGGTGGAAGCCCCAAGTGTTGGACTACAAGTCTCCGAATAAGACCCGAACCCAAAACCTTCCATGTGATAGGGAAACCTACCCAAGGTGGGAATCCCACTTGAGGTGGGATTCCCCCTTCCATGTGAGGGGGTGGCCCCCTTTGGGGAGTCCACTTGGGACTCCTCCCCTTTAGGGTTGGCCGGCCATGGGAGGTGGAGTCCCTCCGGGACTCCTCCTTCCTTAGCGGTTTCTTCCGGACTTTTCTAGAACCTTCTAGAACCTTCCATAGAACCTTCCGAATCATTTTCAAACACATAAAATGACATCCTATATATGAATCTTATTCTCCGGACCATTCCGGAACTCCTCGTGATGTCCGGGATCTCATCCGGGACTCCGAACAAATATTCGAACTCCATTCAATATTCAAGTTCTACCATTTCAACATCCAACTTTAAGTGTGTCACCCTACGGTTCGCGAACTATGCGGACATGGTTGAGTACTCACTCCGACCAATAACCAATAGCGGGATCTGGAGACCCATAATGGCTCCCACATATTCAATGATGACTTAGTGATCGAATGAACCATTCACATACGATACCAATTCCCTTTGTCACGCGATATTTTACTTGTCCGAGGTTTGATCATATCACACTATACCTTGTTCAACCTCGTCTCCTGACAAGTACTCTTTACTCGTACCGTGGTATGTGGTCTCTTATGAACTTATTCATATGCTTGCAAGACATTAGACGACATTCCAACGAGAGGGCCCAGAGTATATCTATCCGTCATCGGGATGGACAAATCCCACTGTTGATCCATATGCCTCAACTCATACTTTCCGGATACTTAATCCCACCTTTATAACCACCCATTTACGCAGTGGCGTTTGATGTAATCAAAGTACCTTTCCGGTATAAGTGATTTACATGATCTCATGGTCATAAGGACTAGGTAACTATGTATCGAAAGCTTATAGCAAATAACTTAATGACGTGATCTTATGCTACGCTTAATTGGGTGTGTCCATTACATCATTCATATAATGATATAACCTTGTTATTAATAACATCCAATGTTCATGATTATGAAACTAATCATCTATTAATCAACAAGCTAGTTAAGAGGCTTACTAGGGACTCTTTGTTTGTTTACATAACACACATGTATCAATGTTTCGGATAATACAATTATAGCATGGTATATAAACATTTATCATAAACATAAAGATATATAATAACCACTTTTATTATTGCCTCTTGGGCATATCTCCAACAGTCTCCCACTTGCACTAGAGTCAATAATCTAGATTACATTGTCAAGTACCTAACACCCATGGCATTCTGGTGTTGGTCATGCTTTGCCCTAGGGAGAGCTTTAGTCAACGGATCTGCTACATTCAGATCAGTGTGTACTTTGCAAATCTTTACTTCTCCATCTTCGATGTACTCGCGAATCGAATGATAACGCAGCTTGATATGCTTCAGCCTCTTGTGTGACCTTGGTTCTTGTGCATTGGCGATGGCACCCATGTTGTCACAGTAGATGACTAGTGGGTCCAATGCACTAGGAACCACACCGAGCTCTACAATGAACCTCTTCATCCATACCGCTTCCGATGAAGCCTCTGAAGCCGCTATGTACTCCGATTCTATTGAGGATTTCGCCACCGTGCACTGCTTCGAGCTTGCCCAGCTTACTGCAGCACCATTCAATATAAACACGTACCCAGACTGTGACTTAGAGTCATCGGATCAGTGTTCCAACTTGCATCGGTGTAACTTGTTACAACGAGCTCTTGGTCACCTCCATAACAAAGAAACATATCCTTAGTTCTTTTCAAGTACTTCAGGATATTCTTGACCGCTGTCCAGTGTTCCATTCCTGGATCACTTTGATATCTCCTAGTCAAACTAACAGCATGTGCTATATCCGGTCTTGTACATAGCATGGCATACATGATAGAGCCTACTGCCGAGGCATAGGGGATCTGACTCATCCTTTCTCTTTCTTCTGCCGTAGCCGGACCTTGAGTCTTACTCAAGACCTTGCCTGGTAACATAGGTAAGAATCCTTTCTTACTTTCGTCCATTCTAAACTTCTTTAGAATCTTGTCCAGATATGTACTCTGTGATAGCCCTATTAGACGTCTTGATCTATCTCTATAAATCTTGATGCCTAATATATATGATGCTTCACCAAGGTCTTTCATTGAAAAACTATTATTCAAATAACCCTTTACACTGCTTAATAGTTCTATATCATTCCCAATCAATAATATGTCATCTACATATAATATCAGGAACACTACAGAGCTCCCACTCACTTTCTTGTAAATACAGGCCTCTCCATGACACTGTATAAACCCGAAGTCTTTGATCACCTTATCAAAATGTCGGTTCCAACTTCTCGATGCTTGCTTCAGTCCATATTGAACGCTGAAGTTTGCATACTTTGTCAGCATTTTTAGGATCGACAAAACCTTTGGGTTGTACCATATACAACTCTTCCTCAATGTCTCCATTAAGGAACGCCGTTTTGACATCCATCTGCCAAATCTCATAATCGAAAAATGCAGCTATTGCTAACAAAATCCTCACAGATTTTAGCTTCGCTACAGGTGAGAAAGTCTCATCGTAGTCAACACCTTGAATTTGTCGGAAACCCTTTGCGACAAGTCGAGCTTTATAGATAGTAATATTACCATCATCATCTGTTTTTCTCTTGAAGATCCATTTATTCTCGACAGCCTTGCGGCTATCAGGTAAGTCTACCAAAGTCCATACTTTGTTATCATACATGGATCCCATTTCGGATTTCATGGCTTCTTGCCATTTGTTGGAATCTGGGCTCATCATCGCTTCTTCATACGTCGCAGGGTCTTCATCATTGTTATCCACAATCATGACATTTAGACAAGGATCATACCAATCTGGAGTGGCACGTTCCCTTGTCGATCTGCGAGGTTCAGTAGCTATCTCATTTGAAGTTTCATGATCATTATCATTAGCTTCCTCTGTTGCCGGTGTAGGCGGCACAGGAACATCTTCCGGTACTGCGCTACTCTGATCAACGAGCAGAGATTCTTCAATCTCATCGAGTTCTACTTTTCTTCCAGTCACTTCTTTAGTGAGAAATTCTTTCTCAAGAAAGGTTCCGTTCTTAGCAACAAAGATCTTGCCTTCGGATCTGTGATAGAAAGTGTACCCTATAGTTTCCTTAGGGTATCCTATGAAGACGCATTTCTCCGCTTTGGGTTCTAGCTTGTCCGGTTGTAACTTTTTTACATAGGCTTCGCAACCCCAAACTTTTAGGAACGACAGCTTAGGTTTCTTATTAAACCATAATTCATACGGTGTCGTTTCAACGGATTTTGATGGTGCTCTATTTAAAGTGAATGCGGTTGTCTCTAATGCATAACTCCAAAATGATAACGGCAAATCAGTAAGAGACATCATAGAACGAACCATATCTAAGAGAGTTCGATTACGACGTTCGGACACACCGTTTCGTTGTGGTGTTCCCGGCGGTGTCAATTGTGAAAGTATTCCGCATTTCTTTAAATGCATGCCAAACTCATAACTCAGATATTCACCTCCACGATCAGATCGTAAAAATTTAATCTTCTTGTTACGTTGATTTTCTACTTCACTTTGAAATTCCTTAAACTTCTCGAAAGTTTCGGATTTGTGTTTCATTAAATAGATATACCCATATCTACTCAAATCATCTGTGAAGGTTAGAACATAACGATAACCACCGCGCGAGGCTACACTCATTGGTCCGCACACATCGGTATGTATGATTTCCAACAAGTCTGTAGCTCGCTCCATAATACCAGAGAATGGAGTCTTAGTCATTTTTCCCATTAGACATGCTTCGCATCTATCAAGTGACTCAAAGTCAAGTGATTCAAGTAATCCATCGGTATGGAGTTTCTTCATGCGTTTCACTCCAATATGACCAAGACGACAGTGCCACATATAAGTAGAATTATCATTCAATCTAATTCGCTTAGCATCAATGTTATGTATATGTGTATCACTACTATCGAGATCTAACAGAAATAAGCCATTCTTTTCAGGTGCTCGACCATAAAAGATATTATTCATAAAAATAGAACAACCATTATTCTTAGACTTGAATGAATAACCGTCTTGCATTAAACAAGATCCAGATATAATGTTCATGCTCAACGCGGGTACAAAATAACAATTATTTAGGCTTAAAACTAATCCCGAAGGTAGATGTAGAGGAAGTGTGCCGACAGCGATCACATCGACTTTGGATCCATTTCCAACGCGCATGGTCACTTCATCCTTTAGTAGTCTTCGTTTATTCTTTAGTTCCTGTTTCGAGTTACAAATATGAGCAACCGAACCAGTATCAAATACCCAGGTACTAGTACGAGAACCAGTAAGATAAACATCTATAACATGTATATCAGATATACCTTCTTTCTTCTTCTTGACAAGGCCGCTCTTCAGATCCGCCAAATACTTGGAGCAATTACGCTTCCAGTGTCCCTTCTCCTTGCAGTAATAGCACTCAGCATCAGGCTTAGGGCCAGTCTTAGGTTTTACAGGAGGCGTGGGAGATTTCTTGCCACTCTTCTTGTTCTTGCCTTTAGACTTGCCCTGTTTCTTGAAGCTGGTGGTGTTGTTGACCATCAACACTTGGTGCTCTTTCTTAATTTCAATCTCAGCAGATTTTAGCATGGCGAAGAGTTCAGGTAACTCTTTATTCATGTTCTGCATATTGTAATTCATCACAAAGTTCTTGTAACTAGGTGGCAGTGATTGAAGGACACGATTAATCCCCAGTCTGTTAGGAATCACTATTCCCAAGTCACTGAGTTTCTTCGCATGCCCGGTCATGGCGAGCATGTGCTCACTAACGGAGCTGCCTTCTTCCATCATGCAGCTGAAGAAGTGTTTCGATGCTTCATAGCATTCCACGACCGCATGAGTATCAAAGATAGTTTTCAACTCATTGACTAACTCATGTGGATCGTGGTGCTCAAAACGTTTTTGAAGATCGGCTTCCAGACTGCATAAGATGGCACACTGAACTTGAGAGTACCGAGTTTTCCGAGTTGCGTAAACATTCTTTACTTCATCGGTTTCAGTTTCTGCAGGAGGGTCACCTAGCGGTGCATCAAGCACATATTGCAGATTTCCGCCATTGAGGAAGATCCTCACATGACGGAACCAGTCGGTGAAGTTGCTACCGTTGCTCTTAAGCTTTTCTTTCTCTAGGAACTGGTTAAAATTGATTGGGGACGCCATATCTACAACATATTTGCAATAGTTTAGACTAAGTTTATGACAAATTGAGTTCAAAATTTTAATTCAATATAATTAAAAACTAGGTGAACTCCCACTCAAAACAATATCCCTCGCATTGTCTTAGTGATCACACGAACCAAATCCACCACACCAAGTCCGATCATCACGAGACAAGATGTAACTTCAATGGCGAACACTCAAAGTGTTCATCATATCAATCATATGATTCATGCTCTACCTTTCGGTATCACGTGTTCCGAGACCATGTATGTACATGCTAGGCTCGTCAAGGCCACCTTAGTATCCGCATGTGCAAAACTGGCTTGCACCCGTTGTATGCACTTGTTGATTCTATCACACCCGATCATCACGAGATGCTTCGAAACGACAAGTCTTGGCAACGGTGCTACTAAGGATGAACACTTTATTATCTTGATATTTTAGTGAGAGGGATCATCTTATAATGCTACCGTCGCGATCTAAGCAAAATAAGATGCATAAAAGGATTAACATCACATGCAGTTCATATGTGATATGATATGGCCCTTTTGTCTTTGCGCCTTTGATCTTCATCTCCAAAGCACGGACATGATCTCCATCATCAACGGGCATGATCTCCATCATCGGCGAAGCACCAAGGTCAATGGCGCCGTCTTCATGATCGTCCTCCATGTAGCAACTATTACAACTACTTTGAAATACTACTCAACATGAAATTTAAAGACAACCATAAGGCTCTCCTGCCGGTTGCCACAATACAATAATGATCATCTCATACATAGTCATCATCACATTATGGCCATGTCACATCACCAAACCCTGCAAAAACAAGTTAGACGTTCTCTAATTTGGTTTGCATATTTTACGTGGTTTAGGGTTTTCGAGTAAGATCCAATCTACCTACGAACATCAACCACAACGGTGATACTAGTGTTGTCAATAGAAGAGTAAATTGAATCTTCACTATAGTAGGAGAGACAGACACCCGCAAAGCCACTTATGCAATACAAGTTGCATGTCGAGCGTGGAGCAAATCTCATGAACGCGGTCATGTAAAGTTAGCCCGAGCCGCTTCATCCCACTATGCCACAAAGATGCAAAGTACTCAAACTAAAGACAACAAAAGCATCAACGCCCACAAAACCATTGTGTTCTACTCGTGCAACCATCTATGCATAGACACGGCTCTGATACCACTGTAGGATAACGTTGCATAGAAAACAAAAATTTTCCTACCGCGAACACGAAATCCAAGCCAAGATGCAATCTAGAAGACGGTAGCAACGAGGGGATTATCGAGTCTCACCCTTGAAGAGATTCCAAAGCCTACAAGATGAGGCTCTTGTTGCTGCGGTAGACGTTCACTTGCAGCTTGCAAAAGCGCGTAGAAGATCTTGATCACGGCGCCACGAACGGGCAGCACTCGGTAACACGTTCGGTTGTTGATGAAGACGACATCCTTCTCCCCGTTCCAGCGGGCAGCGGAAGTAGTAGCTCCTCCTTGAATCCGGCAGCATGACGGCGTGGTGGCGGTGGCGATGGAGAACTCCGGCGGAGCTTCGCTGTTGCGGGAGAGGTGGAGGAGGGGGGCGGCTAGGGTTTGGGAGAGGGGGGCGCCGGCCACTATGGGGTGCGGCCACCTTGTGGTGTTTGGGTGGCCGGCCCCCTCCCCTTGGTCCCTCATTATATAGGTGGAAGCCCCAAGTGTTGGACTACAAGTCTCCGAATAAGACCCGAACCCAAAACCTTCCATGTGATAGGGAAACCTACCTAAGGTGGGAATCCCACTTGAGGTGGGATTCCCCCTTCCATGTGAGGGGGTGGCCGGCCCCCTTTGGGGAGTCCACTTGGGACTCCTCCCCTTTAGGGTTGGCCGGCCATGGGAGGTGGAGTCCCTCCGGGACTCCTCCTTCCTTAGCGGTTTCTTCCGGACTTTTCTAGAACCTTCTAGAACCTTCCATAGAACCTTCCGAATCATTTTCAAACACATAAAATGACATCCTATATATGAATCTTATTCTCCGGACCATTCCGGAACTCCTCGTGATGTCCGGGATCTCATCCGGGACTCCGAACAAATATTCGAACTCCATTCCATATTCAAGTTCTACCATTTCAACATCCAACTTTAAGTGTGTCACCCTACGGTTCGCGAACTATGCGGACATGGTTGAGTACTCACTCCGACCAATAACCAATAGCGGGATCTGGAGATCCATAATGGCTCCCACATATTCAACGATGACTTAGTGATCGAATGAACCATTCACATACGATACCAATTCCCTTTGTCACGCGATATTTTACTTGTCCGAGGTTTGATCATCGGTATCACACTATACCTTGTTCAACCTCGTCTCCCGACAAGTACTCTTTACTCGTACCGTGGTATGTGGTCTCTTATGAACTTATTCATATGTTTGCAAGACATTAGACGACATTCCACCGAGAGGGCCCAGAGTATATCTATCCGTCATCGGGATGGACAAATCCCACTGTTGATCCATATGCCTCAACTCATACTTTCCTGATACTTAATCCCACCTTTATAACCACCCATTTACGCAGTGGCGTTTGATGTAATCAAAGTACCTTTCCGGTATAAGTGATTTACATGATCTCATGGTCATAAGGACTAGGTAACTATGTATCGAAAGCTTATAGCAAATAACTTAATGACGTGATCTTATGCTACGCTTAATTGGGTGTGTCCATTACATCATTCATATAATGATATAACCTTGTTATTAATAACATCCAATGTTCATGATTATGAAACTAATCATCTATTAATCAACAAGCTAGTTAAGAGGCTTACTAGGGACTCTTTGTTTGTTTACATAACACACATGTATCAATGTTTCGGATAATACAATTATAGCATGGTATATAAACATTTATCATAAACATAAAGATATATAATAACCACTTTTATTATTGCCTCTTGGGCATATCTCCAACAAAAAATAACTCCAAGAAAAGAAAGGTTTATTGTTCATAGAGGCTGACATGTGGGACCCATGAGCCAGCATAATCCTCAGCGTTTCAAAGGCGGCAGGGGATCAAAAGAAAAAGGAAGTAGCCAAAATTAGGGGTAAACAATAACTCCAAGAAAGGGAAATTTTATTGTTCGTAGAGGATGACATGCAGGACCCATGAGCCAGCAGCTTACTCAACGTTTCAAAGGCGGCATGAGATCGAAAGAAAAAGGCAAGTGTCAATATATCAGGAGCCAAAGATAATCCAAGAAAATAAACTTTATTGTGCATAGAGGATGACATGCGGGTCCCATTTAGCAGCAGCCTCAACGTTTCAAATGCGGCTTGAGATCAAAAGAAAAGAAAGTTGATTGTACATAGAGGATGACATGCGGGTCCCATGAGTTAGCAGCTTACTCAATGTCTCCAAGGCGGTAGGGGATCAAAAGAAAAAGGCAAGTGACAAAAAATCAGAGGGTGAAAAATAATCCAAGAAAAGAAACTTTTATTGTACATAGAGGATGACATGCGGGTCCCATTTTGCAGCAGCGGTCCCAACGTTTCAAATGCGGCTTGAGATCAAAAGAAAAAGAAAGTAGCCAGAAATTAGGGGTCAAAAAAAACTCCAAGATAGGAAAGCTTTATCGTTCATACATGCTGACATGTGGGACCTATGAGCCAGCAGCTTAATCAACGTTTCAAAGGCGGAAGGGAATCAAAAGAAAAAGGAAATAGCCAAAATCAGAGGGTGAAAAAAAATCTAAGAAAAGAAAGTTTTATAGTACATAGAGGATGACATGTGGGTCCCATTTAGCAGCAGCGGTATCACCGTTTGGGAGGCGGAACGGGATCGAAAGAAAAAGGCAAGTGGCCAAATATCAGGTGCCAAAAAGAATCCAAGAAAAGAAAGTTTTATAGTACATAGAGGATGACATGCGGGTCCCATTTAGCAGCAGCGGTATCACCGTTTGAGAGGCGGCACGAGATCGAAAGAAAAAGGCAAGTGACCAAATATCAGGTGCCAAAAAGAATCCAAGAAAAGAAAGTTTTATAGTACATAGAGGATGACATGCGGGTCCCATTTGGCAGCAGCGGTATCACCGTTTGAGAGGCGGCACGGGACGGAAAGAAAAAGGCAAGTGACCAAATATGAGGTGCCAAAAAAAGCTCCAAGAAAAGAAAGTTGATTGCACATAGATGATGACATGTGGGTCCCATTTAGCAGCAGCGGTCTCAACGTTTCCAAGGCGGCACGGGATCAAAAGAAAAAGGAAGTAGCTAGAAATCAGGGGTTCAAAAAAATCCAAGAATAGAAAGAATTTTGGTTCATAGAGGATGACATGCGGGACCCATGATCCCGCATCGTAAACGGCTCGATCGGAGAGCGTTGAACGAGATGGCGCGATCGAGAAAAAACAATGCTAGAGAGGCTGCCATCCGGGCCCTACATCCCCTGGGCGGTGCGGATTTGCGTTGACTCGTCCGGCGAACCCGAGAATTCGTGATGCACCACGTCCCGGCCACCATACGCGACGTTTTGGCCGCTTCGGGCTAGGTGGCCTCAAAAACGAGATTTTTTTTTTGACATGCACCACGGAGAAACCAAAAATCGTCGGCCATGGTGCACCAGCAACCACGACGCGACTTCAACTTCGTCGGCCATGGCAAATTTTCTTGTAGTGCACGCGGATGTGCGCACACTGACGCGCACCAAAGACACGACAGTGGCCGAGCCGTGCACGCCGATGTTCAGGACGAACACTGAGCCGTCCTCCCCTTGGATGACGATACGCCTGAACGGCGAACCCGGGCGCGTCATGGTCACCCGAAACTCTCTAGACATGCAATACTCCATCCTGTGCACCTGAATCGAGTGGGCCTCTGCGAGGTGGACGACGAGCGTTGACGGCGGGGCGGCGAAGTCGCAGCCCGGCTCCGTGCAGGTGCATCGGCCGTGCGGGCACGCGTTCTGGTGGCTGGTGGAGTCGTGGTAGCTAACAACGACCCCGCACCCGTCGTGGGAGCACATGAACTACGCTGTTCCAGCGATGTTGTCCTCGATGATCTCCAAATTCCTATCGTTTATTTCCACGGAGTCATCCATCGCCGGCTCGTGGTTGAATGCGAAGCCGCGTTGCTTTCCATCTGGCAATGTTTACTGGGAAGCTCGCCGACGTACGGTCGCCGGCGGCAGGCCTGATACCACCCTCCAACTTTATAGATCAAAGTACGTGGAATAACAGTTTAGCACAAGTGAAACCAGCAAATAATTAACAAGAATAAAAATGAGCAATGCCTTGTACAATGAACCTAGGGGAAATCGATGGAGTCTTGAAGG
Organism: Lolium multiflorum; assembly: GCA_030979885.1. Taxonomy (NCBI): domain Eukaryota; kingdom Viridiplantae; phylum Streptophyta; class Magnoliopsida; order Poales; family Poaceae; genus Lolium; species Lolium multiflorum. The sequence goes on along the minus strand of CM061753.1, from coordinate 166,828,295 downwards.
AAAAGCGAGCGACATTTAAAACACGTGGGTGGCCTGGGTGGTGTAGCATGGGTGCGGGAATGAAACGAACGATCTCCACCATTCATTCTCGGTTGGACGTTCGAGATTGACTCATATTTGACCTAAAAAATAAAAACAGCTCACAAAAAATGAAAAAAATACATAAAATCAAAATTGTTTCTTTGTATATTATGTGAATTTTTCGTACCATTTGGATCAATAGTTCAGGAATAAATGACTTTTTAAGCTAAAAATCATAAAGAGCTATTCATTTATAAACCATAGATTCAAATGTGATGAAACTTTCACAAAACTACTCATCCATGCATTTTCGATTTACTTGATTTTTTTTTCAATTTTTCTGAGCAGTTTTAGTTTTTTCATTCAAATCTGAGGCAATTTGGTACGTCCGATCTAGAATGAATGGTGAATGATCCAAGGGTCGCAGCCTCGCAGGCGGCGGGGCTGATACCACCAGGCAACTATTTAGTTAGGTCTAGCCCAAATTTGGTACAAGTTGGGGTAAATCTATCCTCAAACTGTTAATTAAATATAATTTTGGTCCTTGGCAACGGTTTAATGATGGTTGACTGGATTTTTACTTCTTTTTTTGCCATCGTGGATAAAATTGACCGATCTAATCAACATGGGATCGTTTGTCCCCAGTCAACAAATAGAAGAAATATCCTTGCCCTAAAACACATGTTCGTCACCTCCGCCATTGTTGCTTGGTGCAATCGTCCTCGCTAGTATTACGATTGCTTTCTTCCTTTTATCCCGACGCAAAAGCCCTCTCATGTCTAGCGCTTATTATGCCTTTTCCGCCCATCTTATCAACCATCAGATAGTGTCAGGTGCCGCCACTAGGTGTTGGCGAAGTGTCAGGGTTACTACGCGCTAAATGGATAATGATCACGATCTCGCGGCGAACATTCGTAGTACACATACTATTACGGCAAACATATAGTGATAATTCGTTTTTTAGTTATATTAATTATTAATTAGGTCGTATAAACAATAAGAATACCACTTTCGATCCAATTAAAGCCCCTATTTTTACGACAAATTAAGGGGAGTTTTCTATATATATAATTAAGTGACCCTAAAATTGATCGGGTTTTTTGAGGTTGATCATTAGTGGGTTCCCCCACTGTGATATTTTTTAAAGTTTTAAAGTGTGTAAAGTACAACATGTTTTTGCTATAGAGAGATTAGCAACATATATATAAGGCTGGCTAAAAGGCCACAACCAAATAAGAGAGAGAGAAAGTTCTCTCTAACTATCGAATCACTCAATCCAGGTTTTGAGGCCACCATATAAAACTTCCTAGATGCATTATATATATATATATATATATATATATATATATATATATATATGCACTAGAATAACTATACCTTATCCTTGAACTTTCCTTTGCATGCATCTGCAGAGACCCGCGGGGGTGAGGTCATTCCTCTTTGTCCAGATATTATGGACCATGCATGCATGCGGTTAGGGTTAGGGTTAGTGTTAGGCTTAGGGTTAGGGTTAGGGTTAGGGTTTAGGGTTAGGGTTAGGGTTAGGGTTTAAGGTTAGGGTTAGGGTTAGGGTTAGGGTTACGGTATTTTGGATTTCACCCTCGTGTTTTTGTGTTCAAGCCCCGTGATGACTATACTAGTCGGTATGTGCTTTCTTCAAGGAGTAATGTAAGAACATGGAAAATCAAGTTTTGGATCCCAGCTAATTCCAGGATGCCCTATCTAGCTAGTTGTTTTGGAATAATTAATGCATGGGAGGAGTTTCCAATAAGTAGTGTGATCAGAGTAATTTTTCCTGACCCTTTCAACATACTCCACCAATCTTATATACACACATGTTTGTGTGACGTGCAAGCTTAGCTTAATTTGGAGATATTTCGATCTTCTGAAGCGTCGTTTCAGGTGAAAAAACCCTAGCTGGTTGGCCCCACCGTCGTAGCATGCACATATATGAGTATTCATGAACGACGGTTGGACAATTCATGGAATTTATTATTCATTTTTATTTTGGTTCGGAGGTTATATATACATGGAAAGACAATTTGGAGTCATAGAAATATTCCATCCTAGTTGAGCCTAATTAAACAGTCGATACTGGTAATCAAAAACTTCATATAAGATCGAGCATATTATCTAATAGTAGCCTTTTTGCATATGATGGATTGCTAAATACAAAGTGGGTATACCAAGAGGAGATAGAAGGTTTAGCAATCCAAACTAAGTTGTGCTTCATTTGTACTAGGAATCCAAATCTTGCAATGGGCACATGCACAAATTCATGCGAGCCACCTCTCGGTGGGTTACACATTTTATTCTCACTACATTTTCCCTCGATTTAATTAATTAATTACATTCTCTTCCTCCTAGCGACCACCGATAGAGATGGCAACATGTATTTGCTCCACCGGGGAGTGCCTTATCTTCCACCATCCCCATTTAATAATGGGTTAATTGGTTCTATGCAACTCCCCAAGTCACAAGTTGTGTTTATGCCATTACAAAACTGAAGTTGTGTCTATGCCACTCTCAATTCTCAATACCCTCCTTCTATGCCATTTTAAGCAATACAACATCATATACTGCCTATGTATCCAGTATTTGTACCCTATACTACAGTTTGTACATACTCTCAGATAATCTGGACCGTACTTTGCACATATTTTTAATGGATCATATGTGCCCAGAAATGGATTCATTTATTATTGTTGAAAATGGCTAGACAGAATTGAGAATTGAGAGTGGCATTAACACAACTTCAGTTTTTGTAATGGCATAAACACAACTTGTGAATTGAGCAGTGGCATAGAACCAATTCACCCTTTAATAATCAGGGAGAAAATTTTCCCATCCTCCCCATCCACACCGGATTCAGGGAGGGGGCCGGTTTCCCCATTCAGAAGCTAAATTCAAATTATATTCTCAAAATTTATGATCTTACATGTTTTACACATATACAAATAAGCAACTTTATAATACAAAGTACATGATAAAATACAAATAAAATAACAATTATCATATATGCTAAGTTGTATTGAAATATATATAAACTACACTATAAACAATATTACAACATATTTCGTACAAAAATATGTCAGTTTATATGTATATAAAGGTATGAAACGGGGGGGATAGCTGTGAACGGGTATGCTATATTCCAGTTTTTAGCAATTCTAGGCAAACATACAAATGTTATAGTAGTATAAGTGGGAGGGCAAGTAGAGGTACTTCAAGAAGATCCTTCGTGCAAAATGTAAGGGCTTAGTTGTATTTCCCTACTCTTTTCAGTCCCTATTTGTAATTTGTACTTCCACAGACGATTATCAATGAAGCACTCGGTCCTTCTAGATCGTTCCTTGTTAAAAAAAATAAAGGTCACACAAAGGAGTGGGTTTTGTTGGCTTCGGAGTAAGGTTTTTTCCTTCGCTGTCCGACTCTCTCCAAAACCCCCAATAGTGGCTGTTACTGATGACCCACAAGTATAGGGGGTGTATCGTAGTACTTTCGATAAATAAGAGTGTCGAACCCAACGAGGAGCAGAAGGTGTTGACAAGCAGTTTCGATGAAGGATTCACTGTAAATGCTCGCAGACAAGTATTCAGGGGGTTTTGATATAGCACATAAATAAAGTACAAGTAAATAAAATACGAGAGTAATAGTTGCAGCAAGTGGACCAATCCTTTTTAGCACAAAGGACAAGCCGGTTTGTTTACTTATAATGACCAAACGTTCTTGAGGACACACGGGAATTTAGTCTAGTGCTTTCGCTTCATATAGTTGATTAATCTTCATTGTTTTGATAAGTGTTTTGTGGATGAACCTATGCTAATGCATCGCCCTTCCCAGGACTAATACATACTTGTGATTATACCCCTTGCAAGCATCCGCAAATACAAGAAAGTAATTAAGATAAATCTAACCACAGCCTTAAACTCTGAGATCCTGCTATCCCTCCCGCATCGATATACTAACGGGGGTTCAGGTTGCTGTCACTCCGGCAACCCCACAATTAGCAAACGAATACAAGATGCATTCCCCTAGGCCCATAAAGGTGAAGTATCATGTAGTCGACGTTCACATGACACCACTAGAAGAATAACACCACAACTTAAATATCAAACCATTAAATATTACTCAACATAGTTCACTACTAACATTTAGACTTCACCCATGTCCTCAAGAACTAAACGAACTACTCACGAGACATAATATGGAACATGATCAGAGGTGATATGATGATGAATAACAATCTGAACATAAACCTTGGTTCAATGGTTTCACTCAATAGCATCAATAACAAGGAGTAATCAATACCGGGAGAGTTTCCCCTATGAGACAATCAAGATTTAACCCTAGATGTTACAGCGGTGACGAGATGCAGCGGTGGAGATGTCGATAGTGGAGATGATGGTGATGATGATCCCAATGAAGTCCAGCTCGATGACGATGACGATGGCGTCGATTTCCCCTCCGGGAGGGAATTTCCCCGGATTTCTCCCACCGGAGAGCTCTTTTCTCTCTGGTGTTTTTCCGCCCGCAGAGGCGGCTGTGTCTCCTCGCGATTATTCCCCTGAGCTTAGATTTTCGGGGCGAAGAAGTACGCAAAAGAGAGGCGGCCGAAGGGGGCTGTGGGCCCCCTCCCCACAAGGCGGCGCGGCCAGGCCAGGGCCCGCGCCGGCCTATGGGGGGGCCATGGCGGCCCTCCTCGGTCCCTCCTTTTGGCTGTCTTCGTCTTCGGGAAAAATAAGATCTTCGGTGTAATTTCTGTCAAATGTTGATCTTCACAAATATTGCATTCCGACGGTGCTTTTTCCAGCAGAATCCTGACTCCGGTGAATGATTCTCCAATAATCATGAAACATGCAAAATAGGTGAAATAACATAAGCATCATCTCTAAATACGAAATATATCAATGAATAACAGTAAATTATGATATAAAATAGTGATGCAAAATGGATGATATAAAATAGCTTAGACTTCGCTTGTCCCCAAGCGAAACTGAACTCAGTAAACAAGACCACATGTTTATGGAGTGAAGAGTCGATAAATAAAATACGGACAAGAAGCATCATATTAATTCACACAAGACATTCTAGTGAACAACTTCCCAATATGATTCAACTTGAAACAAGTAAAAGGAAATCACAAATAAAGGTGCATAGGAAATCATAATTGGTGATGGCAAACTTCGTTCTTGGTCAAAGAACAGTTAATACTTATACTTATCGAGCAGTGCTCTTATATTAAAGCTTATATGGCACAACTTGCATACTCAATCATAGTAATCTCCTCATAATCATTGATAACTTTCAAAGCTATATTCATTCGGATAAAACTTGCACTAAACAAGGAAGAATAAAAGGCATGATTAAATAGATCACAATATAAATGGTTGGATCACAACAACTCAATTGCTTGCTTAGGATAGAGGGAAATAGGTTTACTGACTCAACATAAAAGTAAAAGATAGGCCCTTCACAGAGGGAAGCAGGGATCAAATCATGTGCTAGAGCTTTTTAAGTTTTGAAATCATATAGAGAGCATAAAAGTAAAGTTTGAGAGGTGTTTGTTGTTGTCAACGAATGGTAGTGGGCCCTCTAACTACCTTATCAACCAGACTTTCAAGAGCGGCTCCCATGAAGGACGTTATCTCTACCAACAAGGTAGATCATCCCTCTTCTCCTTTGTTTACACATGTATTTTAGTTTCATTATTTATAGGTGACACTCCTCCCAACCTTTTCTTTCTCAAGCCATGGCTAACCGAATCCTCGGGTGCCTTCCAACATTCTCATTCCATGGAGGAGTGCCTTTTTGTAAAATTTAGTTGCTTACTGATTGATCAGGGCAAAGCATGTGAAGAGAATCATTAATGCAAGTTAATTAATTGGGGCTGGGAACCCCTTTGCCAGCTCTTTTTGCAAAATTATTGGATAAGCGGATGAGCCACTAGTCCATTTTGAAAGTCTGTCAAAAGTAAATGACAAGATCGAAAGATAAAACACCACATACTTCCTCATGAGCTATAAAACATTGACACAAATAAGAGATAATAACTTTTGAATTGTTTAAAGGTAGCACATGAAGTATTTACTTAGAGTGGCGCAAAATACCACATAATAGGTAGTTATGGTGGACACTCATGGCATGGGTTTGGTTTAAGGGTTTGGATGCACGAGAAGCATTCCCTCTCAGTACAGGTCTTTGGCTAGCAAGGTTGATTAGCAAGCAAAAGAGTTGAGGGAAACAAACAAATATACATGTGATAGAAACAATCATGCATCTTACTTATAAGCACAAACAATTTTAACTTCAGAATACTAAGCTCATAGTTGATCAAGAAAGAAAGATAATGAACTAACATATCTACATGTATTTCCTCTTTTCTACTTAAACTCAAAGTGTTATTGCTATTGACCAATGCTAAGTTTGCCAAAACCAAATAGATTTACTTGATGCTCCCAAAGTGATACCAATACTAACAACAAGATCAATCACATAATAGAGATTGCAAACTAAAATAAGGTGTGCAATATGTAAATGATAAAACTTCTCATTAATATTCCATAACGATAACTCACACCAAGGGATACATAGATAACCAACTAAAAGAGAGATACTTCCACACTGCAAACCATCTTATATGATAACTTCCCTACTCATGATATGACACTACTTGATAGTAAAAAGGTAAAAGATAGTGATGATGTGATACCGCGGCACTCCCCAAGCTTGGAACAAACCAAGGGGATGCCAATACCGATGATGAATTACTCCTTCGGCGGTGGTGGTGAATTCTTACCATCATCAGACTTCCAAGGAAGAGGCTCTCCATCAACAAACGACATCTTGGTCTCAGGAATCCTGAAACTAGCAGCATAGCTTATGTGTTTAAACCTGTTTTCATACTCACAGTTTTGATTCTGAACATCATAGAGTTGAGCTTGGAGTTTGTTGGTAGTGTCATGAAGCGAGAGGATATCGTCCCACAGCTTTGCAGTCTCCTTCTTGTGTCCATCAATAAGTTCAGACACAATTTTGTGGAAGATGTCCACTTCACGCTCAGCCATCTTCTTGTAGTTGAAGACCTCTTGTTCTAATTTCTCCATCCTGTCCTCCAAACTTCCTTCTCCTTTAGGACCCTGGACATCTTCAATCTGCAACTCTCCATCTACGAGCATCAACTCCCTGGGGTGCATCTTAAGCTCGTTCATGTACGGGTTGACGACGTCCTCAAAGAAGCTGTCCTTCGGAGATCCCGACGAAGACATGCTGGCTCTAGATCCGGCGCATCCCGGCGAAAACAACGAAACAAAACACGACGAGAAAACGATATACGGACCTCCAGGGGTCCGGGGGATTATATAGCAAAAAAATTTACGACAGAAGGAAAGTTCCAGGTCGAATCAGAGTCGGAGAGGGACACCGAGGCGCCGTCCTCATAGGGCGGTGCGGCCAGGCTGGGGCCCGCGCCGGCCTATGGGGGCACGCCCTCGTGTGTCTCCTCCTTTCCGTTTCGATCTCGTAATTTTTCATATTTTCCGAAAATAGCAAAAACATTGTTCGGAAAGTTAAACGCGGACTTTTTATTACCAGAACTGTTATCTATTCAAAGTCAAACTCTGCAGAACTGTCAATTTGACCTTTGATGAAAGCTTCCGGAGTCACCACTTGAATAACATCAACATCTTCATTATAAGAATCTGAAGAAATATAGTGCTTGAGCCTTTGTCCATTCACTACTTGTGTGGCATCACCTTGCAGAGAACTAATTTTAATTGCCCCTGAATGATACACCTCCGCAATGACGTATGGTCCTTCCCATTTTGAGAGCAATTTCCCTGCAAAAAATCTAAGACGAGACCGATACAATAGGACTTTATCTCCAACATTAAATTCCCTTTTAATAATTCTTCTATCATGCCATTTCTTAACCTTCTCCTTAAATTTTTTAGCGTTTTCATAAGCTTCACTTCTCCATTCATCTAAAGAACTCAATTGTAGCAATCTTTTCTTACCGGCAAGTTTGAAATCTTTATTAAGTTCCCTTACAGCCCAATAAGCTTTGTGCTCTAGTTCTAAAGGTAAATGACAAGCTTTTCCATAAACCATTTTATAAGGTGACATACCCATAGGATTTTTATAAGCAGTTCTATAAGCCCACAACGCTTCCTTTAACTTACTAGCCCAATTTTTTCTAGATTTATTAACAGTCTTTCCCAAGATAGATTTAATTTCTCTATTTGATAATTCTACTTGCCCACTAGTTTGAGGATGATAAGCGGAAGCAATCCTATGATTAATACCATATTTAGCAAGAGTTTTTCTAAAACCACCATGAATAAAATGAGAACCTCCATCAGTCATAATATATCTAGGTACTCCAAACCTAGGAAAAATAATATCTAAAAGCATTTTTAAAGAAGTCTCACCATCAGCACTTTTTGTGGGTATAGCTTCCACCCATTTAGCAACAAGTATATGAGTGTTACCTTCTGAAGAAGGGAAAGGACCCATGAAGTCAAATCCCCAACAATCGAATGGTTCAATAACAAGAGAATAATTCATAGGCATTTCATTGCGTCTAGAGATATTACCAACTCTTTGACATTCATCACAAGATAAGATAAACTTCCTTGCATCTTTAAAGAGAGTCGGCCAATAAAAACCTGATTGTAGAACCTTTTGCGCGGTTCTATCTCCGGCGTGATGTCCTCCATAAACACTACCATGACACTTACTCAATATCTCTTGTTGTTCATATTCTGGGACACATCTTCGCATAATACCATCCACTCCTTCTTTATATAAGTGTGGGTCATCCCAAAAATAATGCCTCAAGTCATAAAAGAATTTCCTCCTTTGCTGAAAAGGTTGGAGGCAAATACTTCGAAACGATAAAGTTAGCATAATCAGCATACCAAGGACTATCTCGCGAGCTCACCTTTATTACAGCCAATTGTTCATTTGGAAAACTATCATTAACAGGAACAGGATCATAAGTGATATTTTCCAATCTAGACAAATTATCAGCAACAGGATTATCAGCACCTTTCCTATCTATAATGTGTATATCAAATTCTTGCAAAAGAAGTACCCATCTAATAAGCCTTGGCTTAGCATCTTTCTTTTCCATAAGGTATCTAATTGCAGCATGATCATGAATCGTAACTTCTGAATCAACAATATAAGATCTAAACTTCTCACAAGAAAAAATTACAGCTAATAGTTCCTTTTCAGTTGTAGCATAATTTCTTTGAGCAGCATCAAGAGTCTTACTAGCATAATGAATAACATTCAATTTTTTATCTACTCGCTGTCCAAGAACAGCGCCTACAGCAAAATCACTAGCATCACACATAATTTCAAAAGGTAAGTTCCAATCAGGAGGTTCAACTACAGGAGCAGTTGTTAAGGCTTTCTTTAGAGTTTCAAAGGTTTCCTTACAATCATCATCAAAAACAAAAGGTACATCTTTTTGAAGAAGATTAGTAAGAGGCTTTGAAATCTTAGAGAAATCTTTAATAAATCTCCTATAAAACCCAGCATGACCAAGAATACTACGAATACCTTTAACATCCCTCGGATAGGGCATCTTCTCAATTGCTTCAACTTTAGCTCTATCAACTTCAATACCTCTCTCAGAAATTTTATGTCCCAATACAATTCCTTCATTAACCATAAAGTGGCATTTCTCCCAATTAAGAACAAGGTTAGTTTCTTCACATCTCTGCAAAACTTTATCAAGGTTTCGCAAGCAATTTCCATAGACAGAAAAATCATCCATGAATACCTCTACAATCTTTTCACAAAAGCCATGAAAAATAGCAGACATGCATCTTTGAAAAGTAGCAGGAGCATTACATAAACCAAAAGGCATACGCCTATAAGCATAAGTTCCATAGGGACAAGTGAAAGTGGTTTTCTCTTGATCTTTAGCTCTAACAGCAATTTGTGAAAACCCATAATAACCATCAAGAAAGCAAAAATGAGTATTTTTAGACAACCTTTCTAACATTTGATCAATAAATGGCAAAGGGTAATGATCTTTCTTAGTAACTTTATTAACTTTTCGAAAGTCAATGCACATTCTATACCCTACAACTACTCTTTGAGGAATGAGCTCATCATTATCATTAGGCACAACAATTATTCCTCCTTTCTTAGGAACACAATGCACTGGACTAACCCATCTACTATCGGCAATAGGATATATAATACCTGCTTCAAGAAGTTTTAATACCTCATTCCTTACCACATCCTTCATCTTAGGAATTAGACGATGCTGAACGACTCATAGAATGGCAGACACGCGAGGTCTCAAAATCTCGTGCTGAAGAGCGTGGAGGTTCGAGTCCTCTTCAAGGCATAATATGGAGAATGCTCATTCAATCAGCATTCCCCGTAGAAGTATTCCGAAAATCTGCGCCTGGCGCTCTCCTCTATCTTCTGAGGTCCTTAACCATCTCCCTGAGAAAAGTAGACAGTAAAAGCCAAAATAGACTAAATATAGCCTGAACGATCCTAAAAATCCCTCGAAGGAGATAATAAAGAACCCAAAGCAGATGGTATCCTACTGCAAGGGTGGTCTTAAGAATCCAAAAGAGGTTGATGTTCAACAACGAGCTTTGCATAATCTTCCATGTTGATGGCATGTTGGCAAATAGCGGGAGAAATCCCCTTCAAATCATCCAGAGTGTAGCCAATAGCTCCTCGGTGTTTCTTCAATATTTCCAATAAACTTTCTTCTTCAAATTCTGAAAGCTTAGAACTAATAATAACAGGATAGATTTTCTTATCATCAATATGAGCATACTTAAGATTATCAGGTAATGGTTTCAAATCGAAAACAGGATCTTCCTTTGGTGGTGGTATTGTACCTAGATCTTCAAACGGCAAGTCATGTTTAAGAATAGGTTGACGAAGGAAAATTTCATCAAGCTCATTCCTTTCTTACCTAAAGACTTCACTCTCGCTATCCTCCAAATGTTGCTGCAAAGGATTATTAGGAGCAAGAGCAATAGATGCACACTGTTCAACTCTAAAATCATTATTAGGCAAATCAGCTTTATAAGGAGTTTTGGCAAATTTAGAGAAATTAAACTCATAAGATTCACCAGCAAATTTAGTCACAATTTTCTCTTTCTTGCAATCTATAATAGCTCCACAAGTATTTAGAAAAGGTCTACCAAAACTAATAGGACAAGTCTTACTAGCAGCAGAACCAAGTACCAAAAAGTCAGCAGGATATTTAATCTTACCACATAGAACTTCCACATCTCGAACAATACCAATAGGAGAGATAGTTTCTCTATTAGCTAGCCGAATAACCACATCAATATCTTCAAGTTCACAAGAACCAATTTCATGCATGATTTCCGTGTAAAGCTCATAAGGAATGGCACTAATACTTGCACCAATGTCGCATAAACCATAATAACAATGATCACCAATTCTAACAGAGAGCATAGGAACACTGGCTTTCCTAGACTTATTAGGATGCGAAACAATATTAGAAGCATCTTCACAGAAAATAATATGACCATCTTCTACATTTTCAGTCACAAGATCCTTAACTATTGCAATAGCAGGTTCAACCTTTATTTGTTCTTCAGGTTCTATAGGTTTCTTTGCACTTTTATTAACCGCACTAGTTATAACAGAATACTCCTTCATTTTAGCAGGGAAAGGAGTTTTTTCTATATAAGCTTCAGGAAGAATATGATCAACAGTTTTAATTTCAACACATTTACCTATAGGTGAATCAGTTTTATCTTTGTAAGGTTCATGATACTTATCAAAATTCTTCCTAGGCAATTCAAAATGAGAGGCAAAAGCTTTATAAACATTTGCAACAACTTGAGAGTCAAGACCATATGTAGCACTCATATTACAAAATTTATCAAGTATCCATAAAAGTTTCAATGCATTCATAATCATAATTTATACCTGACTTTCTACCTTTGTCGTTCTCCCATCCTTCAGTCTTGGATCCGATCAAGAAGGTCCCATTTAAACTCTTCTTTGTTGCGTGTGAATGATCGAGAAGTAGTATCCAGCAAGGTTTTATCTTGAAAAGAAAGTCTTGCATAGAAATTATCAATGATGATATTACCAGGAAGCTCATGAATGGGGCATTTGAGCATTAAAGACTTCAATCTCCCCCATGCTTGGGCAATACTCTCTCCATCATGAGGCCAGAAATTATATATGCGGTTCCGGTCTTTGTGAATTTCACTTGGAGGATAGAATTTAGAATAAAATAGAGGCACAATATCCTTCCAATCAAGAGAATCCCCATTCTTCAGCAATTTATACCAATGCGCCGCTTTACCAGACAGCGATATAGAGAATAGTTTCTTCCTAACTTCATCCATAGCAATACCTGCACATTTGAATAACCCGCATAATTCATGTAAAAACAGTAAATGATCTCCAGGATGGACATGACACCACTAGAAGAATAGCACCACAACTTAAATATCAAACCATTAAATATTACTCAACATAGTTCACTACTAACATTTAGACTTCACCCATGTCCTCAAGAACTAAACGAACTACTCACGAGACATCATATGGAACATGATCAGAGGTGATATGATGATGAATAACAATCTGAACATAAACCTTGGTTCAATGGTTTCACTCAATAGCATCAATAACAAGGAGTAATCAATACCCCTATGAGACAATCAAGATTTAACCCTAGCTTTTACAGCGGTGAAGAGATGCAGCGGTGGATATGGCGGTGTCGATGGTGGAGATGATGGTGATGATGATCCCAATGAAGTCCAGCTCGATGACGATGACGATGGCGTCGATTTCCCCTCCGGGAGGGAATTTCCCCGGCGGATTTCTGCCCGCCGGAGAGCTCTTTTCTCTCTGGTGTTTTTCGCCCCGCAGAGGCGGCTGTGTCTCCTCGCGATTATTCCCCTGAGCTTAGGTTTTCGGGGCGAAGAAGTACGCAAAAGAGAGGCGGACGAAGGGGGTGTGGGCCCCTCCCCACAAGGCGGCGCGGCCAGGCCAGGCCCGCGCCGGCCTATGGGGGGGCCATGGCGGCCCTCCTCGGTCCCTCCTTTGGCTGTCTTCGTCTTCAGAAAAATAAGATCTCCGGTGTAATTTCACAAATGTTGATCTTCACAAATATTGCATTCCGACGGTGCTTTTTCCAGCAGAATCCTGACTCCGGTGAATGATTCTCCAATAATCATGAAACATGCAAAATAGGTGAAATAACATAAGCATCATCTCTAAATACGAAATATATCAATGAATAACAGTAAATTATGATATAAAATAGTGATGCAAAATGGACGTATCAGTTACCATATATGGTCCCCACCCACACCGGAGGAATTCTTTCTCTGTTGAAAAAAAGAGAGGTGTGGGAGCAAAGCTACTGGCGTCCGAGAGATCTCAGCATGCAGAATCTTTCTTTGTCGGCAGCGTATCTTTGGTCATACTGTCCATTGCCATTGATTCGACAAGATAATACAGAGCACTGCTATAGCTAGATGGCGCTATGATACGGCTATAAAGCTGCTACTTCTACAGTCTATTCAGGAAGAAGTGCTATTGTAAGAAAATGGATGGACATAAGCATTTTTAATGGTGGAAACATTTTAAATCTACGAGTGTTCAAATTATTTCATGTAAATTTTGGATTTTTTTATTAATTAAAACTACTCCCTTTGATTCATATTACTTGATGCTAATATAGATGTAACTAGACACATTTTAGTTGTAGATACATCCATTTTATAGCATCAAGTAGTATGGATCGGAGGGAGTAGCAAAATAGCTTGAAATCTCAAAATATTCCAAGTGTCATGTTTGGCTGGGGTCAGCTACTCCGGTGCCCAGCATAGTGAGATGGCGATGAAATTCAAAAGGTTCTCCGTAGGGTTAGCTGACCCAGATGCCCCAGCTCTGTCCATGAATCTTCCCTCCCAAGCCTGGCATTACTAATTTTGGAGTAGCTGGGTGGTGCTTTTATAGCAATCGCAGGCGGTGTCAGTACAAGTCTACCGCAAGCAACTCTTCGGAACAGGTAAAGGGCGATCGGATACGGTAGAATTTGACCCTTTTCCTCAAAAGATACACTAAATAACCTCCGGGCGAAACTATTTCGGTCCCCAAACTAGCTAAGGGGATTGAAATAGTTTTGCCTGGAGGTCATTTAGTGCATTCTTCTGAGGAAAAGGGTTAATTTGTCAAATTCCTGCAGCCACGGCGGATGGACTTTCTTCTTCAACGCTCGGCATGGCCATGACTGACAAAAGGACAGAGCAATTGATAGATGAGTACTGACTGGGGTACTGATAGGACAACTCTACTGCAGGGGCTTGTACCACTTTGCTTCACGCGTGAGCAATCTCACACGTATCCAGTGGAAGCCCATTGATACGTCTCCAACGTACCTATAATTTCTGATGTTCCATGCTTGTTTTATGACAATACTTACATGTTTTGCTTGCACTTTATAATGTTTTTATGTATTTTCCGGAACTAACCTATTAACAAGATGCCGAAGTGCCAGTTGCTGTTTTCTGTTGTTTTTTGTTCTAGAAAGGCTGTTCGGGCAATATTCTCGAATTCACGAAACGAAGACCCAGACCTTATTTTTCCCGGAACCTTCCAGAAAGTTAGAGGGGGACCAGAGGGGTGCCAGGGGGCCACCACACAACATGGCGGCGCCCCAGTGCCTGGGCGCGCCAGCCTATGAGGGGGAGGCCCCGTGGCCCCTCCGACTCCGACTCTTCACCTATTTAAGCCCTGGTGACCTAAAACATCGATACCAATTAACGAAACTCCAGGGGCGCCGCCGCCATCGCGAAACTCCAATTCGGGGGACAGAATCTCTGTTCCGGCACACCGCCGGACGGGGAAGTGCCCCGGAAGCCATCTCCATCGACGCCACCGCCTCCATCATGCTCCGTGAGTAGTTCCCCCATGGACTACGGGTTCTAGCTGTAGCTAGTTGGTATTCTCTCCCCCATGTACTTCAATACAATGATCTCATGAGCTGCCTTACATGATTGAGATTCATCTGATGTAATCGGTGTTGTGTTTGTTGGGATCCGATGGATTGTTACATTATGATTAGTCTATCTATAAAGTTTGTGAAGTTATTGTTGCTGCAATCTTGTTATGTTTAATGCTTGTCACTAGGGCCCGAGTGGCATGATCTTAGATTTAAGCTCTATACTTATTGCTTAGATTGTATCTACAAGTTGTATGCACATGTCTATGTCCGGAACCAAATGCCCCAAAGTGACAGAAATTGGGATAACCGGAGGGGAAGGCTTAGATATGAGGATCACATGTTTTCACGGAGTGTTAATGCTTTGCTCCGGTGCTCTATTAAAAGGAGTACCTTAATTACCAGTAGTTTCCCTAGAGGCCCGGCTGCCACCGGCTTGTAGGACAAAAGATGTTGTACAAGTTTCTCATTGCGAGCACGTATGACTATATATGGGAAACATGCCTACATGATTAATAAACTTGATGTTCTGTCTTAATGCTATTTCAATCCTATCAATTGCCCAACTGTAATTTGTTCACCAACACTTGTTATTGGAGAGTTACCACTAGTGTAGATAGCTGGGAGCCCCGGTCCATCTTTCATCATCATATACTTGTTCCTACATGTCATTGGAAGTAGTATCAACTATTTTCTGGTGCCATTGCTCTCATATTACTACTACTGTTGTTGTGTTACGTTACTACTCTCATATTATCGCTGCTTTCACATCACCCCGTTACTAGTGTTTTTCCAGGTGCAGCTGAATTGACAACTCGTTGTTAAGGCTTATAAGTATTCTTTACCTCCCTTGTGTCGAATCAATAAATTTGGGTTTTACTTCCCTCGAAGACTGTTGCGATCCCCTATACTTGTGGGTCATCAAGACTATTTTCTGGCGTTGCCGGGGAGGCATAGCTCTACTCATAAGTTCACCCGGGGAGTACACTCTACTCTCTCTCTGTTTTATTTTATTTTGTTTTGCTCAGTTTACTTCTGCCTAGTTTATTTCTGCTTAGTTTATTTCTGTCTAGTATTATTTTGCTTAGTTTACTTTTGTCTAGTTTGTTTTTGTCTTGTTTTATTTTCCCTATATACCCAAAAATCTATAAAAATTTGAAAAACCTAAAAATTAAAAACTGCTGTTATGGAAGAACCCACAACCTATTTGGAGCTTATAGTATTATATAAGAATTATAGAGAATCAAGAAAGGGAAAAGTTATGAGTGTTGTGATAGAAAAATTGAATACAATTGCTAAAATCTTGCTTAAACGCCATGATATAAATTGTTGCTCTAAAGAGGATACTAAACATCTTAAATTTCAATGTGGCTTTAGTGAGGAAGTTTTAATTAAGAACTGTAATTGGAATAACTATATTCATTTTGGGTTCGAAGAGGTAGAACAATTTGTCATGTTTATGGGAGCCTCTGAGATCGAATCCTTCATTGTTAAAAATTATGAAACTTGTGTTGTTTGTAAGGACCTTAAAGATTATGTCTCTTCTATTCTTAATTTTTGCATAGAAAGCTACAGTGATAATCCTTATATCATTGATTATAAAGAGAGACTCATTAATGCACAAGAATGCACTCACAATTTGCAGGAACCTGTGGAAGAAGAAATTGATGAACCTGAAAGCTCATTGGATGAAAAAGAAGAGGAGAGTGATGAACAAAAGGAGGAAGAATGGATTAGCTACCCATGCCAACCTTCTAATGAGAGTAACTCTTTATCTCTTACACTATTTGATTGTCCCCCATGCTTACCAAAGGAGGTTGAATGTTATGTTCCTGTGGATTCTCTTGAAATATTACCTATGAGGAAAACTTGTGAGAATGATTATGCTACTGTTATCTATGATAATCCATGCTATTTTGATAAATCTTATGATAATGCTTTGTTTGTGCCTGATGTCGAAATGCATGATACTAAAGAGTTTTGCTTGGCAAATGTTTATGATAAATCTCTAGATGATGGTCCTATGTTACTTGGTAATATTAATTGCACTACTAATAAAAATGGGATTGGAGAGGTCTTGACTTTATCTAGGATTCCCATATCTCTTGAGATTGATCAATCATCTTGTTATATTATTGATAAAAGTGGATTTGAAAGTTTTAATCCCGCTATTTTTGAGCTTGATAAAAATTATATGTTTATGGATCATGAGAAATATGCTTTATGTGATAGTTATATTGTTGAGTTTGTTCATGAAGCTACTGAAAATTATTATGAGAGAGGAAAATGTGGTTGTAGAAATTTGCATGGTACTAAAACACCTCTCTATATGCTGAAAATTTTGAAGTTACTCTTGTTTTATCTTCTTATGCTTGTCACTTTGTTCTTCATGAATTTATTTGTGTACAAGATTCCTATGCATAATAAGAGGGTTAGACTTAAATGTGTTTTGAACTTGCTTTTTGATGCTCTCTTTTGCTTCAATTTCTATCTTCCATGTGAGCATCATTAAAATTGCTGAGCCCATCTTAATGGCTATAAAGAAAGCACTTCTTGGGAGATAACCCATGTATTTATTTTGCTATTGTTTTGTTGTGTCTTGGAAGTTGTTACTACTGTAGCAACCTCTCCTTATCTTTATTTTATTGCATTGTTGTGCGAAGTAAAGTCTCTAATAATAGGAAGTTGATGCTAGATTTGGATTTCTGCGCAGAAACAGATTTCTATCTGTCACGAATTTGGGCAGGGCTCTCTGTAGGTAACTCAGAAAAATCTGCCAATTTACGTGCGTGTTCCACAGATATGTACGCAACTTTCATTAGCTTTGAGTTTTCTGATTTGAGCAACGGAAGTACCTTTTAAAAATTCGTGTTTACTGGCTGTTCTGTTTTGACAGATTCTTTCTCTGTTTTTTTTTGCATTGTCTCTTGTGGACTTTAAGTGAGGCTTTCTAGACGTGGAGAGCTGTAGGTAATGTTTTATTGAGTTCTTGCAATGTGTCACTACAGGACTAAAGTGGATTAAAGTTTTTTGAGTACTAACCCCTCTAATGAAGTTTATGAGAAGTTTGGTGTGAAGGAAGTTTTCAAGGGCCAAGAGAGGAGGATGATATATGATCAAGAAGAGTGAAAAGCCTAAGCTTGGGGATGCCCCCGTGGTTCATCCCTGCATATTTCAAGAAGACTCAAGCGTCTAAGCTTGGGGATGCCCAAGGCATCCCCTTCTTCATCAACTTATCAGGTTTCTTCTATTGAAACTATATTTTTATTCGGTCACATCATATGTGCTTTACTTGGAGCGTCTGTTTGTTTTTATTTTTGTTTGTGTTTGAATAAATTCGAATCCTAGCAATCCTTGTGTGGGAGAGAGACACGCTCCGCTTTTTCATATGAACACTTGTGTTCTTCGTTTTTACTTTTAATGTTCAATGGTAAAAGTTGGAAGCTATTGCATTTATTGATATTTGGTTGGAAACAGAAAATACCTCATATTGTCTTGAATAATTTGATACTTGGCAATTTTTTTGAGCTCTCAAGTAGATCATGTTTACTCATGCATCATGTAGTTTGAACCTATTAGTGGAGAACTACCGTAGAACTTGTTGAAATTGGTTTGCATGATTGGTCTCTCTAAGGTCTAGATATTTTCTGGTAAAAGTGTTTGAGCAACAAGGAAGACAGTGTAGAGTTTTATAATGCTTGCAATTTGTTCTTATGTAAGTTTTGCTGTACCAGTTCATACTTGTGTTTGCTTCAAACAACCTTGCTAGCCAAAGCCTTGTACTGAGAGGAAATGCTTCTTGCGCATCCAAAACCTTGAGCCAAAAACCTATCCCATTCGTGTCCACCATAACTACCTATTATGTGGTATTTTCTGCCATTCCAAGTAAATACTTCATGTGCTACCTTTAAATCTTCAAAATGCTTCTCAATTTGTGTTAATGTTTTATAGCTCATGAGGAAGTATGTGGTGTTTTATCTTTCGATCTTGTCATTTACTTCGGACAAACTTTCAACAATGGACTAGTGGCATATCCGCTTATCCAATAATTTTGCAAAAAGAGCTGGCAATGGGGTTCCCAGCCCCGATTAATTAACTTGCATTAATAATTCTCTTCACATGTTTTGCTCTGATTCATCAGTAAGCAACTTAATTTTGCAAATAGACACTCCTCCATGGTATGTGAAATGTTGGAAGGCACCCGAGGATTCGGTTAGCCATGGCTTGAGAAAGCAAAGGAGGGGAGGAGTGTCATCTAAATAAAACTAAAATAAATAGACACTCCTTCATGGTATGTGATTGTTGGAAGGCACCCGAGGATTCGGTTAGCCATGGCTTGTGAAATCAAAGGTTGGAAGGAGTGTCACCCAAAAATAAAAATAAACTACACTAAAGTACATGTGTAAACAAAAGAGAAGAGGGATGATCTACCTTGGTGGTAGAAATAACGTCCTTCATGGGAGCCGCTCTTGAAAGTCTGGTTGATAAGGTAGTTAGAGTACCCGCTACCATTCGTTGACAACAGCAAACACCTCTCAAAACTTTACTTTTATGCTCTCTATATGATTTCAAAACTTGAAAAGCTCTAGCACATGATTTAATCCCCGCTTCCCTCTGCGAAGGGCCATTCTTTTACTTTTATGTTGAGTCAGTTTACCTACTTCCTTCCATCTTAGAAGCAAACACTTGTGTCAACTGTGCATTGATTCTTACATACTTTCTTATTTGCATTCATCATATTACTTTGTGTTGACAATTATCCATGAGATATGCATGTTGAAAGTTGAAAGCAATTGCTGAAACTTAAATCTTCCTCTGTGTTGCTTCAATGCCTTTACTTTGAATTTATTGCTTTATGAGTTAACTCTTATGCGAGACTTTTGATGCTTGTCTTGAAAGTACTATTCATGAAAAGTTTTGCTATATGTTATCTATTTGCTAGCAACTATAGATCATTGCCTTGAGTCACTGAATTCATCTCATATGCTTTATAATAGTATGATCAAGGTTATGTAAGTAGCATGTCACTACAGAAATTACTCTTTTTATCGCTTACCTACTCGAGGGCGAGCAGGAACTAAGCTTGGGGATGCTTGATACGTCTCCAACGTACCTATAATTTCTGATGTTCCATGCTTGTTTTATGACAATACTTACATGTTTTGCTTGCAGTTTATAATGTTTTTATGCATTTTCCGAAACTAACCTATTAACAAGATGCCGAAGTGCCAGTTTCTTTCGTTGTTTTTGGTTCTAGAAAGGCTGTTCGGGCAATATTCTCGAATTCGACGAAACGAAGACCCAAGACCTTATTTTTCCGGAACCTTCCAGAAAGTCGAGGGGGACCAGGGGTGCCAGGGGGCCACCACACAACATGGCGGCGCGGCCCCAGGCCTGGGCGCGCCAGCCTATGAGGGGGAGGCCCCATGGCCCCTCCGACTCCGACTCTTCGCCTATTTAAGCCCTGGTGACCTAAAACAACGATACCAATTAACGAAACTCCAGAAAGACTCCAGGGGCGCCGCCGCCATCACGAAACTCCAATTCGGGGGACAAAATCTCTGTTCCGGCACGCCGCCGGGACGGGGAAGTGCCCCCGGAAGCCATCTCCATCGACGCCACCGCCTCCATCATGCTCCGTGAGTAGTTCCCCCATGGACTACGGGTTCTAGCTGTAGCTAGTTGGTATTCTCTCCCCATGTACTTCAATACAATGATCTCATGAGCTGCCTTACATGATTGAGATTCATCTGATGTAATCGGTGTTGTGTTTGTTGGGATCCGATGGATTGTTACATTATGATTAGTCTATCTATAAAGTTTGTGAAGTTATTGTTGCTGCAATCTTGTTATGTTTAATGCTTGTCACTAGGGCCGAGTGGCATGATCTTAGATTTAAGCTCTATACTTATTGCTTAGATTGTATCTACAAGTTGTATGCACATGTCTATGTCCGGAACCAAAGGCCCCAAAGTGACAGAAATTGGGATAACTGGAGGGGAAGGCTTAGATATGAGGATCACATGTTTTCACGGAGTGTTAATGCTTTGCTCCGGTGCTCTATTAAAAGGAGTACCTTAATTACCAGTAGTTTCCCTAGAGGCCCGGCTCCCACCGGCTGGTAGGACAAAAGATGTTGTACAAGTTTCTCATTGCGAGCACGTATGACTATATATGGGAAACATGCCTACATGATTAATAAACTTGATGTTCTGTCTTAATGCTATTTCAATCCTATCAATTGCCCAACTGTAATTTGTTCACCCAACACTTGTTATTGGAGAGTTACCACTAGTGTAGATAGCTGGGAGCCCCGGTCCATCTTTCATCATCATATACTTATTCCTACATGTCATTGGAAGTAGTATCAACTATTTTCTGGTGCCATTGCTCTCATATTACTACTACTGCTGCTGTGTTACTGTTACTACCGCTCTCATATTACTGCTACTTTCACATCACCCCTGTTACTAGTGCTTTTTCCAGGTGCTGAATTGACAACTCAGTTGTTAAGACTTATAAGTATTCTTTACCTCCCCTTGTGTCGAATCAATAAATTTGGGTTTTACTTCCCTCGAAGACTGTTGCGATCCCCTATACTTGTGGGTCATCACCCATACTGACATTTTCTACCGGGTCCATAGTCAACATCACCATAAAAGGTGATACATGTCTCCCGCTTCATCCAAACAGGCTAGGCGCGCTCTGCCCTCTCTCCACTCGTGATTTTCTCTGGACGAAAGCTCGACAGATGTTGCAGCAATGAGACGGGAGCCACATAGAGGGACCCACTAATTTCATTTAAGGTGGGCCGCACCTACGCAACTAGATAGCCCATATTTTTTCTTTAAAAAAAATCATATACTCCCTCCATCTCATTGCTTAGGGTGTAAAAACATTTGCACAGTTATTAAGGTAAGATTGGTAGGAGAGAAAGTAATCGCTTGTTTCCTCATTTGCCCCTGCATGCTCGCACGATTAAACCACGTTCCGCACGCGCTAGACTCCTCATTTCCTCTAGACCTCCTCGTTTCTTGGGATAGACCAACCGTTTTTCAGGATCCTGGGTTAATGCAGCCAGGTTTTGAGGAGTGGAAACGAGAAAGCAGGGGCAAATTAGGGAGATTACTGAACCACAACCACCCGCGCCTTAAGCATTGAGTAAATACCGGGAAAAAATTGCGCCGTAAGCAGTGAGACAGAGGGAGTATCCTTCACCACGGCAGTATATATTTAGCACAACCAGCTGTTTGAGAAGAAAACACTTTACCTCTTTACGCTTTCGTCCATCTCTATGGCGTGTGGTTCGCGCGACGACGTAGCACTCGAGAGAGGAGAAGAGCAGCTAGCCGGTGCACGGCGGGTTCTCTCATCTTCCGCCGTTGGGCCGAGGAGAGCAGATAGCCTGCGAAGACCGGAGCCAGCGTAGGGTGCAAGAAGACTCGGCGGCGTCATCGACGCGCCGTCGCCGGCGCCGACGCGTGGACTACACTTAAAGTCCACAGCTGCGCCGATCTGCCACACGACGCCGACTCAAGGTATACAACCATGTCCTGCCGCCCATCGATCAGCATAGTTGCGCCGATTTTTTCTTATGATTGTATTTCCCTGGTAATGGGACATGTAATCTCTTGTTATATATGTGGGCTCGCTATATCAATTGAATCGTGTGTACTTATTCTTGTTTTGTCCGTACTTCAGTACTGCACCATATTACTCTGCATATAATTAAGGTTAGATTCAAAGTCAACTATCTATATTGTTTGAAAACCTTATGTAAGTCCCTTACTATATGCAGATATATATATATATATACATGGACGATCGCGACCGTAACACTATGCCTCGACGTGGATCAATTCGAGCCCGTTGCTGTTGTGATGCTTCGGTACACTGCACCAAACACTTTTTTTTGTTATTAAGAGTGTTTCGTGCAGGGTGACTGAAGTTTCACAACGGTGGTGAAATTAATTTCCAGTCACACTGCACAAAAGGAAAACCTCTTGCGTGGACATGCTTCCTAATCATGTACGTATAATTATTATTACTTCAATCCCGTCTAAATTTAGTTCGTTCTTAATCTTGCGTCCGATTTGTTGTTGTTGGTGTTGAAGTATACTTAAAGAAGCGCGTGAGGAAGATGCGCTGGGGACTGTGTTTTGCTGTTTCTGCTATTGGGGTTTCAAACCCTACCCTAAACCAGTAAAGCGAGGCCTCAGTCTGCAGTTGATTTTTACTCAAACTAGACATTGTCTCTCTTCCTTTGTGGGAGAAACTTGTTTTACTGAGAACGGGCTTGAGAAGTCTTCAGTTGATTTTCATTCACAATGTACATTTTGTTTCTCTTCCTTTGTAGGAGACTTGTTTTACTGAGAACGGGCTTGAGAAGTCTTTAGTTGATTTTCATTCACAATGTACATTTTCTTTCTCTTCCTTTTTTGAAGAGACTTGTTTATTGAGATGTATTTTGCCGACGTGTAATGAGCTGTCAAACGCTACAAAACCGAAATCAGCTAAGCGACATCTGCGTGGATGATGCTAAAAACATAAAATGGGCATGCGCTTTGTACAAGCCGATTTTCATCCACAACGGGGGGAGAAGGATCAAGGGAGCCTCAGTTGATTTATGCATGTGTGGTCCACATTGATGCACATTGTTATGGAAATGATCTCTGAGTGATTGCCCTAGATTTGCCGCAGCCCGTTGTTGCCGATATCCCCAAATAAGATCCTCCGCACCAACATTCTAACAAATAGGGAGCATATATACTCCTTTCCCCTCTATCGCCTGCCACACCTTCCACAATATTTGTTACAATAGGGGAAAGATGGAGGGAGGGAGGAGTCGGTGCTGTGGCAGTGGCCAAAGGAATTTAATTTATTGGATGGTGCACACGTGGCGCCCAATACTCCTCCTATACTAAAACGCGTGCTCTACAAGATCTCGGGTCTGGCTCATACTATACATAAAGGGTATGTTAAGCCCAATACAGCTGCACTAGCTTCCTTTCCTATTTTTTCCTCAGCGATAAGTTCATTTCCATCGTCTCCCAAGTGTTGCTATGGCGGCGGCTGCGGCTGCGGCGTTGCATGGTGTGGCGTTCTTGGGTCCGGAGCCGACGTCGATGTGGGAACCCCGAACTAGTTGTCTGAAATACTCGTTATGTATACAGTTCACGATCCCATGATCAGTGCACCGTGAACACATAACCGAACTGATATCAAAATTACATCATCCTTTACAAAACGGAATAAGAAAATTACAATGAGGTCACATGACCAATCTTTACATAATAGCCTCGAAGGGCCTAACTAAATCATCAGAGTAGCGAAATCACCTCAACCGCGCAGAGCCCCAAGTCATCTGCCATAACCCTACAGGAAACTGACTGGGAAGACGTTCCTAGCTCGCATAGACGTCGTCAACTCCTTCTTCATCTGTCGAATTCCTCCAAGTCTGGCCAAGTAAATAGCCAGGGACAAAGCCGTGAGTACATTGGAATTGTACTCGCAAACCATCAAGAAGGTGCTAACAAATGCTAACTTAGGAAGACAAGAGAGGAAGAATAGTTTCTCTTGTGGATATAGCATGTGGAAGAGAATAAGTTTCTCTTGTGGATATAGCATCCCAACTTTGCAGTTGAAGGGGACACTAAGAGGGTTCTATGAAATCTCTATATCTGTGTTGAAGAAGATACTTCAAAAGATATCATATGACATCTCTATATCTTTGTTGAAGAAGATACTTCAAAAGAGTTCCACAACATAAAACACTAGGATGGGGTAACGCAATTTATTTCCTTTTCGACCATCTCCATATGGTGTACCAAACCATTTCCGTACCCTTCCGGTACTTCGAAAACAAGTTACTTTGTTTCCTTTATCAAGCACTTTCATAGACAAAATTCATTAGTGCTAAGCAACAGCCATTTCAACCGTCCATGACCGCGGACGCGGCTATTCGAATAGATTTGACTCTGCAGAGTTTGCACACTTTCCCCACAAGATCCGCGAGTCTCTCATATGGGCATCATCCCTGCATATCAACTATGCCATGACAAAAACTCGCACATAGCCTTTCGCCCATTCGTCTTAGCACGGGATCTTACCCTATGGATTATGTACCTCCCCGGCATCGTGGCAGCTCACCTCACTTTGAGCGTGAATCCACCGCCACGTCAGGAGACCCATAGTGTCTTTCGGACGGGTAGCCCCGAAGGAATCCCGTTATACTATTGTCTCGACCAACGACAACCCGGACTCGGGGGTAACCTTACCCTTGTATAGTTGTGCGGTGTCCCATGTTAAGAAGACAAACTACAAGCTAAGCCACGTGCCCATGTTGGGGTAATGTGGTTGCGCTAGTTAATTAGCATGGGTGAATACTTAGGCGCCAATGTTTTCATAAACACAACCACTTTCTCTTTCTCATCATCTTTATCAAGATCCTTTCCTTTCATAAACATCCACTCGAGTAAGTTCGACTTACACAAGGTTTTGTCAAAACTTTTACAACAAGGTAAAACCTTGAGGGGTTCCCAAGCTATAGTTTTATGTAAGAGCTAAGATACATCGATGGCACGATGCTAGCCATCATACCACTAAGGAGATGATAATTGAGGTGTCAAGGGGATCATACATACTTAGAATAATCATGCATAGGGAAAACATAAGTAGGATGATTCAACAAGGGTCATGATGTTAATCATCATACCGCTAAGAAGAGGATAATATAGGTGGTCAAGGGGGCATACATGCTCAGGGTAAGCATGCATAAGATCAACAAGGGGTTCAACATACTCGATAGTAAGTATTCATAACATCAACAAGGGGTTCAACATACTTGGGAGTAAGTATGTATAGCATCAACAAGAGGGAATGATGCTAACCATCATACCTCTAAGGGGTGCGAGAAGGGTGTCAAGAGGTTGACACACACAAGATAGTGGGCATACCCATCACACTTAGAGGGGTCCACCACGATCATGATGATGACCACCATTTCCCTAAAGGGGATGGTAGGTGAGGTGTCAAATAGAATTCAACATGCTCACGGTGAGCATGTTCCATCAACATAAGTAGATACCACACAAAATAGATCGAGAGACAAGAATAACAAAAAAGTAACCACAATATGTGATTCATAATTCAGAGATCAAGAGATGGCTTGCCTTGGTTGGCTTATTTGTCCCTGGACTTCTTCAACTCCATCAAATAAGAATTCCAACAAACAAAATCCTTGTCCAATCCACTTCTTCTTCTCCAGAATTGTTCGCATCTATCGCCGGAAAATATAAAAGGAACACAATCATCACATTGCACCAACAAAACAACATTCAACAATCAACAATCAATAGCTAAACACTTTACTAAGGGTAACATATTAAGGACTTAAAGATACTACAAAACAACTTTATAATTTCTATTTTAAGAAACCCTATTATTTACCTAGTAAAGGCATGAGAGTATGACAACTTAGCAATTGCCTCTCTCGGGTATCTCCATGGCATAAACTAAACATCCCCTGGTAGATAACATCATAAAAAGTACAAATGCATTAGTTTGGCATCAAAACATTCATATCTTATATTCAAACATTTTTGGAAAAGTGGGAAATCATTTTTCCTATTTTTTATGCTTTCATAACACTACCAATAGAAGGAAGTAAACCATATGCCACACTATTTTGGGTACTCAAGCAAAACCATAGGACTAAGTTTAAGTTGCGGAGGTTTTGTTTTGCAAGAATAAAACATTGGTTGACCACTTTTAATACAAAGAGGTGGTTAAAGTTTTTAAACAAACCAAAAAGTTTTGGTTCAACAATTCATGTCACACATACACCTTACGAAAGGTACCTAATATGCATGAACAGAGACTAACAATATTTTTCCTAGATAGCCAGTACTAAAACAAGATTAACCCAATTGGATTCACCCAAAAATATTAATCCTACAAATTTAGGAATTTGCTTGAATCTGACTGTACAGAAAACAAGATTTGTATGCCAAAAATCATAGAAAAATCATAAAAATATGAGGTCAATTGGTTTCATGCAAAAATTCATTTTCAAGATCCTGGCGTAATTAAACAAAGTCAGATCTGACCAAAACTTGATATGTGTACCATTTCAATTTTAGGAGGTCACTTGAAGTCGCACCTATGGCAAAATGAAGCTATTGCAGCGGGCTTTCACCTACAGTTGATTTTTCCCAAAAATGTTTTGTAGAAAGATTTAGATCTAACAAACAGTGATTCTGCATGTTTTCATAAATATATTTACCCAGGAAAATTTATAAAGAAATTGAGGATAAGACCAGTGCCAAGATGTAGATCTTTTCCGTGGTTACCCGTGGAACTTTGAATCACTCGATTCGGATCTATACACGAATTTTGGCGGATTTTACAAGTTCGTATAGAATCTGAAACAGCAATATTGAAGAAATTACATATTGGATCTGCACGAACTTTGGCCAAAGACTTCAGATCTGAGGATGGTTGCATCTTCTCCATGCTTGGTTCAACATGCACCTGCATCAAGATCCAAGCTTAGCAAGAGAGGAAAAGAAAAAAGGAGATGGATTCATCTAGGGTTAGGGGAGAACAAGGAGAGGGATGTTCTCATGGTGACCCGGGGAGAGGAGGAGCTTGAGGGAGGAGGGGAGCATCAACTTGGTGTGTTTTCCATGGCTATGGCAGGCCATGGAGCCTTGGGGGAGCAGCATTTCGTGGGGGAGAGGTAGGAGAAGGATATGAGAGGGCGGAGGAAGGAGTGGAGAGTCAAAAATAAGAAGCAAAGGAGAGGAGGTGGCCGGCCAATCCCTTTTTCTAGAGGGATAGTGGGTTGGCTGCCTCCTCATTGACTGGCTAAGGTGGGTGGCTGCCCATTTATTGATTGGGTTAGGTGGGAGGCAAGGCTTGTGGAAGAAGGAAGTGAGTAGATGGAGAGTTTAAGCTTGTGCATGACAAGAGCTAGTCATGGCCGGCTCCTTTTGTTCATGCAAAAATAAACTATCAAAAAGGGAGCTTCCAACATACATGTTGATCATAGTGGAGCCACATTATTTCATGCCAAGATGGTGGCCTAGATAATGTGTATGAAAATATCAAAAAGATAGAGATGTAAGGAGAGTGTGATGATGATAAGCACCATGGATGGTATTTGTGGCTTGAAGGTTTTCGTGCCAAGGAGAGGATGGTGATGGTGGTGTACAAGATTTCATGTGCATGCCATTTTGGAGATGGCTGCAACAAGATTTGAGACTTGAACTACTCAAAGCAAGATGAGACACATGGCACTCAAGTGCCTATGCAAGACACACGGCACCAATTGTGTCATGCAAAGAAAATAGGTTCCCACAAATGATAAAGAGTCTAGGGTTTAGAGGCATAGTGATGGAAATAATAATACAGTACCAGTGATGAATTATGGTGACATAAATCATCAATTCATGAAGTCAAGGTGATGATCGAAAAGAATAGAGGAGTGAGATAGGTATGATGAAATATAAGTTGTTTTCCAAATAAGAGGTCAACTGGAAGTGGTTTGAATTACTCCCTAAGTCTAGGGTTAGTTGAAGGGAATCCATTTGAAAGTATCAAATGACCATCCATTTGATTGGGAATGGGAGGATGAAGGAATGCTATGTGGTAGATCAGAGATGTACACAAGATGTGCAAGAGTTGCCATTTGAAATAAAAACTCATTTGAAAGGTATTTGAAACACCTCAATTGTCTAGGGAAAATTGGGAAATGGATTTAATTGAAATAGACGTTGAAAAAGTTGAGAGAAGTTAGGTAGATCATAGGATTCAAAATATTCTACTTACTTTATCAAGTAAGGTAGAGTTTTTCTCAAATTTAAAATAAACAAGAAATGGTATAAGTACCATAAACAAGCCTTTTGTTAAAAAGGAAAGGAAAATAGAAAGTAATGTTCTAGAAATCAATACTTGGTAGAAAGGGGATGATAAACAAAACCCATTTCATTTCCTTGTTTTATTTTGAAGAGATACTTTGAAAAAGCTTTAATGAATCTAGAAACAGTTTTGGGGTTAAAGCTACAAAAGAAAAACAGTAGGGTTTAGAGAACTTTTGAGAAAGAGTAATTAATTTTGGGAGGAGTGATCTCAAGGGTAGATGGTGGCTACATAATTTACCCATCATTCCCACTCTTGGTTTAAGAATAAAAACAAGAGGTAAAACAGGAGGAAGTGATCTAGTGCTGAGATACTGGATAAGGGAGAAGCAAGTGAATATAAGAGTTGCAAGGGTAGAATGGGACATGCAAGGCGTGGAAGTTGTAGAGGGTGTTGCATAGATGAGATCGATGCATTGAGGTTACCAATAACAGTTGAGGGTTGCTTTGAGATCAACTGCCAAAGTTTGAACATTTTACGTCTGCCAAAACAGATTGTTGGCTTAGCCTCAAAACCAGCAAGGATAAATGAGCATAAGAGTAATCTGGTTCAAGGAAAGGACATGGTTGGAAAGTGCTCATGAAGGGGTAGGTCAAAGGATAGGTGCATTGCCTCAGATGGCAAATGACGATTATAGCTAGAGGCTTAAAGGTTGAATATGATAACTGTTTTTAGGACTTAGCCAAATTTGTCAAGTCTTAGGGTTTTTGACTAGGGTATAAGAGAAGGGTGTCGAAAGGGGTAGATGATCCCAAGTTTTGAATCCAGGATGGGTTGAGCTAGATTATACCACAAAGAGGAATTTTAAGTAGGCACTCTCATGTTGCCATAAGTGGAAGGTTTGATGTAGAAAGAAGGAAAATAATTTTTTCTAAGCCACACATGTGTTTTGTTGGGTTAGTTGCTTGTTTTACCACTAGAGGTGTTGTTCTTTGGGGTAGCTCAAGACAAAACTCAACAAGCAAAACAAGACAATTCAACTACCAGCAGATCCAGGCAATTCATCTAATTAGTCTTTAGAAATAGTTTTTGTTCCCCCTGATTTTTGTACTAAGGACAACTAAATATGGTTGCAAAAGTTGCGGTGTTACAGCTCTTCCACCCTTAAAATAATCTCGTCCCGAGATTACTAAGCGTAGGGCTAGAGGAGTTGTATAGGTCGACTTAAGTTAGACTCCATCTTCCTGAAGACGTGCAGTTGTTGACACGGTCATAGCTTCAGCTTCCGAGAGGCACGACTAAATTCTTCTGGGGGCAAGCTTTGTGAAGAGGTTGACTACTCCATGTAGGTGTTAGATCTGTAGCTTCTAAACGATCGTAGCGGGGGTTCAAGATTCTGTGAGATTTAGTGCACTCCAACGGTGCTTTTTAGAAAGGTCGAATGTGGTTAAAGTTAGCTTAAGTTTTAGTGGAAGACGAAGTCTTCCACCCTTAATATTATTCGTCGAGGGTTCAGAAGAACTCAGAGCTTATGTCACGGGTCTTGTCGGGCGCTTCCGAAGAGGTCACCGATCTCATGTCTTGAGTTGAAACATCTTCAGGGGGCGATGTGCAGTCCACAGCTTCAAGAGGCACCCACGGTGTTTACTAAACCATATAACGCACGGTAAGTTAGTAAGTCGATGTTGACGTCAGAAACCCACCGGCGGGCAGCGACTGGCCAACACCGTAGAGCCGGGAATGACTAGGGCTGCCGGCTCCCCTCCCTCGAGCGACGGCCCGCAAAGCCTCCCTGGTCGCGCGCCGATGCGGGTCGGGGCGTGCCACTGACCTATACCTGGTCAGGAAGGTGTGGATGATGCCTTGCTTAGTTTCCTGCAGGGCACACACGTACACGTTAAATACGAGCCTCGATCGGCTCTCAGGTTGTCCCGTGAATCGGCTCATGGAGCCGATCCACCCATGATTCGTCCAAGGTGGCCGAACATATGGTGGTCCTGCTTGATCAAGATAAAGCATATGAGATCTACGACGATCTAGGGTTTTCACCGCATAATCGGATCATCCTACTCACGATTGGGCCTCGCGCTCACGCACGGTAAACGTAAGCCAGCCCTAGACAAGGCCTAAAAACCAACACTAGGTTGATCCTCGGAACGTCCTGTCTAGGGGCAGCAAACACCCCGCATGCCGCTGGATCCTCCAACCCTTTGTAAGGCCTAACTATTGCAGATATTAAACTAATCCTTGATGAATCAAGGAGCGACCATAACGGATCAGATCTACTAAATAAAGATCAAGCGGGGTGCCGCCCCACCCATGATGAGGCACAAGGACGGCTAGACGCGCAAGGGTTGCACTACGCGAGCATATGATGCTAAGAACGATGCTAACCCTAACGCGTCTACGATAACTACGTTGCTCGCCATCAAAAAGGCTTCAGGACGAGCAACGCATGAACAACTAGGCAGGCTCGTGCTGCCTAGATCGCGAGATGCGATCTAGGCAGCATGATGCTTACCGGAGGAACCCTCGAGACGAAGGAGTTGGCGATGCGCCGAGATTGGTTTGTGTTGAACGTTGGTTGTTGTTTATTCCATAAACCCTAGGTACATATTTATAGTCCAGCGGACTTTCTAATGTGGGCGTGCACTAAACCGTGCACGAGATAAACTCTAATTTCTACGTAACCTACTATAAAGTATACACGGGCCAACTAGCCCAAACTCGATACACAAGGCCGATTCTCATATCTGTCCACGCATATATCTTCAAGTCCACCTTAATCGCGGCCCACCTCTGACTTGGCCAAATTCTGGTGATAACACATGCCCCCCTGGTTTTGGAAATGACATTTCCAAAATCATTATGCTTTCGCCGGGTCATGTCGTGGCAGAACCGTCGCAGTTTCCTTCATGATGACGTCTTGCCTCCTCGCCTTCTCTGCACGACTTGACGGTTCTGGCACCACGTTCTCGGGAACTGCTTAGGCATTAACCAGATATTCCCCCTTTTATTCGGCCACTCCTCGTAGCTTTCTTCCTCATCCTCCAGGCACTAGTACTTCCAAAGAAAAACCTCTCCGTGCCACCATGTCTTCCTCTTCGTCGACCTTTCGCGCAGTCCTCCCCTTCCGCGAGCCGACGCCGGAATGGAAACCGGAGGAAGCCCACGCGGCCAACATTCGCCGCGCCATCGAGGCCGGGAATGAGCCAAGCCACGACTTCTCCACCTGGTCGGAGGACGACCAGTCCCTAACCGACGGGGAGAGCGACCTCTCCTTCCTTACCAGGGAGGAGGCGGTGGAGGAAAGCGACGACGACCACCTTCCCTGGGACGGGGCCCCCTCCTCCGAGGAGGAGAGGCTGGAGGAGGAAGAAGAAGATGACAGCTCCTCCGATGAGCCGCCGGCCAAGCGCCACTGCCCCTGGCCCGGCAATCTCAGCGATTTCGACAGCGACGACGATGACGCCGATGAAGAAGACGAGGACAACGAAGGTCCTGCCGGCGGTCGCTACAGCAGCGACGACGAGCCGGCTGGGAGCAGCGCCGACGACGGCGATGATGGCGACGACGACGAAGGTAGCAACAGCCCCTAGATAGGATCTTAGCTCAGGGCCATCAGTAGTAGACGGGCAATGTAGCCCCTAGGATCTTCTTTTGAGAGCAATCAGCTCTTTATGTAAGAACTCTAGTTAATCAATGGAGAACTTCCCCAACTCGATCTTGTCGCCCCTTTTTTATGATAATTTAGCCGATTGCTCTTTATACCGTGCTTGCCGATTGCCAACCTGATCGGTGCTTTAAGGAGCCGATGGCAATGCATCGGACTCTCATGATAAACTCGAGGTAGATCCATCCAGACCTCCACCCCTGAGACGAGCCGCAATCGCGCCAATCCTAGATCCTGGAAATACAGACTCAACCACACGGACTAATGGACCCCAGCGGCATTCTCATCTACCGGATCCTCTTTGCCACTGTCCTGACAATGCCTCATCTCTTCGTAGTCACACCTGGTCCAAAGTCCGTCAGCGATCGTTGCTTCCTTCTACTACCTCCAGCCACTCCCGTCTGCAATAATTCACCCTCTCTTGACGAGTTATGATGCAGAGCAAGCCGATTTTAACCAAATCGGCTCCATAGCACAAGGAACCTTAAGGGGCGAGCTGCCCCCCGAGCCTTAGTCCAGGCGAGGATAAAAGCAGACCAGCTGATTGGGCCACCATTGGTTTCCCGACTGTATCACTGTGTTAGGCTCAAGGAGCCAGCCCCTGGCAGATTCTGGAAAAGTCAGCGGCTCCGAGGAACCACCTTGCTGTCCTAATTAGCTCATCATCTCGGGCGAACTGATGCAGCTGGTGCAGATAGCTCGGCTCGAATGGTTCGGCTCATCAAGATCATCGGACGATCATCGGTTGTCCTCATGACCCTAGACTGTCCCGCAGGCTTGCGCGAACACTGCCGATTTGGTGATGGACGCTCCATGAGATCTTTGCCTGTAACCACCATTCCCCTTGAGTCAACGGTCTAGCATCGGCTTTGCCCCATGAGACCTCAAACAAGATCATGAGCCTTGCTAGTCAATCCAGCGGGCTGGCCATCTGGTTCCGGGCAGGTGCCCACAACAAAGCCCCGTGCGTGTCACTCAATTGGCTTGTACGTAGAAACTGATATCTCTGGCGACCTCAGCATCATTCTTCAGGCAAGCTGGGGTGCAGGGCCAGCCGATTGGGAAAAATCGGCCTACTATAGTGAAGGACCCTTCAGGGCCAACTGTCTCCCTGAGCTTCTCCCGTTCAAGTCCTGCGTTTCATCGATAATATTGGCTCATTATCTTTGGCAGGCTGATGCAGCTCTTGGTGAGGACGTCTCCTGATGTTTTCCCACCTTGTGGTCGTGACATGCCGTAGCCGATCGCCTCATCATCGACTATTCTCCTGGTCCCAGAAGAGACGGTCGCAAGGTGGTTGATGCCCTTAAGTCGATGGCCGTGCATCGGCTGTGCTCAAAAATTTTCAACTTTTCCACGGCCAACTTGTGCGTCGGCCCCCATACTTGATAATGTTGCCTCACATGTATTTAATCCATCTAGATGCCCCCCGAGCCGATTCTGTCAAAAAAATTGATGATATCGGCTTTTTAGGTAGCCCCTGCTGGGTCAAATGTCGCTCCCAGGCAAAATAGATGGTGGGGATAATTTTGGCCGATTGCTGGAATCGGCCTCCACATTGCGCGCTTGGTGAAGGTTTTGTAATGTTCCTCCACAAAATTTTTGGGGCCGATCGCAAGGATCAGCCTCACCACCTTTGCTCATCGATGTTGTTCCCGTTATACGGTCAGTCCGGTGGATAGAACCAGCCTTACCCCGTTCTTTGTCACATCGATGCGTTCGCAGTCGTCCAAATTGATGCCCGAGAGTGGCTCTTGACCTGATGCCTCCCAAATGCCCATACCGGCTGTTGAAATCTCGGCTGAATCATCCGCGTGGACGACCTCCACCTCATCTCCATCCCACTGAATCAGGCATTGGTGCATCGTGGACGGAATGCAACAGTTGGCGTGGATCCAATCCCTCCCTAATATTACAGCATATGTGCTTTTGCTGTCGACAACAAAGAACGTCGTAGGGATAGTCTTTCTTCCTACGGTCAGATCCACGTTTAGAACCCCTTGCGCGTCAGATGCTTGGCCGTTGAAATCGCTCAATGTTACATTGGTTTTGATTAAATCCGAGGTGGAGCGTCCCAACCGCCGCAGCATAGAGTATGGCATAATGTTGACTGCCGCTCCGGTGTCCACCAACATCTTATTGACAAGCTGTCCATTGATATAGCCTCGTAAATACAGGGCCTTCAGATGCCTGTAACTCCTTTCCCGCGGCTTCTCGAAGATGACCGGCCGTGGGCCGCAATCCAGTTGTGCCACGGCGCTTCATGTAACCTTGGAGCGCTAAATTCCGCAGGAAGGATGAAGACCATGTTTGTGCCAGCCGATGTTTCATCATCGGCTTTTCTTTGCTTAGGGCGCCACTCTTTTCTTTGTGGCCGACCTTCTTCGTCCAGGGCTCGCTGAATTTTGGCGGCCAGGTCAGGTCGTGCCTTCCTCAGCGCGTGCAGATATAACCTTTCGGCTTCTTCCAACGCACGTAGTCGCTGAACCCTACGTTTTTGGGAGCGGCTGAGCCCGTCAAGACACCATCTTGGCCGATGATACTTATCCTCTTCATCATCGTCCTCTAATTCCTCGCGATCTTCCATCTGAACGGGCTCAGCCTGCTTGCTCCGAGGCGGGAGAGGTCCTAGACGCTCGAACACAGACACCTTAGCTGCACCCTTCTCCTTTCGTTTACATTCGGGCAATTGCCGATTGTTGGTAATCGGCTCATTCCGGTATCCCAGCAGTGTCTGAAGAAGGGCAGTCCAGTGCCTATCCACGTTGTCCGGCTCCTCGACCTCCCTCGGCGCGACGTTCGGACCCGTCGTCGTGGCCGCTGTTTTGACGATACCTCCTGTTTGCACCGAACCGACGATATCCTTCATCGTCGTCATCGTAGCGGCGATGTCGGTCATATGGCTGTTCATATTTGCTGAGGAGATGCTCGGGCGATGGGCGTGGATGCCATATGTTTCCCACCTCCTCCTCGGCCAGGTACCGTTTATTGTCGTCCTGGGGCCGGTCACGTGGAACGGCCTCGTCCTTCTCTTTGCCACGAGCGTGGCTGCCCTCTGCTTTGTCTGCGTCGTGGCGAATCACGAACCCTGCCATATTGGCATCGAAAGAGAACCCTGGTTCCCTTATGGAGTGGCTGAGATCGACCGTGTTGACGCCATGGGAGCGGGCGTCGTGGGAAGAGCCGATGAGGTCGGCTTCACGGAGGGCCCTGACTTTGCCATTCCGATCCTCGTACTCGACCGGGGTGCTTTTCGCCATCTCTGATGTGGATGGCGAGATGGTTGTCGTTGAAGATTGTCCCACCGGGCGTGCCAATGTGTTGACGTCGAAACCCACCGGCGGGCAGCGACCGGCCAACACCGTAGAGCCGGGAATGACTAGGGCTGCGGCTGGCCCTGGTCCCTCAGCGACGGCCCGCAAAGCCTCCTGGTCGCGCGCCGATGCGGGTCGCAAGGGCGGGCCGCCTGACCTATACCTGGTCAGGAAGGTGTGGATGATGCCTCGCTTAGTTTCCTGCAGGGCACACACGTACACGTTAAATACGAGCCTCGATCGGCTCTCAGGTTGTCCGTGAATCGGCTCATGGAGCCGATCCACCCATGATTCGTCCAAGGTGGCCGAACATATGGTGGTCCTGCTTGATCAAGATAAAGCATATGAGATCTACGACGATCTAGGGTTTTCACCGCATAATCGGATCATCCTACTCACGATTGGGCCTCGCGCTCACGCACGGTAAACGTAAGCCAGCCCTAGACAAGGCCTAAAAACCAACACTAGGTTGATCCTCGGAACGTCCTGTCTAGGGGCAGCAAACTACACCCTGCATGCCGCTGGATCCTCCAACCCTTTGTAAGGCCTAACTATTGCAGATATTAAACTAATCCTTGATGAATCAAGGAGCGACCATAACGGATCAGATCTACTAAATAAAGATCAGGGGTGCCGCCCCTGCACCCATGATGAGGCACAAGGACGGCTAGACGCGCAAGGGTTGCACTACGCGAGCATATGATGCTAAGAACGATGCTAACCCTAACGCGTCTACGATAACTACGTTGCTCGCCATCAAAAAGGCTTCAGTACGAGCAACGCATGAACAACTAGGCAGACTCGTGCTGCCTAGATCGCGAGATGCGATCTAGGCAGCATGATGCTTACCGGAGGAACCCTCGAGACGAAGGAGTTGGCGATGCGCCGAGATTGGTTTGTGTTGAACGTTGGTTGTTGTTTATTCCATAAACCCTAGGTACATATTTATAGTCCAGCGGACTTTCTAATGTGGGCGTGCACTAAACCGTGCACGAGATAAACTCTAATTTCTACGTAACCTACTATAAAGTATACACGGGCCAACTAGCCCAAACTCGATACACAAGGCCGATTCTCATATCTGTCCACGCATATATCTTCAAGTCCACCTTAATCGCGGCCCACCTCTGACTTGGCCAAATTCTGGTGATAACAGTCGACGAAACTCCTGGTTGGTATCTATACAAAGCAGCAACAAAGGTTGTCGAAGACAATATTTGTCTTGAGGGTCGGTGCTGACTTATACCAGCTAAGAAGTGAGCGGGCAAATTACACCTAATCTTGAGCCTTGAGGTATCTTCATGAGCTTCACTTGATGAGGACCAGATGAACCATGTGATGTAGCTTGGCTTTGACGCTATTGTTCTCTCAGCTTGTTAGACGATGTGTTAGAGGGTGGTTTCAAGAAGATATCCTCGAGGATAGCGTGATTATACTCCAAGGTTAGACTAATTTAGTATGTCTTCTCGCAGAGGTGCAGTCACTCTTGAAGGTACGGGCTTCTATTTTCTTGGCGTAGTAGAGATGCTTCAGCTGATCTTTGGAAGTAGTAAGCGTAGATAGGGGTTTGGGTTTGTTTTTCTGAGGTTTGAAAATCAATTGCTAACAGGGTTAGAGTTCGAGTCTTTCGTTAACCTACCCAATTAACTAAGAGTTAGCATTTTATCGGCGAGGTAGAAGAGGGTGAAAACATCTTAGGGAGGCTTCCTAAGTTGGTTTATCACACTAAGAGTGTTTTTCACACCGAAAGACCAAGACAATCATATATACAACAAACAGATAAAAAAACACTCAAGGAAGTACACTTAGGGAACTAAAGCAATCATCAAACCAGACATGGTACTCTAAGTACCCAGGGATGCCTAATACGCGGGGGTAGCTCAATCTAAGCGATTGAGTTCAGCCTATCCATCCTATAGGTTTGGGGTTGGTCACATTTTCTGACATCTTCATCTTTCTGATATCGACTTCAACAAGGACTCTCGAACTAGTTGGTGGTGATGCAGGTCTGGTGTTGACTCGTCGATGTTGAGGTGGAGGTGAAAACTTCGTAGAACTTAGGGTCTCATCATCCCGAGGACGTGAGGTCTTCAGAGGGGTAGCTGTTGAGGTACTCCCAAAGTCGACAACTTCTTGTGGATGACCTAGAAATTGCTAGTGAAGAACCGAGGACTTGATCCCTGACGACTGCAAAAAGTGCAAGTCCACGGAGGAACAAGATCAGCTCCTTGACACACTTTGGTGACAACCAAAGACATGATCTTATGATCCCTTTATGTGCATGACTGAGTCGGCATCCAATCTTCAATAGATGTCGTTGGAGATACATGAGACTTCCTAAAAGGTTGATCCATCTTCGACTTCGAGTCTCCGGGGCTGAGTTGGGGACATCGTCCAATATGCTGGTTTGGAAGAGGATGAGGCAGGAGAATCAAAAGCTTTCAAATTCCTTGCAAATCAGAGAGTAAGGTAAGGATTTGAAGTTTTGACGGGACAACAAAATTGGAAGCTATTCTTCCGTCTACTAAAGAAAGAATTTGTTTCGTAAATAGTTTTTTTCCCAAGTATTTGTTTCCGAACTAACGTCCATGCTAACTAAGGTCTCCTACAGTCAGGATGGCTCTGATACCAGCTCTGTGGGGACCCCGGACTAGCTGTTTGAAATACCCGTTATGTATACAGTTCATGATCCAATGATCAGTGCGCCATGAACACATAACCGAACTGATATCAAAATTACATCATTCTTTACAAAACAGAATAAGAAAATTACAATGAGGTCCCATGACCAATCTTTACATAATAGCCTCGAAGGGCCTAACTAAATCATCATAGTAGCGGAATCACTTCAACCGCGCATAGCCCCAAGTCATCTGCCATAACCCTACATGCAACTGACTGGGAAGACGTTCCTAGCTCGCATAGACGTCGTCAACTCCTTCTTCATCTGTCGAATTCCTCCAAGTTTGGCCAAGTAAATAGCCAGGGACAAAGCCGTGAGTACATTGGAATTGTACTCGCAGACCATCAAGAAGGTGCTAACAAATGCTAAGTTAAGAAGACAAGAGAGCAAGAATAGTTTCTCTTGTGGATATAGCACGTGGAAGAAAATAAGTTTCTCTTGTGGATATAGCATCCCAACTTCGCAGTTGAAGGGGACACTAAGAGGGTTCTATGACATCTCTATATCTGTGTTGAAGAAGATACTTCAAAAGATATCCTATGACATCTCTATATCTTTGTTGAAGAAGATACTTCAAAAGAGTTCCACAACATAAAACCCTAGGATGTGGTAACCCAGTTTATTTCCTTTCCGACCATCTCCATATGGTCTACCAAACCATTTCCGTACCCTTCCGGTACTCCGAAAACAAGTTCCTTTGTTTCCTTTGTCAAGCACTTTTATAAACAAAACTCATTAGTGCTAAGCAACAACCATTTCAACCGTCCATGACCGCGGACGCGGCTATTCGAATAGATTTGACTCTGCAGAGTTTGCACACTTTCCCACAAGATCCGCGAGTCTATCATTTGGGCACCATCCCTTCATATCAACTATGCCATGACAAAAACTCGGACATAGCCTTTCGCCCATTCGTCTTAGCACGGGATCCTACCCTATGGATTATGTACCTCCCCGGCACCGTGGCAGCTCACCTCACTTTGAGCTTGACTCCACCGCCATGTCAGGAGACCCATAATGTCTTCCGGATGGGTAGCCCCGAAGGCATCCCGTAATAGTATTTTCTCCACCAACGACAACCCGGACTTAGGGGTAACCTTACCCTTGTATAGTTGTGCGGTGTCCCATGTTAAGAAGAACAAACTACGAGCTAAGCCCCGTGCCGATGTTGGGGTAATGTGGTTGCGCTAGTTAGTTGGCATGGGTGAATACTTAAGCGCCAACGTTTTCATAAACACAACCACTTTCTCTTTCTCATCATCTTTATCAAGATCCTTTCCTTTCATAAACATCCACTCGAGTAAGTTCGACTTACACAAGGTTTTGTCAAAACTTTTACAACAAGGTAAAACCTTGAGGGGTTCCCAGCCTATAGTTTTATGTAAGAGCTAAGATACATCGATGGCACGATGCTAGACATCATACCACTAAGGAGATGATAATTGAGGTGTCAAGGGGATCACACATACTTAGAATAAGCATGCATAGGGACAACATAAGTAGGATGATTCAACAAGGGCCATGATGTTAATCATCATACCGCTAAGAAGATGATAATATAGGTGGTCAAGGGGGCATACATGCTCAGGGTAATCATGCATAAGATCAACAAGGGGTTCAACATACTCGAGAGTAAGTATTCATAACATCAACAAGGGGTTCAACATACTTGCGAGTAAGTATGTATAGCATCAACAAGAGGGAATGATGCGAACCATCATACCTCTAAGGGGTGCGAGAAGGGTGTCAAGAGGTTGACACACACAAGATAAGTGGGCATACCCATCACACTTAGAGGGGTACACCACGATCATGATGATGACCACCATTTCCCTAAAGGGGGTGGTAGGTGAGGTGTCAAATAGAATTCAACATGCTCACGGTGAGCATGCTCCATCAACATAAGTAGATACCACACAAAATAGATCGAGAGACAAGAATAACAACAAAGTAACCACAATATGTGATTCATAGTTCAGAGATCAAGGGGTGGCTTGCCTTGGTTGGCTTATTTGTCCCTGGAATTCTTCAACTCCATCAAATAAGAATTCCTACAAACAAAATCCTTGTCCAATCCTCTTCTTCTTCTTCTCCGGAATTGTTCGCATCTATCGCCGGAAAATATAAAAGGAACACAATCATCACATTGCACCAACAAAACAACATTCAACAATCAACAATCAATAGCTAAACACTTTACTAAGGGCTAACATATTAAGGACTTATAGATACTACAAAACAACTTCATAATTTCTATTTTAAGAAAACCCCATTTATTTACCTAGTAAAGGCATGAGAGTATCACAACTTAGCAAATGCCTCTCTCGGCTATCTCCATGGCATAAACTAAACATCCCCTGGTAGATAACATCATAAAAAGTACAAATGCATTAGTTTGGCATCAAAACATTCATATCTTATATTCAAACATTTTTGGAAAAGTGGGAAATCATTTTTCCTATTTCGTTATGCTTTCATAACACTACCAATAGAAGGAAGTAAACCATATGCCACACTATTTTGGGTACTCAAGCAAAACCATAGGACTAAGGTTAAGTTGCAGAGGTTTTTTTTGCAAGAATAAAACATTGGTTGACCACTTTTAATACAAAGAGGTGGTTAAAGTTTTTAAACCAACCAAAAAGTTTTGGTTCAACAATTCATGTCACACATACACATTACTAACGGTACCTAATATGCATGAACAGAGACTAGAAATATTTTTCCTAGATAGCCAGTACTAAAAAAAGACTAACCCAATTGGATTCACCCAACAATATTAACCCTACAAATTTAGGAATTTTCTTGAATCTGACTATACAGAAAACAAGAGTTGTATGCCAAAAATCGTAGCAAAATCCTGAAAATATGAGGTTAGCTGCATCTGAAAGATATTGAAAAGATGATTCTAACCCAATTGATTTCATGCAAAAATTCGTTTTGAAGCTCCTGGCGTAATTAAACAAAGTCAGATCTGATCACCAAAACTTGATTTGTGTACCATTTCAATTATAGGAGGGCACTTGAAGTGGAACCTATGGCAAAAGGAAGCTATTGCAGATGGCTTTCACCCACAGTTGAGTTTGCCCAAAAATGTTTCCTAGAAAGATTTAGATCTAACAAACAGTGATTCTTCATGTTTTCAGAACTTTATTTACCCAGGAAAATTTATAACGGTTTCAGGATGAGATCAGAGCCAAGTTGTATATATTTTCCGTGGTTACTTGTTGAACTTTGAATCTCTCGATTCGGAGCTATACAAAAAAATTGGCGGATTTTACAAGTTCGTACAGAATCAGAAACAGCAAGATTGAAGAAATTACAGATTGGATTTTCACGAACTTTGGTCAAAGACTTCAGATCTGAGGATGGTTGCATCTTCTTCATGCTTAGTTCAACATGCACCTGCATCAAGATCCAATCTTAGCAAGGTGAAAAAGAAAAAGGGAGATGGATTCATCTAGGGTTAGGGGAGAAGAAGGAGAGGGATGCTCTCATGGTGACCAGGGGAGAGGAGGAGCTTGAGGGAGGAGGGGAGCGTCAACTTGGTGTGTTTTCCATGGCTATGGCCGGCCATGGAGCCTTGGGGAAGCTGCATTTCGTGGGGGAGAGGTAGGAGAAGGATATGAGAGAGTGTAGTAAGGAGTGGAGAGTCAAAAATGAGAAGCAAAGGAGAGGAGGTGGCCGGCCAAGCCCTTTTTATAGAGGGATGTTGGGTTGGCTGCCTCCTCATTGATTGGCTAAGGTGGGTGGCTGCCCATTTATTGATTGGGTTACGTGGGAGGCAAGGCTTGTGCAAGAAGGAAGTGAGTAGATGGAGAGTTTAAGCTTGTGC
Source organism: Lolium multiflorum (assembly GCA_030979885.1). NCBI lineage: Eukaryota > Viridiplantae > Streptophyta > Magnoliopsida > Poales > Poaceae > Lolium > Lolium multiflorum. The sequence goes on along the minus strand of CM061753.1, from coordinate 166,785,926 downwards.
ATGACAAGAGCTAGTCATGGCCGGCTCCTTTTGTGTCATGCAAAAATGAATTATCAAAAAGGGAGCTTCCAACATACATGTTGATCATAGTGGAGCCACATTATTTCTTGCCAAGATGGTGTCTTAGATGATGTGTATGAAAATATAAAAGAGATAGAGATGGAAGGAGAGATGGTATTTGTGGCTTGAAGGTTTTCGTGCCAAGGAGATGATTGTGATGGTGGTGTACAAGATTTCATGTGCATGCCATTTGGGAGATGGCTGCAACAAGATTTGAGACCTGAACTACTCAAAGCAAGATGAGACACATGGCACTCAAGTGCCTATGCAAGACACACGGCACCACCTGTGTCATGCAAGAAAATAGGTTCCCACAAATGATAAAGAGTCCAGGGTTTATAGGGATAGTGATGGAAATAATAATACAATACCAGAGATGAATTATGGTGACATAAATCATCAATTCATGAAGTCAAGGTGATGATGGAAAAGAATAGAGGAGTGAGATAGGTATGGTGAAATATAAGTTGTTTTCCAAACAAGAGGTCAATTGGGAGTGGTTTGAATTACTCCCTAAGTCTAGGGTTAGTTGAAGGGAATCCATTTGAAAGTATCAAATGACCATCCATTTGACCAGGAATGGGAGGATGAAGGAATGCTATGTGGTAGATCAGAGATGTACACAAGATGTGCAAGAGTTTCCATTTGAAATAAAAACTCATTTGAAAGGTATTTGAAACACCTCAATTGTCTAGGGATAATTGGGAAAGGAATTTAATTGAAATGGACGTTGAAAAAGTTGAGAGAAGTTAGGTAGATCATAGGATTCAAAATATTCTACTTACTTTATCAAGTAAGGTAGAGTTTTACTCAAATTTAAAATAAACAAGAAATGGTATAAGTACCATAGACAAGCCTTTTGTTAAAAATGAAAGGAAAATAGAAAGTAATGTTCTAGAAATCAATACTTGGTAGAAAAGGGATGATAAACAAAACCCATTTCATTTCCTTGTTTTATTTGAAGAGATACTTTGAAAAATCTTCAATGAATCTAGAAACAGTTTTGGGGTTAAAGCTAGAGAAGAAAAACATTAGGGTTTAGAGACCTTTTCAGAAAGAGTAATTAATTTTGGGAGGGGTTATCTCAAGGGTAGATGGTGGCTACATAATTTACCCATCATTCCCACTCTTGGTTTCAGAATAAAAACAAGAGGTAAAACAGGAGGAAGTGATCTAGTGTTGAGATAGTGGATAGGGGAGAAGATCAAGTGAATATAAGAGTTGCAAGGGTAGAATGGGACATGCAAGGCGTGGAAGTTGTAGAGGGTGTTGCATAGATGAGATCCATTGACATAGGCATCCCAAATGGGCCTGCCGAAGAAGGTACCTGGGGTTTACTGAAGGCCCACGACCCGAAGTTTATGAAGCCCGGAAGCCCAGTTATGAAATAGTTTGGAAATATAGAGTTGTATTAGGAATAGTGACTTGTAACTATTGCGGGACGAACTCAAAGAGTTTCCCAGACTTTGTAACTTGTACATCACGAAACCCTCGGCTCCGCATCCTATATAAGGGGGAGTCGAGGGACAAAGAGAGGATCGATTCATTGTCAACACAACCCTAGTTTTCTAGCAGTCGAGTACTTTTCCGGCTGAAACCTTCGAGATCTACTTGCCCTCTACTTCCAACAAGACCCTAGTCTACAACTTGTAGGCATTGACAAGTTGATACCTTGTCCATTGGCGCCGTCTGTGGGGATTAGAGGCGACAAGGAGACGATCTCGATGGCATCACCAACATCTTCGGCAACATCGACAACGTCCTCGGTAGCAAGCAACGCGATGGATAGAGGTAAATAGATCGAAACTGTTCTAGTCGATTTTGTTCCTCACCCGCCCTCCCGTGTGGATGCATATGCGAATCTGGAGGAGCCCATGGAGATGAAGTTCGGAAGGTTCCACTTCCGCGTTGGGAAGGAGGGATCTCACCGTCTCGCGATACCGGATTCGTCGAGATCAGCCGCAGTGGATTCCGATTCCTCGGGATCGGTGTCGTCGTTCGAGTCTGGCGATAAAGAGATCTCCTCGACAACCTTCACCAAGCCCTCTTCAAGCGGAAAACTCGTCAAGATCTTCAGCAACATGTCCTTCGGGTCGTCTGCGGACTCAAATATAAGCAGTGACTCAGACAGTGTCGACACTTTCGACTTCATCGATCGATCTACTTCTATTCGGGAGGTCTTCGCCGATCTATACAACGGTGTCACCGACCCCGATAAAAATCAAACTTCAAAATATCATCAAGTTTATGTGATTGGACAGTCAAGTCGACCAGAACCGGAGACGTCAGAGGCTTTCGATGATTTGGGAAACCCATACGTCGATCCCGCTGATCTCATGTGAGGTTTGGGCACCAAATACATCGGTCCTGGAACGCGACAAAGGGTGCAACTCCCGCAAGCAGCCTGGGATAGAGCGGCAAGAGCCATGAAAGGCACAGAGCCGATGAATACAACTGCAACAGCCGAAGAGCTACAAGCGTATCAATATAAACTCGCCCGTGCTGGACGAGAACTCAAAAAAGGTAGAATTGAACTCGAAAAGAGGAGAGTTGCTGCTTCCGCATCAAGCAGGCGAAGAGCTGAGTTGAGTCGGCAGTCAGGAACTTTGGGAGATAATCACAGAGACACCCGTAACAAGGGAAGATCTCGGCTGCAGAATATACCGGAAGGCGAGAGGTAGCATCTGATCCAGGACCTCGACATGTCTTTTATGTCGATCGACGCAAGAGGGAATATTATCCCCAAAACACCGGAAGCAGGATATATGGCGACACAGGCATACATACTGGCAAGTAGGCCACCTGCTGGAGATCCAAGAGACGCATTGTATAACATGGCCATGGCAGGAGTTGGTGTCATGGGAATGGCATTTGCAAGTACAAGCACACCTCCCGAAGGAACTGCAAGACAAAATAGTCCACGAACTACAGTGGCAGTACAAGATCCTCCAAGAACGTCGGCAAGAGATACATCGACACAGGCGTGGGTCGACAGGGCGCGACATGAAAGGAGAGAACATCGGCAGTCACCTGAGGTAGATGAGGAGGATATGTGCGGTCTCCCTTGTTTTACTTGACGAGTTCGTAAAACGCGGGTCCCGTCTGGGTTCAAGTTGCCTGACAACTATAAAAAGTTTGACGGGTTGCAAGATCCTGAGGACTGGCTAGTAGATTACCTGGAGACAGTAAAACTGACGGGCGGAACCAAAGCAACGGCTATGCAGAGCATCCAGGTACACTTGAGTGGGGCAGCGCGATCATGGATCAAAAAGCTACCACCTGGATCTATAGACAGCTGGGAGACCTTTGAGGACATGTTCGTGAAGAACTTCTTATCCACATGCAAGAAACCTGCGTCAATAGAACAATTGAGAGCCTATCGACAGAAGTATGATGAGTCGATGATGATGTACATCCAAAGGTGGAACATTATCAAAAACTCGGCAGAAAACATATTTGACGAGAGAGCGATAGATGCTTTTGTCGCTGGGATCCGAAGGAAAGATTTGATCGAGGATTTGGGAAGGACTAACCCAAAAACAATAGCAGCACTCATGGAAATAGCGAATCGCTGGGCAGATGGAGAAGATGCTGTCAACAACAAGCGACATAGGTCGCCTGAGGAAGATCGTAATCGAAATATTCAAAATAGACGGCGTTTTTCTCGCCATTTTCAGAGTATGATGGTCCCGGCCAAGTATTGGCTGGCTTCCGAGGAAATAGTGGAGGAAATAATCGAGACGATTATCAAAAGAGCGGTGAACAACGCAGCGACTACAGGGATAGTCCGCGGCCAAGCAGGCAAAATAATGGTCCAAGGTTCCAGAGGCCGTATATATCTCCCGAAGATATGATGAACGGACCATGCCAAATGCACTTTTATCTCGACAACAACGGAAAGAGGCAGTCGGGGCACTTGCAGAAGGATTGCCGAACTTTCCAAGCACTGAATAGGTACGCAGGGCATGCCAACGCACAGGCAGCAAACAGAAACCCCCAGGGGCCAAGGAGTGAGATCCACCTGCCACTTCCTCCCGCAATCACGGACGAAAATCGACACCAGTTACGAATAGTGGCAGCTCCAATGAACGGTCCTTATATCAACACCAATGGAGAGGTCTCGATGATTCAGAAGGGCAGGCCATCCAATAGAGCTCAAAAAGTAATTTCTCGACAAGTTTTTATGGCAGAAAAAATGCCTCCACCAACAGTTGAGTACCTGAATTGGTCAGGACAGGACATCGTCTTCACCATAGCGGACCACCCGCAGCAAGTTCCTCGACCAGGGCAGTCAGCTTTGATTTTGCCGGCGGTAATTGCAGGATTCGACGTCTCACGGGAGTTTATAGATGGAGGCAGCAACTTAAACCTCATGTATGCAGATACATTGAGGAAGATGAACATATCCTTGGAGAATTTAACACCAACCGACACGCGGTTCCATGGTATCACACCTGATAAGCCAAGTTACCCATTGGGAAAGATGAATCTCGACGTTCAGTTCGGAACTCGAGAAAATTACAGAAGAGAGAAGCTGGAATTTGAAGTTGTGGATTTTCCGTCATAGTATCATGCTCTGCTAGGACGACCCTCGTATGCCAGATTTATGGCGGTACCACACTATACATACTTGTTGTGGAGGCTCCCTGGACCTAACGGCCCAATTACAGTAAAAGGAAGTTTCGCGCTAGCAGATAAGTGCGACAAGGATTTTCATCGGCTGTCAGAAACTTTCGGGATGCAAGCAGAATATCTGGCGTCAAAGCTAACAACTGATTACGACGTGTTGCCAGATGGAGGGAGGCCGCTAAAGGAACCAACCTTTGATACCACCAAGAACTCGAAGGAAGTGCAGATACACCCGACAGATCCCAAGAAAACGACAGCTATCGCAACAAACATGGACCTCGCATAGGAAAGCGCGCTCGTCGAGTTCCTCCGTGAGCGCTGGGAAATCTTCGCATGGTGTCCAGCAGACATGCCAGGAGTACCCAGGGAACTTGCCGAGGACCCCCTTAATTTGGATCCATTGGCCAGGCCAATCAAACAACCTTTGCGGTGTTTTTCGGAACCAAACCGCAAAGCTATGCTGTCAAAAATTAATAGACTCAGAGAAGCTGGATTTATCAAAGAGATATATACAGAGGCCACGTGGGTAGCTAACCCAGTGTTGGTCCCGAAGAAAAACACAGAGGTCCTTCGCATGTGCGTCTACTTCACGTGTCTCAATAAACATTGTCCAAAAGATCACTTCCCCCTCCCAAGTATCGATCAAATTATCGACTCCACGGCAGGTTGTGAACGTCTTTCCTTCCTGTTATATTGGTGGCACCCAAGGAAAAAGAACCTCTTCTGTTATATATCGCGGCCACACCTCAGGTGGTCAGCACAGTACTTGTGGTTGAGCGAGAAGAAGAAGGAAAACTCCATGGAGTCCAGCGGCCGGTATACTTCATCAGCGAAATTTTATCGCCTTCAAAATAGCGGTACCCGCACTACCAAAAGTTAGCATATGGAGTATTCACAACTGCAAGAAAACTGCGACACTATTTCTCGGCCATCCGATAATAGTAGTCAACGAGGCGCCCTTGTCCAATATACTAAACAACCCGGAAGCTACGGGTCGTGTCTCCCTTTGGGGAATAGAGCTTTCCCCTCATCACGTATGAAAAAAGAAAAGCAATAAAGTCGCATATCTTACCAGACTTCATCGCAGAGTGGATGGAGCTGCAAAATACGGGACCCCCAGATTTGTCGAGGACCTGGACTATGAACTTGGACGGGTCCAAAAGGTTAGAAGGAGCTGGAGCTGGCGTGATATTAGTATCACCTCAAGGAGATAAGCTGGAATATGTACTACGGATGACGTTCCCTAACGCGTCTAATAACGAGGCAGAATATGAAGCTCTGATACATGGGATGAAGATGGCTAAAGCATGTGGTGCAACCCGATTAAAAATATTCGGCGACTCCCAATTGGTGGCTCAACAGGTGATGAACCAATGCGATGCAGTCAATGACAGTATGATAGCATACAAGGAAGTATATAATGAACTCGAGAAACTCTTTGATGGATGTGAAGTGAATCATATCAGTAGACTCAGTAATGATGAAGCCGACATTCTAGCAAACATCGGGTCGAAGTGTTTAGCAATACCACCCGACGTTTTCTGGGAGGAGATAAGTGAAAGGTCGACTAAGACAAAGAAACAACCAAAGAAAAAGGAGAAGGTCGAGAAGCAAGCACATAAGGAGATGAAGAAGAATCACATGAGGTGATGGTGGTGCAAGTTCCTTGGATGCATGTCTACATCACATATATCTCAAGGAAAGAAATACCCGAAGATCCAGTAGAAGCAAGGCGAGTTATTCGACGGTCCAAAGCTTTCACTATGGTTAAAGGTGAGTTGTATAAGCGAAGTATATCGGGAGTATTGCAGTGATGCGTTACACCCGAAGAAGGTCGAGTACTCTTAAAAGATGTGCACAAAGGAGTATGTGGACACTACGCAAGCAGTCGAGTTATAGCAGCCAAAGTTTTCAGAGCAGGATTTTACTGGCTAACAGCAATCGAAGATGCAAAGGACATAGTGCGTACCTGTGATGCGTGCCAAAGGTTTGCCACAAAATCTCATTCTACGGCAGCAAAGTTGATGCCAATACCATTGTCATGGCCCTTTGTGCAATGGGGTCTTGATATGGTAGGAAAATTGCATAAGGCGTGGCTAGGAGGATACGAGTATATGCTCGTATTTATCGACAAGTTTACTAAGTGGATTGAGGCAAAGCCGATAAACTAGCCAGACACAGCATCAGCGGTCAAATTCATCAAAAGTATCGTTTTTCGATTTGGAGTTCCTCATAGCATCGTCACAGATAATGGCGGTAACTTTACCTCCAAGGAATTCAAGGCATATTGCGCAGAGGTAGGCATCAAATTACAATTTGCGTCAGTTGCGCACCCGCAAGCCAAGGGTCAAGTCGAGAAAGCGAACGACATCATCTGCAACGGCATCAAGAAGCGCCTGTTGACACCATTGGAAAAAGCTCGACACACATGGCCGGAGGAGTTGCCTAGCGTGCTATGGAGTATACGAATGACACCCAATACAGCGACACAAGAAACTCCATTTTTTATGGTTCATGGAGCTGAGGCAGTGCTCCCGATAGAGATAGAACACAATTCCCCGAGAGTGGCGGAATTTGATGGAGAAACCTCGAGAAAGGCACTGGAAGATGACGTTGATGCACTCGACAAAGCTCGGGACGAGGTATTGTCAAGGGTCACCAAGTACCAGCAAGATATGAAAAATTATCACAGTTGACGCTTGCAACCAAGATCTTTCCAAGTTGGCGACTTAGTTCTTCAGCTCACGCAAGACAGCCATGAAAAACTCGAGTCACCATGGCTAGGCCCGTACATCGTCACTGAAGTAATTGAAGGAGGAGCATACAGGATAAAGGACAAAAAGACAGGGATTGCAGAGCCAATTCCTTGGAACGTGGCGCAGCTTAGGCGTTTTTACGCTTAAGCCGAAATATATATGTACACATACAATGTACTGAAACGCCCGTGAGTTTTCAGACGCACTCTTTTCCTTTCAGGGCACCGAGTGGGGCTGGAAGGTTTTTAATGAGGCGGGCTCGCGGTGCTGCAATATAGTAAAAATATTGGTGATATATATCTTTTTCTTCGACAGGCTCGGGGGCTAACCACCCGAAAAAGTTTGTTAGATACAGAAATTCGTACAATATACAAACTCACAAGTCATTTGCCTTGGTTTAAAAACACCTCGCAAACCAATAAAGTAAAAACACTAGCCACCGAAAACGCTCGGGGGCTAGGGGAAAGAAAAAAACGTACAAGTTGTCTTACAATATAAATAATTCTTATGAATTACAGGATCCCTTTATCAAGAAAAATATCAACAGAAGAAGCAGGTCTTCAATCATGACCTACCAGGTCATCTATGTTCACACTTTCGCCGTCGGCAGATGCACCCATAAAATCAGCATAATGACCGTCCATGAAGAAGTCAGCATCCATCCGAAGGAGATCATCAATCATTTCCTCGGCTACTGGCGTAACCCTGTCATTGATTTTGTCGACATACCCGTCGTTTCTTCAACTTAGCGTGACAAGTTTCTGTTATCACCAGATTTTGGCCAAATCAGGAGGTGGGCCGTAAGTGAAGATGGGCTTGAAGGATACACGCGTGGAGCATCTTTGAAGCGGCCTTGCGCGAAGAGTTTGGGCTAGATTGCCCATGTATCTGTAATATAGTAGATCGCATCTTAGTTTAGAAGTTAGAGTTTGACCCGTGCACGGTTAGGTGCACGCCTGAATTAGAAAGTCCCTTGGACTATAAATATGTATCTAGGGTTATCGAGAAAAGAGGACAATCACGTTCACAACAAACACAAACCAGGCGCATCGCCACCCCTTGTTTCGAGGGTTTCTTCCGGGTAAGCATCATGCTGCCTAGATCGCATCTCGCGATCTAGGCAGTACACGTTTATTCGTCTACCTTGTGTTACTCGTGCTGAAGCGTTGTTGATGGCGAGTAGCACTATTTATCATTAGGTGTTTTTGGGCTTGCATTGGTGCTTTCTTATGCATATCTGCTTGGCAATGCCGTCCCTCGACACCTAGCTGCCCTTACACCTATCCGGTGTAAGGGCAGCATCTTGCTTGTTCGTTACTTAGTAGATCCGATCTGTTATAGTTGCTCCTTGTTCTTCAAGGATTAGTTTAATATCTGCATAGTTAGGCCTTATGCTGGGGTTGGACGATCCGGTAGTGCGTTAGGTGCTGTTTACCGTTCCTATAAGGGATGTTCCGGGAATTGACTTTATGTTGGTTTTTAGGCCTCGTATAGGGATAGTTTTCATCATCTTTCGTATCTGCTAGGCCCAACTACGCGTAGGATGTTCCGGTTATGCGGTGAAAACCCTAAACTGTCGTAGATTGGTTTAGCTTTGTTTTGATCAAGCAGGATCCCCATGTCATTGCAAATCCAACGTGAACCATGGGGCGATCGGCTCTTTGAGCCGATCCATAGGGCAACCTGAGAGCCGATAGGGCTCGTATTTAATGTTTACGTGTCTACCATGCAGGAGGCTAATCGAAGCAATCTAACACCTTCCTGATCGGGTCTAGGTCAGGTGGCACGCCCTTGCAACCGCCAGGACGTGTGCAGGAAACTTGCGGGACGACGCGAGGTGCCAAGGTCCACTAAGCGGCCTTGGGAGCCTCCCGGCTCTTCGTGTTGCTTAACCACTGCTCGCCGGTGAGTTTTGGGGCAACACATTCTGGCACGCCCGGTGGGACCATCTTCTACAACCACGTCAACACCTGCGTCTGAGATGGCGGAGGAACCGATCAAGTACGAGGATCTCCCTGCGGAGCACAAGAAGAAATACGATGAGCTGAAGGCCATTTGTGAAGCCGAGCTCATCGGCTCCTTTGAGAAAACCCGTTCGCACGGCATCAAGGTCAAAGGAGACACGCGTCCGTTTCCTGGCGTCAATATGGTGGACCTCAGCCACTCCATAAGGGAGCCAGGGTTCTCTTTTGGTGTCAACATGGCAGGGCTGGTGAGCCGCCATGGCACAGATAAAACAGAGAGCAGCCACTCCCGTGGCAAGGATAAAGAGGAGGCCGTTCCACGCGACCGGCCCCAAGATGATGACAGACGGTACCTGACTGAGGAGGAAGTGAGAAGCGTGCGGTATCAACGTCCACTCTCTGCGCATCTCCTTAACAAATACGAGCAGCAGTATGACCGACGTCGGCGCTACGACGAAGACGATGAGAGATACCGTCGGTCTGATGCAGAGGACAGGAGGTACCGTCGGCATGATAGAAACAACGACGGGTACGAGCGTCACGCTAGAGGGAGGTCAAGGGAGCAAGACGACATGGATAGGCATTGGGAATGTCCTTTCTTCAAACATTGCTGGGACTCAGGAATGAGCCGATTGCCAACAATCGAGAATTGCCCAGAATGCAGACAGCAAAGGAAGAGAGCGAATGAGGTTTCAGTGTTCGAGCGTCTAGGGCCTCTCCCACCTCAGAATAAACGAGCTGAGTCATCTCAAGAGGAAGACTTTGAGGAGTCAGATGGAGAAGAAGATAAGTATCACCGACCAAGGTGGTGCCCTGATGGACTCAGCCATTCTCGAAGCGGTGCAGCGGCTACGAAACCTGGAGGAAGCCGAGGCACAGTACCTGTACACGTTGAGAAAGGCACGGCCCGATCTGGCCGTGAAAATTCAGCGAACGTTGGAAACGGAGGCGCGCCCGCCAAAGAAAGTGTGGCGCCCTAAACAGACGAAAGCCGATGCACAGGCATCGGCTGATGCCGATGCAGAAGCATCGGCTGATGCAAACATGGTGTTCGTGCTCCCGTCAGAGTTTCGCGCTCCAAACGACGAGGAAGTATCGGTGGCTCAATTCGACTGCGGTCCACGGCCAGTTGTCTTTGAGAAGCCACAAGAGAGGAGCTACAAACATTTGAAAGCCCTATACCTGAGAGGTTACATTAATGGGCAACCTGTCAGCAAGATGCTGGTTGACACGGGAGCGGCAGTCAACATTATGCCGTATTCCATACTGCGGCGTTTGGGACACTCCAATGATGATCTGATCAAGACCAACGTCACGTTAAGCGATTTCAACGGCCAAGCATCAGAAGCAAAAGGTGTTCTGAATGTAGACCTGACCGTAGGCCGAAAAACCATACCTACCTCGTTCTTCATCGTCGACAGCAAAAGCAATTACGCTGTCCTACTAGGAAGGGATTGGATTCACGCTAACTGTTGCATTCCGTCCACAATGCACCAATGCATCATACAGTGGGATGGAGATGAAGTGGAGGTCGTTCAGGCAGATGACTCAATCGAGATATTACTAGCTGCCATGAATATCTGGGAGGCGGACGACCAAGAGCCGCTTTCTGGAATCAGTTTGGAAGGCTGTGAGCACATCGAAGCCTCGAAAAATGGGGTGAGGCTGGTTTTATCCACCGGCCTGACAGAGTAGCAAGGTCCAGGACGATGGACGTACGTGGCAAGGCCGATCCCTGCGATCGGCCCCAAAAAATGAAAAGCAAAGGATTTTATCTGAAGCATGTCACGTAGCTACACATGGAAAACCAAGAAGTGGTAAACCTTCACTAAGCATTACAATGAAAAAGGAGGCCGATTCCAGCAATCGGCCAAAATTATCCTCGACATACGTTCAGCATTGATCCAACAGAGGATGCCTGAAGAGCCGATACCCTCAATTACTTGAAAGAATCGGCTCGGGGGGCACTTAGATGGATAAGACACGGGGATACGAGGTTTGAAGTGGCTGTCAACTGGCCAGCAGCTCAAGAAATATTCCCCAGATATATAAGATGATGGACATAAAAGTATGGGGGCCGATGCATAAATAAGTCGGCCGTAAAAAAATATATATAAATTTTTTAAGCACAGCCGACGTACAGACGTCGACTTTAGAATAGAAAGCCGATGGGCAGCCATCGACTCAAGAGGTACAAACTGCTGCAAGCAAAGGTACAGGTTCAGTACAGCATTTTATTCGTCTACGCAGAGAGGTTCTTCTGAAGAAATTCGTCGAGAGCACGAAGGGCGTCAGCACGGATGCGATCTACTTCGGCAATCTCAGCCTCGTCGTCCTCATCTTTGCCTGTCACCAGCTGACTGCTCAGGTCACGAATTTCGGCCAGATCGGTTTTCAGATCGGCTGTGAGGCCTTGTGCTTCCTCTCGAGAGCGGGCGATGAGGGTTTCCTTCTCTTGGATAAGCCGCTTGGTCATCCTAACCTTCTCTTCAAGGCTCTCCAGTTCCTTGCGCAGGGTCTCGAGTTCAGCACTATTGGCAGAAGTATCAGTCTTGGCGTCTAGAGCAGTCTTTTTCTCATTAAGCCGTTGACACTTCTCTGCAATATCGGCTCTCAACGGGAGCTGAGCGTGACGAAGGATAATTCTTTGGCGAGCCGATTGCACTCTTGACCTGAAGGCCGACAGGGTCACAGCTGGCCAAACCTTCACCTGCAGTGTCACGGGGAGATGGGGCTGAATTTCTTCGAGGATACCCTTGATTGCCTCAGGGTTTTCAACCAAGGTCTCAACTGAGGAGGAGAGCAAAGCCTTGAGACGCTGGAGGGGACCGTGGACGGTGCCAGGGCTTGGCTCTTCACTTGCTTTGGAAGTGGCTGGCTCGATGGATTCAGGATCGAACGTCAGCAAGCTTGAAAGATCACATCCCTGACAGACGAACAAGAGCGATATGAGTATACAATACAGGAAAGGGTAGAGCCAAGGAAGTGGAGTATACCTCTCCCAAAAAAGGGGGAGCGGCCGATGTCGTGATAATCGGCTTTGCCGTGGGCTTGGCCAGGTTAGCCACTTGGCCAGCCACGCTCGTCGAGGTGGCTAGATCTAGTGTGGCGGATGGCATCGGTACCTCTGCAACGTCCCCGCTAGAGGTCTCATTAGTCTGCAAAAGAAATGGTGAGCCGATCCTAGTAGCAATAGGATGACATGAAATATGAACTGGTGAAGTAATTACATTTGAAACCTCCTGGCTTGGTGAGGAAACTTGCGAGTCTTTGCGAGCCCGTTTGACGCATCGACGCTTCACGCGTGACCCTGCTTTGATTGGAGCTTGAGGAGCAACAGGCTCGGGAGTCGACCTTTTCCTAGAAACCGACGCTGGCGAGTCCGTCTGGCTCTGTGTGGTGGATCTCCCGGAGTTGCCCGGGTTCGAGTCCCTTTGACTAGAATGTGCCTCCCCGCTGGAATTCTCTTCGGTGGAAGTCTGCAAAAGGAAGTACGAGCATGTTGGAAAAGACTGGGAGGACAGATAGCAGTTGATACGTCCATTTTGCATCACTATTTTATATCATAATTTGCTGTTATTCATTGATATATTTCGTATTGGGACACAATACTTATGTTATTTCATCTATTTTGCATGTTTCATGATTATTTGGAGATTGCGCACCGGAGCCAGGATTCTGCTGGAAAAAGCACCGTCAGGATGCAATATTTCGGAAGATCAGCTCTGGAAGGAATTTATACCAAAAATCCTATTTTTCAAGATGACGAAGGAAGCCGAAAGAGGGGCCAGGAGGACCCAGGGTGGGCCCACACCCTAGGGCGGCGCGGCCCATGCCCTGGCCGCGCCGCCATGTGGTGTGGGGCCCACAGAGCCCCTTTCGCCTCCTTTTCTTCGCGTACTCCTTCGTCCCGAAAACCTAAGCCACGGAGGAATCCTCACGAAGGGTTACAGCTGCGGGGCGGAGAACACCAGAGAGAAAAGAGCTCTCCGGCGGGCAGGAATCCGCCGGGGAAATTCCCTCCCGGAGGGGGAAATCGACGCCATCGTCACCGTCATCGAGCTGGACATCATCTCCATCACCATCATCATCATCTCCACCATCATCACCGCCGTCTCCACCGCTGGACACCGTCACCGCCGTAGCAATTTGGGTTTGATCTTGATTGTTTGATAGGGGAAACTCTCCCGGTATCGATCTCTACTTGTTGTTGATGCTATTGAGTGAAACCATTGAACCAAGTTTATGTTCAGATTGTTTTTCATCATCATATCACCTCTGATCATGTTCCATATGATGTCTCGTGAGTAGTTCGTTTAGTTCTTGAGGACATGGGTGAAGTCTAAATGTTAGTAGTGAATTATGGTTGAGTAATATTCAATGTTATGATATTTAAGTTGTGGTGTTATTCTTCTAGTGGTGTCATGTGAACGTCGACTACATGATACTTCACCATTTATGGGCCTAGGGGAATGCATCTTGTACTCGTTTGCTAATTGCGGGGTTGCCGGAGTGACAGAAACCTAAACCCCCGTTAGTATATCGATGCAGGAGGGATCGCAGGATCTCAGAGTTTAAGGCTGTGGTTAGATTTATCTTAATTACTTTCTTGTAGTTGCGGATGCTTGCAAGGGGTATAATCACAAGTATGTATTAGTCCTAGGAAGGGCGGTACATTAGCATAGGTTCACCCACACAACACTTATCAAAACAATGAAGATTATTTAGCTACATGAAGCGAAAGCACTAGACTAAATTCCCGTGTGTCCTCAAGAACGTTTGGTCATTATAAGTAAACAAACCGGCTTGTCCTTTGTGCTAAAAAGGATTGGGCCACTCGCTGCAATTATTTCTCTCGCACTTTACTTACTCGTACTTTATTCATCTGTTACATCAAAACCCCCTGAATACTTGTTTGTGAGCATTTACAGTGAATCCTTCATCGAAACTACTTGTCAACACCTTCTGCTCCTCGTTGGGATCGACATTCTTACTTATCGAAGATACTACGATACACCCCCTATACTTGTGGGTCATCAAGACTATTTTCTGGCGCCGTTGCCGGGGAGTGAAGCGCTATTGGTAAGTGGAATTGGTAAGGAAAACCTTTACTGTTGTGCTGATTTTATTCCCTGCTGCTATAAGTCATTATGGAGAGATCTTCTCTTCGATTTCTATTTGGGAAATCTACTACTACTGCAACGGTAGTGGATGAGGCGCCAAGTGAGGATGAGATACCATATAAAATACCTATGAAAATTATTGAACGTGTTATGGATAACCGCTATGAAGGGGATGGAACTGTCCATCCTGGTGATCATTTATTGTTTTTGCATGAATTATGCGGGTTATTCAAATGTGCAGGTATTGCTATGAATGAAGTAAGGAAGAAACTATTCTCTTTATCGTTGTCTGGTAAAGCGGCGCATTGGTATAAATTACTGGATAATGGGGATTCTCTTGAATGGGATGATATTGTGCCCCGGTTTTATTCTAAGTTCTATCCTCCGAGTGAGATTCACAAAGATCGGAATCGCATATATAATTTTTGGCCTCATGATGGAGAAAGTATTGCCCAATCTTGGGGGAGATTGAAGTCTTTAATGCTCAAATGCCCCATTCATGAGCTTCCTGGTAATATTATTATTGATAATTTCTATGCAAGACTTTCTTTTCAAGATAAGACTTTGCTGGATACTTCTTGTTCTGGATCATTTACACGCAACAAAGAAGAGTTTAAAAGGGACCTTCTTGATCGGATCCAAGAAAATACTGAAGGATGGGAGAACGACAAGGATAGAGAATCAGGTATAATTTATGATTATAAATGCATTGAAGCTTTTATGGATACTGATAAATTTCGTAATATGAGTGCTACATATGGTCTTGATTCTCAAGTTGTTGTAAATCTTTATAAAGCTTTTGCTCTCATTATGAATTGCCTAAGAAGAATTTTGATAAGTATCATGAACCGTATAAAGATAAAATTGATTCATCTATTAATAAATGTGTTGTAGTTGAAACTGCTGATCGTGTTATTCCTGAAGCTTATATTGAAAAACTCCTTTCCCTACTAAAATGAAGGAGTACTCTGTTATAAATAGTGCAGTTCATAAAAGTGAAAAGAAACCTATAGAACCTGAAGAACAAATAAAAGTTGAACCTGCTGTTGCAATAGTTAAAGATCTTGTGACTGAAAACATAGAGGATGGTCAAATTATTTTCTGTGAAGATGCTTCTAATATTGTTTCACATCCTAATAAATCCAAACAAGTTAGTGTTCCTATGCTATCTGTTAGAATTGGTGATCATTGCTATTATGGTTTATGTGATATTGGTGCAAGCGTTAGTGCTATTCCTTATGAGCTTTACACGGAGATTATGCATGAAATTGGTTCTTGTGAACTTGAAGATATTGATGTGGTTATTCAGCTGGCTAATAGAGAAACTATTTCTCCAATTGGTATTGTTCGAGATGTGGAAGTTCTATGTGGTAAGATTAAATATCCTGCTGACTTTTTGGTACTTGGTTCTGCTGCTAGTGATTATTGTCCTATCATTTTTGGTAGACCTTTTCTAAATACTTGTGGAGCTATTATAGATTGTAAGAAAGAGAAATTTTTGACTAAATTTGCTGGTGAACCTTATGAGTTTAACTTTTCTAAATTTACCAAAACTCCTTATAAAGCTGACTTGCCTAGCAATGATTTTAAAATGGAGCAGTGTGCATCTATTGTTCTTGTTCCTAATAATCCTTTGCAGCAACATTTGGAGGATAGCGAGAGTGAAATTTTCAGGAAAGAAAGAGATGAGCTTGAGGAGATATTTCTTCGTCAACCTATTCTCAAGCATGATTTACCAGTGGAAGATTTGGGTACAACACCGCCACCCAAGGAAGATCCTGTTTTCGATTTAAAGCCTTTGCCTGATAATCTCAAATATGCTTATATTGATGATAAGAAAATATATCCTGTTATTATTATTTCTAAACTTACAGAGTTTGAAGAAGAAAGATTATTGCAAATATTGAAGAAACATCGAGGTGCTATTGGCTATACTCTTGATGACTTGAAGGGGATTTCTCCTTCTATTTGCCAACACGCCATTAATATGGAAGATGATGTGAAGCCTGTTGTTGAACCTCAGCGTCGTCTAATTCCAAAGATGAAGGATGTGGTAAGAAACGAGGTATTACGACTTCTTGAAGCTGGTATTATATATCCTATTGCTGATAGTAGATGGGTTAGTCCTGTTCATTGTGTTCCTAAGAAAGGAGGAATGACTGTTGTGCCTAATGATAATGATGAGCTCATACCTCAAAGAGTAGTTGTAGGGTATAGAATGTGCATTGATTTTCGAAAAGTTAATAAGGTTACTAAGAAAGATCATTACCCTTTGCCATTTATTGATCAAATGCTAGAAAGATTGTCTAAAAATACTCAATTTTGTTTTCTTGATGGTTATTCTGGGTTTTCACAAATTGCTGTTAAAGCTAAAGATCAAGAGAAAACCACTTTCACTTGTCCCTATGGAACTTATGCTTATAGGCGTATGCCTTTTGGTTTATGTAATGCTCCTGCTACTTTTCAAAGATGCATGTATGCTATTTTTCATGGTTTTTGCGAGAGTATTGTAGAGGTATTCATGGATGATTTCTCTGTCTATGGTAATTCTTTCGATAATTGCTTGCGGAACCTCGATAATGTTTTGCAGAGATGTGAAGAAACTAACCTTGTTCTTAATTGCGAGAAATGCCACTTTATGGTTAATGAAGGAATTGTATTGGGACATAAAATTTCTGAGAGAGGTATTGAAGTTGATAGAGCTAAAGTTGAAGCCATTGAGAAGATGCCCTATCCGAGGGATGTTAAAGGTATTCGTAGTGTTCTTGGTCATGCTGGGTTTTATAGGAGATTTATTAAAGATTTCTCCAAGATTTCAAAGCCTCTTACTAATCTTCTTCAAAAAGATGTACCTTTTGTTTTTGATGATGATTGTAAGGAAGCTTTTGATACTCTAAAGAAAGCCTTAACAACTGCTCCTATAGTTGAACCTCCTGATTGGAACTTACCATTTGAAATTATGTGTGATGCTAGTGATTTTGCTGTAGGCGCTGTTCTTGGACAGCGAGTAGATAAGAAATTAAATGTTATTCATTATGCTAGCAAGACTCTTGATGCTGCTCAAAGAAATTATGCTACAACTGAAAAAGAATTGTTAGCTGTAGTCTTTGCTTGTGATAAATTTAGATCTTATATTGTTGATTCAAAAGTTACAATTCATACTGATCATGCTGCAATTAGATACCTAATGACAAAGAAAGATGCTAAGCCAAGGCTTATTAGATGGGTGCTTCTGTTGCAAGAATTTGATTTACATATTATAGATAGAAAAGGTGCTGATAATCCTGTTGCTGATAATTTATCTAGATTGGAAAATATCGCTTATGATCCTGTTCCTGTTAATGATAGTTTTCCAAATGAACAATTGGCTGTAATAAAGGTGAACTCGCGAGATAGCCCTTGGTATGCTGATTATGCTAACTTCATTGTTTCCAAGTATTTGCCTCCAACCTTTTCAGCTCAGCAAAGGAGGAAATTCTTTTATGACTTGAGGCATTATTTTTGGGATGACCCACACTTATATAAAGAAGGAGTGGATGGTATTCTGCGAAGGTGTGTTCCTGAACATGAACAACAAGAGATATTGAGTAAATGTCATGGTAGTGCTTATGGAGGACATCACGCCGGAGAAAGAACCGCGCAAAAGGTTCTACAATCAGGTTTTTATTGGCCAACTCTCTTCAAAGATGCAAGGAAGTTTATTTTATCTTGTGATGAATGTCAAAGGGTTGGTAATATCTCCAGACGCAATGAAATGCCTATGAACTATACTCTTGTTATTGAACCGTTCGATTGTTGGGGATTCGACTTTATGGGACCTTTTCCCTCTTCAGAAGGTAACACTCATATACTTGTCGCTGTTGATTATGTTACTAAATGGGTAGAAGCTATACCTACAAAAAGTGCTGATGGTGAGACTTCTTTAAGAATGCTTTTAGATATTATATTTCCTAGATTTGGAGTTCCTAGATATATTATGACTGATGGAGGTTCTCATTTTATTCATGGAGGTTTTAGAAAAACTCTTGCTAGGTATGGCATTAATCATAGAATTGCTTCCGCTTACCACCCTCAAACTAGTGGTCAAGTAGAATTATCAAATAGAGAAATTAAATCTATTTTGGGAAAAACTGTTAATAAATCTAGAAAGAATTGGGCTAGTAAATTAAAGGACGCACTATGGGCTTATAGAACTGCTTATAAAAACCCCATGGGAATGTCACCTTATAAAATGGTTTATGGAAAAGCTTGTCATTTACCTTTAGAATTAGAGCACAAAGCTTATTGGGCTGTTAGAGAACTAAATAAAGATCCTAAACTAGCTGGTAATAAAAGGTTGTTGCAATTAAGTTCACTAGATGAATGGAGAAGTGAAGCTTATGAAAATGCTAAACTCTTTAAAGAGAAAGTTAAGAAGTGGCATGATAGAAGGATTATTAAAAGAGAATTTAATGTTGGGGACAAAGTCCTATTGTATCGGTCTCGTCTCAGACTCTTTGCAGGGAAATTACTCTCGAAATGGGAAGGACCGTATGTTGTCGAGGAGGTGTATCGTTCAGGAGCAATTAAAATTAGCTCTCTCCAAGGCAATGCTACACAAGTGGTGAATGGGCAAAGACTCAAGCATTATATCTCGGGTGATTCCTATAATTTTGATGTTGATATTATCCAAGTGGAAACACCGGAAGCTTTCATCAAAGGACAAATCGACAGTCCACCAGAACTCGACTTTGAATAGGAAACAGTACAGGTAATAAAAAGTCCGCGTTTACCTTTCCGAACATTATTTCTGCGGTTTTGAGAAAATATGAAAAATTACGGAATCAAAACGGAGTGGAAAAGACGCGCGAGGGCCCATCACCACAGGCCGGCGCGGGCCCCAGCCTGGCCGCGCCGACCTATGGTCTGGCCGCCTCGTCGCCCCTTTCCGACTCTGGTTCGATCTGGTACTTTCCGTTTGTCATGAAAATTTTTGCTATATAATCCCCGGACCCCTGGAGGTCCGTATATCGTTTTCTCGACGTGTTTTGTTTCGAGCTGTTTCTGCCAGGATCTGTTTTCAGTTTAGAAGCACCATGGTCTCCAACAACAAGGGCAAGGAGCTTCCGGATGAAGATAATCGAGATCGTGAGTGGAAAGAGGAGGACAAGAGCATCAAGGAAGAAGTAAAGGAGGATGAAGAGGAAGTCGGAGAAGTTCCACAAGAGCACCCGCGCACCACCATTGCAAGCATCGGAGTGGTGTCAAACTCGTGCAACACCAAGAAGAGCGCACGGATTAGGACCGGAGGAGGACTTCCACGTCATTACGTAGCTCCAAGGACATCTTCTCCAGGAAGGACGGAGCCTGAAGCTGAAGGTTGGGGAAATAACTCCAAGAGTTGGGACTCGTTGTCGGACAGACTTATTAACCGCGTTGAGCACAATTCGGAGATGATTCGCAACCTCATATACAAGATTGATGAGCTTCAGGAGCTTATTGAGAAGCTTGTCAGGAATTCATCACCACCATCGCCAAAGGAGTAATTCATCATCGGTATTGGCATCCCCTTGGTTTGTTCCAAGCTTGGGGGAGTGCCGCGGTATCACATCATCACTATCTTTTACTTTTATTATCAAGTTGTGTCATATCATGAGTAGGGAAGTTATCGTATAAGATGAGTTGCAGTGTGGAAGTATCTCTCTTAGTTGGTTATCTATGTATCCGTTGGTGTGAGTTATCGTTATGGAATATTAATGAGAAGTCTTATCATTTACATATTGCACACCTTATTTTAGTTTGCAATTTCTACTATATGATTGATCTTGATTTTAGTATTGGTACCACTTTGGGAGCATTGAGTAAATCTATTTGGTTTTGGCAAACTTAGCAATGGTCAATAGCAACAACACTTTGAATTCAAGAAGCATAGAGAAAATACATGTAGAAGTTGTTATTATCTTTCTTATCAGTTCTTAGCTTAGTATTCTGAAGTTAAAACTATTTGTGCTTACAAGTAAGATGCATGATTGTTTCTATCACATGTATATTTGTTTGTTTCCCTCAACTCTTGTGCTTGCTATTTAACCTTGCTAGCCAAAGACTTGTACTGAGAGGGAATACTTCTCGTGCATCCAAACCTGAACCCAAACCTATGCCATTTGTGTCCACCATATCTACCTACTACATGGTATTTTCTGCCATTCCAAGTAAATACTTCGTGTGCTACCTTTAAACAATTCAAAACTTATCATCTCTTATTTGTGTCAATGTTTTATAGCTCATGAGGAAGTATGTGGTGTTTTATCTTTCGATCTTGTCATTTACTTCGGACAGACTTTCACAATGGACTAGTGGCTTCATCCGCTTATCCAATAACTTTGCATAAAGAGCTGGCAAAAGGGGTTCCCAGCCCCAATTAATTAACTTCATTAATAATTCTCTTCACATGTGTTGCTCTGATCAGTAAGCAACTTAATTTTGCAAATAGACACTCCTCCATGGTATGTGAAAAGTTGGTCGGCACCCGATGGAATCGGTTAGCCATGGCTTGAGAAAGCAAAGGTGGGGAGGAGTGTCATCATAATAAAAATAAAATAAAAAAGGCACTCCTTCATGGTATGAGATTGTTGGCAGGCACCCGATGGAATCGGTTAGCCATGGTTTGTGAAAGAAAGGTTGGAAGGAGTGCCACCCCACTAAAATACATGTGTAAACAAAAGAGAAGAGGGATGATCTACCACGGTGGTAGAAATAACGTCCTTCATGGGAGCCGCTCTTGAAAGTCTGGTTGATAAGGTAGTTAGAGTACCCGCTACCATTCGTTGACAACAACAAACACCTCTCAAAATGTTACTTTTATCGTCTTTATATGATTTCAAAACTTGAAAAGCTCTAGCACATGATTTAATCCCTGCTTCCCTCTGCGAAGGGCCTGTCTTTTACTTTATGTTGAGTCAGTAAACCTATTTCCCTCCATCTTAAGCAAGCATTTGAGTTGTTGTGATCGAACTATTATATTGTGATTTGCTTCATCATGTCTTTTATTCTTTCTTGTTTAGTACAAGTTTTATCTGAATGAATATAGCTTTGAAAATTATCCATGATCATTATGATTGAGTATGCAAGATGAGCCACATAAGCTTTAATATGAGAGCACTGCTCAATAGATAAGTATAATCTGTTAACTGTTCTCTGACCAAGAACAAAGTTTGTCATCACCAATTATGATTTCTTATGCACCTTTATTTGTGATTACCTTATACTTGTTTCAAGTTGAGTTATATGAGGAAGTTGTCTACTATAATGTCTTGTGTGAATGAATGTGATGCTTCTTGTCCGTATTTTATTTGATCGACTCTTCACTCCATAAACATGTGGTCTTGTTTACTGAGCTCAGTTTCGCTTGGGGACAAGCGAAGTCTAAGCTTGGGGGAGTTGATACGTCCATTTTGCATCACTATTTTATATCATAATTTGCTGTTATTCATTGATATATTTTGTATTGGGACACAATACTTATGTTATTTCATCTATTTTGCATGTTTCATGATTATTTGGAGATTGCGCACCGGAGCCAGGATTCTGCTGGAAAAAGCACCGTCAGGATGCAATATTTCGGAAGATCAGCTCTGGAAGGAATTTATACCAAAAATCCTATTTTTCAAGATGACGAAGGAAGCCAGAAGGAGGGGCCAGGAGGACCCAGGGTGGGCCCACACCCTAGGGCGGCGCGGCCCATGCCCTGGCCGCGCCGCCATGTGGTGTGGGGCCCACAGAGCCCCTTTCGCCTCCTTTTCTTCGCGTACTCCTTCGTCCCGAAAACCTAAGCCACGGAGGAATCCTCACGAAGGGTTACAGCCGCCTCTGCGGGGCGGAGAACACCAAAGAGAAAAGAGCTCTCCGGCGGGCAGGAATCCGGGGAAATTCCCTCCCGGAGGGGGAAATCGACGCCATCGTCACCGTCATCGAGCTGGACATCATCTCCATCACCATCATCATCATCATCTCCACCATCATCACCGCCGTCTCCACCGCTGGACACCGTCACCGCCGTAGCAATTTGGGTTTGATCTTGATTGTTTGATAGGGGAAACTCTCCCGGTATCGATCTCTACTTGTTGTTGATGCTATTGAGTGAAACCATTGAACCAAGTTTATGTTCAGATTGTTATTCATCATCATATCACCTCTGATCATGTTCCATATGATGTCTCGTGAGTAGTTCGTTTAGTTCTTGAGGACATGGGTGAAGTCTAAATGTTAGTAGTGAATTATGGTTGAGTAATATTCAATGTTATGATATTTAAGTTGTGGTGTTATTCTTCTAGTGGTGTCATGTGAACGTCGACTACATGATACTTCACCATTTATGGGCCTAGGGGAATGCATCTTGTACTTGTTTGCTAATTGCGGGGTTGCCGGAGTGACAGAAACCTAAACCCCGTTAGTATATCGATGCAGGAGGGATCGCAGGATCTCAGAGTTTAAGGCTGTGGTTAGATTTATCTTAATTACTTTCTTTAGTTGCGGATGCTTGCAAGGGGTATAATCACAAGTATGTATTAGTCCTAGGAAGGGCGGTACATTAGCATAGGTTCACCCACACAACACTTATCAAAACAATGAAGATTATTTAGCTACATGAAGCGAAAGCACTAGACTAAATTCCCGTGTGTCCTCAAGAACGTTTGGTCATTATAAGTAAACAAACCGTCTTGTCCTTTGTGCTAAAAAGGATTGGGCCACTCGCTGCAATTATTTCTCTCGCACTTTACTTACTCGTACTTTATTCATCTGTTACATCAAAACCCCCGAATACTTGTTTGTGAGCATTTACAGTGAATCCTTCATCGAAACTACTTGTCAACACCTTCTGCTCCTCGTTGGGATCGACATTCTTACTTATCGAAGATACTACGATACACCCCCTATACTTGTGGGTCATCAAGTGGCACGAGTCAGCTTACATGCAAGTTTTCCTGGACAGGAGCTTTGCGCTTCAGGGTCTTCCTGGCAGCTACTTTCCTCACCGCCTTCCTCGCTTGGGTTGAGGCTCGGGGGGCAACGGGCCCCGAAGATGCTCTACTCTTGGGAGGCGATTTTGGTGAAATCGGCTGGCCCTGCATTATGACCTTCTTCAGGGCCGGCGAGCTCTGGCAGAAGAGAACTACCGGGGCTGGCGGAAGGAATGTGAAGGGAGAGCCATCGGTCTGCACAGGCTCTGGGCCGTCTTGTTCCTGCCAAGAAATAGAACCAGGTTTTTAGACAATCATCATGAGCGATTGCAAGAAATTTATATGTAATGGTACCTGATGTGCAGGAATGTCATATTCGGCATCGAGTTGCTTCAGCAACGGTCCTAGAGCTCTTCTGAAGGCGTGGGTCTTCCACATGGACCACCAAATCTCGAAACCATCGGTAGTGGTGGTGAAACAGAGGTTGTGAGGAATTGGAATGGCCAGAGCGTCAAAGAAGGTATAGCACCTTTGGCCAGTAAGGATGTCAGGCAGTTCAGCTCTGCTTGCTGTCAGGTGGTGGAGGAAGAAGTGTGGGGGCACTTGCCCAAGACCAAGCTGGCGAGCTGCTACCACTGGTTGGTAAGACTCGTAACCAGGCTTGATGAACCGGTTAGAGGTACTCATGCCGACCGGGAGAAAGCAAGGGCGGATCATGATAGAGTACAAGTGCCGGGTGCTAGCGTCATCGGCAAAGCTGTCTAACCGGAAGGAGACTGGATTCTCAAAGTTCTCCGATTCAGTATAAGGGAAGAACAGGGGGTTGCCCGAGCCTTGGAAGAAAATCTTGAACCACTCTGCTGCTTCCTTAGGGATCAGCCTGCTGCCTGGAAGGCTATACAGAGCTTGACCATAGCTATGATCTCCTTCCCATTAGCATCTGGGAAGGTGCAGGTGGCCAAAGTTGGAAAGTTTGGGATCTGATTCTGAAAGTACAGCTGAGCCCATAGCTGAATAAACCACCAGGGGCCTCCTGTCTTAACTGTCTTTTGAGAGAACAGTTTGACCGATGTCAGTTGAAGAGATCGATAGACCTCTCCAAGGAACAGTTTACCAAGTCCAAGTTGAGTGCCTTTGGCGAGTTCGTAGGCCAGGGAAAGGTAATTCTTGGTTGGGGCAAGTGAGGGACCACAGAATATGAAGTGCTCCAGCCAGAAGTTCAAGAAGGCCGTGTGTTCTCTTTCGGTTACAGGGCCTTTGGTTTTCATATAACGCCTGAGGTAGGCGCCCCAGCTTGTACACTCTGTTTTAGAGGAGAGGGTGAAAGGGACTTTTGGCAACTTAAAGGCAGAGGGGCTGGGGGATGCAATGTCCAGGCCTGTGATCATAGCCACGTCTAGCAAAGTTGGTGTCATGGGGCCATGACCGAACATGAAGCAATTCAGTGCATCAGACCAAAAATGGCCGATGGTTTTCAGGATGTTCTCATTCTTTTCAAGAGGAGACAATGATAATGACAAAGCATCGGCTATCCCTATCGTTTCCCAAGTGGCATAATGGGTTTTGGACACTCTACTGTACCATGCCACCCAACCTTCAGGAGGATTAGGCCAGGCTCGTAGGCAGTCGGCCCAAGAAGTCAGATCTGAATTCTAGTTTACGAAGGGGATTCTATTGGCCTCGCATGAGATTAAGTGAGCGGGACTCTCGGAAGAACGGGGGCCAAGACACATAGAATTTGGGAGAGAGGGATGCGGAAGTAGGATGTCGGAGACCTAAAATTAATAACATAATAGAACATTAATTCAGGTGTTTTTCTGTTCAACCCTAATATTGATCCGAATGGCGAAGAAGCGGTGGAGTATTACCTTCAGTCCAGAGACCATGGCGTTGGCATTGGATGATTCCGCCATTTAATGCGCTGCGGAGTTGGGGCGGCGCGGTTGAGATCTGAAGTTCGTAGAGCTGCTTGGGCGGCGATTTTGGGGATCTGAGTTTGCTTTCTCAGACGGAGGTTGCAGGTTACCGTTTGGAGGGGCAATTAGGTTTGCCCTTGCTCGTTTTATGGTAGAGGCCGATGCGATACCATCGGCTCTTTTGGGGGTTGTTTGACTTTGACTATCGGCCAAGTTAACTAGAAGCCGATTGCTCAAAAGAGAAGGAATAAAGGAAGAGCCGATTGCTCAGAAAGTGCCAAAACTGTCAAATCGTGCAGAGAAGTTGGGAAGGCAAGTTGGCATGATGAAAAATACTGCGACGGTTCTGCTCTGCCACGACATGACCCTTCAAAGGAAAAACAGAGTGGTTTTGAAATTATCATTACCAAAACCAGGGGGGCATGTGTTATCACCAGATTTTGGCCAAATCAGGAGGTGGGCCGTAAGTGAAGATGGGCTTGAAGGATACACGCGTGGAGCATCTTTGAAGCGGCCTTGCGCGAAGAGTTTGGGCTAGATTGCCCATGTATCTGTAATATAGTAGATCGCATCTTAGTTTAGAAGTTAGAGTTTGACCCGTGCACGGTTAGGTGCACGCCTGAATTAGAAAGTCCCTTGGACTATAAATATGTATCTAGGGTTATCGAGAAAAGAGGACAATCACGTTCACAACAAACACAAACCAGGCGCATCGCCACCCCTTGTTTCGAGGGTTTCTTCCGGGTAAGCATCATGCTGCCTAGATCGCATCTCGCGATCTAGGCAGTACACGTTTATTCGTCTACCTTGTGTTACTCGTGCTGAAGCGTTGTTGATGGCGAGTAGCACTATTTATCATTAGGTGTTTTTGGGCTTGCATTGGTGCTTTCTTATGCATATCTGCTTGGCAATGCCGTCCCTCGACACCTAGCTGCCCTTACACCTATCTGGGTGTAAGGGCAGCATCTTGCTTGTTCGTTACTTAGTAGATCCGATCTGTTATAGTTGCTCCTTGTTCTTCAAGGATTAGTTTAATATCTGCATAGTTAGGCCTTATGCTGGGGTTGGACGATCCGGTAGTGCGTTAGGTGCTGTTTACCGTTCCTATAAGGGATGTTCCGGGAATTGACTTTATGATGAGGACATCCCATCTATTGATACAACCGCTGTACCTACAGCCACACAAATTCAAGGACCAATCACTCGAGCTCGTGCCAAACAACTTAACTATCAGGTACTTTCGTTTCTTGGAACTATTCCTCACATACATGAGAATATGATGCTGCCTAAATCAGATGTGTTTGTTACTCTTAGGAATGATGGACCTAGCATGGATGAGAGGGACAAGCATTGGAGCATGATCACACATGGAGGAGATGGCAGCAAACATATGAGGATTGAAGAAGACGCTGCGAGTGGAGATTTCAGAACTTTGAAGCCACCATAATTGGAGATGAAGACATGGACGAAATATAGAGTTCTCCACTTCATAATTTCGTCCACATGAGTCCATGGTGCTGCGACACCATTAGTTTTGGGCCAGGCCCATGTAATTTTCGCAGGATTTAAGTCAGCCACTTTTTAGAGTCCGTATTGAAGGGGGAAAGGCCTTCTAGGGTTTGGTTCGGCCACCATATGCATGGCTGGCCGAAACTCCACCTTTTCCTCCTTTAAATACCCCCATAGCCGTCACGTTTAGATTGGGGATTTTGATTAGATTAAAAGTTAGCCATTGCTGCAACTCTCGTGTACTTCTTTTGAGGCCAACGCCCAGAACAAGACCGACTATTCGGAATCCCACCTTTTCAATAAAGCTTTCATCTATATCCGCAATATTCTGATTGCATTATTAGTTCTTACTTGTTCTCGATTTCAGGTAGGAATTAAGACCCTCGCTGGTCAGGCTGATCGTGCATCCGCAAGATCAGTAACTCCCGGAGATTGTCCTAGCGATTGCATTGGCGCACGAGCTTTGCACGTGTAGTCGGATCGTCAAGCACGAACTCCACCAACAAATCGACGCTATCTTACTCTCATCGAAAGATCGGACACCTTTGCCCTATCAAGTGGTATCAGATTTCAGGTTGCTCGGTGAGATTTTACAGTTTTCGTAGTGTAGATTGCATCTGCCATCATACCCATAAACCACGAAAAAGCCAAAAATACTGTTAGGGTTTTTAGATCATCGTCCCATAAACCCCCTGCCACGCCTTGCATTGTCTTTTCAGTTTTGCATAATTGAATTTGTGTCTGCATCTTCGTGTCGAGTTGCTGGTCTTAGCGTCTAGTTCCTTTAGAGTTTCAAGTTCTGGTCATATTAGTCAGGCCGCCGCCGCCCACTCGCACCATACGCAGATCACCGCCATATACATCCACCATATACTTCCGCCATTGCCATATACGCCCTGTCATATACGCCCTGCCATATAAACCCTGCCATATACACCCTGCCATATACACCCTGCCATATACACTCTGCCATATACATCCGTATCCACCATATACCCCGTTTCCTACCGCGACACGGATTGTTGCTGTTTCTCTGCCGTGACAGAGTCCGAGTAGAATTAGGTTTTATTTGTTTTCCCCTCTTAGCTGTTGCCTTCTAATTCCATCTGTGCTGTAGAAAAAATTTCCGTGAGATAAGTTTCGGCCGCCAGTAAAGAATTGGAAGGAGAGCAAAAAAAAAGTCTGGAACCGCCTCCGAAAAAAATTTCTGGCTACATTGGTTTTTCACCTTGGCGATCACTTTTCGCCACTGGCCGTTATAGCGACATTTTTTTGGCGCCTGCGCGCTTTCCGGAGCACTCCGAAATTTCGACAAATTTTTTTTTCTGAGGCTATACTGTTTTTAGACCTTGGGGATCAGTTTGAGACACTTGCCATCATAGTGATTTTTCGCACCTCGCGTCGCCACATCATCGCCACCTCATCACTGCTAGTTGCTTGTGTGCCGCGCCGTGACCTCGTTAGTGTTCTAGGCTCGCGTCTCTAGTACGGTCTAGCCTAGGACCAGCACAGTACCGTCGTTGAGCATACTTTCAATACTGCATTGCTGTTTTGACAATTGCTGTTTTTGCTACCATATTAGCCTTCCTACAGCTCCTCATATTGTCTCCACGTGCTTGGTGTCGACCCCTGGTAATCGCTTTGGCAATCCTTGGAGACACTGATTCCTGCTGGTTGTTACATCGCCTTCCTCCTGTTTGGTAAGGACTTGTAAGAGCTTTGTATTTTGCTTGACGAATTGCGCGTGAACCACCATATTCCGTAGTTTGTAGGCATATACATTGGTGCTTTTTCTGTACTAACCATGACAGGCACAGAGTCGGCGAACGTTGACCCGGATAAGATGACGAATACAGAGATGCATGCTCACTTCCTCCACCTTTTGGGCGGGCATACAACCGACGTGGATGGGCGCCTCGGTGATGTTGACGCCAAACTCACCGACGCGCTGGACAAGATCGAGGCAGCCTTCAACTCCAAGCTCGACGCCAAGTTCCAGGAGCTGTTGACTCGGTTACCGCCGCCCGTGCGACGTCGTGCACGCCGCGTTCCCCTTGTGGATGTGCCTGCAGGTACCGCTCCTGCTGCAGCAGCCGCACATGATGCGCCTTCTGATGAAGGATACGAGGATTATGGAGGGAACGAGGATGAGCAAGTTGATGAGAACGCGCTGGATGACGAGGAGGTCCAACAACCTGCACCTGGTCGTCCACGGCAGCTGCACCACCACGCTCGACCACCTCCACGGCCGGTACGTGATGATGATCATGTTGCTAAACTAAAACTGAATATTCCGCCATTTGAGGGTAGATATAATCCTGATGCATATCTTACATGGGAATTGGAGGTAGAACAACGCTTTGCATGTTTAAAATACCCTGATCACTTGCGTGTTAGTGCTGCTACTTGTGAGTTCACAGATTTTGCATCTATTTGGTGGTCTGAGCATTGTAGAGTACATCATGCTAATATTCCTACTACCTGGATTGGTTTAAAACTTGCTATGCGTACTCGTTTTGTTCCTCCACATTATCAACGTGATTTGCTGAAAAAATTGTCTCGCTTAGAACAAGGAAAAAATTCTGTAGAAGACTATTATCAAGAATTGCAAACTGGCATGATTCGCTGTGGTATTGTAGAGGATAATGAGGCTATGCTTGCACGTTTCTTTGGTGGCTTGAATAAAGAGATTCAGCATATTTTAGATTATAAGGAGTACAACACCATTACTCGCTTATTTCATCTTGCTTGCAAAGCTGAACGTGAAGTGCAGGATCGTCAACCACCATGGAGAAAAGCTAATGTTTCTGCAGGTCGTACATCGTCATGGACTCCGCGACAATCAGCGCCGCAATCTCGTGGGGCCACACCAGCACCTTCTACCTCCAAGTACACCGCGCCTGCATCACGAGCACCACCGGCTGCTACTCCACCACCATCTTCTGGTCCTCCTCGGAGTTCATCTTCGATGGCCTCCACGGGGAAGACGCGCGACATACAATGTCGCAAATGCTTGGGATTTGGACACATAGAGCGAGAATGCAGAACCAAGCGTGTGATGTTGGTGCGTGAAGATGACGAATATGATTCTGCAAGTGACTTTGATGAAGATACATTGGCCCTTATTGCTGCACGTGATGGTGCCAATTCTGATTCTGAGAGAGAGATGGAGGTAATGGAAGCTGACACTGCTGATCAGTACAGGAGCTTAGTTGCACAGCGTGTGTTGAGCGTGCAATTGAGCAAAGCTGAGCATGATCAACGCCACAATCTATTCCAAACAAGAGGCGTTGTCAAAGAGCGAGCTATAAGGATCATCATTGATGGAGGGAGCTGCAATAATCTGGCTAGCGTTGACATGGTGGAGAAGCTTTCTCTTCCTACAAGACAGCGCACACATCCATATTACATTCAATGGTTTGAGAGCTCTCGGAAGCTCAAGGTAACAAGAACTACACGTGTGCATTTTACTATTGGTACATATTCTGATTTTGTGGATTGTGATGTTGTACCTATGCAAGCTTGTTCTTTGTTACTTGGTAGACCTTGGCAATTTGATAGAGAATCTGTTCATAATGGTAAAACTAATCAGTATTCTCTTATGCATGATGGAAAGAAAATTGGTCTCAAACCTATGACTCCTGAACAAATACTAAAAGATGATCTTGCTAGAGCTAGTAGAGTAAAAAATGAGGAGAAACTTAAGAGTGAGAATCAGATTGTTGCTGCAGATTTTGTGCCACATAAGACTAATACTAAATCTGATTCAAACCATGCTACTGAAATTCGTTTGAAAAATCCTTGTTTGCTTGCTAGCAAATCTGATATTGTTGAACTTGATGTGAACACTACTCAATGCTATGCTATTATTTGCAAAGAAGTTCTGTTTTCATTTGAGGATATGCCTCCTTCTTTGCCACCTGCGGTTGCTAACCTTTTGCAGGAGTTCATTGATGTGTTCCCACAAGATGTACCACCTGGACTACCACCTATCCGTGGGATAGAACACCAGATTGACTTGATTCCAGGTGCTTCGCTGCCCAACCGTGCGCCATATCGTACCAATCCTGAAGAAACCAAAGAGATTCAGCGACAAATTCAGGTTCTCCAAGATAAAGGTTACATTCGTGAGTCTCTTAGCCCATGTGCTGTTCCTATTATCTTGGTACCTAAGAAGGATGGGTCTTCACGCATGTGTACTGATTGTAGATCTATTAATAATATTACCATTCGTTATCGTCATCCTATACCTCGTTTAGATGATATGCTTGATGAATTGAGTGGTTCTATTATGTTCTCTAAAGTTGATTTGCGTAGTGGTTACCACCAGATTCGTATGCAATTAGGAGATGAATGGAAAACAACGTTTAAAACTAAGTTCGGTTTATATGAGTGGTTAGTAATGCCTTTTGGTTTAACTAATGCACCTAGTACTTTCATGAGACTGATGAACGAAGTTTTACGTGCTTTTATTGGACGTTTTGTGGTGGTATACTTTGATGATATTCTGATTTATAGCAAATCTTTGGAGGAACATTTGGATCATTTACGTGCTGTTTTCAATGCTTTACGTGATGCACGTTTGTATGGTAATCTTGAGAAGTGCACCTTTTGCACCAATCGAGTTGCGTTTCTTGGTTATGTTGTTACTGCGCAGGGAATTGAAGTTGATCCAGCCAAGATTGAGGCAATTGAGAGTTGGCCGCAGCCAAAGACGGTCACACAAGTGAGGAGTTTTCTTGGCCTCGCTGGTTTCTATAGGCGCTTTGTGAAAGATTTTGGATCCATTGCTGCGCCGCTGAATGAGCTTACAAAGAAGGATGTGCCCTTTGTGTGGGGCGATGCACAACAAGAAGCCTTCATGATTCTGAAAGATAAGTTAACACATGCTCCATTACTCCAACTTCCTGATTTCAATAAGACTTTTGAGCTTGAATGTGATGCTAGTGGAATTGGTTTGGGAGGTGTGTTATTACAAGAGGGCAAACCTGTTGCATATTTTAGTGAGAAATTGAGTGGGCCTAGTCTGAATTATTCTACTTATGATAAAGAATTATATGCGCTGGTTCGGACATTAGAAACTTGGCAACATTATTTATGGCCTAAAGAATTTGTTATACATTCTGATCATGAATCTTTGAAGCATATTCGTAGTCAAGCTAAGTTGAATCGTCGCCATGCAAAGTGGGTAGAATTTATTGAGTCTTTTCCTTATGTTATCAAACACAAAAAGGGTAAAGATAATGTTATTGCTGATGCTTTGTCGCGCCGTTATACCATGCTATCTCAACTTGACTTCAAGATTTTTGGATTGGAAACTATAAAGGAACAATATTTGCATGATGCTGATTTTAAAGATGTGTTGCTGAATTGTAAAGATGGTAGAACATGGAACAAATTCATCCTCAATGATGGATTTGTGTTCCGTGCTAACAAGCTATGCATCCCAGATAGTTCCGTTCGTCTTTTGTTGTTGCAGGAGGCGCATGGAGGATGATTGATGGGTCACTTTGGTGTGAAGAAGACGGAGGATGTACTTGCTGCACACTTCTTTTGGCCACGTATGCGTCGAGATGTTGAGAGATTTGTGGCACGCTGCACTACATGTCAAAAAGCTAAGTCTCGACTTAATCCACATGGTTTATATATGCCTCTTCCTGTTCCTAGTGTACCTTGGGAGGATATTTCTATGGATTTCGTTTTGGGTTTGCCTCGTACACAGAAGGGGAGGGATAGTATCTTTGTTGTTGTGGATAGGTTTTCTAAGATGGCACACTTTATTCCATGTCACAAAACTGATGATGCTACACATGTCGCTGATTTGTTCTTTCGCGAAATTGTGCGTTTACATGGTGTGCCAAATACTATTGTTTCTGATCGTGATACTAAGTTTCTTAGCCACTTTTGGAGATGTTTATGGGCTAAGTTGGGGACTAAATTACTGTTTAGTACTACATGTCATCCCCAAGCTGATGGACAAACTGAAGTAGTAAATAGAACATTGTCTACTATGCTGCGGGCTGTTTTGAAGAAGAACTTAAAATTATGGGAAGAATGTTTACCTCATATTGAATTTGCTTACAATCGTTCGCTGCATTCTACTACTAAGATGTGCCCTTTTGAGATTGTGTATGGTTTTGTTCCACGTGCACCTATTGATTTGTTGCCTTTACCATCTTCGGTGCAAAATGATTTGGATGCTACACAACGTGCTGAATTGATATTAAAATTGCATGAGACTACTAAAGACAACATACAACGCATGAATGCTAAGTATAAAATTGCTGGGGATAGAGGAAGAAAGCATGTTGTGTTTGATGTTGGTGATCTTGTTTGGTTGCATTTGCGCAAAGATCGTTTTCCTGCATTGCGCAAGTCTAAGCTCATGCCTTTTAAGGTGTTAGAGAAAATAAATGATAATGCATATAAACTTGAGCTTCCTGCAGAATTGGGTCCGGTTAGTCCTACATTTAACATTGCAGATTTGAAGCCTTACTATGGTGAAGAAGATGAGATCGCGTCGAGGACGACTTCAATTCAAGAAGGGGAGCATGATGAGGACATCCCATCTATTGATACAACCGCTGTACCTACAGCCACACAAATTCAAGGACCAATCACTCGAGCTCGTGCCAAACAACTTAACTATCAGGTACTTTCGTTTCTTGGAACTATTCCTCACATACATGAGAATATGATGCTGCCTAAATCAGATGTGTTTGTTACTCTTAGGAATGATGGACCTAGCATGGATGAGAGGGACAAGCATTGGAGCATGATCACACATGGAGGAGATGGCAGCAAACATATGAGGATTGAAGAAGACGCTGCGAGTGGAGATTTCAGAACTTTGAAGCCACCATAATTGGAGATGAAGACATGGACGAAATATAGAGTTATCCACTTCATAATTTCGTCCACATGAGTCCATGGTGCTGCGACACCATTAGTTTTGGGCCAGGCCCATGTAATTTTCGCAGGATTTAAGTCAGCCACTTTTTAGAGTCCGTATTGAAGGGGGAAAGGCCTTCTAGGGTTTGGTTCGGCCACCATATGCATGGCTGGCCGAAACTCCACCTTTTCCTCCTTTAAATACCCCCATAGCCGTCACGTTTAGATTGGGGATTTTGATTAGATTAAAATTAGCCATTGCTGCAACTCTCGTGTACTTCTTTTGAGGCCAACGCCCAGAACAAGACCGACTATTCGGAATCCCACCTTTCAATAAAACTTTCATCTATATCCGCAATATTCTGATTGCATTATTAGTTCTTACTTGTTCTCGATTTCAGGTAGGAATTAAGACCCTCGCTGGTCAGGCTGATCGTGCATCCGCAAGATCAGTAACTCCCGGAGATTGTCCTAGCGATTGCATTGGCGCACGAGCTTTGCACGTGTAGTCGGATCGTCAAGCACGAACTCCACCAACAAATCGACGCTATCTTACTCTCATCGAAAGATCGGCCACCTTTGCCCTATCACTTTATGTTGGTTTTTAGGCCTCGTATAGGGATAGTTTTCATCATCTTTCGTATCTGCTAGGCCCAACTACGCGTAGGATGTTCCGGTTATGCGGTGAAAACCCTAAACTGTCGTAGATTGGTTTAGCTTTGTTTTGATCAAGCAGGATCCCCATGTCATTGCAAATCCAACGTGAACCATGGGGCGATCGGCTCTTTGAGCCGATCCACAGGGCAACCTGAGAGCCGATAGGGCTCGTATTTAATGTTTACGTGTCTACCATGGAGGCTAATCGAAGCAATCTAACACCTTCCTGATCGGGTTTAGGTCAGGTGGCACGCCCTGCAACCGCAGGACGTGGCAGGAAACTTGCGGGACGACGCGAGGTGCCAAGGTCCACTAAGCGGCCTTGGGAGCCTCCCGGCTCTTCGTGTTGCTTAACCACCGTCGCCGGTCAGATTTGGCGGAACAGTTTCAACAACCTTGGTCATTTCCAACTTCGAGTGACAAATCTGCAGCATGATCATGGCAAATCGGGCACCAGCTACTAATTGGGCTTTCACAAACCCATGGATTTGATGAGGGTTTTTGAATTTGTTCATCAGTTCAGGAAGTGTTTTGGGCTGAATATTTCGAGGAAACATGGCATTATAAACCATGGCTAATGTCTTGGTGCAGAACTCAAGGTATTGCCGAACTTGGCCTACACGGTCTTGAAACCTGACGATTCGTCGGGTATGATCAGGTGTAGCCCAAAAGTTGGAGCCATGGTCCAGAGCAAGCTTGACAAGTAAGTTTGATCTTGCGTCCACCCGTTGATCTTCGGCAGCAGCATCCAAAAAGGAACCTACTCGACGGAAGTATAATAGTGAGAGATGAAAAAACAAGTAACTAACGTAGAGAGGAATTTCAAGCTTGTGAAGCATACCCGCCATATCCAGGCTGGCGTCAGTCATCAATTCAGGCATGTAATTTTCTCGGGAAGTAGCCTACGCAGCTTCACCGACCGCAGCCTCTTTCAAAGTTACGGCTTCCTGAGCCTGCTGAAGAGCAACTTTTTCCCTTTCGGATGATTTTCGAGATTGTTCCATTATGACAAGCGCTTGTTTCTTCATCGACTGGAGTTGCTGTCGAAGTTCGTCTAAATCATGTACTGGATCGGCGTTCGAAGAATTTTCAACGAAGTCATTAGCGGAAGTTTTCCTCGAGTAGGAGGAAGCGGGCAAAGCATCCGAAGAACGAGGGGTCGCGGTATAGTTGTCAGAAACCAACTGGAAAGAAAATCTCGACATCAATCATTTAGCAAAATAGACTTCCATTAATTGTCAAGATATCTACATGGTCATTACAAAAGATTGGCTCCTAGTGAACCAATGGTACGCTGTCGCAAGCTACTACTACGGCGACAGCATCAAAAGAGAAAGAAAAAGAAAAAAGAGACAAGGTGGTCTACTTGACCTCTGTCTTGGAAGTGCTGGCAGAACCAACAGCCTTTGGATTGAAGAAGTCGATAATCTTCTTCGAGTGGGCTTTGGCGTCCTTCACCAGCGCTTTCCACTTGTCCTTGCCAACTTTAAGGGAGTCTCCAACTTTGGCCCAGTCGACTTTTTGGCCACTGTTGGCAACCAGAGCAATAGTTCCCTCAACGCCGATCTTCAAGTTTTCGCGTCGATAAGCCAGTGCAAGGTCTTCATTCGGGAGGAAGCGCTTGACAAGGGCAGAGAACATCTCTGGCTGGGTCTCCTTGGGGAAGAAGTGAGGAAAAAGTCGCGAAAAGGCGATCCTCGATTCGTCGAGGTTGGTGCGCGCCAGGTCACCCTGCAGTTCCAGGATGGAAAGAGCGTCGAGTAGATGATCATTTTTTGGTTCCAGCAGCTCAAACCTCTCCTCGTTCCACCCTGCTGCAGCAAAATACATGGTCATGGTTAGCCAGGAAGATAAAACACGGAGAGCTTTCAAGCAAAGGAAGTAACTTACGGAAAAAGCGCCGGCTTTGGGCTTCAACACGATCTACAGAGCCTTTTTCTCGAGCAATTTGCTCGGTAATATTGTCGCTCAATGAAGTTTCTGCCTTGTGAAGGCGTTGGCGAAGTTCTTCAACGGAAGCAACTTCAGTTTGAGCTTTCTCGAGAGCTTCCTCAGTAAGCTTTAGCTTGGCTTCGAGAGCCTCAGTGCGTTCTTTGGCTTGCTGAAGAGAGACTGAGGAACAGTACAGATGTGAAGTTTTATTTGACAAGGGTTAAAAGGAAAAGACATTTTACATCAAAAGAGTTAATCGGGAGGTACCTTTCAAGGTGTTGGCCTCATCGCGGAACCCAATAGCTTGGGAACCAAGGCGGATGAACTGATCCATTATAGGCTGTCGAAACATAAGTAAAGCAAAAAATTCAGGTAAAATATAGTCGAAGATAAAAACAGCAATAAGATCGGGACAAACAGGGAAAAGCTTGACAAGAAGCATAAACACTAGAGTACAAGAGATACTTACATCATTCACCAAGGAAATCGAGGAACTCCCCAAAAGAAGCGCCTGCTCATCTCCAGCCCCGACCTTTTATCTTTTCGGAGAAGGTGCTCGGGGGCTGGGCGGTGGAGTCGACGTATCTACAATTTGTTGGGGAGGAGGTGAAGAATCCGCGGCAGCCAGATTTTCTTCGGAAAGGAGTACGGTATTGGACGTGCTCGTTGGAGCCGTGCTAGTAACCGCGAGTTCCTCTTCTTCATCCTTTTCGCCACTACCAATAAAGGAGAGTAAATTTAACACAGTAAACGAAGGTTATATTGAAAGATAGCGCGAAGGAAACTTACGAGCTTACTCAGCCCGCGTCGCCATAAGGGTCGAAGGCGTCCACATCTTCGGGAGATGTTTCTTCGGCAGCGGGTTCAGCAGGCTTGGAGGCACCGGAATCTTCGATTTCACTCCTCTTCCTTTTGTTTTTGGGAGAAACAGCGGAGGAGGAGAGTGCACGGAGTCAGAAGCATCTGATTCCGTGACTTTGTCAGAAGAAGCCGCGGATTTGTGAGATCCCGCGACTTCAGTTTCAGGGGGAATGGATTCTTGCGACTCATCATTAATGATGGTTCGCTCATCCACTTCTCCACCTTCAGGAAGGGGAGGAAGAGAAGAAAGGATTTGGTGGTTCTGTCAAGAAATCAGCAAGTAAATACAAAAAGTGATAAGGAAACAAGATAGCAGTCGACAAACTCAAATATAACCCGATGAAAAGACACTTACTTCGGGAAGGGCGTTGTTGGCACTATATGGCTCCACGTGGCACGAGGTAGGAACCTCATCCTTCTTGCTCAGCGAGGAGAAACGTCGAATAAGCTTCTCCAGATCTTTCGTGGAAAGATCCTCGGATTGGCGTTCAACATCTTCTGCGCCAGCGTACGCCCAAAGGGGGTTTTTGCGAGCCTGAAGAGGCTGCACCCGGATTTTCAGGAAATAGGCGGTAATTTGGACACCCGAAAGTTCTTTGCCTTGGGTGTTTTGGAGTTGGTGGATGAGCTTCATCAGAGCATCGGTGGCAGCCTTTTCTTCGGCAGTGGCTTCAGCATCCCAAGACTTGCGTCTTAGAATTTCGGCAGCACCGTCAAATGGAGCAATGTTGTACTCTTGGCCACCGATGGTTTTGTCTTGGATATATAGCTATTTCTTGGACGGAGTCGGGAAACTTAACATCAAAATAATCCACATCGGATCTGATGCAGATGCAAACGCCGCCTACATTGTAGACGGCGCCGCGGGAGTTGTTTCGTCGAAGATAAAAGATACGTTTCCACAGGCCCCAATGAGGATGGGACCGAGGAAACATTCGCAGAGGGTGACAAAGATAGAGATTTGGAGGATGGAATTTGGGGTCAGCTGATGCAGCTGAATCCCGTAAACGAAAAGTAATCCACGGAGAAAATCATGGATGGGAACGGAGAGGCCACGGATGAGATGGTCAATGAAAGTTACCCGGTAGTTCATCGGCGGTTTTGGGGAGCTCTCATCGCCGGGGAAGATGAGGGAGGCCTTCTGCACCAGTCCGAGCTTCTTCAAGCCCTTCTTGTCGTGGTTGGTGAGCTTGGACCTCTCCCATCCATGGATCTGGGCGTCCTCCATTGCAGCGGTTGTGCCGGTGGCGGTGTGCTTCGATAGCCTCACGCGCGGCGGCATAGAATGAGCTTTTGGGTTATGTGAGGAGTTTTTGGCGTGAGTATGCGAGGGCACACGCGGCACTGGCAATGGAGGAGAGAGATTATTGGGTAAGGATAAATGGAAGGAGAATGGATGATTGTGAAGGTTTGTGGCGATGAGTGGAATAACGTGTGGATTTGGGAGAGCCAGAGACAGATAAGGGTCGAACGAACGCGAAGATGGTAACAAGACCGCGTCTGTGCCCACTTTTGCTACTGGACTTCGCACAATACAAAAAATGCAGCTTTTGTAATTTCTACGGAGTTTCAAATTAACACGTACGATACACCGATCCTCGCAGACGTCATATGAGTTTTGGCTGCAAGTACTTTGAAGATCGTTGACAGAAGAAGTATTAATGATAATTTCGGGAGCCTTCGATCAAATACAAGTTTTTGTTCAAATGCTTGGGGCTACTTTTTAAAGAGGTTTGGTAACGGAGTTGAGGCAGAAGGATAAACACTAGTCTATAACTGTCACCAAAAACAACGTCATTAAGAGAGAACTTCGAGCGGTTTTATCAAGAATATCGACATGGAAGTTTCGAGTATTACAATAAAGAAAAGGCGAGAGCCTATGACCAAATACAAGCATTTGTTCATATGCTCGGGGGCTACTCCCATCGGGAGCGCTGGTCGCGCACCCGATAAAGATGGGAGAATTAGAAGAGATGACAATATAGCGACAAAGGTGCTAAAAAGGTGAGCCTACAACCAAGTACATGCACTTGGCTGTAGCCTCGGGGGCTACTCCCATCGGGAACGCTGTTCGCGTGCCCGATGAAATTCAAGAAGTCATGGTGAGCATATTCCGAGTTATAAAATAACTCTTCATATACTCCCATCGGGAGGACAAGATAACAATATACAAGTCATCCGTTGACTCGAATAAATGTGCTATTCCAGCAGCCGAAAAAGGCACTCGACAATATGTTCTAAGAGCGCCCGCCGCGAATTAATCTCTGAATGCCGCAATACTTTGCGAAGGTAAGTCCCCAGGATCTGTCCTGCGCGGCGTAGCACCGCCTCTGACGGTGTTTTGCTACTTTTTTTTCCGTATCAACAGATACGAGGAAAAATCCTAACGGATGCGTTAGGTACCCGATAAAAGATGACTGTAATTCGGCATTTGGTAAGACCTTAAGTGGCACATGTCGAATTACGCAAGTATCCCGAGATCATGTCCAGGGACGTGATCTTGCCCCAACTACCGTTATCCCTGTATAACATACGATTGCTTTATAAAGGTTATTTATTGATTCGAAGAAATCATATGGTAATTGTAAAGATGGAGATTTTCCCTGATTCTTCGATTCAGGCAAAATCTCGAGGGTTACTGACATAGGCATCCCCAATGGGCCTGCCGAAGAAGGTACCCGGGGTTTACTGAAGGCTCACGACCTGAAGTTTATGAAGCCCGGAAGCTCAGTTATGAAATAGTTTGGAAATATAGAGTTGTATTAGGAATAGTGACTTGTAACTATTGCGGGACGAACTCAAAGAGTTTCCCGGACTTTGTAACTTTTACATCACGAAACCCTCGGCTCCGCCTCCTATATAAGGGGGAGTCGAGGGACAAAGATAGGACCGATTCATTGTCAACACAACCCTAGTTTTCTAGCAGTCGAGTACTTTTCCGGCTGAAACCTTCGAGATCTACTTTCCCTCTACTTCCAACAAAACCCTAGTCTACAACTTATAGGCATTGACAAGTTGATACCTTGTCATCCATGCATTGAGGTTACCAATAACAGTTGAGGGTTGCTTTGAGATCAACTGCCAAAGTTTGAACATTTTAAGCCTACCAAAACAGATTGTTGACTTGGCCTCAAAACCAACAAGGATAAATGAGTATAAAAGTGATCTGGTTCAAGGCAAGGACATGGTTGGAAAGTGCTCATGAAGGGGTGGGTCAAAGGATAGGTGCATTGCCTCAGATGGCAAATGACGATTATAGCTAGAGGCTTAAAGGTTGAATCTGATAACTATTTTTAGGACTTCGCCAAATTTGTGAAGTCTTAGGGTTTTTGACTAGGGTATAAGAGACGGGTGTAGAAAGGGGTAGATGATCCCAAGTTTTGAATCAAGGATGGGTTGAGCTAGATGGTACCACAAAGAGGAATTTTAAGTAGGCACACTCATGTTGCCATAAGTGGAAGGGTTTTGATGTAGTAAGAAGGAAAACAATTTTTCCTAAGCCACACATGTGTTTTGTTGGGTGAGTTGCTTGTTTTACCAATAGAGGTGTTGTTCTCTGGGGTAGCTCAAGACAAAACTCAACAAGCAAAATAAGACAATTCATCTACCAGCAGATCCATGCAATTCATCTAATTAGTCTTTAGAAAAAGTTTTTGTTCCCCCTGATTTTTGCACTAAGGACAACTAAACATGGTTGCAAAAGTTGGGGGGTTACACTCAACGGGGAACGTCGTCCGGATTTATCCCAACGGCGGCCATGTCCTTTTGTTCGATGCTGCTACTGCACTCCTCAACGCGATATTCCAGGACCTGGGCTTGTATCGCTTGCGCTGGGGCGGCCAAGGCTGGCATGCTCTATACGCCAAATTCAGGTACCCGGCAGATGCTGCAGCTCTCCATGGCCACGTCTACCTTGTTGGTGACACTCTGCTAGTATGCGTAAGGGTGCACGAGTCTTCTATGCACAACCCCAACCAGCCGCTAATTGGGCCTACCGTGCAGTTTATCTAGTCTACGTAGGTGTTTATCTCTCTGTGGTGTATCTTCTTCATAGTTAAGTGCAAGGGTTTTGCCCTCTGCCGAATCTGCGCTGCGGTTTCCGTTCTCCCCGTAGACATATTATTAGTACTCCATACTATGTTGTAGTGTTTTGTTTGTATAAAGCCGTTCTTGGCCAGCCCGATGTGTATTATTGCGCAAGATATATGCATGGAGAGTACTGTATTTCCAGATCTTATGCATGATTTGTATAAACTAATCTCACTGTATTTCTGATTACAATATGCGTGGGTATCTTATGTAATATATACTTCGTCTTTTCTGTCCTCTCACCTGGAAACGATCCTCCGACGCTACTCGGCGTCCGCCGGCAATGGCGGTTGGCGGAGACCGGCGGGGGGTGGTGGTTCAGGACTGGGATTCAGTAGGCCTACATCCAGTCACACCGTAATTGGATCTCCCATCCACCCAACACTCACTCTCCATCCAACGGCTCCAATCAAATGATTCCAAAATTTTACCAAATTCGTCATTTCTGCTACGCTCAAAATACAAAATATTATCGATTGAAATTTTTTCGTACTTACAACATGATTCGTTGGGAATATGTACATTTTTTGTTTCGATTTTTTCGATGATTTTCAGGAAATAAAAAACAAAAATTCAAAATCATCAAAAATCAAAAACATAAGTGTACATGTTGCCAACGAATCATGTTGTAAGTAATAAAAAGTTTCAATAAAAAATACTTTTTATTTTGAGCGTAGCAAAAAAGATAATTTTGGCAAAATTTTGGAATCGCTTGCTTGCTTGGAGCTGTTGGATGGAGGGTGTTGGGTGGATGGGTGATCCAGTTACGCTGCCGCGCTCCTCGATTGATTCAATATTCATTGTAGTCCTTGCTCTTCTCGGTACTGTAAGCTAGTCTCTGGTCTAGGAGCTCTGCAAAATGCTTGACCAAGATCACCCACAATCGATTTTTCTTGTCGTATCGATTCGCAGCTGGCCACAATGAATTTCTGAACAGGCATGTGACCCTTAATAATTAGAGTTTACAATGAAGCATACTACTACTCTGAGTAGAGACATGAATATATGTCGCGTCGCAGTACACTATGCTTGGCGCGAGACGAACGGAGCTACCCTTGCGTGTTGTGGATAGAGAGAGAGGGATAGGGAGAGAGAGAGAGTAACAAAAAAATCTGAGAAAAGGTTCTACTACCTTGACCAAACTTTGACCAAGGAATAAGGCGCACACGCATTCCAAGACAAACTTTGACATAAGAAAGTGAGCAACAAAAAATCTTAATTACATTTTATGTGACCCGTAATAATTAGAGTTTAGAATGAAGCATACTACTACTCTGAGCAGAGACATGAATATATGACGCGTCGCAGTACACTATGCTTTGCGCGAGACGAACGGAGCTACCCTTGTGTTGGCGTCAGAAACCCACCGGGCGGCAGGACCGCCAACACGGTAGAGCCGGAATGACTAGGGCTGCGGCTGGCCCCAGTCCCTCAGAGCGACGGCCCGCAAAGCCTCCTGGTCGCGCGCCGATGCTGGGTCGCAGGGCGTGCCACCTGACCTATACCTGGTCGGAAGGTGTGGATGATGCCTCGCTTAGTTTCCTGCAGGGCCCACACGTACACGTTAAATACGAGCCTCGATCGGCTCTCAGGTTGTCCTGTGAATCGGCTCAGGGAGCCGATTCACCCATGATTCGCCCAAGGTGGCCGAATATATGGTGGTCCTGCTTGATCAAGATAAAGCGTATGAGATCCACGACGATCTAGGGTTTTCACCGCATAATCGGATCATCCTACTCACGATTGGGCCCTCGCGCTCACGCACGGTAAACGTAAGCCAGCCCTAGACAAGGCCTAAAAACCAACACTAGGTTGATCCTCGGAACGTCCTGTCTAGGGGCAGCAAACTACACCCTGCATGCCGCTGGATCCTCCAACCCTTTGTAAGGCCTAACTATTGCAGATATTAAACTAATCCTTGATGAATCAAGGATCGACCATAACGGATCAGATCTACCAAATAAAGATCAAGCGGGGTGCCGCCCGCACCCATGATGAGGCACAAGGACGGCTAGACGCGCAAGGGTTGCACTACGCGAGCATATGACGCTAAGAACGATGCTAACCCTAACGCGTCTACGATAACTACGTTGCTCGCCATCAAAAACGCTTCAGTACGAGCAACGCATGAACAACTAGGCAGGCTTGTGCTGCCTAGATCGCGAGATGCGATCTAGGCAGCATGATGCTTACCGGAGGAAC
This sequence comes from Lolium multiflorum, assembly GCA_030979885.1. Classification (NCBI taxonomy): domain Eukaryota; kingdom Viridiplantae; phylum Streptophyta; class Magnoliopsida; order Poales; family Poaceae; genus Lolium; species Lolium multiflorum. The sequence goes on along the minus strand of CM061753.1, from coordinate 166,742,401 downwards.
CCTCGAGACGAAGGAGTTGGCGATGCGCCGAGATTGGTTTGTGTTGAACGTTGGTTGTTGTTTATTCCATAAACCCTAGGTACATATTTATAGTCCAGGGGACTTTCTAATGTGGGCGTGCACTAAACCGTGCACGAGACAAACTCTACGTAACCTACTAAGTAAAGATACACGGGCTAACTAGCCCAAACTTGATACACAAGGCCGATTTACATATCTCTCCACGCATATATCTTCAAATTCGTCTTGATTGCGGCCCACCTCTGGCTTGGTCAAATCTGGTGATAACACATGCCCCCTGGTTTTGGAAATGACATTTCCAAAATCATTACGCTCTTTCTTTCGTCGGGTCATGTCGTGGCAAGCGTCGCAGAGTCCTTCATCATGATAGCTTGCCTTCTCAACTTCTCTGCGCGATTAGACTGTTGGCACCACCCCCTCGGGAACTGCTGTGGCCTTGAATTTTTACTATGCTCCTTTTATTTAACCGCAGCAAACAGTCATCTTCCTCATCCCCTTCGCACTAGCCTCCAAAAAACCCTCCTCTACCACCATGTCTTCGTCCTCCTCTTCTTCCTCCTCATCGGGTCTTTCCTACGTGTCCTCTCCTATCCGAGAGGAGACGCCCTCGTGGGGCACGCAGGCGGCGTACGATATCCTCGCCCCAACGAAGTGGGACAAAGAGGATCATGACTCCTTCGTATGGTCCGAGGATGACAAATCCTCGACCGACGGGGAGAGTGACCTCCGTTTCCTCGCCATTGGGGAACCGGTGGAGGAGAGCGACGATGACAACTTCTCCTGCGACTTCACCTCTTCCGGGGAGGAAGGGGAGCAGGGAGAGGAGGAGGAAGACGACGATGAGAGCTCCTCCGACGAGCCGCCGGCCAAGCGGTTCTGCCCTTGGCCGGGCAACTTCAGTGACTTCGACAGCGACGAGGACGACGCTGTCGGAGAAGATGAAGACGATGAGGGCCCAGTCGGCGGCCATTGGAGCGATGACGAGCCCGCCGGGAGCAGCGCCGACGGCAGCGACGAAGGCGACGACGAGGGCAGTGACGGCCCGTAGATTAGGACTTCTAGAATAGGACCAGACGGGGCAATGTACCCCGCATATTTCCTTTTGAGAGCAATTAGCTCTTCATGTAAGAAATCTTGCCCATCAATGAAGAATCTCTTCCCAATTTGATTTTGCCGATTTCTTCCGAGCTTAATTAAGCCGATTCCCTCTTCTACTGTCCTTGCCGACTCGCCCCCTTTACCAATGCGTAACGAGCCGATAGCACCGCATCGGTCCTTCGAAATTTGCTCTTTCCTTCTTCAACTGATGATTTTCTAAATCTGGCAGAAAAATGTAGGATCTTCAGGAAACTTTTGAACTTTCCCAACCAAACCCAATAATCCTTTCCAGCACTCATCATTTGTGACGAAGGTTTGCAATGAAGGATCAGCCGATGATCACTCAATCGGCTCGTAAAAAACAGAGCAAGGCAGAACATCCACCAGGCCTGCTGCCCCCCGAGTCTTGGCCAAGGCAAACACTCAGCCGAATTAGCCTGGGCTTGATCATGCAGAGCCAGCCGATTTGCACGTAAATCGGTTTGCAGAGAACCTTCAAGGTGGGCTGCCCCCCGAGTTTCCTCAGTGCGCCTCTTTGCCCTTGCAAGTCAGATCGGCTCCCTTCCTTTGGTGGATCTGATGCGACCCACCTTTAACCTGATCTGGACGCCCAAGCTGCCCTTAGCACTGTTCTTGAAGAGAAGATCTGAGCTGTTAAACCTCTCTCTTGAGGAGTTCTTCCATTGTGGCTTCTCTTCATAATTTACTAGGGCTGACCTTCTGGTTGACAATTGTATTTCTTGAGTCGATGGCCATGCATCGGCTATGAAAAATTTAAAAATTTCAGGCCGACTTGTGTATCGGCCTCTATACTTAGTGTTTTATCCATCTAGGTGCCCCCCGAGCCGATTCTGTCAAGAGAATTGATGGTATCGGCTCTTAGGTAGTCCCTGTTGGGTCAAATGTTGATCCCAGGCAAAGCAGATGGTGAGGACAATTTTGGCCGATTGCTCGAATCGGCCTCCACGTTGCTTGCTCGGTGAAGGTTTTGTAATATCCCTTCATCAGTTTCGGAGGGCCGATCGCAAGGATCGGCCTCGCCATGTTGCTTATTGACGTAGTCTTGCTACTCGTCCATGTCGGCGGATAAAACCAGCCCAATCTCTGACTTTAGCACGTTGGTGTGCTTGCTGTCATCCATGTCGGGTGCACTGTGTAATCGTGGAGCACTACACCCCGCCGGACGAATGAACACCATGTTTGTGCCAGCCGATGTGTCATCATCGGCTCTCTTTTGCTTGGGGCGCCACTCTTTTCTTTGCGGTAGCCCCTCCTCATCCAGGGTCCTCTGGACTTTCGCAGCCAGATCAGGCCGCGCCTTCCTCAGCGTATGCAAGTACATCCTTTCAGCTTCCTCCAGACCGCGCAATCGCTGAACCCTGCGTTTTTGTGTATGGCTGAGACCGTCAGGGCACCACCTTGGACGGTGGCACCTGTCTTCTTCGTGTTCCCCTTCGTCTTCTGAATCATCGAGATCTTCCAACGGAGGGGTCTCAGCCCGTCTGTTTTGCGGTGGGAGAGGCCCTAAGCGCTCGAACACAGATACGTTGGCTGTCTCCTTCTTCTTCCGGTTGCATTCTGGGCAATTGCCGATTGTTGGTAACCGGCTCATTCCTGAATCCCAGCAGTGTCTGAAGAAGGGGCAGTGCCAATGCCTGTCCGTATCGTCCTGCTCCCTGCCATGGCGTTCCTGTCGCTCCTCATCATGATTATGCCGGCTTTGCCTTTCGTCGTTTCTGGTCAGACGACCTCTTTCATCATTGTTGTTGTATCGCCGGCGTTGGTCATATCGACTAACATACTTGTTGAGGAGGTGATCAGAGAGGGGTCGTTGGTATCTTATGTTCTTCACTTCCCCCTCTGTGACGTAGCGCTTGCCATCTTGACGGAGCCGATCGCATGGAGCGGCCCCCTCAGTGTCCTTGCTCTGAGAGCAGCTGTCCTCATCCCCGTCCTTCTCAGAGCGGTGTCCAAGCTCTACCATACTGATGTTGGCTGAGAAATCAGGCTGGCACCCTCCAAGGTGGGTAAACTCCACCATGTTGATGGCGGGGAAGGGGTGTGTGTCGACCTTCATGGCGTACTGGTTAAAAATTAATCGCCCATTTTCTATCGCCACTTGGATCTGCTGACGCCACACTCGCAGTTGGTGGTGTGGGTGAACGTGTTATGCCACTGCAGTATGGCTTTCCGTTCAGCTCTTGCACCGTAGGAAACTTGTGGCCTTCGGGTACCTTTATGTGCTTCTCCGCGAGTAAGAGGTCGAAAATCTGCTCGGTTTTCGTCACGTCGAAGTCGAACCCTCTTGGAGGCCCTGGTGGCTTTACCCATTTGCAGGTTACTGGGCCTGCAGCTCGAGTCCACTCAGCTACTGCGACCTCTCGCTCTCCCGTAGGACCTTCATCTTCGCCTGCGTCAACCATGGTAACCACGCGCTTGAATTTATCTTGGTAGATATCCGGGTGGCGTTGCTCATATGCTGACAACTTCTGCACCATGTGTGCTAATGAAGGATAGTCCGCCTGGGAGGCCACTTCCTTGATCGATGATGATAGACCCACCACCGCCAATTCGACTGCTTCCTTTTCGCTTACATGAACCGAATAGCATCGGTTCCTAACGGTCCTGAAGCGCTGAATGTATTCGGACACCGTTTCTCCGCGCTTCTGTCGTACTTGGGCTAGATCGGCAATGCCAGCCTCGGAAGCCTCGAGTGGTATTGCTCATGGAACCGTTCTTCCAGCTGCTTCCAGGTCTGGATTGAGTTCGGTGGCAGCGACGTGTACCATCCGAAAGCCGATCCTGTGAGGGACTGCGAGAAGTACCTCACGCGCAGCTCATCCGACGCTGAGATCATGCCCAGTTGTGCCAAATATCGGCTCACATGCTCGATGGAGCTGGAGCCATCTGATCCGCTGAACTTTGTGAAGTCCGGGAGCCGATATTTGGGTGGTATCAATTCATACTCATTGGGGTACGGCTTGGTATAGCCGATCGCCTTTTCTTCGGCATCATGCCGAACTGATCTTTCAGGATCGTACAAATTTGATCCGCGGTGATGGCTGCAGGTGCCGAACCCTGAAGATTCGTCGGAGTGGCGGACTTAACCAGCCACGCCTGTTTCTCTGGTTCTGAGCCAACCGCAGGAGCTGGGCTCGGGAGCTTTGTCGGGGTGGCGTATTTAGCTAGCCACGTTTGCTTCTCAGGGTCTGCCTCCGACGCTCCTCCTGTTGCCCCAGAAGTCCCTGCTATAGCAACCTGGTTCGAGGGTGCCCAGGTGCACGTATGCACATGCGTATCCGTGCGGGATCTCTTTGGGCGCGTCTGTAGGAACTGGTAGTCACCGGGGTCACCACCAATCTTGTAGACGACAAAAGCCGATGAGTTCGGCGCCTCGGGCGCTGCCAACGCGAATGGCAGCGGGGGACGGGAATGGAGCAGCGCTTCCCCTTGGTGAGTCCCTAGGGCTGGTCCCGACGGAGAGTACTGATGGCTCATGATCTCCTGGATCACGCGCAGCGCGACGCGCTCCAACGTATTCACCAGGCTCTCAGAATGGCGGTGCAGCGAATGAGCCACCATGAAGTTGATCTCCTGACGCAGCGACCTGGTGCGTTCTTCGGATGGGGTGGACAGGTCCACTCCATCAAGTGCGCCTCAGGTGTGAACCCCTTCCATCTCGATGCCATGGGAGCGGGTCCTGTGGAAAGAGCCGACAGGTCGGCTTCGAGGGCAGACTTGATCTCGTCGTACTTCTTCTTGAGCTCGCCAGTGAGATCCCCGTACGTGACCGGAGTTTCTTCTGCCACTTCTGATGAAGACGGTATGGTGTCTTTTGCCATCTCTGATGTGGATAGCGAGATGGTTGTCGTTGAAGATTTGTCCCACCGGGCGTGCCGAATGTGTTGGCGTCAGAAACCCACCGGCGGGCAAGGATGGCCAACACGGTAGAGCCGGAATGACTAGGGCTGCGGCTGGCCCTGGTCCCTCGAGCGACGGCCCGCAAAGCCTCCTGGTCGCGCGCCGATGCTGGGTCGCAAGGGCGTGCCACCTGACCTATACCTGGTCGGGAAGGTGTGGATGATGCCTCGCTTAGTTTCCTGCAGGGCACACACGCACGTTAAATACGAGCCTCGATCGGCTCTCAGAAACCCTGTGAATCGGCTCAGGGAGCCGATTCACCCATGATTCGTCCAAGGTGGCCGAATATATGGTGGTCCTGCTTGATCAATATAAAGCGTATGAGATCCACGACGATCTAGGGTTTTCACCGCATAATCGGATCATCCTACTCACGATTGGGCCTCGCGCTCACGCACGGTAAACGTAAGCCAGCCCTAGACAAGGCCTAAAACCAACACTAGGTTGATCCTCGGAACGTCCTGTCTAGGGGCAGCAAACTACACACTGCATGCCGCGATCCTCCAACCCTTTGTAAGGCCTAACTATTGCAGATATTAAACTAATCCTTGATGAATCAAGGATCGACCATAACGGATCAGATCTACCAAATAAAGATCAAGCGGGGTGCCGCCCCCGCACCCATGATGAGGCACAAGGACGGCTAGACGCGCAAGGGTTGCACTACGCGAGCATATGACGCTAAGAACGATGCTAACCCTAACGCGCCTACGATAACTACGTTGCTCGCCATCAAAAACGTCAACACGAGCAACGCATGAACAACTAGGCAGGCTTGTGCTGCCTAGATCGCGAGATGCGATCTAGGCATGCATGGAGGAACCCTCGAGACGAAGGAGTTGGCGATGCGCGAGATTGGTTTGTGTTGAACGTTGGTTGTTGTTTATTCCATAAACCCTAGGTACATATTTATAGTCCAGGGGACTTTCTAACGGGCGTGCACTAAACCGTGCACGAGACAAACTCTACGTAACCTACTAAGTAAAGATACACGGGCTAACTAGCCCAAACTTGATACACAAGGCCGATTTACATATCTCTCCACGCATATATCTTCAAATTCGTTGATTGCGGCCCACCTCTCGCTTGGTCAACATCGGTGATAACACCTTGCGTGTTGTGGATGAGAGAGAGGGATAGAGAGAGAGAGTAACAAAAAAATCTGAGAAAATTTTCTACTACCTTGACCAAAATTTGACCAAGGAATAAGGCGCACGCGCATTCCAAGATGAACTTTGACCATAACAAAGTGAGCAAGAAAAAATGTTAATTATATTTTATGTAATTTATATCGTTGGATTCATATTGATAAAAATTTCTAATTATGCTACTTTAAACCGACAGTCTTTGTATATTTAGAGTAATTGGTCAAAGAAAAGTAAGCAAAAACCCATAACACCAATGTTTGGTGCAGTTGTTGCACAAAACCTAGAAACAAAACACTAGTTGCAGCAAACCTCGGTTTTTGGTGTAATGAGTTGCAGTTAGCCCAAACAGAATGATTTAGACCATTACATACTACCTCCACCTCAAAGATTAAGGCTATTAACGATGGAAAAAAAACTTAAGGCTATTTTTTTGAAAAGTCAAACCAAGTAAAGTTTGACCAAACTATTAGAACAGTCTATCAACAAATATAGTATTTGGTAGATACCATACAAAAATATATTTCATTACCTATTAATGATATTGATTTTGTATTATGTATGTTAATATTTTTGTAGATACCATACAAAAATATATTGCATCCCCACCTATATGTTTGCCCAAGGAGGGCATGTTTTACCGTAAAACTCTATATTTGGGGTGTTTGGGTGCAAACTCACCAGGGTCTACCCCAGATAATTCATGTACATCCCATGGGTAGCAGTGTGGGGCATGCATTGGTGCATCCATGTGCCAAGTGTCGCCTCACCTGTGCAACCCTAGGCCCCAACTACTTGATTTTCCCAAGGAGGGCATGTTTTGCCCTAAAACCCTATATTTGGGGTGTCTACTAGGTGCAACTCACCATGGTTTACCCCATATAATTCATGTAGATCTCATGGGTAGTAGTGTAGGGCATGTAATTGTGTACCCATGTGCCAAGTGTGGCCTCAACCTGGCATCCCCAGCCACTTGATTTTCCCAAAGGAGGGCATGTTTTGGCATAAAACCCTATATTTGGGGTGCATGGGTGCAACTCACGATGGTATACACCCCATATAATTCATGTAGATCCACGGGTAGCAGTGTGGGGGGCATGCAGCGGTGTACCCATGTGCCAACTGTGGCCTCACCCTGGCATCCCAGCTACCTGATTTGCCCAAGGAGGGCATGTTTTGGCCTAAAACCCTATATTTGTATGTTGTGTCTCGGCAACTTACCATATGGTCTACCCCACATGGTTCATGTAGATCCCATCGTTAGCAGTGTGGGGCATGCAATTAATGGTGCACCCATATGCAAGTGTGGCATCACCCTGACATCCCCAGCTACTTGATTTGCATGAGCAAGGAGCATGTTAATTTTCGCCTAAAACCCTGTATTTGGGGTGTCTCTGCAACTCACCATATGGTCTACCCAGATGATTCATGTAGATCCCATGGGTAGCAGTGGTGCATGCAATGGTGCACCCATGTGCCAAGTGTGGCCTCACCCCAAGCTACTTGATTTGCCTAGAGAGGGCATGTTTTGCCATAAAACCCTATATTTGGGGTGTCTCGATGCAACTCACCATCAAGGTCTACCCCAAATAATTCATGTAGATCCCATGGGTAGGAGTGTGGGGCATGCAATGGTGCACCCATGTGCCAAGTGTGGCCTCACCCTGTCATCCCCAGCTACTTGATTTTCCCAAAAAGTGCATGTTTTGGCCTAAAATCCTATATTTGGGGGTGCTTGGTGGGTGCGGCTCACCATGCATGGTCTATATGTACCTCTAATGATTCATGTAGAGATCCCATCGGTAGCAGTGTGGGACATGCAATTAATGGTGCACCCATGTGCCAAGTGTGGCATCACCCTGACATCCCCAACTACTTGATGTGCCCAAGGAGGACATGTTTTGGCCTAAAACCTGTATTATTTGGGGGTGTCTCGGTGCAACTCACCATGGTCTACCCCAGATGATTCATGTAGATCCCATGGGTACCACTGTGTGGCATGCAATGGTGCACCCATGTGCCAAAAGTGTGGTCTCACCCTGGCATCGATCTCCCCAGCTACTTGATTTGCGCAGAGAGGGCATGTTCTGCCCTAAAAACCTATATTTTGGGGTGTCTCGATGCAACTCACCATGCATGGTCTACCTAGATAATTCATGTAGATCCCATGGGTAGGAGTGTGGGGCATGCAAATGGTGCACCCATGTGCCTAGTGTGGCCTCACCCTGTCATCCCCAGCTACTTGATTTGCCCAAAGAGGGCATGTTTTGGCCTAGCTAAAACCCTATATTTGGGGTGCCTGGTGGGTGCAACTCTCACCATGGTCTACGTACCCGAGATGATTCATGTAGATACGATGGGTAGTAGTGTGGCGAATGCAATAGCACCCGTGTGCCAAGTGTGACCTCACCCTGGATCCCCAGCTACTTGATTTGCCCAAAGGAGGGGGCATGCATGTTTTGGCCTAACACCCTAGCTATATTTTGTCTGGGTGCAACTCACCATGGTCTACCCCATATAATTCATGTAGATCCCATGGGTATAGCAGTGCGGGGCATGCAATGGTGCACCCATGTTGATGCGGGGTGGCCTTCGGACACCTCCACACCAAGACCAACAAGTCCCCCAAGTGGACCGATGACACGAGCCCGAGTTAAAGCGCTACACGATAAGGTGAACTCTATCCTCGCTACTCTCGACCTTGACACACCGTTGGACGGAATGCTACCTCATGCCGAAACTCTATGTGTTATTAGGTACAAGGATCATCAAGGATACGAGGAAGAGGAGGCCCCTTTCATTGAAGAAGAAGCTAAAGCTATTGGACTTGAAGAAGAAGAAAGAAGGAAGGAAGAAGAAGAAAGAAAGAAGAAAGAACAAGAAAAAGAGAAAGAGGAGGGTGGAGCCTCCAGGGAGAGGAGGCCGGTACCTCCAGGCCATGGGGGGCCGGAGCCTCCACCCTTGGCCGCGCGCAGCAAGGGAAGACCGGTAGTACCGGCCCCTCCTGGCCGGTACTACCGGCGGGGATTGGGCGCCACCACCTGGTCGCCCCGCGCGCAAGATGAGGAGGCCGGTACCTCCGGCCAAGGTACCGGCCGTGGTACCGCCCCGATGCCCCGCGCCTCAGTATACTTTGCAGCCAATTGAAGTTGTTTCCGGTACCATGAGCGGTACCTCCGCCCTAGGTACCGCCCGTGCGCGACGGTGCCCAAATCTGAACCATTGCTTCTCATCCAACGGTTGTAATTTAATTAGCACTTGCCCCAAACTACCCTTGACCAAATTCTGAGCTATATGTGCTCCCGTAATCCCCATTTGCTAGGGTTAGACATAGACTTGGATAATTCTTAGAGCTTTGCTCATCAACTGGGATTATCTCCTGTGTTTCCTCAAGGCTACTCTTGTTGGAGATTAATAGTTGTGTGTGAGATTCTAGTGTACCCACTCTCTCTCTCGCACAAGTGTTCGTCTTCATCACCGATCTCTCACACCGGGATTCAACCTCGTGGTCTCTCCTAGTGTGATTCTACCGGCGTGGTTTGTCGAGCCACGGGAGTGTAAGTCGATTGTATCGGGTTTGCGTGCGTAGTGTTCTTCGTGTTCGTTTCGTTCTTCGTTTTCCCACCTTTTCCCCTTTTGATTCCGGGTCGATTTCGCAAGATTGGGCCACAATCTAGGTCCTAGACCTCATCATATGGTATCAGCAGCTCAAGGTTACCGCGAATTTGACCCCCCACCCACCCAATTTCGTTTCTAAAAAATTTCCCAAAAAATCCCCAAAAAATAGCCCTAATTTGCCTTTTGACGGATCTGCGATTTTGTTGCGTTTTGAGTGGTTTTGGTCCATTGATTTGGTGTCTCTAGTGTTGATCTACTAATTCCCCCACTTTCTATCCACAAATTCCTTCGATTTTCGAGTTTTGGGTCAATTTGGTTGGCTTTTGGGAAGAACAGGAGAGAGAAAAGGGGAAGAACAAGCATCTTCACGTGGAGAAGAAGGGCTGGCCGGTACCTCCACCCAGCTCCGGGCGGTACCTCCAGGCAGGGCACGGGTGGAGGCTCCAGCCTCCACTACCGGCCGCCACTACCGCCCACCACTACCGCCCACCACCCGGCCGCCACCACCGCTCGCCTCTCCAAGCCGGCCACCACAACCCGCCCCCACCACCGCCGACCAACACCACCACCCCCTCTCCACCACCGGCCAACACCGCCGTCCCCCCAAATCACCGGTAAACACCGCCGCGGCACCGCCACCACCACCGCCACCACCACCACCACCGCAAGACCACCGGCATACCACTACCACCACCGCCAAGCTAGTTTGACCCAACTTTTTCTCGCCTACCTTGTGTTTGCTTGTTCGGTTTGAGTGCCTTGTGTGTAACACTAACCCGCAGCTCCGAAGCAAGCGACGACACTCTCGGCACCCCGAGCTTGCAAACGTACTCTTGATCCTACCACCATATTGCAAGTTGAGTGTTCATCACCGCCTACGCCCCATCTAGGTATAACTTGCAAATCCTTTTTCCTTTTGCGATCTAACCTCCCGAGCATTGCTTGACTAGTGTTGCGAGACATTGCACGTGGCCCCGTTGTGAGGTGTGTGTGTAGTGTGGAGTCAAGCTTTTAAGCAAAACTCGTGTGGCAAAATAGCAAAGGCGAAGCTAAGCTAACATAGTGCGCGACAAAAGCCGCCAAAACGCAAAGAGCAAAAGAGTGCAAGTGCCACAAAATACAAAAGAGTGTCAAGTGCCACCAAATACAAAGGAGGAAAAGCTTTTAAGCAAACGAGAGAAAAGAGAAGAGAGGCCGCGTGTAAATCTTGTTGTCTCTCCGTTGCAACCAAAGCTTTGTCTCTCCTTGTGTTAGTGTGACACCGAGCCACCCTTGCTTTCGGGCTTCATACACTTTTCCGCTCATTCCTTGGTCGCACTAACCCCGCTTATCCCGTGTGTGAGTTCCATATCTTTTCCGTGTTTATAGTGATCATCGCTTTGACATTTGAGTTTTTGGATTTCACCCACCCTTAACAACAAACTTGATTTTGGATTTTGTCTTTTGGCTTTCCACCATACTCACCTAACACCATATTTGCTAGCTTTTGCGTGTGTCTTTGTGTGTGTACCCGATACAATTGGTTTCGCTCTCGGTTTGATTGATCGCCTCGATACTATCACATAACGGTAAGGTTGCGAGGTAGTCTCCTTCCACTAACACAAACAACATAGTTCTTGTCTTTCCATCATGGATAGGAATGGAGATGAACCAAGGGATGGAGAAGTCCTCCGCAACACCGAGAGGTTGGCTACTCAACACAATCTATGGGCGCAACGCCAAGAGTTCAAGGAGCAACTCACCTTATTCGAGACACGAATCGACGAGCAATATGAAGAAGTGGCCCACAACTTCGGCCAAGTGAACCAAGATATGAATCTACTTCGAGAAGCTACGGACAACTTGCATCACCAAGTGACGGCCAATGATGCAAACATGGAGAGGCGCATGGATAGTCTCGAGCGCGCCATCACCAACTTGGGTCGTCGACATCGCCATCGCTCTACTTCCTCCTCGTCATCAACCTCGTCGCACGATGACTACTCTCATGATCGCCACTCGTCCTCAAGCTCCGACTCAAGGCATGGAGATCATCATCGACATCGTCGCCCGCATGCTCGTCAAGATGACTCTCGCTCAAACTCAAGGCGTGGAGAGTTCCATCGCCATGCTCGTCCTCATGAACGTCCGCAACAAGAACAAGCTCTTCACCAAGATCGTCATCAAGTGGCTCGCCATGCCCACCATGGGCATGACGACCAACCCCAAGACAACGTCCTCCTACACAACATGGACCCGGCACCTCATCGTCAAGCCCATGTGGATGCTCAAGACCAAGGTCATCAAGACCCACCAAGGCGTGATCTCCGGAATCACCCTCGCCATGACCAAAGGGGCCGAGAACAACCACAACATGATCAACATGAGAGGGCCATCATTGGACAACGCCAACAACCTCGTCAAGACCCGCAACAACATCATCAACGTGAGCCAAGTGAAGCTAGTGTTCAACTCCACCGCCAACCCAATGCTATGGTTGGCCGTGGAAGACCTCCTCTACCACCCCAAGCCGCAAGAGATGAAGGTTTCCGTCCTCGCCGAAGGAACATGGAAGATGAAGAGAATATGTATGGAAAGCTCAAGTTCAATATGCCCAAGTTCAAGGGTGAAGACGATGCCGAGGCCTACCTCTCATGGGCACTCAAGGTTGACAAGATCTTACGCATCCACAACTACTCCGGTGCCAAGAAAGTAGCCATGGCCTCCCTCGAGTTTGAAGATTATGCCAACACTTGGTGGGAACAAGTTGTCACTCTAAGGGAAGAAAAGGGAGATCCTCCAATTGATACTTGGGAAGACATGAAGGAGGAGATGGAAGCTCGCTTTGTCCCTAAACACTACAAGACCGATCTCTTCAACAAGCTACAAAAGTTGAAGCAAGGCACCAAGACCGTTGAGGAATTCTTCAAGGAGATGGAGTTAACCATGATGCGAGCAAACATCCAAGAGTCCGAGGACCAAACCATCGCTAGGTTCTTCAATGGCCTCAACTACCCCATCAAGAGAGTTGTGGAGTTCCAACAATACTCCAACATGGTTGAGTTGGTTCACCAAGCTTCCAAGGCCGAGCGTCAAGTGAATGAGGACATCAAGTACTCGAAGTCCAAGCAATACTTCGCCTCCAAGTTTGCCACATCAACTCCTACAACAAGTGTCAAGCCAACCGCATCCTCTACACCTTCCAAGCAACCTTCCATACAAAGTCGCATGAAGCAAACGGTATCCTCCACCGCCTCCTCTAAGGCCTCTACGGGACCCTCCAATGTCACTTGCTTCAAGTGTGGCACCCAAGGCCACAAGTCCTTTGAGTGCAAGAACACCAAGGTCATGATCACTATGGAGAATGGTGACATAGAGACGCTAAGTGAAGGTGAATATGAAGCCCTAGTGCAAGCCGTTGCTAATGAGGAAGACTATGATGAAGAAAGTGGAGAAGACCCTCTCTTATGCACACATGATCCAAGCCCTTCTCTTGTGGTCACTCGAGTGCTCACCACTCAACCCCAAGCTATGGAAGACCAAAGATGCAACATCTTCCAAACGCGTGCCGGCATTGGTGGCAAGTCAATCAAGGTCATCATCGATGGTGGGAGTTGCCACAACTTGGCAAGCACCGAGCTATGTGAGAAGCTCAACCTCACGCTTCGCAAGCATCCTCATCCGTACCATGTCCAATGGTTGAGTGACAAGGGCAATGTCAAGATTCAACACACCGTCACCGTCAACTTCAAGATAGGACCCTATGAAGACACCGTCGAGTGTGACGTGGTGCCTATGACCGTGTGCCACATGTTGCTTGGCCGCCCATGGCAATTTGACAAGAAGGCCATACATGATGGTTACTCAAATGCATACACCTTCAAGGTCAAGGATAAGAAGTTCGAGCTTCGCCCAATGAATCCTAGCCAAATCATCGCCGACAATGCGAAGGCTTTAGCGAGGCACAACACCACAACCACCATAGTGAGATGAGAGGAGATGGAGCTACCCACCAAAAAGAGAGTGAGCGCCACCACCCACATATGAGTGAGAGAAAGAGTGTCCTCCTAGCCACCAAAAGCGAGTGGAGAGAAGTGAAAGACAACCCATCCACCACCATACACTATGTGCTCATTTGCAAGGGCCTATCGGCGGAGACTAACGACTTAACCAACATTCCTTCGTCTTTGTTGTCTCTTTTGAAGGAGTTCCAAGACGTCTTCCCCGACGAGCTACCACATGGACTACCGCCGCTTCGGGGCATCGAGCATCGCATCGACCTCATACCCGGCGCTCCACTACCAAACCGCGCCGCCTACCGCACCAACCCCGAGGATACCAAGGAGATACAACGACAAATACAAGACCTCCTCGCTAAAGGGTATGTCCGAGAAAGCCTTAGCCCTTGTGCCGTTCCCGTCATTCTTGTGCCTAAACCGGATGAGACGCAACGGATGTGTATGGATTGCCGCCCTATCAATGCCATTACCGTCCGTTATCGACATCCCATTCCGCGTTTAGATGATATGCTTGATGAATTGAGTGGTGCCACGATTTTCTCTAAGATTGATTTGCGTAGTGGCTACCACCAAATTCGCATGGCAATTGGTGATGAATGGAAGACGGCATTCAAGACCAAGCTTGGTCTCTATGAATGGCTCGTCATGCCATTTGGTCTTTCCAATGCTCCTTCCACTTTCATGCGTCTTATGAATCACATCTTGCGACCTCTCATTGGCAAGAGTGTGGTTGTGTACTTTGATGACATTCTCATCTATAGCAAGAATCTCGAGGACCATGTTCAACATGTGAGAGAAGTCTTATGCATCTTGCGCCACGAGAAGCTTTTTGCCAACCTCCCTAAATGCCATTTCGCTCAAAACAAATTGGTTTTTCTTGGTTTTGTGGTTTCCGCCAACGGGATAGAAGTTGATTCTTCCAAAGTTGAGGCCATCCACAATTGGCCCACTCCCACAAATGTTGGCCAAGTGAGAAGCTTCCATGGACTTGCCGGATTTTACCGCCGATTTGTGAAAGATTTCAGCACCATTGCTTGCCCTTTAAACGAGCTTACAAAAAAGAATGTTCCGTTCGTTTGGGGCAAAGCACAACAAAAAGCTTTTGATGAATTGAAAAAGAGACTCACCGAGGCACCACTACTTGCTCTTCCCGACTTCACTAAAACATTTGAGATAGAATGTGATGCGAGTGGTCTTGGGATTGGCGGTGTCCTCATGCAAAATGGAAAACCCGTGGCATACTATAGCGAGAAGTTGGATGGCGCACGCCTCAACTATCCTATATATGACAAGGAGCTTTATGCCTTGGTTCGTGTTCTTGAAGTTTGGCAACATTACCTTTGGCCAAAAGAGTTTGTTATCCACTCGGATCATGAGTCCTTGAAGTATTTGAAAAGTCAACACAATTTGAACAAGAGACATGCTAAGTGGGTTGAGTTCATAGAGTCCTTCCTTATGTAATCAAATACAAAAAGGGCAAGGAAAATGTGGTTGCGGATGCACTTTCCCGCAAGAATACTCTTCTACTCACCCGCTTGGAGTTTCACATTTTGGGTCTTGAGGAGATCAAAGAACTTTACCCTTCCGACGCTTTTTTTTCCAATCTTTGCCAAGTGTTCCGTTGACCGCGGATTTGATGATTTCTATTTGCATGATGGCTACTTGTTTAAAGCTAACAAGATTTGCATTCCCGAGTCTTCTCTTCGTAAGTTGCTTTTGCAAGAGTCACATGGAGGTGGTCTTATGGGTCACTTTGGACGAGAGAAGACATATGCCATGCTCTCAACCCACTACTATTGGCCAAGAATGTACCGCGACGTGGAACGCCTTTGCCGACGGTGTACAACATGCTTACAAGCTAAGTCTACATCCAATCCCTATGGTCTTTACATGCCTTTACCCATTCCATATGCACCTTGGTCGGACATAAGCATGGACTTTGTACTTGGCTTACCTCGCACAAAACATGGGCATGACTCAATATTTGTGGTAGTGGATAGGTTCTCTAAAATGGCTCATTTCATACCATGTCATAAGAGCGATGATGCTTCACACATTGCTTCATTGTTTTTCAGGGAAGTGGTTCGCCTACATGGAATACCGGCAAGCATTGTGTCGGATCGAGACGTCAAGTTTATGAGTTACCTATGGAAGTCGCTCATGGCGAAGTTTGGAGTGAAGCTCTTGTTCTCATCGTCCTCGCACCCTCAAACCGATGGACAAACCGAAGTGGTCAATCGAAGCCTCTCCACACTCCTCCGCACACTTGTGAAGACAAATTTGAAGTCATGGGAAGATTGCCTACCCCATGCGGAGTTCGCCTACAATCGAGCCAAGCACTCCACAACTTCACGGAGTCCCTTCATGATCGTCTATGGATTCGAACCTCCAACGGCACTCGACATCCTTCCACTACCTCTTCATGAAAGGACGAACATGGACTTCGACAAGCGCACCACCGCCATGAAGAAACTACATGAAGAGACAAGAGCAACCATACAAGAGCATGTACTTCGCCAAGCTAACCGCCTCAACGCCAAGAAAAAGGAACGCGTGTTTGAAGAAGGAGACCTTGTTTGGATCCACCTACGGAAAGAAAGGTTCCCGCAAGAACGCAACTCCAAGCTCAAGCCAAGAGGAGATGGACCTTTCAAGGTCCTCAAGCGCATCAACAACAACGCCTACGTCATCGACATACCAACCTCAAAGTACTTGGTGAGCAACACTTTCAACATCTCGGATCTCTCACCCTATCATGGAGATGAGGAGGAACAAGAGTCGAGGACGACTCTCTCCCAAGGGGGGAGATGATGCGGGGTGGCCTTCGGACACCTCCACACCAAGACCAACAAGTCCCCCAAGTGGACCGATGACACGAGCCCGAGTTAAAGCGCTACACGATAAGGTGAACTCTATCCTCGCTACTCTCGACCTTGACACACCGTTGGACGGAATGCTACCTCATGCCGAAACTCTATGTGTTATTAGGTACAAGGATCATCAAGGATACGAGGAAGAGGAGGCCCCTTTCATTGAAGAAGAAGCTAAAGCTATTGGACTTGAAGAAGAAGAAAGAAGGAAGGAAGAAGAAGAAAGAAAGAAGAAAGAACAAGAAAAAGAGAAAGAGGAGGGTGGAGCCTCCAGGGAGAGGAGGCCGGTACCTCCAGGCCATGGGGGGCCGGAGCCTCCACCCTTGGCCACGCGCAGCAAGGGGAGACCGGTAGTACCGGCCCCTCCTGGCCGGTACTACCGGCGGGGATTGGGCGCCACCACCTGGTCGGGAAGAGGAGGCCAGGCCGGTACCTCCGGCCATGGTACCGGCCGTGGTACCGCCCAGGTGCCCCGCGCCTCAGTATACTTCGAAGCCAATTGAAGTTGTTTCCGGTACCATGAGCGGTACCTCCGCCCTAGGTACCGCCCGTGCGCGAATGTGCCCAAATCTGAACCATTGCTTCTCATCCAACGGTTGTAATTTAATTAGCACTTGCCCCAAACTACCCTTGACCAAATTCTGAGCTATATGTGCTCCCGTAATCCCCATTTGCTAGGGTTAGACATAGACTTGGATAATTCTTAGAGCTTTGCTCATCAACTGGGATTATCTCCTGTGTTTCCTCAAGGCTACTCTTGTTGGAGATTAATAGTTGTGTGTGAGATTCTAGTGTACCCACTCTCTCTCTCGCACAAGTGTTCGTCTTCATCACCGATCTCTCACACCGGGATTCAACCTCGTGGTCTCTCCTAGTGTGATTCTACCGGCGTGGTTTGTCGAGCCACGGGAGTGTAAGTCGATTGTATCGGGTTTGTGTGCGTAGTGTTCTTCGTGTTCGTTTCGTTCTTCGTTTTCCCACCTTTTCCCCTTTTGATTCCGGGTCGATTTCGCAAGATTTGGCCACAATCTAGGTCCTAGACCTCATCACATGTTCCAAGTGTGGCCTCACCCTGGCATCCCCATCTACTTGATTTGCCCAAAGGAGGGCACATGTTTTGGCCAAACAAGGTGTATTTGGGGTGTCTGTGGGTGCAACTCACCATGGTCTACCCCATATAATTCATGTAGATCCCATGGGTAGCAGTGGGACATGCAATGGTGAACCCATGCGTCAAGTGTGTGGCCTCAACGTGGCATTCCCATATACTTGATTTTCCCATAGGAGGGGCATGCATGTTTTGGCCTAGCTACCACCCTATATTTGGTGTACGGGTGCACCTCACCATGGTCTACCCCGTATTGTTGAGATATGCCCAAGAAGCAATAATAAATTAGTTATTGTTATATCTTAGTGTCCATGATAAATGTTACACTCCATGCTATAATTGTATCAACCGGAAACATTAATACATGTGTGTTGTGCAAACAACCAGAGTCCCTAGTAAGCCTCTTGTAAAACTAGCTTGTCGATTAATAGATGATCATGGTTTCTGATCATGAACATTGGATGTTGTTAATAACAAGGTTATGTCATTGGGTGAATGATATAATGGACATACACCCAAATAAGTGTAGCATGAGATCAAGTCATTAAGTTCATCTTGCTATAAGCTTTCGATACATAGTTACCTAGTCCTTCGACCATGAGATCATGTAAATCACTTACACCGGAAGGGTACTTTGATTACATCAAACGCCATTGCGTAAATGGGTGGTTATAAATATGGGATTAAGTATTCGGAAAGTATGAGTTGAGGCATATGGATCAAGAGTAGGATTTGTCCATCCCGATGACGGATAGATATACTCTGGGCCCTCTCGGTGGAACATCGTCTAATTCTCTTGCAAGCATGTGACTAGGTCACAAGAGATGACATACCACGGTACGAGTAAAGAGTACTTGTCGAAAACGAGGTTGAACTAGGTATGGAGATACCGATGATCGAACCTCGGACAAGTAAAGTATCGCGTGACAAACGGAATCGGTATCGTATGTTAATGGTTCAATCGATCACTAAGTTATCGTTGAATGTGTGGGAGCCATTATGGATCTCCAGGTCCCGCTATTGGTTATTGATCAGTCTCACCATGTTCACCGTTAAGCAGGATGTTGTATAGTAGGGGTATATAATGGAAATAATGTTGAGATTCAAGATGGGATCCGGGATAAAAGGGGATATAATCAAATCCACCATCTTTAGCACCGATTCAAGCCAGGAACCGGGATAAAAGGGGTATATAATCAAATCCACCATCTTTAGCACCGGTTCAAGCCAGGAACCGGGATAAAAGGGGTATATAATCTAATCCACCATCTTTAGCACCGGTTCAAGCCAGGAACCGGGATAAAAGGGGTATATAAACTAAAGACAACGACTTTATTGAAATTTAACATTAACTAAATTTAAACTAAAATAATAACAACTTCTACTAGTTCTTCCGCGCATCCGTTGCTGCCCTCCTGGCTGCCGCCTCCTGCCGCAGCTCCTCCTCACGACGACGCTTATACATATCCTCACTATCCAGATCCGCCACACGCGGCCGCTTATGCAGCTCCTGGAGACTCTGCCTCTCAAATGCTTCTATGGTAGCCGCTAGCGCCGCCTCCTCCCACTCCTCTATCTCTGCAAGCTGCGGGTCCACCTCATCCTCTGCTGCCCTCCTTGCTGCCGCCTCCTGCCGCTGCAGCTCCTCCCACTCCTCTATCTCCGCGAGCTGCGGGTCCACCTCCACCGGCGGCGGGTGCGGCTTTGGGGGCATTGTGCAATGGGCTAGGGTTTGGTGATGATCGAAGTGGGAGAGACGGGGACGTACTATTTATAGAGGGAAAATATCCCGCGCGGCGCCGTGGCGGGAAAATATATATCCCGCGCGCCGTTTGCGTCGTGGCGGGAAAATCACGCGCGGCGTCATCGCGTGGCGGGAAAATATCCCGCGCGGCGCCGTGGCGGGAAAATATATATCCCGCGCGCCGTTTGCGTCGTGGCGGGAAAATATACCGCGCGCCGCTTGCGTCGTGGCGGGAAAATCACGCGCGGCGTCGCGTGGCGGGAAAATATCGCGCCGTCTTTTGATGGGAACCTAAACGCGGAACCTATCCGCGCGACTCACGCAAAAATGGCGGGAAAACACAAAAGAGGGCGAAAATGGTCTTTGCACCGTTGGTGGCTCAAACCGGTGCAAGGGTCTTTTGCACCGTTTGAGCCACCAACCGGCAAAGGGTCGGACTATAAATTTCCCGCGCCACCCTTCTTCTCCATCGCGCGACGCTTCTACCGAAACTCTGCCAAATTTTCGGCCGACCGCGCGCCGTGCCGCCCGCCGATCACCGCCGCCGCTGCCGCCAACCGCGCGCGCCGCCTCCTCCTCAGCTCGCCCGCGCTCGCCCGCCAAGGCCGCCCTCCTCCGCGCGCTCTCCGTGCGCTCGCGGGTCTGCGCGCACCGCTACAAGCGCGCTTCAAGGCCAAGGCGCGCCGCGGCGGCCCCGCGGCTTCATCTCCGGGCGCGCATAGGTGAGCCCCGGCTTGTTTTTTTTTCTTTTTTTTTGTTTTTTTTTATTTTAAATTTAGTAGTTAAATTGGTTAGAAAATATTAGTTAGAAAAATTTAGGGTTAGAAATATTTGTTAGAAATATTAATTTAGAGTTAGAAAAATTATATGTTAGAAAATATTAGTGAAATTTATATGTTAGAAATATTTGTTAGAAAATATTAGTTAGATAAAAGTGTAGTTAGAAAATATTTGTTACAAATTTATATGTTAGAAATATATTTGTTAGATAAAAATGTAGTTAGAAAATATTTGTTAGATAAAAAAGTAGTTAGAAAATATTTGTTACAAATTTATATGTTAGTAATATATTTGTTAGATAAAAATGTAGTTAGAAAATATTTGTTAGAAAAAAATGTAGTTAGAAAATATTTGTTACAAATTTATATGTTAGAAATATATGTTAGATAAAAATGTATGTGTTAGACAAAAGTAGTAGTATTTGTTACTAAGATATATATATATTCATAAGTAATTTATTCAAATTCAATATTAGTTTGCATACGATGCCGCGCCCGCCGCGTCCTGGAGCTAGGACAATTTTAGAGGAGTTGCGGCAGTTGGGGGAAGTTCGGGACTGGGCTCCGCCGGGGTGGCACTGGGAGGTGTTATCTTCCGGGGCGCGCACCTTGGTGCGGAATCCGGGTCCCGTCGTCGACCCGGATATTCTCTGGTGGAGGTCTTATGGGCCACGTTCGTTTCAGAGGGAGCCGGCCCCGCCGGAGGTGGTAGCTCAGCGCATTGCAGCGGAGGATGAGCATGTTCGCCGTTACATGTATGCGTTAGACACCATGTATAGGACCGGATGGTCAGTTATGCAGGGATCTCATGTTAGCTATGCTCCCGTTACTGTTCCGTGGCTTTGGGTGTTCACCCGGCGTGGCTCGGGACCCGGTCGGCGCCGTTGAGAGCTTGTAGTGTGATGTATTAGGGACCGATCGAGCTATATGTGTAACTCAGATCTTTGATTATGTATTCAGCATTATCCTTTATTTGCACTTATATATATGTGTAACTCTAATATTTGATCATTTATTTATATCATTATCTTGGTTAATTACTGCTTCGTTGTGTTTATAGCATTAGAATAACTTGTAAGTCTTTGCAGAAACTATGGAACGAGACCTAGAAAAAGAATACATGGTCGAGGAGATTATCCGTGATGATGAGGATATCACCTCTCTTTACCTAAACCAATCCGGCGAGGGAGACGAGCGAACCCGTGGAGACGCCTCCGGTGAGGAAGATGAGCAAGACAACCGTGGAGACGGCTCCGGTGAGGGAGAAGGTGACGACTGCGAGGGAGAAGCTCACGACGCCGCCGAGGTGTATATATATTAATTAACCAAGCCTCCAGATTTGTGCATATACATGTATTAACGTTGTTTCTTCTTTTAGACCTCCCGATCAACAAACTCTACTGGCAGAACTAAACGAGGCGCGGCCAGAAAGATGGAAGACCATGAAAGGTGCACCATCACGGAAATCGCGATAGATGGCGAACCGATTTCTCCCAAGAATTTCGCAAAAAAGTTTGTAAGTCAATGTGGAGTTGTTGTTAGGGACACCGTCCCGATCACCACTCAAGAATGGAAGAAACCTGTAAAGGGGGGCGAAGGAGTTACTTATGTCGACACGAGATTAAAAAGTGTGATGTTTAGGAAGCTGCTGAAAAATTTCATCTTTCCGGAGCCAACTGACTCTGATAGTGAGAATGACAGGCCAGACCCTGAGGATCCCGAGCTGAATAGCGTACAGCGAAGAGTTAAGAAGTGGGCTCTTAAGAAGATGGCAGTACAGTTCAACGACTACAAGAAGAAATTGGACAGCTTCTTTGTCAAGAAAGGGAAGAC
Source organism: Lolium multiflorum (assembly GCA_030979885.1). NCBI lineage: Eukaryota > Viridiplantae > Streptophyta > Magnoliopsida > Poales > Poaceae > Lolium > Lolium multiflorum. The sequence goes on along the minus strand of CM061753.1, from coordinate 166,720,266 downwards.
TCCTGATTTCAAAGGCCCCTATGAGAAGATAAAAGACCACTGGGAGGAATTTGTGAAGTTAAAGAAATCGGACAAGGCAAAGAAAAGGTCTGACACCAATACGAAAAATGCTTCTAATAAGATGTACTTCCATACCATGGGGCGAGGAGGCTACAATGCTGGCAGACCTAAGTGGGAGAAATGGGAGAACGAGCTAATTAAAAAGGGGATCCAGCCAGAGGTACTGAAATGGAACCAGCGGTCAAGGGATTGGTTTTACGCGCATGGGGGCACGTTGGACGCACAAGGGTTATGCATATATACACAAAGACATAAGGAAAACCCACTTCCCATCGAAGCCTTTAGAAATGTTGCAAAGGAAGTTGAAGAGGGGAAGTTCCGTCCCGAAAGAGAGAAGGACCAGCTCACACGCGCCCTTGGGAATCCTGAACACTCAGGACGAACACGAACCACATCAGGTGGCAAGCCGTGGTGTATTGGGTTTCCTGCAGAAACGAAGAAATATCCCGATAGAAGCCGTCAGAGGCAAAAGGATGTGGTTCACGAACGCGTTGCTAAGCTAGAGGAGCAAGTGAGGATGATAATGTCAGGCTCAGTCACAGTCACCCAACCTCAACCTAATCCGCAGATAGAAGAAGTTGCATTCGATGCTACCGGCCAGGGATCTCAGCGGAAAAGCAGCGTGGCTTCCACGGAGCTGCCTGGTGATGATGCACATGTGGATCCGCAGATGGCTCCTCCCTCCCCTGTGGAACCGCAGATGGATCTTGATCTCTACCCTGTGGACTTTATCACAGAGTCTACACCTTGTGAGCTACATTTCCAAACGATGGGCTACTTAACGCTCAAGGCGGCGGTCGGCTATGTCTTACCGCCAGTACCCGATCAAAGATACCACTTCAAGCCGGTTCCACCTGGCTACGCTGTTGCCGGGGTGGATCAAGTTATGGATGGGTATGGGCCGCTGAGGCTTGACCACCCAGCCGGTGAAGGGGATTTGCTAGAGCTGGGAGAAGCCAAGAACACTACAGTTCTATGGCGAAAAGAATTCATTGTGATTCCGGGTTGGAAGGCGCCAACAAGGTCTCCACCGAGGCAGCATTCTCCACCGATGCAGCCGTCTCCAGTGCGTGAGCCTTCCCCGCCGGCGCGTGAGCCTTCCCCGCCGACGCGTGAGCCTTCTCCGCCGCCGCAGCCCAAGTCTAAGAGCAAAATTAGGCGGTCCGCTACGACACAGCTGAGTCGTAACAGATCACCGAGACGCAAACAAGAGCCCCTCCCAAGAGTGCCTAAGGTTCCTCCCAAGAGACCTTATGACTATACAGTTGAGGAAAATGCCAAGATCGTAGCTGAACAACACAAGCAACAAATGTTGAAATTGAAAAAGCCCCAGCTTGAGCCGGAGCCAGCTATATCTCTGGAAAAGAAGTTGAAACTGCTGAAGAGCCTTCATCAACCTGAGCCAAGTCTTTCATCGAACTATGACCGGTCTATTCGCAAGTCAAATGTGTCAGCAAGAGATCGGTGGGAAAAAAGTAAGGTAGACGGGAAACCAGTTCCCCAGCTTGGAAACCAGAAAAACTCGTGCCCCCCGCTCCAAGTGTATCCCGATGTCACAGCGTGCTTTGATCCGGAGATGGTAAGACTATACAAAGATGAGGCAGATGCGGTCGGTATGAGTATTCCTGAGTACTTAAGCCGCATCGATGCAGAATTCCTTACAAGTACGGGTGATGATGTCCAAATAGCATACCAGTACAAGTACGGGCAACCTCTTGTCAGAGCTGAGGAGTTGCCTAATCTATCAACGCAACTGCGAAGACTGCATAATTGGTACATGGAAAAATGTAAGGATGGTAAGAACTGGATCATGGTGGCAATCACAGATGAGCACTACGGGCGAAATGACGTGATGAACATCGAATTTTGTGAATTATTTCAGTTATTCAACCAAGACGCCCTCGACAAATCTCTGCTGAGTGCCTACTGTCTGTAAGTATTATTTATGTAATTAAGTCTCTACCGCGGCTCGTCCATTGCATGCATATAACCATACTCTCATTGTATTATGCAGAATGAAGATCCGCGAATGCCGCAAGGGGAAAATCTATGATCTTGGGTTCGTTGACCCATATACCGTGAATGGGTATACTGTCCACAACTCTCCCAAGGACACAGAGAATAACTTGGTATATGTCTTAAGGAAAAACTCATACAAAAGGGCAATACTATTTCCTTACAACTTCTCGTAATTGATGAGTTATGCATATATATGTGTGTCCGCAGGTTTCACTATATCCTGCTAGTCATTGAACCCGACACCGGGATAGTAGAAGTCATGGACTCGAAGAGTAAACCCCTTGAGGCGTGGGGGGACATGGCTGATATCCTCCTCAAGGCTTGGAAACGGTTCACCAACAAGTCTCCGGGTTTAAAGAATAAAGAACTTCGAATAAAACAAGTACCGGTAAGTAATACTGGCTACGCCGCGCATCTCTTTGATGATTCTAGTTTCAATACCATTATTATCATCCTTGATTATATATATATATTATTTTGATTGAATTTTGTTCTCGTAAAGTGCTTGAGGCAGGAGGACGGGAATAATTTATGCGGGTATTACGTTTGCGAGTTCATCCGCCAGAATACCCACCATAAGAGGGACATTTTGGAACAACTTGATGTAAGTAAACAACATTCATGGCTTTATTTTATCACCTTCTGTTTCATTCACATACACACACATATATATTGACCACCGTACCTTTTTCAAATGATTAGATCGAACGGTTGCGGGACGGTCTTCTAGCAACCGAGCGTGTACGAGCAATTCAAGAAGAGCTGGCGGGATTCTTAGTTGAGCAAGTCTTAGCTCCAGACGGAGAACACTATGTGGCCGACATCCAATATCAAAGTTGATGTAGACATATATATATATGCATGAACGTGTGTCACTTTGATCGATATATGTAATATAATGGTTTCCTATATATATATATATATATATTTGAATTGTCTGCATTATTAATATTATACCGTGTTTCGAATGGGGCAGAGTCTCTGCCGCGGCAGCGTTTTAGTGCAATTCCCTGCCGCGGCAGAGTCTGCCGCGGCAGGGAAGGGCACTAAAATGCTGCCGCGGCCCAACCCTTTTGCACCGGTTCGTATTACGAACCGGTGCAAAAGCTTCCCCGCCGAGCGCCCCACAGCCGGCCACGTGGAGACCCCTTTAGCACCGGTTCGTAAGCCAACCGGTGCAAAAGGGGGGCCTTTTGCACCGGATGGTTTGCACCGGTTGCCCATCCGGTGCATATGGCCTTTAAAAACCGGTGCAAAGGCCACTAGTGTTTGTTGATGATTTGTTCCTATAAGACACCAGGTGCAGCATGCATCTATGTAGGTTCTTTTAACATATCAGGAAAAAACAATAGCAGCTTGATTCATTTTCATCTAACGTGTTCCCGTTCAACATAAGGAGAAATATATAGGATATTTCCAAAGTACGTAGATTGTAGCTGCCTCCGTTCAACAAAAAGATAACTAAGCATCTGTAGCTAGCTTAGTTAGACTATGGTTACATGGCAAATCTGATAATATATAAGAAAATCGGCATAGTATATATGTATGCGTTTTTTTTTTGTCGCTTGTATTTTCAATATTTCACCGGAAAACGGTTTTACCAGCTACCACACATATTATTTTCTACCGGACTAAACTTGCCCGTATTAATGTAATTTTCTCAAATTTAAATATTTTTGGGAAATTGTGAAAGAATTTATGAATTAATTTTGAATATCTCGGACAGAATACCCGCCGGTATTTCCAATATTGCGAAGAAAGGGAAATAACGGTGCCTAGCGATATTTTTACCCAACCGAGAAAAAAAACTTGACTATCCATAGAATTTTTTCCGCCAGAGAAAGCTAACGTGAATTCAAAATATATTATTTAGAGGACAGGCTTCATGTAGATCTACATGTACATCTATCCGATTGGATCTCACATCAGAAATTTACCTATATTAATATAATTTGCTAAAATATAAATAATTTCAGCAAATTTTTGAAGAATTTACGAATCCGTTTTGAATATCTCAGGCAAAATACCAGGCCGTATTCCGGCGCTGAGCCGTAATTTTACCCAACACACGAACAAACCTTGGCTATAAGTAGATTTTATTTTCGCTGGTGGAAAGCTACGGTGAATTCTAAATATATTATTCAGTAGACAGGGTAAAATCCATGCCAACCTACATGTATATTTACGGGATTGGATCTCACATCAAATGGATGGAAATTAGGCAGAATACACACTACTACGGCCTCTCCCCACAAAAATAAAAACTCACAATACTGGGTTGTCAAGTGATAACTTTGTAGGCGTATCAACAAAAGGAAAAAAAAAACTTCTTACACGAAGCTAGCTAGATCGTGGTAGAAATGCAAATATGTGCTAAGATAAAGTATAAACTGGAAAATAGGTGTGACGCCCCGGAACCGGTACCATGAGGATCCCAGCGAACCCGCCGAAATCCGCACGATATCGATTCTGAGACGCCCTCCGACACGACGTGCGCGAAGAATCACACACGTGATGCCAGAGGAATTAACACGAGCAGTAACATTACAACAGGATTACAATAGAGCCCACAAGATACATATGTTACAACAATGACTCCAATGAGTCAAGATACAAATATACAATACAAAGATCCAAATCATACAGAAGATCGATTACGTCCGAGTACGGACAAGATATAAATTGGACTAAGAGTCCTGAAGATAACCAATGGCGTCCATAACCCTGCCCAGGCCAAGCCGGAAGGGTAACCTTGCTAACGTCGTCATCTTGTACCTGTCGAAGTCGGGCCATCGGTTGCCGACAAAAGGGAGGAAGCAAAAGAGAAAGGGGAAAAGGCGAGAGTAAGTACCAAGGAACGAACTCCGGCACGTACTTAGCGAGACTAGAAATGGCTATGCTCGCCGGGCGAGTATAAATATATATCGCCTAGGGCTATATGGTAGGTTTAGCGGCAGCAAAACTATAACCAATAGAGACACGCTACAACATCCGTCTACTCAGAGAAGATAAGAGAACGCACAAGGTAACAGATAAATACTACACAAACATAACCCAGCCGATTACACATATCCCCTTCAACAAAGCGAAGAGGCAATGTAAAAGGCACTCAACGGTGGACAAGTTTTATTAGGTATCAGTTGTAGTAATGCTATATTACTACGCAAGTTATTAACAGATTATTAACAACAAGTATAAGGTGTAAGTTGTTCTATGATCAAGCTATACAATTCCAAGTCGTCCATAACCGCGGACACGGCTTATCGATAAGATGTACACCCTGCAGGGGTTGCCCAAATGTAACCATACGCATGCTCGAACCCACTTACTACAGGTGGAGTCTCACATCAAGACCGTTCCCAATGCAAGAGAAAATTTAATGGGAGCCACCCAACTAAGCTACCCGTGACGAAGTCCGGCCGTACTCCGATACGGACCCAGAGGTTTGCGTCGGCTTCCAAGGCGGGCACTAACGACCGGCCAAGGATAAAGAGTCCCGCGTTATGAGTACAGTACAGAAATAAACACCCGAAGGCAACAGGAAGTAAATCGTGCATCGTGCATATGAGCAAATAAAACCAAGGTTGTGGCTCCCAATAAACAGACTCGAGGAAAGGTAGTGGGTGATGGGGGTCCCACTCCCCCACGTACGGGTAGAGCGCTCAATCTCGGAACAGATAACAAGAACTCGGGTCCTAGGGGACATTAGCGAGTCAAAGTTCCGATGCTTTCGCAAAGGGGCTCACAAATGCCTCTGCTTACAATTTTAGTTGTTAACAATAAAGTAAAGTGTGAATATCTCCAACAAAGATATAGCATGTGTTAACCTCCCAACAACCCAACATATCCCGATAACAGATCGAGATAAACAACAGAGCCTAAACACGCCTACGACTCGCAAGGCTCAAACATCAAGCAACGGCTAAGGGTAAGGAATGATACATATAGGATTATTATGGTAAACAAGTGGAATAGGAGACGTGACTCGATAAAGAAGCGCAACATAAGGATAGCAATGCGAGGGAGAGTAGGTGAAGAGAGAGGGCTCGCCTGTGAAAGCTGCAGAAGAACTTGCCGTATCTCACAACACCACTTTGTGATCCTATCCGTGAAGAAGCAAATGCTGGACAAACAACGGATGCAAGTCTTACTACTACGAAGAAGAATCGGCATGATCAAGATATGCATGCATGACATGGCAGGGATGATGCAGTGCAACTTATCCATATTAATCGGAGTCGGAACCCCAGACAAGCAAATTAGGTTGGAGTTGCATTTTCTACCGGCAAAGTTAAGTGTTGATTAGCATGGCTTATCATGGCAACGGTGCGCTAATTCAATATTAAACGGAGCGGGGAAATCCTAGTTGGATATCCGAAATACTCCGCATATATGTGAGGTGAAATGCACAAACTATCACGTCGAGACATGATGCGAGATGCAAACAGGTATATGAACGGCATATTCATGTTCAACACATTTTTCTGATCAATTTTCATATAAAACACTTTTTAATCCGAGCTACGGATTAGGAGATATGATTTTTACAAGATTTGAACATATTCAGCAATTTTCAGAAAATAGAGAATATAGGAAAAGCGTTTTATACCAAGGAGGTTCTAGCCACAGGGGCTGACTGGCGGGACCAGGGATGCTGACTGGATGCGCTGACGAGGCGGCACTGCTGCAGGTCTTCTCACCGAATGAAGCACTAGCCAAGGTCAATGACAGATGGGGGCCACCTGTCGGATCAGAGGAAGAAACAAAAAGGTGGGGATTTGTGCCCAACAGGATTCGATCCTGGGATCTCAAGAAACAGGAACAAGGGACAAACCACTGCGCTGCTGCTCGTTTGTTGTATGCAATCTGGGACGCCTTCTTTTGAAGCAAACGAAGCAGAGCTCGGGGCTGGGGACGGCCATGGCGGAGCTTGCAGATCAAGTCCGGGATGGATCCAGCGATTACGGCCGAGACGGGGCAAGGGGAAGGGCGTCGGAGTTGCGCCTCGATGCAGGGAAGTTGGGAGTGGCGAAGCCGGCACCAAGGAGTCGCCGGAGCTGCACCGGCGGTGAGGTCCTGCGGAACAAAACGGCGGTCAACGCCGACAACTGGACAGAGAGCGGGATAGGGAAGGAGAAGAGGCTCGGGAGAACGAGGACGTAACCGTGAAGCTGATGGAGAGGTCGGGGGAGCCAGGGGAGGGCCAGGGTGGCCGAAATCGAAGAAGAAAGGCGACGTCCGGCTCGAGGGAAACGACGAATTGGCGACGATTGAAGGCCTCCCGGATCGATTCCCTGTACGAGGACGTAGAGTACGACGAGCCGGTTCTGGGGGTGGTCTTGGAGTGGCGAGGGGAGGTGCGGGGCGGCGGCGCCATGGTGAGGACGGTGGTGGCAGTGGGGTTTCTCCTGTTTCGTTTGCTCACAGAGTGGTGAAGAAAAATAGAGGGAGAAGGGAGGCGGCGGCGCGAGGGAGAAGAGAGGAAGGGAGGCTAGGGTTTGGTGCTCACAGGGAATTTAAAGAGAGGGAAGGGAGTGGTTGGAGGAGGTGCTCGGTGGAGGGAGGACCACAGCACGCCATCTACGCCATCTGCGTGAGGAAGGGGAAGACGACAACAAGAGAGGCTTCTCTCACGAAGGGGTACGAGCCAGGTGGAGGGCAAGGTGGGTTGGGCCGGATCGGGCCAGAGGAGAAAAGGGTTGCTCCAGGAGAAGAAAGGAAAATTAGAGAAGGGGCCTGGTTAGGAGGGGAGAATATAGGTTTTGTGGAATGAAAAGGACAAGAGGAGGTTTATTATAGAAACCATATGAGAGGGTAAAATAAAATAGTTAGGGTTTATAAAATAGTTTTTATTTTGTGAACACATGGATGATATGATGCATGATGCCATGATGATGCACAAAAGAAAAAGAACAAACAAATCTATAGGGGTGCTACCATGGGCCGTTACAATAGGTCATATCATATGTTAAGTATATTGATCCGTAGATATGCATGTTTGAGCAATGATCAAAATAAGTGGGTTTCCAGTTTAGTTATGACACATATAAAGCAATAGTGCGACACGTACGGACAGCTTCTACAGAACATTAATTCTGTTGTAGGATGCAAACCTTACTCGGAGGATAGGGAGACCTGGGCAGATTTAAATTGAAATGAGAATAAACAATTGCAATGTATTAGGGAAAAAACAATATATTACAACACATACTATAATCCTGAATTTTCCACATATCTATCTATCTATTTTTGTGGACTATGAAACTATATTATTCCCTACAATGTAAAGTGTCACTTTCGACAAATTAAAAATAATGCCTCGCATTTGCGAGGGCCACACTGCTAGTTGGGTGAATGATATAATGGACATACACCCAAATAAGCGTAGCATGAGATCAAGTCATTAAGTTCATCTTGCTATAAGTTTTCGATACGTAGTTACCTAGTCCTTCGACCATGAGATCATGTAAATCACTTACACCGAAAGGGTACTTTGATTACATCAAACGCCATTGCGTAAATGGGTGGTTATAAAGATGGGATTAAGTATTCAGAAAGTATGAGTTGAGGCATATGGATCAAGAGTGGGATTTGTCCATCCCGATGACGGATAGATATACTCTAGGCCCTCTCGGTGGAATGTCGTCTAATTAGCTTGCAAGCATGTGACTAGGTCACAAGAGATGACATACCATGGTACGAGTAAAGATTACTTGTCGGAAATGAGGTTGAACTAGGTATGAAGATACCGATGATCGAACCTCGGATAAGTAAAGTATCGCGTGACAAAGGGAATCGGTATGTATGTTAATGGTTCAATCGATCACTAAGTTATCGTTGAATGTGTGGGAGCCATTATGGATCTCCAGGTCCCGCTATTGGTTATTGATCGGAGAGGAGTCTCGATCATGTCCGCATAGTTCACGAACCGTAGGGTGACGCGATTAAGGTTCGATGTTGTATAGTAGCTTCAGAATATGAGATGGAGACCGAATGTTGTTCGGTGTCTCGGATGGGATCTAGGACATCACGAGGAGGTCCGGAATGGTCCGGAGAATAAGATTCATATAAGGAAGTTATTTTCCGGGGTTCGGAAAATGTTTTGGTGTTTGACCTCTAGAAGGTTCTAGAGGGCCACCGGTGGGCCCACCACCCCGGGAGGGACCACATGGGCCAAGGGAGTGCAGCCTGGCCTAATGGGCCAGGGGAACCAAGCCCTCAAGGCCCAGCCGGCCAGCCCCCTAGGGATAAGATCAAATCCCGGAGGATAAGATCAAATCCCTAAAATCGAGGAGCAACTTTGGAAGGGGAAGCAAACTTGGAAGGGGATGATTTCGGATCCTCCCTTTCCTTCTATGCGCTGGTGGGGCCCAAGGGGCTGCCTTGGCCGCCCCTACCTCTATAAATAGAGGAGAGGGGCAGCCGACCACTTGCCCCTTCACACCAAAGTTTGCCGCCCCCCCTCTCTCCTCCACCGCAAGTCTGCTCCGGCTTGGCGAAGCCCTGCAACTTTTCTCCTCCACCACCACCACCACGCCGTCGTGTTGCTGGGATTCCGAGGGGATATACCACACCTCAGCTGCCCGCTGGAACGGGGAGAGGACGGGCTTCATCGACACCGTACGCACGACTGAGTACGGAAGTGCTGCCGGATTGCAGCACAGGACGATCGACTACATCAACAACGAGATCTACTCTCGCTTTGGATCTTCGATGGTTAGTCTCACATACATCTTGTTGCTTCGATCTTCGTAGATTAGATCTTGCTTCTTCCTAGATTGGATCTTGGTTTTTGTTCATGTTCACGGTAGAAATTTTTTGTTTTCCATGCAACGAACCCATCACGTATAATTCATGCATGCATGTAGATCCCATGGTTAGCAGTGTGGGGCAAGCAATGGTGCACCCATGTGCCAAGTGTGGTCTCACGCCCTGGCATCCCAAGCTACGTGATTTTCCCAAGGCGGATGGCATGTTTTGGCATAGCTAAAACTCCATATTTGGAGCGTGTTGGTTCAACTCACCATGGTCTACCCAAGATGACTCATGTAGATCCCATCGGTACCGGTGTGGGGCATGCCATGGTGCACCCATGTGCCAAGTGTGGCCTCACCCTGGCATCCCCAGGTACTTTATTTGCCCAACGAGGGCATGTTTTGCCCTGAAAACCCTATATTTGGATGTCTCGATGCATGAAACTCACCATGGTCTACCCCCAGATAATTCATGTATATCCCATGGGTAGCAGTATGGGGCATGCAATGGTATGTGCCAAGTGTGGCCACACCATGGCATCCCCAAACACTTGATTGTCCCAAGGAGGGCATGTTTTGGCCTAAAACCCTATATTTGGGTATATTTGGGTGCCTGGCGCGCGAGTGCAACTCACCTGGTTTACCCCAGATGATTCATGTAGATCTCCCATGGTGGGTGTAGCAGTGTGGGGCATGCAATGGTGCATCCATGTGCCAAATGTGGCCTCACTCTGGCATCCCCAGCTACTTGATTTGCCCAAAAGAGGGAATATGTTTTGGCCTAACACCATGTATTTGGGGTGTCTCTCGGTGCAACTCACCATGGTCTATCCGTATGATAATTCATGTAGATCTCGTGGGTAGCAATGTGGGGATGCAATTAATGGTGCACCCATGTGCCAAGTGTGGCCTCACCCTAGCATCCCAACAACTTGATTTGCCCAAAGAGGTCGGGCATGTTTGTGGGGTGCCTCTGGGTGCAACTCACCATATGGTGCCCATGGGTAGCAGTGTGGGGCAAGCAATGGTGCACCCATGTGCCAAGTGTGGCCTCACCCTCTGGCATCCCCGGCTACTTTGATTTGCCCAAGGAGGGCATGTTTTGGCCTAAAAACCTATATTTGGGGTGCCTCGGTGCAACTCACCATGGTCTACCCCAGATAATTCATGTACGTAGATCCCATTAGTAGCAGTGTGGGGCATGCAATGGTGCACACACATGTGTGCCAAGTGTGGCCTCACCCTGCTAGCATCCCCAACTACTTGATTTGCCCAAGGAGGACATGTTTTGCCCTAAAACCTTATATATTTGGGGTACGGTGTGTAAGTGCAACTCACCATGGTCTATCCCAGATAATTCATGTAGATCCCATGGATAGCAGCAGTTTGGTATGTAATGGTGTACCCATGTGATGGCCTCACCCCTGGCATCCCCAACTACTTGATCTGCCCAATGAGGGCATGTTTTGGCCTGAAACCCTATGTTTGGGGTGCTTGTGGGTGCAATTCACCATGCATGGTCTACCCTGATGATTCATGTAGATCCCATTGGTAGCAGTGTGGGGCATGCAATGCTGCACCCATGTACCAAGTGTGGCCTCAACTGACATTCTCATCTACTTGATTTGTTCAAGGAGGGCACGTTTTGCCCTAAAACCCTATATTTGGGGTGCGTGGGTGCAATTCACCATGGTCTACCCCAGTTTAGATCCCATGGGTAGCAGTGTGGGGCAAGCAATGGTGCACCCATGTGCCAAGTGTGGCCTTGATACGTCTCAAACGTATCTATAATTTCTTATGTTCCATGCTAGTTTTATGACAATCCCTACATGTTTTCTTCACACTTTATATCGTTTTGATGCATTTTCCGGAACTAACCTATTGACGAGATGCCGAAGTGCGCTCCTCGTTTTCTGCTGTTTTTGGTTTCGGAAATCCTAGTTAGGAAATATTCTCGGAATTGGACGAAATCAACGCCCATCTTATTTTTCCACGAAGCTTCCGAACACCGAGAGAGACCGTAGGGGGAGCCAGGGCCCCACACGCCAGGGCGGCGCGGCCAAGGTGGGGCGCGCCCCCTATTGTGTGGTCCCACCAGGGCCCCTCCGAGGCTGCCATTCCGCCTACTTAAGGACTCCGTCGCGAAAACCCTAAAGAAATAAGCCACGATACAAGAAAAGTTCCAGAGCCGCCGCCATCGCGAAGCCAAGATTCGGGGGACAGAAGTCTCTGTTCCGCACGCCGGACGGGGAAGTGCCCCCGTTATCTCCATTGACACCACCGCCATCTTCATCGCCGTCCGTCTCCCATGATGAGGAGGGAGTAGTTCTCCCTCGAAGCTAAGGGCTGTAGTAGCTATGTGGTTCATCTCTCTCTCCCATGTGATCTTTATGTGATCATGAGCTTTGTGATCTAGTTGAATATCATCTATGTGCTACTCTAGTGATGTTATTAAAGTAGTCTATTCCTCCTTCATGATGTAATGGTGACAATGTGTGCATCATGTAGTACTTGGTATAAGCTATGATTGTGATCTCTTGTAGATTATGAAGTTAACTATTACTATGATAGTATTGATGTGATCTATTCCCCTTTCATAGTGTAATGGTGACAGTGTGTGCGCTATGTTAGTTCTCGGTCTAAATTGCAATGATCTATTATGCACTCTAAGGTTATTTAAATATGAACATCGAATGTTGTGGAGCTTGTTAACTCCGGCATTGAGGTGCTCTTGTAGCCCTACACAATGAATGGTGTTTGTCATCCAACAAGAGAGTGTAGAGAAAGTAGTATTTGTTTATTCAGTTATGTGATCAATGTTGAGAGTGTCCACTAGTGAAAGTATGATCCCTAGGCCTTGTTTCCGAATAGAAAGTTACACCAGAGAATTGCTTCCCACGCCAGAAGCTATTTTCTCGGCACCGCTTGTTTACGTTTTACCGCATCTTTACTTCCTGCAATATTACCACCATCTATACCACCTGTGTTTTACTATCTCTTCGCCGAACTAGTGCACCTATACATCTGACAAGTGTATTGGGTGTGTTGGGGACACAAGAGACTTCTTGTATCGTGATTGCAGAGTTGCTTGAGAGGGATATCTTTGACCTCTTCCTCCCTGAGTTCGATAAACCTTGGGTGATACACTTAAGGGAAACTTGCTGTTCTACAAATCTCGCTCTTGAGGCCCAACACCGACTACGTGAATAGAAGCGTGCGTAGACATCAAGCTATTTTCCGGTGCCGTTGGGGAGGTAAGGTAAAGGCACTCACACTCCGGTCCTGTAACTAAGTTATTTTCTGGTGCCGTTGTAAGTGCTCAAGCTATTTCCTTTAGATCCTGCAATTGCATCTTTTTGTCTCTTGTTTTACACTAGTAAGGCATAATGGAAAGCAACTATGAGCTTTTTAAGCTATTTCCTGAGTTAAGACATGGATTGTTTGCTGCGAAAATTAAAAACCTATGGAATCTTATTTGCATGCTAGTAGCAATGATATTAGTATGAACGCTTTGAACACCATTGTTGCTAATGATATGGAAAATTCTAAGCTTGGGGAAGCTGGTTTTGATGAGCATGACATTTTTAGTCCCCCAAGCATTGAGGAGAAAATTTTCTTTGATGATACTTTGCCTCCTATTTATGATGATTATAACGATAGTGGTCTTTTGGTGCCGCCTACTATGGAGAGTAAATTTTATTATGATTATAATATGCCTCCTACACTTGATGAGAATAATAATGATATCTACTTTGTTGAATTTGCTCCCACTACAACTAATAAAATTGATTATGCTTATGTGGAGAGTAATAATTTTATGCATATAGCTCATGATAAGAATGTTTCATTTGATAGTTATATTGTTGAGTTTGTTCATGATGCCACTGAAAGTTATTATGAGAGAGGGAAACATGGTTATATGCATCTTAATAATATTAAGTTTCCCCTCTTTATGTTGAGAATCCTGAAGTTGCGCTTGTGTTGCCTTTCTATGCTTGTTGCATTATGCTTCAATAACTTGTTTATTTACAAGATTCCTTTTCATAGGAAGTGGGTTAGGCTTAAATGTGTTTTGAATTTGCTTCTTGATGCTCTCTTTTGCTTCAACTCTTATTTCTTGCAAGAGCATCATTAAAATTACTGAGCCCATCTTAATGGCTATAAAGAAAGCACTTCTTGGGAGATAACCCATGTGTTTATTTTACTACAGCAATTTTGTTTTATATTTGAGTCTTGGAAGTTGTTACTACTGTAGCAACCTCTCCTTACCTTTATTTTATTGCATTCTTGTGCCAAGTAAAGTCTTTGATAGTAGAGTTGATACTAGATTTGGATTACTGCGCAGAAACAGATTTCTTACTGTCACGAAATTGAGCAGCCCCGTCTGTAGGTAACTCATAAAATTCTTCCAATTTACGTGCGTGATCCTCAGATATGTACGCAACTTTCATTCAATTTGAGAATTTTCATCTGAGCAAGTTAAGTGCGCCAGAAAAATTCGTCTTTACGGACTGTTCTGTTTTGACAGATTCTGCCTTTTATTTTGCATTGCCTCTTTTACTGTGCTGAATGGATTTCTTTGTTCCATTAACTTTCAGTAGCTTTGTGCAATGTCCAGAGGTGTTAAGAATGATTGTGTCACCTCTGAACATGTGAATTTTTGATTATGCACTAACCCTCTAATGAGTTTGTTTTGAGTTTGGTGTGGAGGAAGTTTTCAAGGGTCAAGAGAGGAGGATGATATACTATGATCAAGAAGAGTGAAAAGTCTAAGCTTGGGGATGCCCCCGTGGTTCATCCTTGCATATTTCAAGAAGACTCAAGCATCTAAGCTTGGGATGCCCAAGGCATCCCCTTCTCCATCGACAACTTATCAGATCACCTCTAGTGAAACTATATTTTTATTCCGTCACATCTTATGTACTTTACTTGGAGCGTCTGTGTGCTTTTATTTTCGTTTTGTTATCTTAGTTCTCTGAATAAATTCATGCTTGTGTGGAGAGAGACACGCTCCGCTCGTTCATATGAACACATGTGTTCTTCGCTTTTTTAGTGTTCATGGCGATGGTTGAAACTGCTTCGTTCATTGTTATATGGTTGGAAACAGGAAAATGCTGCATGTGGTAATTGGTATAATGTCTTGAATAATTTGATACTTGGCAATTGTTGTGCTCATATAGATCATGTTTAAGCTCTTGCATCATGTACTTTGCACCTATTAATGAAGAACTACATAGAGCTTGTTAAAATTTGGTTTGCATGATTGGTCTCTCTAAGTCTAGATATTTTCTGGTTAAGGTGTTTGAACAACAAGGAAGACAGTGTAGAGTCTTATAATGCTTGCAATATGTTCTTATGTAAGTTTTGCTGTACCGTTTTATACTTGAGTTTGCTTCAAACAACCTTGCTAGCCTAAGCCTTGTATTGAGAGGGATTACTTCTCGTGCATCCAAATCCTTGAGCCAAAAACTATGCCATTTGTGTCCACCATACCTACCTACTACATGGTATTTCTCTGCCATTCCAAAGTACATTACTTGAGTGCTACCTTTAAAATTCTATTCTTTGCCTTTACAATACATAGCTCATGGGAAAATAGCCTTAAAAACTATTGTGGTGAAGAATATGTACTTATGTATCTTATTTCTTAATAAGTTGCTTGTTGAGCGGTAACCATGTTTCTGGGGACGCCATCAACTTTTACACCTTTGTTGAATATCATGTGAGTTGCTATGCATGTTCATCTTGTCTGAAGTAAGGGAGATTTTCATGATCAAATGGTTTGAGTATGCATATTGTTAGAGAAGAACATTGGGCCGCCAACTAAAGCCATGAATCATGGTGGAAGTTTCAGTTTGGACACAAATCCTCAATCTCTTATGAGAATATTATTTGTTGTTAAATGCTTAAGCATTAAAAAGAGGAGTCCATTATATGTTGTCTATGTTGTCCCGGTATGGGTGTCTAAGTTGAGAATGATCAAAAGCGAAATCCAATGCGAACTTTCTCCTTAGACCCTTGTACAGGCGGCATAGAGGTACCCCTTTGTGACACTTGGTTGAAACATATGTTATGCAATGATAATCCATGTTAATCCAAGCTAATTAGGACAAGTGCGGGCACTATTGGTATACTATGCATGAGGCTTGCAACTTATAGGATATCTTATACATAACACATATGATTTATTACTACCGTTGACAAAATTGTTTCTATGTTTTCAAAATGAAAAGCTCTAGCACAAAAATAGTAATCAGTGCTTCCCTCTGTGAAGGGCCATTCTTCTACTTTATTGTTGAGTCAGTTTACCTATTCTTTCTATCTTAGAAGCAAACACTTGTGTAAACTATGTGCATTGATTCTTACATGTTTACCTATTGCACTTGTTATATTGCTTTATGTTGACAATTATCCATGAGATATATATGTTAAAGTTGAAAGCAACCGCTGAAACTTATATCTTCCTTTGTGTTGTTTCAAAGCTTTCTACTAAGAATTTATTGCTTTATGAGTTAACTCTTATGCAAGACTTATTGATGCTTGTCTTGAAAGTACTATTCATGAAAAGGCTTTGCTATATGATTCAGTTGTTTAATCATCATCTTTACCATTGCTTTGAATCACTTCATTCATCTCATATGCTTTACAATAGTATGATTAAGATTATGTTGGTAGCATGTCACTTAAGAAATTATCCTTGTTATCGTTTACCTACTCGAGGGCGAGTAGGAACTAAGCTTGGGGATGCTTGATACGTCTCAAACGTATCTATAATTTATTATGTTCCATGCTAGTTTTATGACAATACCTACATGTTTTGTTCACACTTTATATCGTTTTGATGCATTTTCCGGAACTAACCTATTGACAAGATGCCGAAGTGCCGTCTTTTTTCTGCTGTTTTTGGTTTCAAATCCTAGTAAGGAAATATTCTCTGAATTGGACGAAATCAATGCCCAGATCTTATTTTTCCACGAAGCTTCCACAAGAGAGACCGTAGGGGAGCCAGGGGGCCCCACACGCCAGGGCGGCACGGCCAAGGGGTGGGGCGCGCCACCCTATTGTGTGGTCCCACCAGGGCCCCTCCGAGGCTGCCCTTCCGCCTACTTAAGGACTCCGTCGCGAAAACCCTAAAGAAATAAGCCACGATACGAGAAAAGTTCCAGAGCCGCCGCCATCAGCCAAGATTCGGGGACGAAGTCTCTGTTCGCACGCCGCCGGACGGGGAAGTGCCCCCGGAAGCCATCTCCATCGACACCACCACCATCTTCATCGCTGCTGTCTCCCATGATGAGGAGGGGGTAGTTCTCCCTCGAGGCTAAGGGCTGTACCGGGAGCTATGTGGTTCATCTCTCTCTCCCATGTGATCTTTATGTGATCATGAGCTTTGTGATCTAGTTGAATATCATCTATGTGCTACTCTAGTGATGTTATTAAAGTAGTCTATTCCTCCTTCATGATGTAATGGTGACAGTGTGTGCATCATGTAGTACTTGGTATAAGCTATGATTGTGATCTCTTGTAGATTATGAAGTTAACTATTACTATGATAGTATTGATGTGATCTATTCCCCTTTCATAGTGTAATGGTGACAGTGTGTGCGCTATGTTAGTTCTCGGTCTAAATTGCAATGATCTATTATGCACTCTAAGGTTATTTAAATATGAACATCGAATGTTGTGGAGTTTGTTAACTCCGGCATTGAGGTGCTCTTGTAGCCCTACACAATGAATGGTGTTTGTCATCCAACAAGAGAGTGTAGAGAAAGTAGTATTTGTTTATTCAGTTATGTGATCAATGTTGAGAGTGTCCACTAGTGAAAGTATGATCCCTAGGCCTTGTTTCCGAATAGAAAGTTACACCACAGAGAATTGCTTCCCACGCAGCAAGCTATTTTCTGGCACCGCTTGTTTCTGTTTTACCGCATCTTTACTTCCCGCAATATTACCACCATCTATACCACCGTGTTTTACTATCTCTTCGCGAACTAGTGCACCTATACATCGACAAGTGTATTGGGTGTGTTGGGGACACAAGAGACTTCTTGTATCGTGATTGCAGGGTTGCTTGAGAGGGATATCTTTGACCTCTTCCTCCCCGAGTTCGATAAACCTTGGGTGATCCACTTAAGGGAAACTTGTTGCTGTTCTACAAACCTCTGCTCTTGGAGGCCCAACACTACAGGAATAGAAGCGTGCGTAGACATCAGGCCTCACCCTCTGGCATCCCCAGCTACTTTGATTGCCCAAGGAGGGCATGTTTTGGCCTAAAAACCTATATTTGGGGTGCCTCGGTGCAACTCGACCATGGTTTACCCCAGATAATTCATGTAGACCCCATTTGTGTACGCAAGAGAGTGGATATATATTCATATATCTAGAGCTATTTGGTAATTGACTAAACTTTGTCTAGATATATCTAAACAAATTTTACCCCAGTTAATTCATGTAGACCCCATTTTAGCTAAAATTTGTGTAGATATATATATATATATATATTCATTTATTGTTGTGTCAATTAATTTCCCCATTTTCAAAGAACCCTAGGTCTACCTCCGGACACGTCTACCATGGAACCCCACACAACCTCTGCGTGCATTTCGCCGGACACACCGCCGTTACAAACACATAACAACGCATTGAGATTTTTTTGCGGGTTACAATGCAATATTTTAGACGAGTGCTTACATGAATAAACCTGGTAACATGTTTTATTAAGTACGAGGACTGGGATACTGCTTAATTGTGTAGGACAGGTCGTTACCAAAAATAATTATATAGAGTGCCTAGTTAATTAGGCATGCGTCTAATATAAATAAGAAATTATTATATGTTTAACCAAAAGTGGATTGTTTTCCTAAGCAAGTCTCGAAGCATCTTAAATCTGATACGCAGGGTTTGTGATAAGGGGTTGCCCGATCTTCTCAGTAAGCGACGGGTGGTGATGAACACGTGATGGTAGCAGCGGATGAAATCGATGATGATGAGGAGGATAACTTGTATGACGCCGACGAAGTCTCTCGATTGATTCCTGATGCCAATGCAATAGCTCTCAACCCTGCAAGATATTCGCAACTCCACACACTTGCGCACGTAGCCGCCGACCACGGAGCGGTAGATTGCAATCTTCTAATCCCCAATGGAACAGCAGATTACACACAAACTTTCAGTAGCATAAAACTCCAGATAGATGCGAATTGGAGAGTAGTATTCAATAGTTTTGCATAGCAAACAACTAAGAACTAGGGTTTATCTTAAAAGTGGTCTAAAGCAACTTTTGGGGCGTCCAGGGGACATATATAGGCGTTCGGGACAACCTCAGTCGAAAAAGTACGGAAATAACCGACCTGAATAGATCTGGTCGACAGCACTCGGACTCGCCGGCTGGGGCCACGACCGGCCTGGGACCGGGTGGTCCGGTCCTAGACCGGGTCTGTGGACCGGCGGAAACCGGACGAGCGCCCGAGGCCCCGGGATGTTGCCGGATGGCACAAGTGCAAAATCCGGTTTGTGACCGGGCGGCCCGGTCAGGAGGCCGGTCGGACCGGGCTGGAGACCGGCATGGCCCGCTCCTCCCTCGCGCTTCCATGGGATGTCTTCACGTCCAGCTCCATGTCCAGCTTCACGTCCAGCTTCTTGTCCAGCTCCTCCTCTCCTCCTCGTGCGATGCTTGGTTCCTCCTCATACCTGATCATACATAAGTAATACGACTTAGGTATAAAGTTCTCATCGATCAAAGTATCGTTTAGGAACAAGTTCACCTGTTGTTTAAGTAGCTTCGCACGAGCTCGTGTCATTGGTCCAATCCTAACTTCATTGGACTTGAGCTTCACACAGCTTCATCTTTATCTTGCAATGACGGAGGTAGTGGTGAAGTAGGGATGTCCTCATCATCTCCCCCCTTCAAAAGGCGTCGACCCCGACGCTCCAAGGTCTTCTCCGTCATATGGTGTCAAATCAGCAACATTGAAAGAATTACTGACACCAAACTCATCAACTGGAAGATCTATCGAGTATGCATTATCATTGATCTTGGCAAGCACTTTGTAAGGACCAGCACCACGAGGCTTCAACTTAGACTTCCGCAGCTTCGGGAACCTATCCTTGCGAAAATATACCCAGACCATATCACCAGGCTTGAACAACATCTCTTTGCGCTTCTTGTTCATCCTTGCAGCATTGCTCTTGCCTTTCTTCTCGATCAACTCTTTAGTCTTCACATGGATCTTACGCACAAAATCTGCCCTCTTGGATGCCTCCATATTAACTCTCTCATGTATGGGCAAAGGCAACAAGTCAAGTGGAGTAATGGGTTTGAAACCATACACCACCTCAAAGGGACACAACTCCGTGGTAGAGTGTACCGCCCGTTGTAAGCAAACTCCACATGCGGCAAACACTCTTCCCACTCCTTCAGGTTCTTCTTGATCATGGATCTCAACAGTTGTGACAAGGTTCGATTCACCACCTCAGTTTGACCATCAGTTTGGGGATGACAAGTAGTACTAAATAGTAGCTTTGTCCCCAGCTTTCCCCAAAGTGTCTTCCAGAAGTAGCTCATGAACTTCACATCACGATCAGAAACAATAGTCTTCGGGACTCCATATAGTCGAACAATCTCCCTGAAAAACAGGTTAGCAACATGCGACGCATCGTCGCTTTTGTGGCAGGCAATAAAGTGTGACATTTTAGAAAATCTGTCCACTACCACAAATATAGAATCATGGCCTCTTTTAGTACGCGGCAAACCCAACACAAAATCCATACTTATATCCTCCCATGGTGTAGTAGGTGCCGGTAAAGGAGTATACAAACCGTGAGGCTTCAGCTTGGACTTGGACTTGTTGCAAGTAATGCACCTCTTCACATATCTGTCCACGTCCCGCCTCATCTTTGGCCAATAGAAGTGATCAGCGAGCATGAGTAGCGTCTTCTCACGCCCAAAGTGACCCATCAAACCTCCAGCATGTGATTCCTGCAATAAGAGCAAACGCACAGACGATTCTGGAACACATAGTTTGTTAGCTCTAAACAAGAACCCATCGTGTATGTGATATTTTTCCCATGCTTTACCAATAACACACAAGCGGTATGGTTCAGCAAAATCATGATCAGTCGCATATAAATCACATAGCACCTCTAATCCAGGAATTTTAACATCAAGATGAGTTAACAGCATAGTGTTCCTAGATAGAGCATCAGCAACAATATTATCTTTTCCCTTCTTATGCTTGATAATGTACGGAAAAGACTCAATAAACTCAACCCACTTAGCAAGACGCCTATGCAAAGTAGATTGGGCTTTCAGATATTTCAAAGCTTCATGATCAGAATGTATGATAAATTCTTTTGGCCACAAATAATGTTGCCAAACCTCAAGAACTCTAATTAAAGCATACAATTCTTTATCATATATTGGATAGTTCAACTTAGCACCAGATAATTTCTCAGAAAAATATGCAATTGGGCGACCCTCTTGCATCAACACACCACCAATTCCAATACCACTAGCATCACATTCAATCTCAAATTGCTTATTGAAATCAGGAAGTGCAAGCAACGGTGCAGAAGTTAACAATCGTTTCAGTTCATCAAAAGCATGATCTTGGGCAACGCCCCACTCAAAGACAACACCCTTTTTAGTCAATTCATTCAAAGGTGCAGCAATAGTAGAAAAATTGGGCACAAAACGGCGATAAAACCCAGCTAGACCATGAAAACTTCTAACTTGACTCACATTCATGGGAGTAGGCCAATTTTGAATAGCTTCAATTTTAGACACATCTACCTCTACTCCATGCTTAGAGACAACATAACCCAGAAATATGACCTTATCTTTGCAAAATGTGCACTTCTCAAGATTACCATAGAGTTTACTATCACGCAACACTTGCAAAACATGTCGAATATGTATAATATGATCAGATTCATTGCGGCTGTAAATTAATATATCATCAAAAGTACACAACCACAAACTTGCCAATAAAATCACGCAAAACATGGTTCATCAGTCTCATGAAAGTGCTAGGTGCATTAGTTAAACCAAAAGGCATTACTAACCACTCATATAAACCAAATTTTGTTTTAAAGGCGGTTTTCCACTCATCCCCTCCTTTCATCCTAATTTGATGATACCCACTACACAAATCAATTTTAGTGAAAACAGCAGCACCACTCAATTGATCTAGCATATCCTCTAAACGGGGAATAGGGTGACGATATCGAATAGTAATGTTGTTTATCGCTCTACAATCTACGCACATACGCCATGTACCATCTTTCTTAGGAACAAGAATAACAGGAACAACACAAGGACTAAGGCTTATGCGGATATAACCTTTGTCGAGTAGCGCTTGTACTTGCTTCTGTATCTCCTTCGTCTCTTCGGGATTAGTTCTATATGGCGCCCTATTGGGCAGCGATGCTCCGGGGATCAAGTCAATTTGATGCTCAATACCTCGCAATGGTGGAAGTCCTGCGGGTACCTCCTCCGGAAACACGTCGCCGAATTCCTGCAAAACATTAGAAACACCAAGAGGAAGAGGGGTCATGTCGTTAGAAACCAAAACCGTACCCTTGTACATGAGCACAATAGGCATGGATGTCGGATCCTCACAAAATTCTCTCATGTCTTGTTTGGTGGCTAATGAAACTAAGGAATTCACTCTCTCACTTTTCGTTATATCACTCACGCATTACAATTCTCTCGCCTATCTATGGATGCATCCTCCAAGTTTACTTCAATCTTCTGACGAGACTCATTGACAATTTGCTGTGGTGACATAGGCTGTAAGTTAATTTTCTTGCCCTTGAACTCCAAGTGATATGTATTGGCGCGGCCATTGTGTTGCACAGAACGGTCATAGAGCCATGGCCGACCCAACAATAGGTGACACACCGTCATAGGAACCACATCAAAATCAATGGAATCCTTATACGGTCCAATCTCAAAATCAACACGCACCATGTGGCTCACCTTCATCTCACCATTATTGCTCAACCACTGAATATAATATGGATGCGGGTGCGGTAGATACTTTAGTTTCAGCTTGGCACATAACTCTTTGCTTGCTAAATTGCGACAACTTCCGCCATCAATAATGACCTTGCAAGCTTTATCAGGACCAACTAGTGCCTTTGTTTGGAACAAATTACAGCGCTGTGTAGATGCACTTGACTGCACATTAAGAACACGCTGCGAGACAACAATAGTTTGAGCTTCAGAAGGAAAAGCATCATAACCATCGCTATCATAATCATCCTCATCTGGAGCATTTGGATCAACATCATCTCCAGTTTCATACTCATTGTCCTCATTAATTATCATAACTTTGCGATTAGGACAATCCTTCTTGAAGTGACCCTTGCCACCACATGTATGACAAACCATATCACGGTTGCGCGCTGTTGACATATTAGAACCAGTTCCACTTGCTGCAGGGACGGGCTTCTTTGTGTTAGACACAGTGGAGACCGGCTTGCTAGACGAAGAAGGAACATCCGTAGGACGCGTAGATGGCGCCGTGGAGGGTGGCGGCCTAGGCGTGTAACGCCCTGCACCTGTAGCACGGCCCCTCTGTTGCGCTTCTTCAGCCAACTGTGACTCAGCTTCTCTTGCATGATGTAGTAACTCATTCATGGTAGCATATTTGTGATGACGCACAATGCCTTTGATATTAAACTTGAGCCCATTGAGAAAACGCTGTAGTGTCATCTCCAAAGACTCACGGACACGGGCACGCTGCATAAGCATCTCCATCTCCATATAATAAGCATCAACTGTCATAACACCTTGCTTCAATTGGGTCAACTTATCAAACACTGAACGCAAGTAATTGGTAGGGACAAAACGCTCTCTCATTGCCGCCTTCATAGTACGCCAAGTGATAATAGGCAGCTCTCCATCTTCTTCTCGATTCTGAACAAGAGCATCCCACCAACGCAATGCGTAGCCATCAAATTCAGAGGAAGCAAGTTTGATCTTCCTATCTTCAGTATAGTCAGGATGTAAACGCCATAATCTCTCAATTTTCAGCTCCCATGTAAGATATTCTTCAACATCAGTACCTCCTTCAAATCTGGGAATTGAGAACTTGGGCTTACCCAAACCATCGTCTTGTTGTAGAGGAACACGGCGAGCTCCAATTTCAACAAAACCGCGATTGACGCCACGTGGAAGACCACGACCAACACCACGTCCCATGCCTTGAGCAGCAGCAGCATCCGCATTGTCACCATTGACACTGCCATCTTCATCAAGTGGTTGTTGTGGTTGTTGTTGTACCATAGTACGGATATCCTGGACAGCTTGCGTCAAAGTATTCATGGATGCTTGAAGAGTCGTCATCGATGTTTGAACGGTGTTAATAGCCGTAGTAGCCTCATCGACCTTCAAGTTGACACCCTGAATTTCAGTATCAAATGTCTCCGTAGTAACACGAAGTTCACGTGTGAGGTGATCACGAAGAGCCTCATATTCCATCCAAGTAACCGGCGTGGACGGATCCTTTTTCTGCATCACATTGAACTCAGAAGAAGACATGATTAGTAGGTTAGTGCACTAAACAAAATCTTTGGTGGTACTCTCACAACTCACTCAAAACTGATAAGAAAGGTAAATCTTACCGCTCCAAAGTGAATTAGTATTGCTTACCAACTTGGATTGACGGACTAGTGCACGGATGTAGCGAAGCGAATATCAAGGGTATAAGAACAATCACACGACAAAGCAGGATATATGTGGGGCTGTAGGTAGGCTACCTATTTGCACCAATAACAAGCTCTAGCGCTGACCGTAGACAACCAATGATACTCACACAAGGCGATATAATGGGGCAATGCAACTATATGGATGAAAGGTTGCAATGCACTCGAGAGACGCTAGCAAAGCTCAATGAGACAGGCACAAGATTGCTCAACTACAGGTGCAGTAAAGTAAACTTAGGCCTTCACTTGATTCAACTAGCACTTCACTTTTCTTTTTGGATTTTTCTTTTTGTATAACACACGCAGCTATGTAGCTCTTTTTGCTTCTTTTCATTTTTTTTTTCTCTTTTTTTGATATATGACACAACTCCTTGATAACACGGCCAACAAGATATGCAAAGCACCAAAACCCTAATGAGCAGCCTGTCGAGCGGTAAAACTAGTCTCTTCTGGGGAAGTTCCTAGTCACTTTATATCGATAGGCTGTGTCTATGGTTGGGAACAAGCACACTGTACGCTATGTGGACTCGGAGTAACAAAAACTGACACACTATGATAAACTAGATGATAGAGAAAACACAAACCCTAACAATTCTACTATATGAAAGATAAAGATACGCAAAAACAACTACGAAAAGCAACTAAAACTCGAAATTAGTGCAATCTAAGGCTATGGCAAACCCTAACCCTAACTTTTTATGGCTTTTTCTGTATAGGAAAAACACTCACAACTCAACTATGGGGTGGATTGTGGATGGCTTACCGAGGAAAACTGGAAATCTGATACCAAGATGATAAGGGGTTGCCCGATCTTCTCAGTAAGCGACGGGTGGTGATGAACACGTGATGGTAGCAGCGGATGAAATCGATGATGATGAGGAGGATAACTTGTATGACGCCGACGAAGTCTCTCGATTGATTCCTGATGCCAATGCAACAGCTCTCAACCCTGCAAGATATTCACAACTCCACACACTTGCGCACGTAGCCGCCGACCACGAAGCGGTAAATTGCAATCTTCTAATCCCCAATGGAACAGCAGATCACACACAAACTTTCAGTAGCATAAAACTCCAGATCGATGCGAATTGGAGAGTAGTATTCAATAGTTTTGCATAGCAAACAACTAAGAACTAGGGTTTATCTTAAACGTGGTCTAAAGCAACTTTGGGGGCGTCCCAGGGACATATATAGGCGTTCTGGACGACCTCAGGTCGAAAAGCACGGAAATAACCGACCCAGATAGATCTGGTCGCAGACTGGACTCGGCCGGTCTGGGGCCGGTCGACCGGCCTGGACGGGTGGTCCGGTCTAGACGGGTCTATGGACGGGCTGAACCGGACGGGCGCCCAAGTTCCCCGGATGTTGCCCGGATGGCACAAGTGCAAATCCGGTTTGCGACCGGGTGGCCCGGCCACGGCCGGTCGGACCGGGCCTGGGACCGGCCTGAAGAACTCCTCCTCTCGCGCATGCCTCCCGCTCCTCCCTCGCGCGTCCATGGGATGTCTTCACGTCCAGCTCCATGTCCAGCTTCACGTCCAGCTTCTTGTCCAGCTGCTCCTCTCCTCCTCGTGCGATGCTTGGTTCCTCCTCATACCTGATCATACATAAGTAATACGACTTAGGTAATATAAAGTTCTCATCGATCAAAGTATCGTTTAGAAACAAGTTCACCTGTTGTTTAAGTAGCTTCGCACGAGCTCGTGTCATTGGTCCAATCCTAACTTCATTGGACTTGAGCTTCACAGCTTCATCTTCATCTTGCAATGACGGAGGTAGTGGTGAAGTAGGGATGTCCTCATCAGTTTGTTCGTATATTGGTGACCTGACAGGATTATCGGTCCCTCGAGATATGGCCCCGTACACATTTTTTCTTTCTTTCTATGGAGTAGAAGCATTTTCCCATTAGTGAAATGAATACTTGAAGCAGACCTATTGGGCTATGTCTCCACATTGAAGTGTGCTGGCAGCCGAACTTCAGCCCACATCCAATGACTGAGGACCCACCTGTTCGGAATTTTGTAATTTTTTGGCTCTCAGATTTGGCGCGAGCATGATTTTATCCACGGAATGTCCTTTCTAGCCGTCTGTTTCGCAGAAGTAGCCCCGAACCTTTTTGAGTGGCAAGGGTATTCAAGTAACCGTAATTCGATGGCGTCATAACAAGCAGTTCAAATCTGAACTCAGCCGAGTCGACTTAAACCCGTTTCCCATTTCATCGAACCCTAGATCTGCCTCCGGACACGTCTACCCAGCTCCCCCACCCCACTACTTCACCGTGCAGTTCGCGGGACACATCGCCACCTCGTTACGGACACACCGAGGCCCTCCATCGTCCAGGCAACATATTCACCAGTTCTCTTCAGATGGTCTCACACCATGACGCTAGGATTTGGTAATATTTTCCATTTTCCGCAGCCGTTAGTTAGTTTGTTTCTTGCGGTGCGTATGTTGGTCGATTACTATGTAGTACTCCATATTAATTTGTCGGTGGGTCAATGTCTAGAGAATAGATTTTTGGTGGTAGCTATTTTTTTTAGTTTGTACTACCTCCGTCCAATAATAAGTGTACCATTTTTTTTCTAGATACGAATATATATATATATGCATTTTAGTTCAAGATACATCCGTATCTAGAAGAAGTTGATATGCATTAGTTTATTAGACTAGTGCATCTCTTGGAGGCGCTTATGGAGAAACTGATCTTCTGGTGTTGTCTTGGTGGTGTCAGTGTTGTTATTTCAAGTTTTCGATCTCTGTAGCGGGACTTTTTTTTCCTGTAATTCTTCTCTCTTTTTTTGGCTGGTGCATGCTTTATGCCATTAGGGCATTATGTTGTTGCAGAGGCTGGGTGTAATTGGTATCTCCGTTATATTAATATATGCTTTTTATCAAAAAAATTAAACTAGTGCATATGTTTGTTTTCCCCTTTTATTCATCACGGCATTACAATCTATGAATTTTTGCCTGTCCTTAATATCTTAGGCACTAAACACATCGAAAATAGGAGCAACAAGGTAATGTCGAAGGAGCACTACAAAACATGGAGGTTCCCGTATTGAGAAGTTGATAGCAGCCGCCGCTGAAACCGCGTTAAAGGATATTAAAAGGGGTGGCTCAGCAGCTAAGGGCAACAAGAGAATATCAGCATATCAGCAGTCCGAAGGAGATTCAGATCTTGAACTCTTATTATGCGATATGATAGAGACCTCCCCTGCTCTCTCGAAAGCTAAGGTGCTAGTTCCTTCATCCCATCGTGCCTTGTCATATTTATGTTTTATTGCTAATGCCAATTCATCGTTGTCATGGTCGCTTCATTTATCCATGTTTTGCTTTTTAAAAGAGAAATAAGTATCATGCCGCCAGCAACTGCAACATGGCTAACTTGACATCTTCTGGCCAGATGAGCGCCAAAAGATCATCGCCAGACGCCACCTGCTAGATGAAATCAGATCCAATCTTAGTGTGCCGCAGATCTCTTCGTCTAAACCCTTCTCTCGCTGAAGGCAATCTGTACCACTAAGTTCTTACTGCATCTAGCATGCTGTACTCTGAACTTCTATCTTTGCATTTATGTTTTCTTTGGATGCACGATGACCACACTCAGGTTTGCCTCCCATGGACACAGAAAATGATGCTATGGGGCATGTCCTTGTGGACATAGTCACTGACCGGATCGATGCCACCAATCTCATGAATGTTGAAGGCTATGGAACTCCTCACCTTGCTCAACATGATGAGGCTACCCTGCCTAGTAATGGGTTTAAAGGCATGTTTGGTGTATTTTGCATGTTTCTTCCATATTTTATCTGTAGTATCATCATTATTACCTCACAAGTTGTCTATATGTGTAGTGGGAAGGAGAAAAAACGTGGGAGAAGTACTGAGCAGATTGTACCGATCACCGGCTGGCAAACTGCCTGGTCATTCCAAAAGGGAGGATAAGGCCGTGTCGGCTATAATCGCTTCAAAGTTTGCAACTGAATGTTACAAGACTGTCAAGAACCATGTGCTTGTGTGTTCGCACTGGAGGAAGTACAAGGGGGACACTAGGCTCCTCTCTGACTATTACAACAGAGTTGGGGTAAGTATATACCGTAGGCCCTTTGCCCGACTGTAATGTTTATATACACTGATTTAAGAGATTTCCATTCTTATGCATGTTCTTCTTTCATGTCACTACTAGGTAAGGTTTGATATGGATATAAATGCTTCACCAGTAAAAGCAGCATGTAGGAGGTATCTTCAGATAGGTGTTAAGCATCAACGACATGTCTTTAAAAGAAAGTACTTCGATTGCCTTCCTCTCTGTGATGTGCCGAAAGAAAGCCCCGTCAGTTCGATGAATGACGTTGAGTGGAACGAGCTTGTGCAGCACTGGACGGATCCCAAGATTAAGGTCAGTTCCTTACAAAATTGAAGATGATGCATTGTACATGCTTATGGGTGTTGAAGTGGATAAGTGAATTTCCTAGACCTTCTCGTCGTTTGGACTTTTTGGTTTCCACTAGCTAGTGCATTAAGCTTAATAATGAGTCTGTTACTAACTGTACCTTCCATTTCAGGAAATCAGTAATCAAAACAGAGAAAAGCTAAGGTTCTTTTCCCTCACACTACTGGGCCACGCAGCTATGAAGCTCATCTGGAGAGCTTGGTAAGTCAAGACTTGTCAACAGACAACCGTGATTGATGTTTCCCGTTTGATTTCTATATAAGTTTGTTTTTCGCCCAATGCATGTGCTAGATATTTCTTGTTCAATAGCACTTATTGTATTGTATGTATTTGACAATAACATGTTTGGGTATCCAATTGTGATATTATTTTTATGATTGTGACTTTCCAATGTATTTGACAATAATGTGATGAACAGTTGAACTAAATTCCTATTTTGGTAGCCGCTGCGTCTATGACCTTTCATTTGCATTGTTGCTAGCACAAACTGTAGTTTATGTGTGGATGCAAACTCTTTTATTAACAGATCCTAATAAAACCTTTAAGAAGGCCTATTAATATTTGTGTTTTTGAAGGGGGAGAAGTACAACGGAAAAGAACTCGGTCCTTTGGATATGTTCAAGGAGTGCCACTTGAGCCGACATACGGGCTTCTCCACCCCCACTAAGAATGCAATTGTAAGGCAGCTTTCAAAGAGTCATCACTAATGTGAAGGTTATATTATGCTGCATCTCATAACCATGTTTCTTTGTAAAACAAGGCTGAGATGGAACATGAGTTGTCTGTACCAACAGCTGATGGAGGACGCAAGACTGAGGCTCAGGTTGTCCACAATGTCCTGTCAAAGCAAATCTCCCAACCTACTTTTCTTCAGAACGTGGGGGTTGTGCATCAGCCCTCTCGGCCTTGTCGAGTCAGAAAGAGCAAGCTTGCTGCAGAACTGGAGAGAGAGAAGAGTAGAATTGCATAGCTGCGCGATATTATTCAAATCCAAAACTCTAAAATTGATCAGATGGCCAGCAAGGCAAGAGAAAAGAAAGAGATGCAGAGTTGAGTGTTTGCAAAGCTTGGGAAGTTGCTCGCGGCCGTTGAAAAAATGCAGCAGCTGTCTTCGACTAAGTAATCTTGATTACATCGTCAACAGGTGGGATGTTCGACGCTTGAACTGTTATTTTGATGTTGTGTTTGTCCATGGTGGACTTATGTTAGTGCTTGGAACTGTTATGTTACGTTCTGTATGTAACCCGGTAACGTTGCATGTAATCCATTAAGTATGACTGTAACCTAGTAACGATGCCTGTAATCCAGTAAGTATGCATGTAATTAATTATATATCCTTTTCAGTTGTTTCAAAGGCTTTTATGGGCCGTTGATCACTAGCGCTCTGTCAACGGTGAAACGGGCCTCCAGCCCAATTGGTATGCAGGACCCAATTATGTGAGCCCACGCTAAATCCTAACCCTAACCCGAAATCCTAACACTAAACCCTAACCCTAAAGCTAAATCCTAACCCTAACCCAAAACCACGTGGCGGACGTCTATTCGTCCACGCGGGCATCTTTTATTTGTCCACGTGTCCAGCCTTTATTCGCCGCATGTCGAATGAACAGGCGACGTGTCCAACTTCTACTCGTCCACGCGTCAGGTTTTATTTGTCAACGTGTCAAGCCTTTATTCACCGCAATATGAATGAACAGCGACGTGTCCAACTTCTACTGGTCCACGCGGCGCGCTCAGCCGACACGTGCCCTTGGCTGACACATTCCGGACACGCGTCCATGAATGATTGGACCAAGTGTCGCGATTTACGGGTAAATATTTTGAAAAATGTGCCGTGTCAAGCACTGAATGGGCCTCGTGGCGATCACGTGGACGCTGATGTCACGCGACTAGATGTGTAGGAGCAGGTCTCTATAGCCGCGTCCAGCACTTAATTTCAGGTGTCGTAACAGTTGTATTGTCATGTCAACCGACCGAGAGAGACAAGAGGAAGACATTTTCTCCACCACCGCACTAGTTCACCAATAAGGTTTCCCCACCACAGACACAAACTCCACACCAGACCCACGCCCCCACCACCATTAGAGTTTCCGCGCCTCGAGGGACTATGGGGCCATGGACGTGCGAGTGCATCCCGGCGAGGGCTCCGTTTGTTGTTTTCTCGCTTGGTTAGGCCTCTTTGATTTGGAGTATTGCCAATCCGACACAATGGTGAATTTGGCTTCGGTGTGAAATATAGCAAGAGCTCCACAATGTGCGATTCCAAATATTTATAACATGGGTCCCGCCATCAAGCTAAAACAACACATAAAGCCAATATGGAACTACTCTCACAATGTAGGGAACTAGTTCCAAATGCCAAAAGTGAAATTTGGCATCGGAGCACCTACTTGCTCCGGTTCCCTGTTTTTCTGGTTTTGGAACTACCTCTACAATGTATGGAACTAGTTCCAAAAGCCAAAAATCAAATATGGAACCCTTGATTACATTTTGAGGAATGTCGGAGGAAAATATATGAATCGTAGGAGCCCCGTATATACCTCCGTAGTCAAAGTTTTTCTCGAATTGTGTAATACTTCAAACCCGTATATATGCACATAGTAGTTATTATGACTTTACTCCTCTACTACAATTGTGATGGACTTGCGCCGTTGGATACGAGGATTCTCTCCAGCTTCCTCCGAGTTAGAATAAGCCGAAGCTTCGGAAGGCGAGATGTGCCATTGCGAGGGCGTAGCTAATAAGATGGACCTGGATGGTCAGCAGCCCGCCTTCCCACGCTACCAAGGTCGGCCACCGTGCCTACATGCGCGTCCTAAGCGCTGGTGGCCCGTTGAAGAAGATGACTTGTATATGCTCGTCATCCCAGAGGAGTTTAGGACGTATGTTAGCGAGCGCGCCTACCCCCAGGTAGTGGCAATCCATTATCGAGCGGGATGCATATGGAATATGCATGCCCATCCCTTCAACAAGAAAACAGAGGTCTCGCCCGAAGCCGTCGCGTGAAGTCCGAGACAACCCCATTCAACTAGTCGTCCTCCACAATGGGTGGTATGGCCTTGCTGATTTCTTGGCTAGAAGGTGGGTGACTACGTGATGTTCAAGGTCATACCAAAATGGTTCGAGATGACAATGTACGACCGCATCACCTCCTATGAGAGAGGTCTCCTGCAATGATCAGCCCTAATTACCCAACAGTTCTAATTTAGACTTTTCGTCGGTCTGGCCTTGAACTTTTTTTGACATTTGACGGGTGTGGGATAATAGCTTTGTGCTAGCTATGTGATGTGTGATGAACCGCCGCTCCGCCTTTTGTAGCCATTACTCATGATGTAAGTAAAACGCCTTATAATATGATGCACTCAAGTTAAGCTCTGCATTTTCTTTGACGTTACCTCTACATATTATCTTGTGGCTCGTAGAAATGAGGTGGGTAAGATCACCAGGTGCAAGAAGAGGTGACAAAATCTCACGCCTTATAATATGATGCATAATTTCTTACTTGCGTGTCTGGAAATGAGGTGGGTAACATCACCAACTACAAGAAGAGGTGACAACATGTCTCACACGCTCCACAACCTCCACAAGCATTCTTCTCTTCCACTCACTCCTTGGAGTTCGAAACAACACATTATGCCAATGTCGTAAAGGAGCACGGAAGCTCGTACTTGGAGGACGACCCGTACTACACCGCTCGCGGCGACGCTTGGGGCCTCCGATTCGAGCGGGGAGGCGCCGAGCGACTACGCTCAAGGTCGTCAATGTACTTTCTGCGGCAGGAAGACACCGCGCCGATCTCATGGAGTAACCCTAATCCTGGAAGGAGGTACGACAGCCTGCTCCAGGCCAGGTAAATCACCATTAGGAGCTTCAAATCCCCTTTCTCGGTGTTTAATTTGCTCTCGCTTCTTGTTCCATTGTGCTAGGGTGAAAAAGTTTTTCTGGTGGTATGACGAGGAAGGTGAGGTGTTGAGCCGCTTCACGAATCAACTCATCATTGACCATGCGATGCCGGGATAAGATGGAAGAGATTTCGTGCTTAGAGCTCGAACTGGTGCAGCAGAAGGGGAAGAAAGAAGGCAGTGTATGAGAGTGATTTTAATGGTGTTGGTTTCATTAGCTTTAGTAATGTCTCTTGGTATGATTACGTTCGCACGGTCAGCTCAGCGTGTCTTCGTCCTTGACCGGGCTAGCTATATGTCTTTCGCTATCTTGCTCCCCTTCTCGCTTGAGAGTCACCCCGTCCTCACCGGGCTGCTCTTCCCATTTCATCGGCCGGCCTCACCGGCCGAAGTGGACGGGTGAGCCGAGCACCGTCTACTCTAGATACTTCTCCAGGTTGTAGGTCTATTTAGATCTCGTGGGTTCTGGTTGTAAAATACAAGTACGTGGTTGCATTTTCTTTCTTTTGAGGGGCCTTGTATTTTGAAAAGTTGTAATGCAACATTAATGTTGATCTACAGCAGTATAATCTTATTTTTATTAGATTATCAAGATGTACACTCTATATAGCGCAGTTTCATACTATAGTTATTTATCACTTGGAGACAATGAGTTTGAGGTAGGAGGTTATTTGCTCGAGATGCAAATGGCCAGGATGTAGGAACGAAATCCTCTGTAAACACTAATTTGGAAATTGAGGTGGATGTATGTAGTTGCAAGTGCAACTTTTTACCAAGTGTGCAAAGATGCTTGTTTGAAACATTTTCAGCTTCGCGTAATTAAACAAACAAATAATACACTCATTCAACATTGATGCACCTATCATAAGTTTGAGACATGGCCAGAATGCAAGTTATGCGATTACAACACAATGATAATTCCTTGGTGGGAATCTATTCCTGGTCACTATTGATACGTCTCCAACGTATCGATAATTTCTTATGTTCCATGCCACTTTATTGATGATACCTACATGTTTTATGCACATTATATGTCATATTTATGCATTTTCTGGAACTAACCTATTAACAAGATGCCGAAGAGCCAGTTGTTGTTTTCTGCTGTTTTTGGTTTCAGAAATCCTAGTAAGGAAATATTCTCGGAATTGGACGAAACTTTCGCCCAGGGTCCTATTTTTGCACGAAGCTTCCAGAAGACCGAAGAGATAACGAAGTGGGGCCACGAGGCAGCCAGGGCATAGGGCGGCGCGGCCCAAGCCGGCCGCGCCGACCTACCCCTGGGCCCCTCGTGTGGCCCCCGCGTTGACCTTCCGCCTACTTAAAGCCTCCGTCGCGAAACCCCCAATACCGAGAGCCACGATACGGAAAACCTTCCAGACGCCGCCGCGAATCCCATCTCTGGGGATTCAGGAGATCGCCTCCGCACCCTGCCGGAGAGGGGATTCATCTCCCGAGGACTCTACACCGCCATGGTCGCCTCCGGAGTGATGAGTGAGTAGTCCACCCCGGACCATGGGTCCATAGCAGTAGCTAGATGGTCGTCTTCTCCTTGTTGTGCTTCATTGTTGGATCTTGTGAGCTGCCTAACATGATCAAGATCATCTATCTGTAATACTATATGTTGTGTTTGTCGGGATCCGATGGATAGAGAGTACTATGATTATGGTGATTATCAATCTATTGTTTATGTGTTGTTTATGATCTTGCATGCTCTCCGTTATTAATAGAGGCTCTGGCCATGTTTTTGCTCTTAACTCCAAGAGGGGGTATTTATGCTCGATAGTGGGTTCATGCCTTCATTGAATCTGGGATCGTGACAGGAGGTTCTAAGGTTGTGATGTGCTGTTGCCACTAGGGATAAAACATTGATGCTATGTCTAAGGATGTAGTTGTTGATTACATTACGCACCATACTTAATGCAATTGTCTGTTGCTTAGCAACTTAATACTGAATGGGGTTCGGATGATAACCTGAAGGTGGACTTTTTAGGCATAGATGCAGTTGGATGGCGGTCTATGTACTTTGTCGTAATGCCCAATTAAATCTCACTATATTTATCATATCATGTATATGCATTGTTATGTCTTTCTCTATTTGTCAATTGCCCGACTGTAATTTGTTCACCCAACATGCTTTTATCTTATGGGAGAGACACCTCTAGTGACTGTGGACCCCGGTCCTATTCTTTACATAGCATACAATCTCCTGCAATTGTGTTTACTGTTTTCTTTGCAAACATCTTCCACTCGATACGTTTAATCCTTTGTTACAGCAAGCCGGTGAGATTGACAACCTCACTGTTTCGTTGGGGCAAAGTACTTGGGTTGTGTTGTGCAGGTTCCGCGTTGGCGCCGGAATCCCTGTTGCGCCGCATCACATTTCGCGACCATCAACCTTCAACGTGCTTCTTGGCTCCTACTGGTTCGATTAAACCTTGGTTTCATACCGAGGGAAACTTGCTTCTATACGCATCATACCTTCCACTTGGGGTTCCCAACGGACGTGTGCATCTACGCGTATCAAGCTAAATTTCGCGCCGTTGCCGGGAGATCAAGACACGCTGCAAGGGGAGTCTCCACTTCTCAATCTCTTTACTTTGTTTTTGTCTTCCTTTATTTTATTTACTACTTTGTTTGCTGCACCTAAACAAAATACAAAAAAATTAGTTGCTAGTTTTACTTTATTTAGTGTCTTGCTCTCTATATCAAAAACACAAAAAAATTAGTTACTTGCATTTACTTTATCTAGTTTGTTTTATTACCACTAAAATGAGTAATCCTGAAGTTGAAGTTCGTTCTTTTAAGCAACAAGGTGGAGAAATTTTTAAAGATGCTTGGTATAGAATTAGTAATGCTCATCAAAGGTGCATTAAGAAACACTCCACCACTATCCTTCTTAGGAACTTTTATGTTGGTTTATCTAGTTGGAATAGATATGTTCTTGATACTCTTTCGGGAGGTAATTTCCTAGGTACTCCCGCTTTAGAAGCTAGTTGCATCATTGAGAGTCTAGTTGGAATACCACCTGTTAATGAAGTTAAAATTGAAATCTCTCTTGAAGATGTTATGAAAAAATTGGAAACCATAGAGAAAAATTTTCCAAGTATTGAAACTAAATTGGGAATGTTATTTGACAAAACTTATGAACTTGATAAATCCCTAGGAGGAATTGATGAAAGAATTAGTGTCCTAGGAACTTGTGTTATCCATGATAATCAAACCAATAGGATTGATGAACTTGAAAAAGCTATGGGAACCTTGGGTTCAACCTTTTCTTCTCTCAAGTATAATGAGAAAGCTTATGTGGGTAAAGAGCAAAAATTCATGTACGCCTCTAAAGTGCCTAAACAAAAGAATTATTATAGGCCTAAAATTTCTAAAACCCCTAGCACCACCATAGAAAATTTAGATAATGGAGCACCTAAAGTACCCTCTGCAACAAGTTGTGTTTGCATGAAAAATAATAATGTTGATGCTTCATCTCTCGATGTTACTTGATTTGCACTTTCTGCGCCTAGCTGAAAGGCGTTAAAGAAAAGCGCTTATGGGAGACAACCCATGTTTTTACTACAGCAATTTTTTGTTTTGTTGAGTCTTGGAAGTTGTTTACTACTGTAGCAACCTCTCCTTATCATGTTTTTGTGCCAAGTAAAGTTTCTATGTCAAAGTTGATGTTATATTTGGGATCGCTGCGCAGAAACAGCATTGCTGTCTGTCACGAATCTGGGCACAGTTCTCTGTAGAAAATTCAAAAAATCTGCCAATTTACGAGCGTGATCCTCAGATATGTACGCAACTTTCATTAGTTTTGAGTTTTTCCATTTGAGCAAGTCTGGTGCCATCTTTAAATTCGTATTTACGGACTGTTCTGTTTTTGACAGATTCTGCCTTTTATTTCGCATTGCCTCTTTTGCTATGTTGGATTTATTTCTTTGATCCATTAATGTCCAGTAGCATTATGCAATGTCCAGAAGTGAAAATAATGATTATGTCACCTCTGAATGTGTGAATTATTAATTGTGCACTAACCCTCTAATGAGTTTGCTTGAAGTTTGGTGTGAAGGAAGTTTTCAAGGGTCAAGAGAGGAGAATGATATACTATGATCAAGAGGAGTGAAAGCTCTAAGCTTGGGGATGCCCCCGTGGTTCACCCCTGCATATTTTAAGAAGACTCAAGCGTCTAAGCTTGGGGATGCCCAAGGCATCCCCTTCTTCATCGACAACATCATCAGGTTCCTCCCCTGAAACTATATTTTTATTCAATCACATCTTGTGTTCTTTGCTTGGAGCGTCGGTTTGTTTTCGTTTTTGTTTTTGTTTTAATAAGATGGATCCTAGCATTCACTTTGTGAGAGAGAGACACGCTCCGCTGTTGCATATGGACACATGTGTCCTTAGGCTTTACTCATAATGTTCATGGCGAAGTTTCTTCTTCGTTAAATTGTTATATGGTTGGAATTGGAAAATGCTACATGTAGTAATTCTAAAATGTCTTGGATAATGTGATACTTGGCAATTGTTGTGCTCATGTTTAAGCTCTTGCATCATATGCTTTGCACCCATTAATGAAGAAATACATAGAGCTTGCTAAAATTTGATTTGCATATTTGGTTTCTCTAAGGTCTAGATAATATCTAGTATTGAGTTTTGAACAACAAGGAAGACGGTGTAGAGTCTTATAATGTTTACAATGTGTCTTTTATGTGAGTTTTGCTGCACCGGTTCATCCTTGAGTTTGCTTCAAATAACCTTGCTAGCCTAAACCTTGTATCGAGAGGGAATACTTCTCATGCATCCAAAATCCTTGAGCCAACTACTATGCCATTTGTGTCCACCATACCTACCTACTACATGGTATTTCTCCGCCATTCCAAAGTAAATTGCTTGAGTGCTACCTTTAAAATTCCATCATTCACCTTTGCAATATATAGCTCATGGGACAAATAGCCTTAAAAACTATCGTAGTATTGAATATGTACTTATGCACTTTATATTTTATTAAGTTGCTTGTTGTGCGATAACCATGCTTCTGGGAACGCCATCAACTATTGTTGAATATCATGTGAGTTGCTATGCATGTCCGTCTTGTCTGAAGGATCTATCATTTTAGTGGTTGGAGCATGCAAAATTGTTAGAGAAGAACATTGGGCCGCTAACTAAAGCCATGAATCATGGTGGAAGTTTCAGTTTGGACATATATCCTCAATCTCATATGAGAATAATAACTTTGCTACATGCTTATGCATTTAAGAGGAGTCCATTATCTGTTGTCCATGTTGTCCCGGTATGGATGTCTAAGTTGAGAATAATCAAAAGCGAGAAATCTAAAATGCGAGCATTCTCCTTAGACCTTTGTACAGGCGGCATGGAGGTACCCCTTTGTGACACTTGGTTGAAACATGGCATGCAAAGACCCGGTAGTCCAAGCTAAGTAGGACGAGGTGCGGACACTATTAGTATACTATGCATGAGGCTTGCAACTTGTAAGATATAATTTACATAACTCATATGCTTTATTACTACCGTTGACAAAATTGTTTCATGTTTTCAAAATAAAAGCTCTAGCACAAATACAGCAATCGATGCTTTCCTCTTGAAGGACCATTCTTTTACTTTTATTGTTGAGTCAGTTTACCTATCTCCTTCCACCTTAAGAAGCAAACACTTGTGTGAACTGTGCATTGATTCCTACATACTTGCATATTGCACTTGTTATATTACTTTATGTTGACAATATCCATGAGATATACATGTTATAAGTTGAAAGCAACCGCTGAAACTTAATCTTCCTATGTGTTGCTTCAACACCTTTACTTTGATTTATTGCTTTATGAGTTAACTCTTATGCAAGACTTATTGATGCTTGTCTTGAAGTACTATTCATGTAAAGTCTTTGCTTTATGATTCAGTTGTTTACTCATGTCATTACCTTTGTTTTGATCGCTGCATTCATTACATATGTTTACAAATAGTATGATCAAGATTATAATAGCATGTCACTTCAGAAATTATCTTTGTTATCCTTTTACCTGCTCGGGACGAGCAGAACTAAGCTTGGGGATGCTGATACGTCTCCAACGTATCGATAATTTCTTATGTTCCATGCCACTTTATTGATGATACCTACATGTTTTATGCACATTATATGTCATATTTATGCATTTTCTGGAACTAACCTATTAACAAGATGCCGAAGAGCCGGTTGTTTTTGTTTTTGGTTTCAGAAATCCTAGTAAGGAAATATTCTCGAATTGGACGAAACTTTCGCCCGGGTCCTATTTTTGCACGAAGCTTCCGGAAGACCGAAGAGATAACGAAGTGGGGCCACGAGGCAGCCAGGGCATAGGGCGGCGCGGCCCAAGCCCTGGCCGCGCCGACCTACCCCGGGGCCTCGTGTGGCCCCCGCGTTGACCTTCCGCCTACTTAAAGCCTCCGTCGCGAAACCCCCAGTACCGAGAGCCACGATACGGAAACCTTCGAGACGCCGCCGCGAATCCCATCTCGGGGGATTCAGGAGATCGCCTCCGGCACCTGCCGGAGAGGGGATTCATCTCCCGGAGGACTCTACACCGCCATGGTCGCCTCCGGAGTGATGAGTGAGTAGTCCACCCTGGACCATGGGTCCATAGCAGTAGCTAGATGGTCGTCTTCTCCTTGTTGTGCTTCATTGTTGGATCTTGTGAGCTGCCTAACATGATCAAGATCATCTATCTGTAATACTATATGTTGTGTTTGTCGGGATCCGATGGATAGAGAGTACTATGATTATGGTGATTATCAATCTATTGTTTATGTGTTGTTTATGATCTTGCATGCTCTCCGTTATTAGTAGAGGCTCTGGCCAAGTTTTTGCTCTTAACTCCAAGAGGGGTATTTATGCTCGATAGTGGGTTCATGCCTTCATTGAATCTGGGATCGTGACAGTAGGTTCTAAGGTTGTGATGTGCTGTTGCCACTAGGGATAAAACATTGATGCTATGTCTAAGGATGTAGTTGTTGATTACATTACGCACCATACTTAATGCAATTGTCTGTTTTAGCAACTTAATACTGAATGGGGTTCGGATGATAACCTGAAGGTGGACTTTTTAGGCATAGATGCGGTTGGATGGCGGTCTATGTACTTTGTCGTAATGCCCAATTAAATCTCACTATATTTATCATATCATGTATATGCATTGTTATGCCTTTCTCTATTTGTCAATTGCCCGACTGTAATTTGTTCACCCAACATGCTTTTATCTTATGGGAGAGACACCTCTAGTGACTGTGGACCCCGGTCCTATTCTTTACATAGCATACAATCTACTTCAATTGTGTTTACTGTTTTCTTTGCAAACATCTTCCACTCGATACGTTTAATCCTTTTTACAACAAGCCGGTGAGATTGACAACTGTTTCGTTGGGGCAAAGTACTTGGGTTGTGTTGTGCAGGTTCGCGTTGGCGCCGGAATCCCTGGTGTTGCGCCGCATCACATTTGCGACCATCAACCTTCAACGTGCTTCTTGGCTCCTACTGGTTCGATTAAACCTTGGTTTCATACTGAGGGAAACTTGCTTCTATACGCATCATACCTTCCACTTGGGGTTCCCAACGGACGTGTGCATCTACGCGTATCAACTATCTACATTCATTTCGCCATAACTACAATTGCCATTGTAGTACTCACCATTGGTAGTGCCGGAAAAAGGGAACACCTGTTTAGCATGCATAGGTAGAACTAAAGTATCATCCTTGGTCCATCGAATTCTTGCAAGTGTGTTTTTCAAAGATCTGTTATTTTTGAGAGCAGTTTTCTCCTCCGGTGTAAGCCAGGCACATCTAAACAAAACCACAGACCTGTCACCATGGTACTGTAACATAATAATCTCTTTTAGGGTTCCATGGCAAGAAATCAGGTCTTCATCTTCACCATATGTGCTTGCTATCATGATTCCACCATTCTCTCGCTTCTTATTCACACCCCTTACAATCGTGCAAAATTGAACCCCATTCACTATACATGCGAGTATTTCATGCTTCGTGATCAGGACCAAATGCCAACGCGAAGAGATCATTATCTACCATTGTCATTCTTAATCTTCGTATCTTCCAAAACACAATCAAAGAAATATATCACCATCTGTTGATAAACCTCTGTTCCAAGAGTTCTTACAACGTGAGAATAAAAACTAACATAGCATGTGAACCATGATGCAAACCCGTAGCCATAATTTTTTGAATGTTTGGCACCCCTCCTTGATCCAACTCTTGTTTGAACATTCTGCCAAAATTGAAAACTAAGTCAATAGGTAGATAAGCATGTGCGAAGGTACGCAAGTAATAGATGTGAATAACATACTCTCCGTAGTGCTCAACTTCATCACAGCTGTTCAACACAAACCACACTATTTCATCAATTTCACCTTTAAAATATCCATAATCGTATCCAGAAGTACAATGATGCGTGCAGTTAACACACGTCCGTTGGGAACCCCAAGAGGAAGGTGTGATGCGTACAGTAGCAAGTTTTCCCTCAGAAAGAAACCAAGGTTTATCGAACCAGGAGGAGCCAAGAAGCACGTTGAAGGTTGATGGCGGCGAAGTGTAGTGCGGCGCAACACCAGGGATTCCGGCGCCAACGGAACCTGCACAACACAACCAAAGTACTTTGCCCCAACGTAACGGTGAGGTTGTCAATCTCACGGCTTGCTGAAAACAAAGGATTAACCGTATTGTGTGGAAGATGATGATTGTTTGCGAAGAACAGTAAAGAAAAATTGCAGTAGATTGTATTTCAGATGTAAAGAATAGGACCGGGGTCCACAGTTCACTAGTGGTGTCTCTCCCATAAGATAAATAGCATGTTGGGTGAACAAATTACAGTTGGGCAATTGACAAATAAAGAAGGCATAACAATGCACATACATATATCATGATGAGTACAATGAGATTTAATCAGGGCATTACGACAAAGTACATAGACCGCCATCCAGCATGCATCTATGCCTAAAAAGTCCACTTTCAGGTTATCATCCGAACCCCTTCCGGTATTGTCAACACCCGGATTTTTAAGTCCAGATGCCTATTATGCCATTCATCGCAATCCCAGGAATATTGTTTTTGCGAGACATAATAGATTGATATCTCAACACATCATTCATTACATCACATAATTGTCTTACATAGAGGGATCACATGATCCAGTCTTAATACATCATAGTGGATCTAGAGATCCTATTACAAAACACATAGCGGAAGCGAAGTAACGGTTGCGGTCCATCTATTCCACAGGCAACTGTTGACGTCAGGAGTGATCCTAGTTGTCGTAGACGTCCTGCTGTCCATCTTCCTCGTACTGCTGTTCCTCTTCATAGTCCGGCCATTTGAATAGCCAGGGACAAAGCCATGAGTACTTTAAAGTACTCGCAAACTAATACTAATGTAAGCACTATCAACTATAGTAAGGGGGATGCTAAGCTCTAGGTTTATTTGCATAAAGCCAAGTTTATTTCATAAACATTTAGTAAAGATGCTTGAATCGCTAGACTAACTCAAGTGGGAACATTAGTGTCATTCCCACAACTCGTTGTGATTCAAGTCAAAGTCACCATTTCAAGTTCAGATCACAAGTCACCCTTCACATGTCACATTTTTGAAAATGGTCTGATGACGGAACAGTATGGCCTTTCCAATCGTCCGTAACCGTGGACACGGCTATTCGAATAGTTCTACACTCTGCAGAGGTCGTACACTTGTGCCACAATATTTGCAATAATCCGTCAGGGTTAACTGGCCCTGATTTATCACACTCCGTGTGCGGACTACCAACCATAACCTTTCACTTACATACCCTAGTATAGGCACCTCTCCCCATGAGCTTGGCCTCCCAGTGAAGACAACTGTCAGCCTGGGAACTGCACAGGGCTTGGGCCGGACAATTCACCTCATTCACGTCATTTCACATCATGTCATGTTTCTTTGGAGGCAGCCCTTGGCATAACCCCGATGACGCTTGTTTAGAGGGAACCCATACTAAGATACATAAACTTCCAGTTAAGCCCTTACCCATAATCAGGTATTGTGGGGGTACTTGCAAAATTGGAATGGTATCGCATCCGAACCCAACCATCAGTTTTTGTAAAGTTCACCATGTCATTCACAATTCACATTCACCTTCAAAATCTTTCAATAGAATGACTCATCATTCCAAGGTTTTCAAAGTCATTTCATTTCACAAGTTCCCATCTAGAGTAGTCAATTTTATTTGTTAGCACTAGCAACTAATCATGAGGGGTGCTATCTAGCTTTCATTGCTCTAGGCTAAATTTGCTGATCTTGTTCTACTCTAGACCAAGTGAATCATGAACCAAAAGTAAACTTTGATAAACCAAAAACATTAAAGCTTGTAAGGTAAAACTTGGGTTGGGATCATTAAGCATAAAGTAAAAAGTGGTGGTGCCTTGCTCTGGTAGAGCTTTGCACTTAGCAATAATATTAGCTTGCAAGAGTATAGCTTGTTTTGGGGTTAGCTTGCATTAATAATAGCTTGCCTTGGTTGGAGTAGTGATCAAAGTTCTCTTCCTCTTCAAAGTAGTCCTCCTCCTCCTCGGTGTACTCCTCGGTACTAGCGTCTAAATACGAGTACAATACACACCATTACCACACAAAGCCTAAGTACTAGACTAAGCACACACATAAATCATTCCTACTAAGCTATCAATCAACATGCTTATTAGGTGAGTTGATTTAATTTTATTCTTAAGAAAAATATTTTCATCTCATTATAAATATTAATTAGAGTTTCTATTTATTTCTTGAGAGAAAATAATTTCCTCTCATTAAATATTATTAAGATTTAATTTCCTTCATGAATAAGATGTGACCTAGGTTGACTAAAGTCAACCTCTTCACAAGTATTAATTTGGGAAGTGATTTAAATGAGGTACACCACCTCATGCCTTTTTAATACTCATGATTAATGATTTAATATCATCAACTAATTTAATATGAGTTTAAAATTGACCATAGTCTATACCCCATATTAACTTAGTTGAGGCAAGATTTAAATGAGACCACTACATCTCATAAGATTTAATAAGTAGCCTTGAATAATTGAAATACTACTATGAAAATGATTGAATATTTTTAAATAAGAACCTATGGATTATTACTACATGTGTCATCAATTCTCATTGAATCCCTTGGAGTAAGTATTTAAAT
Organism: Lolium multiflorum; assembly: GCA_030979885.1. Taxonomy (NCBI): domain Eukaryota; kingdom Viridiplantae; phylum Streptophyta; class Magnoliopsida; order Poales; family Poaceae; genus Lolium; species Lolium multiflorum. Next base: position 166,676,169 of record CM061753.1, on the reverse strand, counting down.
GAGAGGCTACACCTCATATAGTTGAATACCACATACTAATGATTTAAATGAGGTGTAGCACCTCATACCATTTAATTCTAACATGGTAAGGATCTAATATTATCAACAATTCATATGAGACCTAAATGACCAGAGTCTCTAGCTTATTTTGAATTGTTCATGACAAGATTTAAATGAGAGAATTACTCCCATAAGATTTATTAATAGTTTTGGACAATATCTTTGACTAGAAATAGCCATAAAGTCCTTTAATTAAACTAGGCCATGATCATTCAAGGTAAGCATGGCATATTTTTGCAGAAACAATTAGTGTAAGTGAAATGTGAATTATAGGAGTTGGAATCAACTCAAAGGCATTTTTGGTTGATTTTTAAGAATTAATCTAAGTCACAAAAGTCCCTGACTTGTTTATTTTGTCACATTATTTCTATAATAGGTCTAGGGTTCAATCCAGTGGCATTGTGTAGATAAAATCCTAAGCTTTCCAAATATATAAAATTTGTAAGATTTGGCCAAGTAGATTTGATTCTATTTAAATTGGAAAATGTATGCAGTAAGCAATTTGATCAATTCGAAATATTCAAATTCAAATGCATGGGCTTGCGCGGGAAAGGTTTTGGGCCGCAGAGGGGGAAAAGGAGTTGGGCCAGCCCAGCTAGCATGCCACGCACGCAGCGGGCCGCCTGACAATGGGCCCCGCACGTCAGTGGCGTTTAAACGCCGAACCGGTGTGGAGGAATGTGGGACGTAGGATGAAAGGGGGATCTACGGCTGGGGTTCGTCCTCGTCGGCGACGAGCTCCGGCGAGGTCTAAACCCGACCGGCGGCCAGAGGGGTTGCTAGGGGGCACCTGGGGCTCCGGCGAGGCTCGGCGAGGCGGGCGTTCGGCGTGGAAGACGACGGCGAGGCGAACGAGGGTCGTGGGAGCTCCGGAGGTGGACGAACTCGACGGCGAGCTTCTGCGGCGGCCACGGGCGGCGATGGTGAAATTGGGCGGAGCTACTGGACAATGTCGAGCAGCGAGATGGTGAGGAGAGTCAGAGATGAGAGGGGAAGGCACTGGTGTGGTGAATGGAGCGAGGGGAGCCCTCCTTTTATAGCATCGGAGCGAGGCCGAGGCGCAGCGGTGAGGTCGTCGTCGTCGATGCGTCTACAGGGGTGCAGAGGGTTGGGCGATGACGCACGCGTGTCGGCGACGTCAACGCGGTCACGACGAGCTTGACTACAGGGGAAACGATGCAGTGACGAGGGCAGGCGTGTGACGGTAGCTCACGGTACTGCGGCGAACGTCGGCGATGGTGGCGTCGTCTACAGCTCCAGTGCGGACAAGTGGGCGTGTCTGAGAGGTAGCAGGGTCAACGGCGAGGCGATTGGCGCGCGGAGAGAGCGAGGGGAGGACGAGGGTGACGTGCGGCGATGGCGCTCTGTCGCGTCCAGGGCGTGTCGTGGCGCGCTCTGGCGCGTCGTGGACGTCACTGGGCGCGCGCGTTCCGGCCAGTGGCTTGCTCCCCTTCGTCGATGGCATGTACCAGCAGGTGTGTGGGAGTGAGGGGAAGGTGGCTGACATGGTCGTGCACGGTGGAAAAGCAAAGAGAGAGGAGTGGCATGATGGTGTGCATGACATGCTCGGCATGGCATGGTTGTGCTATAATTCGTCCAAAATACTGTTTTTGGTACTGGTGTGATGCACAGGGTTGCTAGAGGTACTGAGGATGACATATGAGTGAGGGTTGAGGCACTTACACACTGGATTTTAGCATGTCTCCACTTCTCCAGATTATGCACATCAAGTGCTCGACACAATGCCCGCAAGAAAGTTATTTTCAAATTTTTGAATGAATTTTGGTGGGTTGTCAACATATAATAAATGAAGTCTACTGGTGGTGGTGATGGTCAAATTTGAAGTGATTTGTGAAATTTCAAATTGGGGGTGATCTTCTCTTTGTTTCAACATCACCACTTGTCACTCTCATACTGGTCAACCTAGTCAACTCTGACCTTGGTGGTCAACATGAAAGTTGCTCACCTTGACATGTTCTTGGATGACATGGCTTTGTTTTACCAAGTTTAGTTTGAAGAAAAGTAAAAACCAGGGGTTAAAGTGGGGAACATTTTATAATGTGGCCAAATGACCATTAGTGCATGTGAGCTCATATTTCATTCAAATTTGATTTGGTTTGAGTTTGTTTGATTCCAAAGGTGTTTATATATGTTTAGTAACCAAACACAACCAATGGTGCAAGCCATAATGGTCTAGGTTCAAGATTTGTAAAAATGGCCATATCCACATATGTGTATTGAAAAATCTTCTTATTTCCAATTTTATTTGGTTTTTCTTGATCTCATTGATGTGGTTGAGGTTTAGTATGATGTAAGAAAACAATCCAAGCAAGGGAAACAAGTTTGATGGTCTTTGGCTCAAATTTATATTTTTGGCCATGTGCACATATGTGCATTTCATCTTTTTATTTCATTCTCTTTACCTATGACCAAAGGTCATGGTTCATGGTTGATTTAGTATTAGTTTGGGTTTAGTAAGGTCTTCAACCATTTTGGCAAGGTAGAGGTGCTTAGGTCAAGTTTTTGGAAAAGTGGCTATGTGTCACATATGCCTCTATGCATATGTGGCATTTGATTTTTAATTTGACTTTGCTTGTCCCAAATGGTGTTGTTGAGGGTTGATATGTCATATGGAGGTGATCTAACCATTCACAACAAATACTAGGGTCAATATTATTTGTTTTCCCCAAATTGCTATTTTATTCTCATATGCCTCTTTTTCTTATTTATTTTCCTTTTATTTTATTTTAACTATGATGGTGAAAAGAGGGGGGGGAGGTTTAGGGTTTAGTGGAGTATCACAATGGTTCACCTATATCTTGAAGAGTAAGCATGTTATTAGTCAATATTTGCATGTTAGGGTTATTGGCCCACATATTTTACTTCATTTGAGTTCCTTCTTATTTGATACTATTTTGTTGTGAGAAGATTAGGGTTTAGGGTTTTGGGAATTAGGTTCAATGCAATAAATAAACAATCATGGCAATATCACCACATATAAGCATGCTCACTATGTACCAAACTTAATTTAATAAAAGTTTTTGTTGGTTCTCATTTTTGGAAAAAGGGAATTCATTTTCTCTTTGTTTTAAATTTTTGGGATGTTACAATCCCTTCCCCCTTAAACAAATCTCGTCCCGAGATTTTAAGAAAAGTTAGGTTCCTAAGAAAGATTGAGCAATTTGATTCACAGAAAAACATACTTGGTATGGCCTGAGGTGCTTCCTGTGCTTCTGCTGCATTCATGTGGTAGAGTCGGCCGTTATTGTTGTTCTGGTTCTTTCTACCTGCGAAGCGGCGTTGTTGCTGGGCAGGTGCAGCAGTGTTGGCGGCAATCCTGGCAAGCTTCTTGGGGCACTCATTGGAGTAGTGACCCACAACTCCACATTCATAGCAGTTTATAGTTGACTTATCTTTGGGGTTGATGGGAACAGTGTTGCTTCCAGTCTTTGGGGCATTATTGGGGTTGTTATTGTTACCATTGGGGTGGTTGTTGGTGTTGTTGGGGTTGCTGTTGTTGTTGTTGCTGTGGTGGTTATGGTTGCCTCCGGGCTTCGGGGGTCCTCGGTTATTGTTGGAGTAATTGGGGCGAAAATTCTGAGCAGGGGGCTTGTTGTGTCTTGGGGTGAATCCTCCAGAGGAGTTGTTGCGGTACTTCTGGGTATGGTGGGGTCCATTCTGGTTCATCATCCTGCGCTTGCGGTTTTCATTTGCCTGATGCAGCTTTCCTTCCATCTGTATGGCTGAGTCCACTAGGGCTTCGAGGTCAGCGAACGGAATGTTCACTAACACAGTTTGCATCTCGTCATGCAGTCCATTCAGAAATCTCTCCTTCCTCTTCTCATTGGTGTCTGTCTCATCCGGGGCGTACCTTGACAGTGTAAGAAACTTGTCGCGGTATTCCACCACGGACATTCTTCCTTGCTTCAGTTCTCGGAACTCGTCTCTCATCTTCTTGATCAGTCCTTGGGGCACATGATATTTGCTAAACTTCAGCTTGAAGTCTTCCTTCATCATTTGTCCAGCATTCATTGCGCGGGCACTTGTCCACCGAGGCTCTTGCAGGTCTGACGGGTAGTGGGTGGCAAACGGTACTTTTGCGGCTTCTACTCCCGCAACTTCTAGGTTGTTCTCCATTGTCTGGAGCCAGTCATCTGCGTCAAGTGGCTCTTCGGTCTTGCTAAACATCGGAGGGTTGGTGTTCTGAAAGTTCTTCAGCTTTGATCCTGGGTGATCATGGTTTCCATGGCCTTGATTGTTCTGAGCTATCTGTTGCAGTGCAGCTAAGTTGGCTTGTCGTTCAGCTCTCGTGGCTTCGCGATCTTCCATCATCATCTGAAGCATCTGCATCATTGCGTCTTGGTTGCGGTTTGGTGGGGCCATCTGATCATTTGGAGTAGATGATAAGATAAGAGGGAAATTTCTATGGTTTGTTTGAGTTAAATTCAAAAAGTTCAAAACTTGAGTAGTGTTGAGGGGGTAGAAACCAACAACACTTTTTCATTCATACCAAGCATCACACATTACAAAGCTAACACACCGTTGGTTTTAAGAACCATTCATTCGCTCTACGATACAAGGGGGATCCTGATACAACTCACACCTACTTAAGTGCTGGGGTGATACTACTCTTCAGGGTGGATTCTTCTTCTTCACGGGTGAGGTGCTTGGCGAGAGGCGAGGGCGTTATCCAAATCCCTGCGGGTTTTGTACTGCCTGAAGTCCTGAGGGGCTTTATAGGGGTTCATCTCTGGTTGTGGTGGGGGCATGGTCATCGGTCTTCCCATGGAGTCATGTCTTGGGTAGTAGATGAAACGAGTGTTCTTGATCTTGTCCTTATTTTGTCCACACAGACGGGAAATTGCTTCTTGCATAGCTTTGTCTAGTCCTTCCTTCCAGGTGTTTCCCGTTACGGAAAACCATATGGTATTCCATCTTCCTCATCCTTTGCATTGTTCCTCTTCATGATACTGGCCATTTGAATAGCCGGGGACAAAGCCATGGTACTTTAAGTACTCTGACTAATACTAATGTAAACACTATCAACTATAGTAAGGGGATGCTAAGCTCTAGGTTTATTTGCATAAAGCCAAGTTTATTTCATAAAACATTTAGTAAAGATGCTTGAATCGCTAGACTAACTCAAGTGGGAACATTAGTGTCATTCCCACAACTCTGTTGTGATTCAAGTCAAAGTCACCATTTCAAGTTCAGATCACAAGTCACCCTTCACATGTCACATTTTTGAAAATGGTCTGATGACGGAACAGTATGGCCTTTCCAATCGTCCGTAACCGTGGACACGGCTATTCGAATAGTTCTACACTCTGCAGAGGTCGTACACTTGTGCCACAATATTTGCAATAATCCGTCAGGGTTAACTGGCCCTGATTTATCACACTCCGTGTGCGGACTACCAACCATAACCTTTCACTTACATACCCTAGTATAGGCACCTCTCCCCATGAGCTTGGCCTCCCAGTGAAGACAGACAGTCAGCCTGGGAACTGCACAGGGCTTGGGCCGGACAATTCACCTCATTCACGTCATTTCACATCATGTCATGTTTCTTTGGAGGCAGCCCTTGGCATAACCCCGATGACGCTTGTTTAGAGGGAACCCATACTAAGATACATAAACTTCCAGTTAAGCCCTTACCCATAATCAGGTATTGTGGGGGTACTTGCAAAATTGGAATGGTATCGCATCCGAACCCAACCATCAGTTTTTGTAAAGTTCACCATGTCATTCACAATTCACATTCACCTTCAAAATCTTTCAATAGAATGACTCATCATTCCAAGGTTTTCAAAGTCATTTCATTTCACAAGTTCCCATCTAGAGTAGTCAATTTTATTTGTTAGCACTAGCAACTAATCATGAGGGGTGCTATCTAGCTTTCATTGCTCTAGGCTAAATTTGCTGATCTTGTTCTACTCTAGACCAAGTGAATCATGAACCAAAAGTAAACTTTGATAAACCAAAAACATTAAAGCTTGTAAGGTAAAACTTGGGTTGGGATCATTAAGCATAAAGTAAAAAGTGGTGGTGCCTTGCTCTGGTAGAGCTTTGCACTTAGCAATAATATTAGCTTGCAAGAGTATAGCTTGTTTTGGGGTTAGCTTGCATTAATAATAGCTTGCCTTGGTTGGAGTAGTGATCAAAGTTCTCTTCCTCTTCAAAGTAGTCCTCCTCCTCCTCGGTGTACTCCTCGGTACTAGCGTCTAAATACGAGTACAATACACACCATTACCACACAAAGCCTAAGTACTAGACTAAGCACACACATAAATCATTCCTACTAAGCTATCAATCAACATGCTTATTAGGTGAGTTGATTTAATTTTATTCTTAAGAAAAATATTTTCATCTCATTATAAATATTAATTAGAGTTTCTATTTATTTCTTGAGAGAAAATAATTTCCTCTCATTAAATATTATTAAGATTTAATTTCCTTCATGAATAAGATGTGACCTAGGTTGACTAAAGTCAACCTCTTCACAAGTATTAATTTGGGAAGTGATTTAAATGAGGTACACCACCTCATGCCTTTTTAATACTCATGATTAATGATTTAATATCATCAACTAATTTAATATGAGTTTAAAATTGACCATAGTCTATACCCCATATTAACTTAGTTGAGGCAAGATTTAAATGAGACCACTACATCTCATAAGATTTAATAAGTAGCCTTGAATAATTGAAATACTACTATGAAAATGATTGAATATTTTTAAATAAGAACCTATGGATTATTACTACATGTGTCATCAATTCTCATTGAATCCCTTGGAGTAAGTATTTAAATGAGAGGCTACACCTCATATAGTTGAATACCACATACTAATGATTTAAATGAGGTGTAGCACCTCATACCATTTAATTCTAACATGGTAAGGATCTAATATTATCAACAATTCATATGAGACCTAAATGACCAGAGTCTCTAGCTTATTTTGAATTGTTCATGACAAGATTTAAATGAGAGAATTACTCCCATAAGATTTATTAATAGTTTTGGACAATATCTTTGACTAGAAATAGCCATAAAGTCCTTTAATTAAACTAGGCCATGATCATTCAAGGTAAGCATGGCATATTTTTGCAGAAACAATTAGTGTAAGTGAAATGTGAATTATAGGAGTTGGAATCAACTCAAAGGCATTTTTGGTTGATTTTTAAGAATTAATCTAAGTCACAAAAGTCCCTGACTTGTTTATTTTGTCACATTATTTCTATAATAGGTCTAGGGTTCAATCCAGTGGCATTGTGTAGATAAAATCCTAAGCTTTCCAAATATATAAAATTTGTAAGATTTGGCCAAGTAGATTTGATTCTATTTAAATTGGAAAATGTATGCAGTAAGCAATTTGATCAATTCGAAATATTCAAATTCAAATGCATGGGCTTGCGCGGGAAAGGTTTTGGGCCGCAGAGGGGGAAAAGGAGTTGGGCCAGCCCAGCTAGCATGCCACGCACGCAGCGGGCCGCCTGACAATGGCCCCCGCTTGTCAGTGGCGTTTAAACGCCGAACCGGTGTGGAGGAATGTGGGACGTAGGATGAAAGGGGGATCTACGGCTGGGGTTCGTCCTCGTCGGCGACGAGCTCCGGCGAGGTCTAAACCCGACCGGCGGCCAGAGGGGTTGCTAGGGGGCACCTGGGGCTCCGGCGAGGCTCGGCGAGGCGGGCGTTCGGCGTGGAAGACGACGGCGAGGCGAACGAGGGTCGTGGGAGCTCCGGAGGTGGACGGACTCGACGGCGAGCTTCTGCGGCGGCCACGGGCGGCGATGGTGAAATTGGGCGGAGCTACTGGACAATGTCGAGCAGCGAGATGGTGAGGAGAGTCAGAGATGAGAGGGGAAGGCACTGGTGTGGTGAATGGAGCGAGGGGAGCCCTCCTTTTATAGCATCGGAGCGAGGCCGAGGCGCAGCGGTGAGGTCGTCGTCGTCGATGCGTCTACAGGGGTGCAGAGGGTTGGGCGATGACGCACGCGTGTCGGCGACGTCAACGCGGTCACGACGAGCTTGACTACAGGGGAAACGATGCAGTGACGAGGGCAGGCGTGTGACGGTAGCTCACGGTACTGCGGCGAACGTCGGCGATGGTGGCGTCGTCTACAGCTCCAGTGCGGACAAGTGGGCGTGTCTGAGAGGTAGCAGGGTCAACGGCGAGGCGATTGGCGCGCGGAGAGAGCGAGGGGAGGACGAGGGTGACGTGCGGCGATGGCGCTCTGTCGCGTCCAGGGCGTGTCGTGGCGCGCTCTGGCGCGTCGTGGACGTCACTGGGCGCGCGCGTTCCGGCCAGTGGCTTGCTCCCCTTCGTCGATGGCATGTACCAGCAGGTGTGTGGGAGTGAGGGGAAGGTGGCTGACATGGTCGTGCACGGTGGAAAAGCAAAGAGAGAGGAGTGGCATGATGGTGTGCATGACATGCTCGGCATGGCATGGTTGTGCTATAATTCGTCCAAAATATGATGTTTTTGGTACTGGTGTGATGCACAGGGTTGCTAGAGGTACTGAGGATGACATATGAGTGAGGGTTGAGGCACTTACACACTGGATTTTAGCATGTCTCCACTTCTCCAGATTATGCACATCAAGTGCTCGACACAATGCCCGCAAGAAAGTTATTTTCAAATTTTTGAATGAATTTTGGTGGGTTGTCAACATATAATAAATGAAGTCTACTGGTGGTGGTGATGGTCAAATTTGAAGTGATTTGTGAAATTTCAAATTGGGGGTGATCTTCTCTTTGTTTCAACATCACCACTTGTCACTCTCATACTGGTCAACCTAGTCAACTCTGACCTTGGTGGTCAACATGAAAGTTGCTCACCTTGACATGTTCTTGGATGACATGGCTTTGTTTTACCAAGTTTAGTTTGAAGAAAAGTAAAAACCAGGGGTTAAAGTGGGGAACATTTTATAATGTGGCCAAATGACCATTAGTGCATGTGAGCTCATATTTCATTCAAATTTGATTTGGTTTGAGTTTGTTTGATTCCAAAGGTGTTTATATATGTTTAGTAACCAAACACAACCAATGGTGCAAGCCATAATGGTCTAGGTTCAAGATTTGTAAAAATGGCCATATCCACATATGTGTATTGAAAAATCTTCTTATTTCCAATTTTATTTGGTTTTTCTTGATCTCATTGATGTGGTTGAGGTTTAGTATGATGTAAGAAAACAATCCAAGCAAGGGAAACAAGTTTGATGGTCTTTGGCTCAAATTTATATTTTTGGCCATGTGCACATATGTGCATTTCATCTTTTTATTTCATTCTCTTTACCTATGACCAAAGGTCATGGTTCATGGTTGATTTAGTATTAGTTTGGGTTTAGTAAGGTCTTCAACCATTTTGGCAAGGTAGAGGTGCTTAGGTCAAGTTTTTGGAAAAGTGGCTATGTGTCACATATGCCTCTATGCATATGTGGCATTTGATTTTTAATTTGACTTTGCTTGTCCCAAATGGTGTTGTTGAGGGTTGATATGTCATATGGAGGTGATCTAACCATTCACAACAAATACTAGGGTCAATATTATTTGTTTTCCCCAAATTGCTATTTTATTCTCATATGCCTCTTTTTCTTATTTATTTTCCTTTTATTTTATTTTAACTATGATGGTGAAAAGAGGGGGGGAGGTTTAGGGTTTAGTGGAGTATCACAATGGTTCACCTATATCTTGAAGAGTAAGCATGTTATTAGTCAATATTTGCATGTTAGGGTTATTGGCCCACATATTTTACTTCATTTGAGTTCCTTCTTATTTGATACTATTTTGTTGTGAGAAGATTAGGGTTTAGGGTTTTGGGAATTAGGTTCAATGCAATAAATAAACAATCATGGCAATATCACCACATATAAGCATGCTCACTATGTACCAAACTTAATTTAATAAAAGTTTTTGTTGGTTCTCATTTTTGGAAAAAGGGAATTCATTTTCTCTTTGTTTTAAATTTTTGGGATGTTACAGTATTAAGTTGCAAGCAACAGACAATTGCATTAATTATGGTGCGTAATGTAATCAACACAAATATCCTTAGACATAGCATCGATGTTTTATCCCTAGTGGCAACAGCACATCCACAACCTTAGAACTTTCTGTCACTGTCCCAGATTTAATGGAGGCATGAACCCACTATCGAGCATAAATACTCCCTCTTGGAGTTACAAGTATCAACTTGGCCAGAGCCTCTACTAGCAACGGAGAGCATGCAAGAACATAAATAACTCATATATGATAGATAGAAAATCAACTTGACATAGTATTCAATATCCATCGGATCCCAACAAACACAACATGTAGGATTACAAATAGACGATCTTGATCATGATAGGCAGCTCACAAGATCTAACATGATAGCACAATTAGGAGAAGACGACCATCTAGCTACTGCTATGGACCCATAGTCCAGGGGTGAACTACTCACACATCAATCCGGAGGCGATCATGGCGATGAAGAGTCCTCAGGGAGATGATTCCCCTCTCCGGCCGGGCGATCTCCGAATCCACCGAGATGGGATTGGCGGCGTCACAGTAAGGTTTTCCGTATCGTGGCTCTCGGTACTGGGGGTTTCGCGAAGAAGACTTTATGTAGGCGGAAGGGTAGGTCAGAGGGCGTGATGCGTGCAGTTGACACACGTCCGTTGGGAACCCTAAGAGGAAGGTGTGATGCAGACAGTGGCAAGTTTTCCCTCAGAAAGAAACCAAGGTTTATCGAACCAGGAGGAGCCAAGAAGCACGTTGAAGGTTGATGGCGGCGAAGTATAGTGCGGCGCAACACCAGGGATTCGGCGCCAACGTGGTGCACAACACAACCAAAGTACTTTGCCCCAACGCGTGAGGTTGTCAATCTCACCAGCTTGCTGTGAACAAAGGATTAACCGTATTGTGTGGAAGATGATTGTTTGCGAAGAACAGTAAAGAACAAGTATTGCAGTAGATTGTATTTCAGATGTAAAGAATAGACCGGGGTCCACAGTTCACTAGCGGTGTCTCTCCCATAAGATAAATAGCATGTTGGGTGAACAAATTAGAGTTGGGCAATTGACAAATAAAGAAGGCATAACAATGCACATACATATATCATGATGAGTACTATGAGATTTAATCAGGGCATTACGACAAAGTACATAGACCGCCATCCAGCATACATCTATGCCTAAAAAGTCCACTTTCACGTTATCATCCGAGCCCCTTCCAGTATTAAGTTGCAAGCAACAAACAATTGCATTAAGTATGGTGCGTAATGTAATCAACACAAATATCCTTAGACAAAGCATCGATGTTTATCCCTAGTTGCAACAGCACATCCACAACCATAGAACTTTCTGTCACTGTCCCAGATTTAATGGAGGCATGAACCCACTATCGAGCATAAATACTCCCTCTTGGAGTTACAAGTATCAACTTGGCCAGAGCCTCTACTAGCAACGGAGAGCATGCAAGAACATAAACAACTCATATATGATAGATTGATAATCAACTTGACATAGTATTCAATATCCATCGGATCCCAACAAACACAACATGTAGGATTACAAATAAACGATCTTGATCACGATAGGCAGCTCACAAGATCGAGCATGATAGCACAATTAGGAGAAGACGACCATCTAGCTACTGCTATGGACCCATGGTCCAGGGTGAACTACTCACACATCGATCCGGAGATCATGGCGATGAAGAGTCCTCAGGAGATGATTCCCTCTCCGAGGGTGCCGGAGGAGATCTCCTGAATCCCAGAGATGGGATTGGCGGCTGCGTCTGGAAGGTTTTCCGTATCGTGGCTCTCGGTACTGGGGGTTTCGCGACGAAGACTTTAAGTAGGCGGAAGGGTAGGTCAAGGGGCGTCACGAGGGACCCACACAATACGCCGGCGAGGCCAGGGCTTGGGCCGCGCCGCCCTAGTGTGGCGCCACCTCGTGGCCCCACTTCGTTTCCTCTTCGGACTTCCGGAAGCTTCGTGGAAAAATAGGCCCAGGCGTTGATTTCGTCCAATTCCTAGAATATTTCCTTACTAGGATTTCTGAAACCAAAAACAGCAGAAAACAGCAACTGGCTCTTCGGCATCTCGTCAATAGGTTAGTGCCGGAAAATGCATAATAATGACATATAATGTGTATAAAACAAGTGAGTATCATCAATAAAGTAGCATGGAACATAAGAAATTATAGATACGTTTGGGACGTATCAAGCATCCCCAAGCTTAGTTCCTACTCGCCCTCGAGTAGGTAAACGATAACAAAGATAATTTCTGAAGTGACATGCTATCATAATCTTGATCAATACTATTGTAAAGCACATGAGATGAATGCAGCGATTCAAAGCAATGATGAAGTAATGAGTAAACAAATGAATCATATAGCCGAGACTTTTCATGAATAATACTTTCAAGACAAGCATCAATAAGTCTTGCATAAGAGTTAACTCATAAGCAATAAATTCTTAGTAGAAAGCTTTGAAACAACACAAAGGAAGATATAAGTTTCAGCGGTTGCTTTCAACTTCTTATTAGAAAGCTTTGAAGCAACACAAAGGAAGATTTAAGTTTCAGCAGTTGCTTTCAACTTCAACATGTATATCTCATGGATAATTGTCAACACAAAGTAATATAAGTGCAATAGGTAAACACGTAAGAATCAATGCACACAGTTTACACAAGTGTTTGCTTCTAAGATAGAAAGAAGTAGGTAAACTGACTCAACAATAAAGTAGAAGAATGGCCCTTCGCAGAGGGAAGCATGGACTACTATTTTTTGTGTTAGAGCTTTTCATTTTGAAAACAAGAAACAATTTGTCAACGGTAGTAATAAATCATATGTGTTATGTATAAGATATCCTATAAGTTGCAAGCCTCATGCATAGTATACTAATAGTGCCCGCACCTTGTCCTAATTAGCTTGGATTAACACGGATTATCATTGCATAACATATGTTTCAACCAAGTGTCACAAAGGGGTACCTCTATGCCGCCTGTACAAGGTCTAAGGAGAAGGTTCGCATTGGATTTCTCGCTTTTGATCATTCTCAACTTAGACACCCATACCGGGACAACATAGACAACAGATAATGGACTCCTCTTTTAATGCTTAAGCATTCAACAACAGTAATATTCTCATAAGAGATTGAGGTTTTGTGTCCAAACTGAAACTTCCACCATGATTCATGGCTTCAGTTAGCGGCCCAATGTTCTTCTCTAACAATATGCATACTCAAACCATTTGATCATGAAAATCTCCCTTACTTCAGACAAGATGAACATGCATAGCAACTCACATGATATTCAACAAAGGTAAAAGTTGATGGCGTCCCCAGAAACATGGTTACCGCTCAACAAGCAACTTATTAAGAAATAAGAATATAAGATACATAAGTACATATTCTTCACCACAATAGTTTTTAAGGCTATTTTACCATGAGCTATGTATTGTAAAGGCAAAGAATAGAAGTTTAAAGGTAGCACTCAAGTAATGTACTTTGGAATGGCAGAAATACCATGTGGTAGGTAGGTATGGTGGACACAATTGGCATAGTTTTTGGCTCAAGGATTTGGATGCACGAGAAGAATCCCTCTCAATACAAGGCTAGGCTAGCAAGGTTGTTTGAAGCAAACTCAAGTATGAAATGGTGCAGCAAGACTCACATATGAACATATTGTAAGCATTATAAGACTTTACATCGTCTCCTTGTTGTTCAAAAACCTTAACCAGAAAATATCTAGACCTTAGAGAGACCAATCATGCAATCCAAATTTCAACAAGCTCTATGTAGTTCTTCATTAATAGGTGCAAAGTATATGATGCAAGAGCTTAAACATGATCTATATGAGCACAACAATTGCCAAATATCAAATTATTCAAGACATTATACCAATTACCACATGCGGCATTTTCCGTTTCCAACCATATATCAATGAATGAAGTAGTTCAACTTTCGCAATGAACATTAAGAATAAAGCTAAGAACATATGCGTTCATACGAAACAGCGGAGCGTGTCTCTCTCCCATATAAAGAATGCTAGGATCCAATTTTATTCAAACAAAACAAAAATAAAAGCAAACAGACGCTCCAAGTAAAGCACATAAGATGTGATTGAATAAAAATATAGTTTCACTAGAGGAACCTGATAATGTTGTCGATGAAGAAGGGGATGCCTTGGGCATCCCCAAGCTTAGACGCTTGAGTCTTCTTGAAATATGCAGGGATGAACCACGGGGGCATCCCCAAGCTTAGACTTTTCACTCTTCTTGATCATATTGTATCATCCTCCTCTCTTGACCCTTGAAAACTTCCTCCACACCAAACTCAAAACAAACTCATTAGAGGGTTAGTGCATAATCAAAAATTCATATCTATACCACTATATAGTACGCGAGTTTTTGAATTTAAATTTACCAGCGGCCAGTTCTACAACCTTCCTGCCATATGGACCTCTGGTGTAACCCTGGCCGTTGATTTACATGTTGAAGCAGATATGGACCGTTCATCAAAACTGAAGACATACGATCTGACGGCTGACAATGCGTGGATTGGCCTCTTGCGTTCCCGCGCTCGCGATTGTTGGCTGAAGCTGCCGGAAGCATCGGGATACATCTATATTGTCTGGATTCCACCGCGCAAAGAAAAGCTCCACCTTCTCTCCTTGGACAGCTAGGAGCTGCGGGGCCCATGTGGCACACATATACTTGATCGGCATTGTCACCTCATGGCGTGAAAGCAAACAGCTAAGGGCATCTCCAGCGGCGCGATGCAAATGGACGCTGAGCGTCCGTTTGTGTCCGCCGTGACCGAAAATGCGTCGTGCACCCTCTCCAGCGGCGCGACGCAAAGTGACCGGGCCGTCCGCAGAGACGCAAACCTGGCCCAAATATGCGTCAGGTTTGCGTCTCTGCGGACGCTGCGCGGACGCGCAAAGTGTCCGCTCGGTCCTCGCACGGGCCCGCCTGGCAGCGGCACAACTGCTTCGTCTTCCGCGGCATTACTTCCGGGCGGCGCGCTGCAGCCTTTGCAGGGCCGCGTTAATGGCGTGCCTCGGCTTCCGCGAGCGTGCGCAGCTAGTAGACGTTGCACTGGCAGGCCATTGAAGGCGATATGGCGTCGGAGCCTTTTAAATGGACGCTGCCGGCGGCCATTTCCACGACCAAACCATTGCCAAATCCCACAGTATCCACCCCACCGACGCCATGGGAAAGAAATGCTGGCCGTTCCGCAAGACGAAGAACGACCAGGAGGCTAGCGGCTCGCGTTCCGGCAAGAAGGCACGGGTCGGTCGGTACGTCCGCATTGACCTCTCGCGGCAGCTATGGGAGGAAAACCGGCCGGTGCCATGGCCGGACGCGAACTTGCCGGGAGGGGGCTGGTACCTGAACTCGCGGCGCGTGCCGGTCCCCCCGTGCCGCGCGAGGGCCGAGAGCGGCGGGACGAGGTGCGCCGCCGCCGAGCGATCTTGCCGCCGGATCTGCGGGAGGATCAGGCGTACGCGCTGAACTCCTACAACTGGATTTCATTTGGGACGTGGGAGTTCGACGCGCGCCGCCGCGCTGGCTACCTCGGCGACGTGGACTTCTTCGACCGAGAGATCGCCGCAGAAGAAGAAGAGAACGACCAGGAGGACGCGGACGAGGACGTCGACATGGTCGACTACGACCACGACGACGGCGGGCCGGCGTGGGATCCGGAGACCCAGCCGCCGGACCTTTCCGAGGATGAGGCCATTGCCATGGCACTGGCCAACAGCGCGCAGGACGAGCTCAACGAGCTCGCTTTGTGGGAGGGGCTCGCAATCCAGCTGCGCGAGCTCGCGCAGGGGAGGCCGGCGACTCCTCCGGCAACGCCGACGCGTTCCAACGACCGCGCTCCACCTGCTGCTCCGGCGTGGGATCCCTGGCCACAACCTCCTGCCCATGCGGCGGTACCTCCTCCACCGCCGGCGTACGAGCTTCCATGGCCGACGCCGGAGTTCATTAACCTCGTCAGCGACGACGACCAGTAGGCAGCAGCAACTTTTAGCACGCTTTTTTATGTAAATTATGGTTGCATGAATGAAAAAAAATTATGCGTCGCGCCGCTGGAGCCACCCCGATGCAAACGGACGCCCGGACGATTTCGACCATTTCGGCCGACGCAAACGGACACGACGCGTCCGTTTCGACGTCTGAAATGCGTCGCGCGGAGATGCCCTAATACTACTGACTCCATAGTTACTACTAGCCTTGGTGATGCAAACCATTTGTTGTGACATATAACCTTGTCTTTTTTTTGAACAAGACCATATATCATTGACGAGGAAGAGAATGGGTTATTGCCTGATGGAAAAAATCGTCCAGTAAAAACATGTTTTGTCATACGTAATATTTTGTGAGATGATAAAAGACATTAATTATTAACATGCCACCACAACCATTTTTAGAACTCAATCTTTTCTAACTTAATCTACACAAATTTGTTTAGATACATATGTATTTAGACGTGTTTTAATGCGTAGATATGTATCTAGACAAAATTAAGTCAATTAGTTTGACTATGCACATCGCCTCTTTTCCAGTCGTTTCATGCGTGATTCTGAAAGATGGTAGTTTAAGGGAAAAACTACACCTATGGAGAGGTACGATTCGAATTTTCTATGCGATAAAAGTGAATACTCAAGAAATAAAATCAATAAGGTCGAAAGTTCTATCCAAAGTCGACGTTACTTTTAAGTACCTGATAATATATTGTTTCTAAGTCGGTCAAGTGTTGTATCCAATTTCTAAATAATGCAGGGATATAATTACTATGGCATAATAAGGTATTGTATTATCCTGTGTCAAAGAGGAAAACATGTATCGACGTGCGAAGCACGTGAATCTTACTAGTATTCGGAGGTGACATAATCATTTTTAACACTTCTGGACATTGCACAAAGCTACTGAAAGTTAATGGAACAAAGAAATCCATCAAACATAGCAAAACAGGCAATGCGAAATAAAAGACAGAATCTGTCAAAACAGAACAGTCCGTAAAGACGAATTTTACAGAGGCACTTAACTTGCTCAGATGAAAATGCTCAAATTGAATGAAAGTTGCGTACATATCTGAGGATCACGCACGTAAATTTGCAGATTTTTCTGAGTTACTTACAGAGAACCATGCCCAGATTCGTGACAGCAAGAAATCTGTTTCTGCGCAGTAATCCAAATCTAGTATTGACTTTACTATCAAAGACTTCACTTGGCACAACAATGCAATAAAATAAAGATAAGGAGAGGTTGCTACAGTAGTAACAACTTTCAAGACTCAAATATAAAACAAAAAGTGTTGTACTAAAAACATGGGTTGTCTCCCATAAGTTCTTTTCTTTAACGCCTTTCAGCTAGGCGCAGAAAGTGTGAATCAAGTATTATCAAGAGATGAAGCATCGACATCATAATTTGTTCTAATAATAGAATCATAAGGTAACTTCATTCTTTTTCTAGAGAAGTGTTCCATACCTTTCTTGAGAGGAAATTGATATTTAATATTACCTTCCTTCATATCAATAATAGCACCAACAGTTCGAAGAAAATGTCTTCCCAATATAATGGGACAAGATGCATTGCATTCAATATCCAAGACAACAAAATCAACGGAGACAAGGTTATTGTTAACCATAATACGAACATTATCAATCCTCCCCATAGGTTTCTTCGTAGCATTATCAGCAAGATTAACATCCAAATAACAATTTTTCAATGGTGGCAAGTCAAGCATATCATAGAGTTTCTTAGGCATAACAGAAATACTTGCACCAAGATCACATAAAGCATTACAATCAAAATCATTGACCCTCATCTTAATGATGGGCTCCCAACCATCTTCTAACTTCCTAGGAATAGAAGTTTCAATTTTTAGTTTCTCTTCTCTAGCTTTTATGAGAACATTTGTAATATGTTTTGTAAAGGCCAAATTTATAGCACTAGCATTAGGACTTCTAGCAAGTTTTTGTAAGAACTTTATAACTTCAGAGATGTTACAATCATCAAAATCTAAACCATTATGAGCTACAGCAATGGGATCATTGTCCCCAATAGTTTGAAAAATTTCAGCAGTTTTATCACAAGCAGTTTTAGCAGTTTCAGGCAGTTTTGTATGCTTTGCACTAGGAGTAGAAACATTTCCAACACCAATTATTTTACCATTGATAGTAGGGGGTTTAGTAACATGTGAGGCATCAACATTACTAGTGGTGGTAATAGTCCAAACTTTAGCTACATTATTCTCTTTAGCAAGTTTTTCATTTTCTTCTCTTTCCCACCTAGCATGCAATTCAGCCATCAATCTAATATTTTCATTAATTCGAACTTGGATGGCATTTGCTGTAGTAACAATCTTATTATCAATGTCCTTATTAGGCATAACTTTCAATTTTAAAAGATCAACATCAGAAGCAAGTCTATCAACCTTAGAAGCAAGAATATCAATTTTATCAAGCTTTTCCTCAACAGATTTGTTAAAAGCAGTTTGTGTACTAATAAATTCTTTAAGCATGGCTTCAAGACCAGGGGGTACACTCCTATTATTGTTGTAAGAATTATCATAACCATTACTATTAGCAGAAGGATATGGCCTATAGTTGTTACCAGAATTGTTCCTATAAGCATTATTGTTGAAATTATTATTTTTAATGAAGTTCACATCAACATTTTCTTCTTGAGCAACCAATGAAGCTAAAGGAACATTATTAGGATCAACATTAGATCTACCATTCACAAGCATAGACATAATCACATCAATCTTATCACTCAAGGAGGAGGTTTCTTCGACAGAATTTACCTTCTTACCTTGTGGAGCTCTTTCCGTGTGCCATTCAGAGTAATTTATCATCATATCATCAAGAAGCTTTGTTGCCGCCCCAAAGTGATGGACATAAAGGTACCTCCAGCAGCTGAATCCAATAGGTTCCACGAAGAAAATTCAATCCTGCATAGAAGGTTTGGATGATCATCCAAGTAGTTAGTCCATGGGTTGGGCAATTCTTCACCAAAGATTTCATTCTCTCCCATGCTTGAGCAACATGTTCATTATCTAATTTCTTAAAATTAATTATGCTACTTCTCAAAGATATAATTTTAGCGGGAGGATAATATCTACCAATAAAAGCATCCTTACATTTAGTCCATGAATCAATACTATTCTTAGGCAAAGATAGCAACCAATCTTTAGCTCTTCCTCTTAAGGAGAAAGGAAACAATTTTAATTTTATAATATCACCATCTACATCCTTATACTTTTGCATTTCACATAGTTCAACAAAATTATTAAGATGGGCAGCAGCATCATCAGAACTAACACCAGAAAATTGCTCTCTCATAACAAGATTTAGTAAAGCAGGTTTAATTTCAAAGAATTCTGCTGTAGTAGCAGTTGGAGCAATAGGTGTGCATAGGAAATCATTATTATTAGTGTTTGTGAAGTCACACAACTTAGTGTTTTCAGGAGTATTCATTTTAGCAGTAGTAAATAAAGCAAACTAGATAAAGTAAATGCAAGTAACTAATTTTTGTGTTTTTGATATAGAGAGCAAGACAGTAAATAAAGTAAAGCTAGCAACTAATTTTTTGTGTGTTTTGTTTTAGTGCAGCAAACAAAGTAGTAAATAAAATAAAGCAAGACAAAAACAAAGTAAAGAGATTGGAAGTGGAGACTCCCCTTGCAGCGTGTCTTGATCTCCCCGGCAATGGCGCCAGAAAATATGCTTGATGCGCGTAGTTAACACACGTCCGTTGGGAACCCCAAGAGGAAGGTGTGATGCGTACGGCAGCAAGTTTTCCCTCAGAAAGAAACCAAGGTTTATCGAACCAGGAGGAGCCAAGAAGCACGTTGAAGGTTGATGGCGGCGAAGTGTAGTGCGGCGCAACACCCAGGGATTCCGGCGCCAACGTGGAACCTGCAACACAACCAAAGTACTTTGCCCCGTAACAGTGAGATTGTCAATCTCACCGGCTTGCTGAAAACAAAGGATTAATTGTATTGTGTGGAAGATGATGATTGTTTGCGAAGAACAGTAAAGAACAATGGCAGTAGATTGTATTTCAGATGTAAGAATAGGACCGGGGTCCACAGTTCACTAGTGGTGTCTCTCCCATAAGATAAATAGCATGTTGGGTGAACAAATTAGAGTTGGGCAATTGACAAATAAAGAAGGCATAACAATGCACATACATATATCATGATGAGTACAATGAGATTTAATCAGGGCATTACGACAAAGTACATAGACCGCCATCCAGCATGCATCTATGCCTAAAAAGTCCACTTTGAGGTTATCATCCGAACCCCTTCCGGTATTAAGTTGCAAGCAACGAGACAATTGCATTAAGTATGGTGCGTAATGTAATCAACACAAATATCCTTAGACATAGCATCGATGTTTTATCCCTAGTGGCAACAGCACATCCACAACCTTAGAACTTTCTGTCACTGTCCCAGATTTAATGGAGGCATGAACCCACTATCGAGCATAAATACTCCCTCTTGGAGTTACAAGTATCAACTTGGCCGAGCCTCTACTAGCAACGGAGAGCATGCAAGAACATAAACAACTCATATATGATACATTGATAATCAACTTGACATAGTATTCAATATCCATCGGATCCCAACAAACACAACATGTAGGATTACAAATAGATGATCTTGATCATGATAGGCAGCTCACAAGATCTAACATGATAGCACAATTAGGAGAAGACGACCATCTAGCTACTGCTATGGACCCATAGTCAGGGGTTAACTACTCACATCACTCCGGAAGCGATCATGGCGATGAAGAGTCCTCCGGGAGATGATTCCCCTCTCCCAGGGTGCCGGAGGCGATCTCTGAATCCCCCGAGATGGGATTGGCGGCGGCGTCAGGAAGGTTTTCGTATCGTGGCTCTCGGTGCGGGGGTTTCGCGACGAAGACTTTATGTAGGCGGAAGGGTAGGTCGAGAGGGCGTCACGAGGGCCCACACAATAGGCCGGGGCGGCCGGGGCTTGGCCGCGCCGCCCTATTGTGTCGCCACCTCGTGGCCCCACCGTTTCCTCTTCGGACTTGGAAGCTTCGTGGAAAAATAGGCCCTGGGCGTTGATTTCGTCCAATTTCGAGAATATTTCCTTTGTAGGATTTCTGAAACCAAAAACAGCAGAAAAGCGGCTCTTCGGCATCTTGTCAATAGGTTAGTGCGGAAAATGCATAATAATGACATATAATGTGTATAAAACATGTGAGTATCATCATAAAAGTAGCATGGAACATAAGAAATTATAGATACGTTTGAGGCGTATCATACAACTAACTACATGCCCAAAGGTCTATACTTTTCCTCACACCATGCTTTATAGCATACAACCACTTCTCGGTGGGAACTTCCACCTATATTGGAGAGGAGCTTGGAGCATCGCCTCTTCTTCCGGTAAATGTAGAGCTAACTCGATTATTGCTGCAATTTGGTCTTTTGGATGATTTGAAACACCATTCTTGTCACAGTGAACGCATATATGTACGCCCTGAATGATTACTCGAGCTGGGTAGCGTAATGCGGTATAGATTATGTGCGATAGACATTTGCGGTTGTAGTTCGCAAACGCATCACACGATCAGCATCATTAACGGGCACCTCGGCGGTATGTTCCATAACATCTCCAAGAAATTCCTCTGTATGATTCCCCCTCCTTATCAGCATCATTGTCGAGCACGTCGAGAGGATGTTCAATGACATTAGCAGCAAATCCCATGTATGATTCACCTCTCCATGATAAGCATCATGGTTGACAGGCACCTCGGCGGGATGCTCAATCGCATTTGCATCAAAGTCCTCTACATGATTCACCAATCCATGATCAGGACTAATTGTCAGGCCGCTCGACATGATATTCAATACTTTCCGTATCAAATTCCAGTGCATGATTTACGCTTCCATCATTAGGCACCATAGGATGTTCTATAACCCCTGCATCGAAGTCCTCTAAAATATTCACCGCTTCATGATTTTCAGGCAACTCGTTACCATGTACAATAACAACTGCATCAGAGGGCTCTCCGTGATGTACCCACCTCTGGTAAGTAGGATCCATGCCCCTTAAGAACAAGTGAGACTGCATAGGAATTTGAGTACTATACTTGAGATTCAAACACTCCGTACATGGGCAGAGTATCTTATCATTCTCACGGAATCTATCTCGAACAAAGTTCATAAATCCAATCAGACCTTCCACGTATTCTTTCGAAAAACGCGAACCATGCCTCACCCATGTTCTATCCATCAAGTGACACTGATCTGCACAATATTCGGAGGCTTCAAATTTCATAAAATTGTCCAAAAAATACTTCCAGAGCGTTCTAAAATTGCACATTACTCGGAAACAATTATTTTAGGACGGATGTAGTAATATATGTATGATACTTTTATAGATTTTTCTATAAAGGGAATATATTAAAATCAGAAGATACCAATTACACCCAGCCTCTCCAACAATGCAACATCCTAATGGCGTACGGATGCACCCAGCCAAAAAAGAGAAAGAGGCCGAGCCTTACGTGGCTGCAACCTGCCGGCCTGAAGAAGTGGTTATTCGGAGCAGGCTGGACGCTGGAGAATGTGGTGAGGTGCAAGCAATGGTGGACGACGGTGATGGATCCGCTCGTGTGCCGGCGGCGGCAATATACGGGACGGAGGGGAGACCCGCAGACATCGTGGAGGAGTACGGCGAAGTTGTACGGGGCACAGGTGACAATGGATCTACCTTGCGTCGTCGTGCTTGCTAGCTAGTTGTGGGCAGCGCTGCAGGTCGCGCAACCCGGCCGGCCCGCCTGAATTTGGTAATTCAAAATTTGAAATCCCTCCCGCTGAATACGGTTGCGGGGCGCGAACACTGATTTATTTTTAGACAAGACCAAAGCCTGCCGAGTCGTTCTGAGAAGAACCTGAATCTAGCTGAATAGATCTGGGCTGGGATATAACTTTCCAGGAATAGGCCTTGGGCCCATTATTCGGCTTCGAATATATTCTGGGCTCTTCTGTGTGTCTTGTTTCAACCTGAATAAATTGGAATTGGGCCAAGTAATTTCCTCTGCGTGTCTTGTTTCGACCTGAATAAATTGGCCTTGAGCCTTTAGTCTGCCAATCTGGCCCAAGGACACCACGACGCGTAGCTGACAGGTGGGACACATAGTGAATCCAGTAGGTCCCACGGCTACATGTGGGCCCGACGGGGTTGGGACCAGGGACCCACCAAGCTCTGACATACGGGCCCCACAAGTTCTGACATATTGGGTCCACACTCTGGCATGTTGGGCCCACCAAGCTCGGGCATGCTGGAACCCACCAGGCTCGACATGCGGACCCCACAGATCTCGGCATGCCGGACCCACCAAAACCGTCATACGTGGGTCCCATCAGGCTCTCACATGCGGGGTCATGCGGTCCAAAACTCTCATAGATGGGTACCCAGCAGGCTCGACATGCGGCCCCCACAGATTTATGTCATGCCGGACCCACCAAAACTCTCAGAGAGGGGTCCCAACAGGCTCGACATGCGGCCCCCACAGATCTTGTCATGTCGGACCCACCAAAACTGTCAGAGAAGGGTCCTAGCAGGCTCGACATGCGGCCCCCTCATATCTCTGGCATGTCGGACCAACAAAACTCTCATAGAAGGGTCCCACATACTACTAGGAAAAGGCCTATAGATGAAAATAGCACTACCGGCGCACCAGCAAACCCATGCGCCGGTGGCAAATAGTGCCGGCGCACCAATATGTCGTCGCGCCGGCGATGGAGCCTTACTGCCGGCGCACAAGCAAAAGCGATGCGCGGCGATAAAGTTCAAAAGGACCGGACAGACCACAAAAATCGAGACCCTTCTGCGCACCACCATGTTGGTGCGCCGGTGTCAAACCTTACTACCGGCGACATGATGGTGCGGCGGTAAGGGGAGACATGATTTTCACTCTTCACCCACCACCCCACCCCGTGGACCGCCTTTTCAGTTTTGGAAAAAATAAAAGGAAATGATAAAAAATCAAAAAAAAAATCCTTTCAACTGCCCATGTATTATGTAATCTAGTTTTAATGAAAATTTGAAAAAATTAATTTCGATATATTATGCAAAATGGCGTCATCTTTCGGTAAAACGGGATTTCTGGTTGCATAGGACCTCCGATGAAAAACTTTTTTATATCAAAATCTATCTACATGAAAATTCCTATCAATTCAACGGCCTACGGCCGTTTCATCAAAAATGGATTAGGCAAATTCAAAATAGAAACAGGACTTTTTTCAGGTTTAAGATTTGGGTGAAAAAAAGAAAAAAATACCCCCGGCGCACCACCCTACTTGGTGCGCCGGCGGTAACATCTCCTATATATAATGCAAACCGTCGACCTCCTCCTCACTTTCCTCACTTTCCCCTCTTCCTTCTCTTTTCCTCCTCCTCCTCCTCCGACGGACTCCACTAACTGCCTGTCGACATCCTCCACCTCTCCGCATGGCCTCCTCCGCATGGCCTCCTCCGGCCTCCTCCGCATGGCCTCCTCCGCATGGCCTCCTCCGGCCACCTCCAACAGCCTCAACCTCCTCTCCGGCGTCGTCCACCTCCTCCGGCCTCCTCCACCGGCCTCCTCCACCGGCCTCAACCTCCTCCGGCCTCCTCCGCATGGCCACCACCACCTCCTCCGGCCTCCTCCACCTCCGGCCTCCCACTCCTCCACCTCCTACACCGGCGCAGCAACAAGAACAACAACCTCGGCCTACTAGACTGACGAAAAAACGAAACCACAACCATAGCTCACGAGATCTAGATTTAGATCTTTTAATTTTTTTTGTTTTCTAGCGCACTAGGCAGGTTCACCAGGGATAAATCGAGTTCTGCCGGCGGCAGTCGTGCGGCCGTAAGCCATTACCACGGCTGTTCCCCAAGCGGGCGCTGGTGCGCCGCAATAACCAATTTGGTGCGCCGGCGATAAGCCTTTCCTAGTAGTGGGTGCTCTCGAGCCAAAATGACTTTTCCTACGGTCGATTGGACAAAAAATGGATTCGTCAATTGAAAAACAGAAACAGGACTTTTTTCAGGTTTAAGATTTGGGTGAAAAAAATAAAAAATTACCCCCGGCGCACCACCATACTAGGTGCGCCGGCGGTAAGCTGTACTATATATTCATGCCGGCCCTCCTCCCTCTTCTCTTTCCTCACTTCTCCCCCTTCTCCTCTTTCCCTCCTCCTCTTCTCCTTGCAATACTCACCGACGGCCTCCTCCTCCTACTACTCCGGTGACCTCCTACTACTCCGGTGACCTCCTCCTCCTCCGGCTCCGGTGACCTCCTCCTCCTCCTCCGGTAACCTCCACCACCTCGGGGCTCTACCTCCATCTCCGGCCTTCTCCTTCTCCTCCTCTTCCACCACCTCCACCTCCGGCCATCTTCTCCTCCTCCTCCTCCTCCTAAACCACCACCTCCTCCGGCCTCATCCTCATCCTCCTCCTCCTCCTAAACCACACCCTCCGGCCTCATTCTCCTCCGGCGCGGCAACGACGACAAGGCGACGCACGGCCACTGTTTTCGAGGACCCGAGCTAGATGAACCCGAGCTAGATCTAGATCTAGATCTAGATCTGGATCGGGCTTTTTTTTTAATTTCGAAAAAACGTACCGCCGGCGCACCAGGCCTGGTTCGCCGGGGATAATTCATGTTACTGCTGGCGCACCAGCTGGTGCGCCGGCGGTTGTTCCCACCGGCGGGCTGCAGTGCGCCGGCAATGGCGTTTTTTGTGCGCTAGCAATAATGCTTTCCTAGTAGTTGCATGCTTTGACCAGCGGAGCCATGCGTCGAGAATTGACGGGCGGACACTTGTGCGGGCACGTGCGGAAAAAACTTGGCATGGCGCGACATGTGGAACCCGGGTTGGTGGTGCGACAGTTCTGGTCCACTCGCATCTTGGGAGGTTGTCGGAACGGGCGGCCCCACGCGGTGGGTCGTGTCGGCACGACATGCGGGCCCGAGTGGTGCAGGCCAGGTACATGTGTGCAGACAGTGGTTGTCTCCCCTTACAAATATGGGTCCCAGTGTTGCAGGCCTTGGACTGTTGTGCGGGCAGACACAAAAGTACGTGAACAGAAGCGTGCAGAGTGTGGGTCAGGTGTGTCCACCGGCCCGAAGCCCAGTTGTTGTGACGCCCGCCCACTGCTGACTCAGCAATTCGGGCCGCCAACCACCCGCGACGCTCATTTCTGCACGATCGCTGACGTTTAGACCTCGCCCGTCACTATTTTTTTGGGCCGAGCGGCCCAAATCGCCATCTGTGACGCGAAAACGCCCTACCGTCATAGAAAAAGACAATCGCTGATGGATTTCCAAACCGCCAGTATCATATCGTCATTGAAGACCCATATGTTACTAGTGATCAAAAAGAACCTCACCATGGTGCTAGTAAATTTTTTAGTTACAAACTTTCGTATTTTACCTAACCTTCAACAGGAAACTTGTTTCAAATTCATTCTGGTGTACAAGAAACAAATCCCACCTTGATTCGAGCACCACAGCCTCCAAACGATGCCAATGCCGATATCGGCATGGTCAGAACGGCTATGCTCGCCGCCACTGCTAGGTCACCATCGGGATGCACCCTCAATCCCGTCCCCTCATTCGATCACTGACACACCAGAGATACCGCCGAGGCCAATGCTGAACGTACATGCTGATGCCAATGCCAAACATGCATGCACGCCGCTGTGGGCACGGCCACGCCGCCCCGCTATGCTAGACTCCACAGACCACCGCGAGGTCTTTCCCTTCGCCACCACACTCCCCTAGTACCCATCTATACACGCCAAGGGGAGACACTAGTTTTCTCTACATTGCTTGCGTTCGTGTCCGACACGGTCAGTTAACGTGTTGAGGTAGTCATCGATGTCCTCGACCATTTCTTCTCTTCTTTGCATGGTTAAACGCGTCTAGTTCATATCTATCTAATGCATCTGGTCTCGCCTCATGCAGTTCTTTGTGGACGTCGATCTCATCTCGGCACCCCGCAGGCCACCTCCTCCGTGCCATCGCTGTAGAGCTCCGTTTAAAAATCTAATCCTACCCGTGTATTGCCCCTTGTATCAGCGTCATGGCCCCACTTGTCATTCGATATACCGAAGCCCCACTCGTCGCGTTTTGGTCAGGGATACGGCGATGCGACGGTCAAACCAAGATGGATGGTCGATGTGTCTTTGGTGGCTCTACGTGGCCCACTAGTCAGCAGATAACGGTCAAGTTCTTGACCCATCGGGGCTACCGGCCATTCCAGCACTTGTGAGGATTTCAGACAAGGACTTGGGCAAAGCGAGAAAAACTAGCGGCAGGGAAAAGAGCACAACTAAGGACCGAGGGCACGAAAATAGAAATCCCTGGATATTATGTAGTCATCTTAGCACCAAACTATTCTTGGGCCATCCCATGAACATACTAGACCTTCCAATAACCATAAATGGCCGACCCAACGAAACAACTGTACATTAACATATTTATGGGCCGACCCATCTACTAAACGAGACCGTCCCATTCAACGTGTTGACCGGATAAGAAGATTAGGTTGGGTCGGCCCATTAACAAAATGGTCGTCCAAGTTTGTCGGTTGACTAGTCAAACAAAGAAATTTGGCCCAACCCACCACCTAAGTGGGGTGGCCTACTTATCATGTTGACCGGCCAAACAAAGACATTCAGCCCGACCCACGTGCTTAGTGGGCCGGCTCGTCAAGATGATGGGACGGACAAACCAGCTCCTGATGGGCTGGCCCACGAGCTGAATTTGCTAGCCCATTTAGAATTTAGGGTTTGACCGGTCAAGCGAGAAATTAGGCCCGTCCCACATACCTAATGGACCAGCCCATTTATATAGTTGACCGGTAAACCAAGTTAGATGGCCCGTAAAATCTTAAAGCGCCTTACGGCCGGCTTGTTCACATAGAAAATCGCAGATGGTATGGACCAATAAATCACAATGGGACTCACGGTTCTAGGCCCAACAAAGCTTATTGGGCCTTAGTGGGCCTTTAGATATTATGTAGTGGGCTTAGCACCAAACTATTAATGGGCCGGCATGTGGAGCCTCGGACTTACCAGTCCAAGACTCCTGTTATGTATACACTTCCACGATCCCAAGATCAATCCATCGTGAACACATAACCGAACTGATACCAGATTACATCATCCATTATAGTACCGAATAAGTATTACGGAAGTCTTACATCATCGGCCATCAGGTCCGTAGTTCAACAAACAGCAGTGGAAACAACTTGAATCCAAGAGCGGTGCAACCCAAGTCAGGCCTTTACCCTACATGCGACTGACTGGCAGAGCGTCCTAGTTCGCGTCTTCAACGTCGTACTTCTTCGTAGTACTGCTCTTCAAAGTCTGGCCAAGTAAATAGCCAGGACAACAATGCCAATGAGTACGTTTGAATGTACTCGCAAACCACCTTAGAGAGAAATAAAAGATATGCGGTATGGCACTAGCAAGAACAGGACACTAAACTAGGGCGACAAGGAGCGAGAGGTAGTTCCTCTTGAGAATATGACATCTCTAACTTTGTTGAAAAAAAATTCGTAAACAGTTTTGTTTTGAAGACTAACAGGTAAGGGTGACCCATTTTTCCTTTTCGGCCATCAGAATGGCCAAAACAACCTTTCCAACATTTGACCGTACCTCCCAGGTACATTTCCTCCAGTCCCACTGGTATTTTCCGTACCTCCCAGGTACATTTCCAAAACCTTTTTGGAAAACATTTTTGTAAAACAAAACTCTTCAGCGTAGGTATCATGCCTTCCCAACCGTCCATGACCGTGGACACGGTTATTCGAATAGTTTTAACTCTGCAGAGGTTGTACACTTTCCCCACAAGATCCGATAAATCCGTCGGGATCATCCCTGGTTCACCAAGCGTCACAACGCGAGGCTCGGATAACCGATCGCAGTTTTTCGCTTGCTCGCCATAGCCTAAGACATGCCGCCTAGAGTTGTACCTCCCAACACCAGAGTCCGAGGGGTCGTTTACCTAGGAGTAGCAAATTCCCCGACCAGCTCGATTCTCGAATGCCGCGACCAACCGGGGAATTATTCAATGGGAGCTTGTAGGTTGTACCCCTTCCATCATGCGAGACGGAAGGCGTTCCTAGTTTGTCGGGAAGGCCACGATCGGTAGGTGTCCTTGCTCGGACTACCCCTTACATGCAGGACCCAAACTAAGGTGATACAAACTACTACGCTACGCCCCGTGCCCACTTTGGGGTAATATGGTTGCACTGTCTAATTGGTCAGGTTAAGTACCCAAGGCACCGAAGATTTTGAATATCTCCACTTTCTTCCAGCAAGCTCTTTTTTCAAAACACTTTTTATTTCAGAACCTCCAACTTGGGTAGGGTTACCCCATTCCAAGGTTTTCGAAAAACTTCTTTCTCGGAAACATTTTCCCAAAACTTTTCGAAAGGGCTCCCAACCTATAGTCCATCTTTTCTTGAAAAGTGGCGACAAGGATGATAAGGTGGTAAGCACCATATCACTATTAGGGGTTTGATTAGTAGGTACCAATGAGGGCTGCACCCTAAGGGTGGAATAATAAAACTCCGGGTGGCAATAACCACCCACATAAATAAATAAATCATGCAATTTATAAAACTGCTAATAATGCAAGAGTAAGATAATTAGGATGAGATATGCATCAAGAGGTGGCTTGCCTTGATCAGCAAAGTGTCCCTGGTCTTCCTCTTCAAATCCCCCGAAGTCACCTCCTCCTTCGTTTCCGGCGGCGTTCGAATCTAGCGTCGCAAAATAAAAAGAAACAAGCAACACACCAAATCAACAAACCATTCCAGAATAGTTCACACAAAAATTTGGTAAAATCACAGTATGTAAAGGTTCACAATAACAAGCTACTGGAAGTGGATTCACTAATTTAGGGTTTTAAAATAAAAGTTAAGATTTTTATAAAACCAGAAATGAATTAGGGACCAATTAAATGGCCTAAATCTTTCTGTGAGCCACAAAATTGCATGCAGCATACATCTGGAAGATATCAAACGTAGAACACACTTGCACTGGAATCATCCACAGATAATTTTTTTAAATATACCAATGGATAGCTGTTACTAAATAGTACCGAAAATTTTAAAACATTCCAATGGATAAATTTTTAGAACACACTTGAAATTAAAACAGTATAGAAACTAGACCAAACCAAATACTAAACACCCAAGCATCAGAGTGCAATCAACCAGATCCAAACATACCAATGGATAGCTGTTACTAAATGTGATCTAACAACACTGGTTTGGCGTTTTTCTGACTTGTAAAAGAATTTACAAAAATCAGATCTGAAAAGGTACCCTGTTTCAGTAGTAAAATCCTCAGAACTAAACTACCAATCTTAAAATTAGTTCCTTTGGCACAAAAGTACCCTGTCTGATATCTACCAATAGCACTTGGGTTTGGTCCAAAAACATTTGTAGTATTCAAATTAAAATTCAAAGAAGAGCTCTCTGGACAATATTTGATTTGCAAACCAAACAATATCCAGGAAGCAACTGCATGTGGGACCAGTGCAAAAAGATGGGGATTTACATATACAGCACACCAAAATTTACCTCATCCAGATAGGATCAACACAACTCTCACACTAAATAAAATACCTATACTGTAACATTCTAGACTTTGATTTATCTGCATAGATCTACAACAATACATCACATGCATGCCACTTTTGTGGTTAAGATTTTGTTTATGAGCGTCCAGAAAGTCAAATCATCAAATTTGGGCGCTCGAGGAATAAATGGAATTTCAAAACCTACAGCAGATATTACTGGCAGATTTAAACAAGAAAATAGAGGGAAGAGAGACGGGCCAGGATTCTAGGCCTGGCCAGATCCGGCCCAGCGCACGGCGCCGCGTGGGAGAGCCGGGATTTGAATCCCGTGGCGGTCCCAGCGAGAGAAAGGTGGGCCATGGGCGCATGTGGCTGTTCGATCTAGTGAGGATCGACGGCTGCTGTGCCTCGTCCTCCTCGCGCCATGCATGCTGCGCGCGAAACCCTGGCACGGGGGAGGTGGTGTGCTCACCCTCGTGCGCAGAAAATGGGGAGACATGGCGTGTTGGATGCGGTGCGTCGGCGCTGTCGAACGGTGGTCGCGGCGGCCAAAACATCGCCCCTTTTACGGCGGACGTCGACGGCGGTGGAAACACTGTTCGCGATGGTGTCGTCTGCGAGCACACTGGGAGGCAAAAGCGTGCACGTTTGAGAGAGGGAACAAGAGGGCTTCCAGAGAACCACGGGAGAGGGGAAATGGTGAAGCCTCCTGACGACAACCTTCACCGGAAGTCTGCGGGTGTCGAGCTCGCGCACGAGCAGCTGGAAGGAGAGGAGCTCCTCTCCTCTCGGACGTGGGCTTGTGGTGGAGGAGTTGTGTGGCGAAGGGGTCGGAAAGGAGGAGGTTAAGGGCACCGCCGGTACATGGTGCACCGGGTCCGTGGCGAGGGAGAAGGGGGCGGGCGGAAGCAGGGGATTGGTCGGCTTGGGCGGCGTCGCTGCGTGGCGAGAGGTGGTTCCACGGCTTGGAAGCATGCGTGCATCGGTCGCAACGAGAGGAGGGGAGACAAGACGGTGGCGTGGCTTCTAGTAGCCTGTTCGACGAAATTGGGCAAGCTAGGGCGTCGGTGTGCAGCGTTGGATGCTATGGCGTGGACCCTGGGTTGGACCCGGGCGTGTCCACGAGGCTAGGACGTGCCGTTTGTGCCCAGAAGGAAAGGCTAGAGCTACCATAGCGGGAAGGTGGGGTGGGTGACATTGTCGTGGCCATGCGGCGTGCACGGTGGCCATCGGGGTCATCAGGTCTTTGTCGGTGGAAGGGAAGGGGTGAAGGGCGCCACGGAGTGAGAGGAAGAGAGAGTGGGCAGTGGAGCTCATCCAAGACAAGCGGACCGAGCAAAAGCTGGAGGAGAGGGAGATATCACAATCGAGACCTTGTGCGTGTTCCCGAGGTGGTGTCCAAGAGAGAGGAGGGAGGGTGGTCGAGTTGGGTTCGGGGCGGTGTGCAAGGGATCTAGAGGTGGCTTGCCAACGGTTGGCATGCTGTTGTGGAGGGAGGAGTGAGGAAGGTGGCAAGAAAAAGTGGTGGTGAGATGGCCGGCATGGCCATTCTCCCATTTTCCATTTTTGGAATTTTGGCAACCACTCCATAAGTTGATCTAGGGCAAGGCTAGGAAAACCTATGATGAGCTAGGGAGATACTTGCTTGGAAAAATTTCAGAAATTTGGTTTGGAGAAAAATAGGAAAAGAAATGGGAGGAAAATAGGAGTAGACATGATCTTGGAAGATCATGATCACATGCAAGAGATCAACATGCTCTAGGGTTTGCAAGGCTTACATAAAGGAAAGCAAAAATAAAAAGAGGGTCCAATGCTAAAAGGGTTTTAGGGTTTGCACCTAGGTGGAGATATAAGAAGCTAACCTACAGACACTCAACAATCAAGATAAATAACAAACATGCATGCAAGAATTAAAGACATAAAAAGTTTTTGTTGGCCCTAAATTTTGCATTCCAAAAATGTAAACCTAAGTTCAAAAGTTGGGTTGCTACACGGCCCATGAACATACTAGACCTTCCAATAACCATAAATGGGCCGGCCCGATGAAACAACTGTACATTAAGATAGTTATGGGCCTACCCATCTACTAAACGGACCGTCCCATTCGACGTGTTGATGGAACAAGAAGATTAGGCCGGGCCGAACCATTAACTAAAATGGGCATCCAAGTTTGTCGTTGACTAGTCAAACAAAGAAATTTGGCCGAACCCACCACCTAAGTGGGCTGGCCTACTTATCATGTTGACCAGGTCAAACAAAGACGTTCAGCCCGACCCACATGCTTAGTGGGTTGGCTCGTCTAGATGATTGAACGGTCAAACCAACTCCGATGGGCCGACCCACAAGCTGAATGGGCTGGCCCATTTAGGGTTTAGGGTTCGACCAGTCAAACTAAGAAATTAGGCCCGCCCACGTACCTAATGGACCAGCCCATTATATAGTTGACCGATCAAACCAAGTCAGCTGGCTCGGCCGCAAACTAAATGGGCCGCCCATTATTGCTAATTGGGCCGGCCTGCTTAAGGGTGGCAGGTCATGTGTGGGCCTACCATGTACCACGGGTTTTAGCCGATTAACGGCATTACCGGATAGTTAACGGTGTCTACCAAGTCCCAATTAGCATGACATAAGCGATCAACGGCCTCCCGAAAAACATTTTGCAATGGTCCGATTTTCCTGGCTAAAGGGCACCCAAACGCGATGCAAAATCTGTGGTGCATCCTAAGATGACACGATTATGCACCACAGAACCCATATCGTCGGCTTAGGCTCATAGGCGAAAAACACCCCTTATCCGACAAAATTTTCTTGTAGCGTTAGTTCATATTTCATTTTGAATATACCTATGTGATCAAGTATTCCCCAAACAAAAGCAAACCCTAATTTGTTAACTTAATGTTATCACCATTAATTATAATTGATTCGTATCACACCAGTTTAATCAACTAAGGTAGCAACGATGGGTACTTATTTATTATATGTGCTCATTCTTAACTAAACCATGCAAGCCCTAGATGTTTATGAACTCAATTTTGTTAAGATTTATCTAACTCAAATAGAAACCATGGTAAAACCCGAAGTCAAAAACTCTTGTTTGAAATACTTCTTACTCAATAAGAAACATGTTCTTCAAAAGTTAATCTTTTGAAGTAAATAACAAGTAATCATTAACCATGTCTTATAGGACTCAAAGCTGACAACTACTCCTTACATATTAGGATTATGCCAACTACTATTCCTTTTGTGCTAATATATTTATATACTCTATTACATCACTTATATATGATATCAAGATACCCAAACCCTAATAGACCTTGTTTGTGAAACCACTCTAAAAGTGGAACACACCCTGGAGAACTCATTACAACTCAGCGATGAGCGTAGATTGCACACTATTGGGAACCCCAAGAGGAAGGTATGATGAGCACAGTAGCAAGTTTTCCCTCAGTAAGAAACCAAGGTTTAATCGACCAGTAGGAGAAAGGCGTGGCTTCTGAAGGTGTTGCTAGCTGACTTGTGGCAGGGCGCACTACCGGCGTCAGCAACAACGTGGAACCTGCACACAACAGAACCAAAATACTTTGCCCCAACTTACAGTGAGGTTGTCAATCTCACCGGTTCTGCTGAAAACAAAGTAATTAACCGTATAGTGTGGAAAGAGATATTTGTTTGCAGTGGAATTAAAGAGAACAATGCTTGCGGCAAGTAAACAGAACAAGATTGGTTTATCGGTGTAAAGAAAATTTGGGGTCCAAAGTTCACTAGAGGTGTCTCCATAAAGATAAATAATATGTTGGATGAACAAATTACAGTTGGGCAATTGATAGAATAAAGACCATACATGACAATATGATTACTATGAAATTTGTTTGGGCATTACAACATAATACAAGACCGTAATCCAACTGCGTCTATGACTAATAATCCACCTTCAGGTTATCGTCCGAACCCCTTCCAGTATTAAGTTGCAAGCAACAGATTATCGCATTAAGCAATGTGTGTAAAGTAAACAATAGAATTACCCTTAGATAAAGCATTGTTGTTTTCTCCCAAGTAGCAACAACACATCTACAATATTAGAAGTTATTGTCAATCTTCCAGAAAACTAGAGGCATGAACCCACTATCAAGCATAAATACTCCCTCTTGGAGTTACAAGCATTTACTTGGCCAAAGCATCTACTAGCAACGAAGAGCATGCAAGATCATAAATAACATATGACAAGTATATAATCGATCTCAACATAGTATTCAATATTCATCGGATCCTAGCAAACACAAGATGTAGCATTACATAAAGATGATCTTGATCATGATAGGCAGCTCACAAGATCTAAACATGAAGCATAAGTTGGAGAAGACAACCATCTAGCTACTGCTATGGACCCGTAGTCCAGAGATGAACTACTCATGCATCACTTCAGAGGCAGGCATGGCGATGTAGATGCCTCCGGTGATGATCTCCCTCTCCGGCAGGGTGCCGGGAAGAGCTTCAGAACCATCCCAAGCTAGGGTCGGCGATGGCGGCCGCGACGGAAGTTTTCATGGATGGAGGCTCGGGTATTTAGGTTTTTCCTGAGGTTGTGAATAAATTAAGCGGAAGGGCGAGGTCGGTGGACGCTGGAAGCCCACACCACCCATGGCGCGGCCGGGCTGGGCCACGCCAAGGGTGGTGTGGCTGCCCTGTGGCGCCTCTTCATCTCTCCTCTGGACTCCGTCTTCATTACGGTAAAGTAAGAACTTCGGCTTTTGCTTCGTACAATTTCGAAAATATTTCCTATACAACTTTTCTAAAATACAAAACAGCAGAAAATAGAAACTGGCATTGTGGCATCTTGTCAATAGGTTAGTGCCGGAAAATGTTTAAAAGTGCAACGAAGTGTAAGAAAAACATATATAAATTGGTGTAAAACAAGCATGGAGCATCAAAAATTATAGATACGTTTGCGATGACGTATCAGCATCCCCAAGCTTAACTCCTGCTCGTCCTCGAGTAGGTAATTGATAACAAAAATAATTTTTGAGGTGACATGAAGCCAACACAATCTTGATCAAGTTATTGTAAAAGCATTGTGAGCTGGGATCAAAGTACTCTAAACATAGACATGATAGATATAATTCTAACAATATAACTTAGCAACTATGTTACAACATGAAAAGTAACTCAAACAAAGGATCATGAATAATTGTGCATTGAAAGCAACTGTTTGTTTATGAGCATAGAGAAAACATAGCAAAGTGGTACTCAGCTTGTCCTTTATGAAGTAGCAAAACATAAATGGCAGGACACCTTTAAAGTTCAAAGGGTGACTAGATACAAGTAATTTGAGAACAAGCAATAGCATAATCATGAATCAATCAATAATAAATTTTGGGACTATGCACATTATACTTAGAATGACAACTATGCTCTCTTAATTAGTGCATAAAGCAAGAACATGAAGACTCAACATAAAAGTAAAAGAAAGGCCCTGCGCAGAGGGAAGCAAGATTACTCATGTGCTAGAGCTTTTTATTTTGAAAGCAATAGAGGAGTTGAAAATATATATTTTGAGAGGTATGCATGTCTATTTCAACGAATGGCATCGAATGATCTATCATCCTTTCATATAGTGACCTCAAGAGCGGCTCCCATGTAGTTCTCCATTGCACACCATTATTTAGGATCTCTCCAGTACATAATGTGCGGAGCTTTATTTGTTTATTTGTTTATTTTATATTTTGTTTGGGCTGGGCACCCAGTTGCCTTGCTCTTTTTGCAATATTAAGGACCAACACATTATTCATGCTAGTCACGAAATGAAGTCATGAAAAGACAATAAACCATTCAATACTTACTCATGAGCTAAAACAAAACACAAAACATGTAATAATGTTTGAAGGTTTGGTATTTGTTAGTTGGATGCACGAGTAGAGCTCATACTCAGTACAGGCGAAGGCTAGCAAAAGACTGGGAGTGACCAACTAAGAGAGCAATAATGTCCATAATCATGCATAGCGACAAAAAATTATTAATCAAAGCATAAAGGGATATTACAAGTAAAAAACTAAATGATCATAAAGGATTTAGTTGACTGGTTTGTAGTCATAACATGATGTAAACATGTGCCAAGTCAACCCAATAAAGCATCAAAGGAGAATACCACAATATTATGCTTTTTATGATGGAAACAACACATGATTCTTTCAATGGCACATTATGCACTCTCAGCTATTTGAGACAAGTCATGCTACAACAATAACTACTAAGTATATGATAATAATAACCTCCAACATGACATGCCAAAGTCTATGCCACAGTCTAGACAAGCTTCCTTTTGCATCACTATAAGCATGAAACATTTTACTCGTCTCCAACACCAATCAACTTATTTGAAACAATTCTCATAGATAATAATCAATAAAGACCAGAGATCTAATCATATCTAAATAAAGAAAACTAACAAGCTCTGAACAAAATAAGAGTGGAAAACCAAGAGCTAAACGCAGTACTAGCAAAAAGAATACACTCGCAGAACAATAAGAGCGAAAACTAGAGTGTTCTATGAAATTAAAACGGAGTGTGTTATTCTCCAAAACAAATATGCTGGGATCTAACCATATGCTACAACAAACAAAACAAAACAAAACTAAAAACAAAATAAAGATGCTCCAAGAACAACACATAGCGTATGAAGCAATAAAAATATAGCGTCTAGAAAGATGACCTGATGCTTTGTCGATGAAGAGGGGATGCCTTGGGCATCCCCAAGCTTTGACACCTGTACCTCTTGGATATTTCTTAGGGTCACATGGGCATCCCCAAGCTTGAGCTTTTGTCCATTCTTCATCTCATTACATCATTCTTCTCTCCCTACACTTGAAAACTTCCTTCATACAAAACTTCACACAATTCTCATTAGCAGCATTAGTGCAATCAAAATAACAAATCCACTTGGGTTCAGTTCTAACATATATCAAACATCCATTAAAATATTAGCTACTGCAGCAACTTTTCAAAAAGCTCTTTCCTCAAAACAACTCAAAAAGAAAGAGATTACGATGCAAATGCAAATAGTGGCAGAAATCTGTCAAAAACGAATGCGGTAAAGATCAATATTTCGAGAATCTTACGTTGCTCAGATCGAAAAGTTCGAACTAACGAAAGTTAGATAATAACCTAATATGCTCAAAAATTGGCAGCTCAAAATTACGTTCTGGTGAATACAAATTTTTATGGTGACATCACAGAATCTGTTTTTAGCAACTTCCCCAAATCTTACTTTCTTCTTATTAGAGGCTATTCTTGGCACAAAAACGAAATAAAAATGATAAGAAGAGGTTATTATAGAGGTAATAACTTCCAAGACTCAACAAAAGAAAAATTACAGAAATAAAACATGGGTTATCTCCCAAGAGTGCTTTTCTTTAACGCCTTTCAGCTAGGCGCAGAAAAAGAGCTCGCATCAAGTATTTTCAAGTGAAGAAGCATCAACATCATAAATGGCAGGAGCCTTACGTCTACCTCTCTTACCTTTACTCTTTTTCTTAGGTAAAGAATGAGAAGTACCGGTGGGGAAGTAAAAGTCATGATGCCCTTCCCCACATCTATATTTGCTCCCAGGAGTTTTAGCAGAGATCGTCCAAGTGTGATTTATCCCTTTCACATTCAATAACGAGATAATCAGTAGATACCATCCTTCCGAGGATTCTTGTATACACTCCTTCAGCCACTCCAATGGGTAATATAACAACATTGTTGGTAAGAGATATTTCTTCTCCACCCACAGAAACTTCCCAAAGATTTAAAGAGTCGTAAATATATTTATGGCATAAGACAAAACTCAGACATAATATCGCAACGAGCATAAAAATTTCACAATTTATATAAACTTTTACTGAAGGGAGCCAGCCCGAGGGTTCAGAATTTATGGAAACATGATCATAATTTTCTCGAAGCAAACAATAACATTCTTTTAAGCAAGTTGTACTTGTCTCAAGAGTATTTAATCTAGCATAAATGCTCACAAGGGATGGATCAAAATTACTAGGTGAGCTATATGTTGCAATCAACTTTTTTATGGCATTAAAAGCTTGATCTCCATCACAATGAAGGAAATCTCCTCCTACTACAGTGTCCAAAGCATATCTATAACAAAGAACAAGACCAAAGTAAAAGCTACTAAGAAGCAGGCCTAGAGTCATTTTAGGTTCAGTTTTATCATAAGAATTATTAATTCTAGACCAAGCTTCTTTAAAACTCTCCTCACTCCCTTGTTTGAAAGTGAAAATCATTTTCTCAGGTGACATAGTAACATGACTAGACATCGAAGCAACTTAAAATAGGAACTATTTTTTGTGTTTTTGATATAATGAAGCAAACAAGACAAAATAAAATAAAATAAGCAAAACATTAACAAAGTAAAGAGATTGGAGATGAGAGACTCCCCTTGCAGAAATCCTCTTTCTCCCCGACAACGGCGCTAGAAAAAGAGCTTGATGAGCGCAGATTGCACACCGTTGGGAACCCCAAGAGGAAGGTATGATGAGCACAGTAGCAAGTTTTCCCTCAGTAAGAAACTAAGCTTTAATCGATCGGTAGGAGAAAGGCGTGACTTATGAAGGTGTTGCTAGCTGACTTGTGGCAGGGCGCACTACGTCGGCAACAACGTTGATGAGGACATCCCTACTTCACCACTACCTCCGTCATTGCAAGATGAAGATGAAGCTGTGAAGCTCAAGTCCAATGAAGTTAGGATTGGACCAATGACACGAGCTCGTGCGAAGAAACAGGTGAACTTGTTCCTAAACGATATTTTGATCGACGAGAACTTTATATTACCTAAGTCGTATTACTTATGTATGATCAGGTATGAGGAGGAACCAAGCATCGCACGAGGAGGGAGAGAAGCTGGACGTGAAGCTGGACATGGAGCTGGACGTGAAGACATCCCATGGACGCGCGAGGGAGGCGGGAGGCATGCGCGATAGGAGGAGTTCTTCGAGGCCGGTCCCAGGCCCGGTCGGACCGGCCGTGGCACCGGACCGCCGGTCCCAAACCGGATTCTACGCCGGTGCCGGGCCAATCCGGGGCCTTAGAAGCTACATCCGGTTTCAGCCGGTCCCAGATCCGGTTGTAGACCGGACCGCCCGGTCCCAGACCGGTCGGAGTTCCAGACCGGCCGAGTCCGAGTCTGTCTCGACCAGATCTATTCGGGTCGGTTATTTCCATACTTTTTCGACTGAGGTCGTCCAATGCCTATATATGTCCACGGGACGCCCCCAAAGTTGCTTTAGACCACGTTTAAGATAAACCCTAGTTCTTAGTTGTTTGCTATGCAAAACTATTGAATACTACTCTCCAATTCGCATCGATCTGGAGTTTTATGCTACTGAAAGTTTGTGTGTGATCTGTTGTTCCATTGGGGATTAGAAGATTGCAATCTACCGCTTCGTGGTCGGCGGCTACGTGCGCAAGTGTGTGGAGTTGCGAATATCTTGCAGGGTTGAGAGCTGTTGCATTGGCATCAGGAATCAATCGAGAGACTTCGTCGGCGTCATACAAGTTATCCTCCTCATCATCATCGATTTCATCCGCTGCTACCATCACGTGTTCATCACCACCCGTCGCTTACTGAGAAGATCGGGCAACCCCTTATCATCTTGGTATCAGATTTCCAGTTTTCCTCGGTAAGCCATCCACAATCCACCCCATAGTTGAGTTGTGAGTGTTTTCCTATACAGAAAAAGCCAGAAAAATTTAGGGTTAGGGTTTGCCATAGCCTTAGATTGCACTAATTTCGAGTTTTAGTTGCTTTTCGTAGTTGTTTTTGCGTCTCTTTTCTTTCCATCTAGTATTTTAGGGTTTGAGTTTACTCTATCATCTTGGTATCAGATTTCCAGTTTTCCTCGGTAAGCCATCCACAATCCACCCCATAGTTGAGTTGTGAGTGTTTTCCTATACAGAAAAAGCCAAAAATTTAGGGTTAGGGTTTGCCATAGCCTTAGATTGCACTAATTTCGAGTTTTAGTTGCTTTTCGTAGTTGTTTTTGCGTCTCTTTTCTTTCCATCTAGTATTTTAGGGTTTGAGTTTACTCTATCATCTTGTGTCAGTTTTTGTTACTCCGAGTCCACATAGTGTACAGTGTGCTTGTTCCCAACCATAGACACAGCCTATCGATATAAAGTGACTAGGAACTTCACCAGAAGAGACTAGTTTTACCGCTCGACAGGCTGCTCGTTAGGTTATCGGTGCTTTGCATATTTCTGTTGGCCGTGTTATCAAGGAGTTGTGTCATAAAAAAAAAAAAAAAGAGAAAATTGAAAAGAAGCAAAAAGAGCTACATAGCTGCGTGTGTTATACAAAAGAAAAATCCAAAAAGAAAAGTGAAGTGCTAGTTGAATCAAGTGAAGGCCTAAGTTTACTTTACTGCACCCGTAGTTGAGCAATCTTGTGCCTGTTTCGTTGAGCTTTGCTAGCGTCTCTCTAGTGCATTGCAACCTTTCCTACATATAGTTGCATTGCCCCATTATATCGCCTTGTGTGAGTATCATTGGTTGTCTACGGTCAGCGCTAGAGCTTGT
Organism: Lolium multiflorum; assembly: GCA_030979885.1. NCBI lineage: Eukaryota > Viridiplantae > Streptophyta > Magnoliopsida > Poales > Poaceae > Lolium > Lolium multiflorum. Next base: position 166,634,915 of record CM061753.1, on the reverse strand, counting down.
TATTGGTGCAAATAGGTAGCCTACCTACAGCCCCACATATATCCTGCTTTGTCGTGTGATTTGTTCTTATACCCTTGATATTCGCTTCGCTACATCCGTGCACTAGTCCGTCAATCCAAGTTGGTAAGCAATACTAATTCACTTTGGAGCGGTAAGATTTACCTTTCTTATCAGTTTTGAGTGAGTTGTGAGAGTACCACCAAAGATTTTGTTTAGTGCACTAACCTACTAATCATGTCTTCTTCTGAGTTTGATGTGATGCAGAAAAAGGATCCATCCTCACCGGTTACTTGGATGGAATATGAGGCTCTTCGTGATCACCTCACACGTGAACTTCGTGTTACTACGGAGACATTTGATACTGAAATTCAGGGTGTCAACTTGAAGGTCGATGAGGCTACTACGGCTATTAACACCGTTCAAACATCGATGACGACTCTTCAAGCATCCATGAATACTTTGACGCAAGCTGTCCAAGATATCCGTACTATGGTACAACAACAACCACAACAACCACTTGATGAAGATGGCAGTGTCAATGGTGACAATGCGGATGCTGCTGCTGCTCAAGGCATGGGACGTGGTGTTGGTCGTGGTCTTCCACGTGGCGTCAATCGCGGTTTTGTTGAAATTGGAGCCCGCCGTGTTCCTCAACAACAAGACGATGGTTTGGGTAAACCCAAGTTTTCAATTCCCAGATTTGAAGGAGGTACTGATGTTGAAGAATATCTTACATGGGAGCTGAAAATTGAGAGATTATGGCGTTTACATCCTGATTATACTGAAGATAGGAAGATCAAACTTGCTTCCTCTGAATTTGATGGCTACGCATTGCGTTGGTGGGATGCTCTTGTTCAGAATCGAGAAGAAGATGGAGAGCTGCCTATTATCACTTGGCGTACTATGAAGGCGGCAATGAGAGCTCGTTTTGTCCCTACCAATTACTTGCGTTCTGTGTTTGATAAGTTGACCCAATTGAAGCAAGGTGTTATGACGGTTGATGCTTATTATATGGAGATGGAGATGCTTATGCAGCGTGCCCGTGTCCGTGAGTCTTTGGAGATGACACTACAGCGTTTTCTCAATGGGCTCAAGTTTAATATCAAAGGCATTGTGCGTCATCACAAATATGCTACCATGAATGAGTTACTACATCATGCAAGAGAAGCTGATAGACAATGTCTCAAAATCGTCCGCTAAGGGGTATTTTTCGTCGCCTATGGGCCTAACCCGACGATATGGGTTCCGTTGTGGAAACTGCGTCAGGCAAAGTCCAACGACGTTTTTCGGTCCGTCGCGCTTGGGCGCCCTTCCGCCACGGAAAATCGGACCGTTGCGCAAGTGTCTCCGGGAGCCCGTTGCTGCGACGTCATGCAAACGACACGTGGCGACGTTAGCTGCCAGTTAACGGCGTTAAGCTGAAACCCCGTGGTAGATGGTAGGCCCACACGAGGCCTGCCACGTCTTAAGCGGGCCGGGCCAATGACATAGTTTGACCGGTCAACTATAGCTGGGCTGGTCCATTAGTTACGTGGGCCGGGCCTAACCTCTAAGGTTGATTGGTCAAAACTTAAATGGGCCAGCCCATTTAACATGTGGGGTCCACCTTACTGGGCCGGCCCAAGAAGCAAGTGGGCCGGGCAAAACAGGTGGGTCCCACTTTCTGTTAAAGGGCCGGCCCATTTAGTGTGTGGGGTCCACCATATAGCAAGTGGGCCGGCCCAACAAGACAGTTCCAGTTAAAGGGTCGGCCCATTTAGTATGGGGTCCACCATATAGCAAGTGGGCGGCCAACAAGATAGTGGGCCGCCAAAAACACGTGGGTCCCACTTTAAAGGGCCGGCCCATTTGGTGTGTGGGGTCCACCATATAGCAAGTGGGCGGCCCAACAAGATAGTGGGCCGGGCAAAAACACAGGTGGGTCCACCTTCCTGTTAAAAGGCCGGCCCATTTAGTATGTGGGGTCCACCATATAGCAAATGGGCCGGCCCAACAAGATAGTGGGCAGGGCCAAAAACACAGGTGGGTCCCACTTTCCTGTTAAAGGGCCGGCCCATTTGGTGTGGGGTCCACCATATAGCAAGTGGGCCGGCCCAACAAGATAGTGGGCGGGCCAAAAGCACGGTGGGTCCCACCTTCCTGTTAAAGGCCGGCCCATTTACCATGTGGGACCACCATATAGCAAATGGGCTGGCCCAACAAGATAGTGGGCGCCCAATAAGCATGTGGATCCCACTATCGTGTAACCGGGCCGGCCTACTAAAGAAGTGGGCCGGCCCAAAATGAAAGTGGGTCCCACACTACTGTAAGTGGGCCGGCCCAATCTGTTGTAGTGCCCTACTTGTTTGACTAGTCAACTTGCATTAAATTTCATGAGCCTAAAATCTGATATCAATGATACACACAATTACATACACAAATAAAACAAGTAGGAAAATTACAAGGAAATTAATGTGCCCAAATAAAAAATTACATAGAATCATTGAGGACTTCTATTAGCATCATCAATAACACGTTGACATTTGGCAATCGCCTTGATTGAATCTTGTGTACTCTTTGTCAACATATCAGCTACAGATCTTAAAGCAGCAATACCATGTCTTTTATAAAGTACAGCCTTGAGATATTTACTGTTTGATGAAAGCAATGGTCTAGGTTGACGGCTATGAGAAGATGCATCAGAAGAAATATCAGAACTTTTTGTGGGCCTCACTTCTAATGAAGATTGCTTCATCACAACTGCATTCTGATAATAATGCAAAAAGAGTTAAACGATGAACTATGCAAACATTTATTATGCAATGTAGATATAAGATAATAACAAGTTGCATAAATAAGACAATGTATGGAACTTGTACTAAGCACAAACTTACATCATAATGTTGCACAGGGTCGCTACAGATCCTTTTTTGGCGACTATCTTCTAATGATGACTGCTTCATTAAAACTGCATTCTGGTAACATTGCAAACATAGTTACAAAAATTAACTATTCAAACATGTATTACGCAATGTAGAGATCAGATAACAGCATGTAGCAGAAATAAGCACAAGATAAGATAAGATGCATGTACTAAGCACATACTGGTTCGCTGCAGGTCCTTCTCTTGCGTGCACTAGTCGTGGTCAACATGCCTGTCATTTTAGGTTCAGCCATCAAGTGAAATGCTAATCCTCCTGCTCCATTGTCCTTAATCTGTGTTTAGATATCACATTTAAGACCAAGTCAGCTGGTTTCAAATAACAAAAAACTTGAGCTGCCAAATGAATAAGCCAATATTTACCAGATATCAGATTAAAACCAACTAGATGTTGCTTTGCATGAGATACGAATTTCAGACATTCAGATTTAGAGTAGGGTAATGCCAAGGTTTTCCACATAAAGTAAACTGGCATTAAGAATGACCAAATGTCAGGTTCAAATCACCTTCGCAGTTTCTCCAAGACAAGCATATCAAATAGGCAGAAACATAGTAAAGCATGAATGGCATTGCTATGGCAGGGTTCCAAGTGTTAATCTCTTGCATAAGGAACAATGCATATAGGTTATAGATAATAACGGAAGTAAACTGCCAAAATTACCAACCAAGAACTCAGATTCCAACCTTCCCTAGCGTCCCCGCTGTTAATGTTGGATGTTCTAATAAGTGGTTCGCATGATCAAACCCTAGGAAAAATAACATTGACAAGTCAGTCTACGATAATACAAAGACCAGACATGCATGCAGCAATAACTATATAAGCTAAAGACGAGGTATAAGAGCAAGCAGATTGGAAATGCACATAGCATGATTATAAAAGCAGTGTGAGAATAGCAGACACGAGAAAACAGCTAGCAGCTAGCGGTGAGCTAATGACGTGGTATAAGAACAAGCAGATTGGAAATGCCCATAGCATGACTATAAAAGCAGTGCGACAATAGCATGCAGTACAAAAACAGTTGGCAGCAAATGAATGGGTATAAGGCTATAAATATGTGGATGCACACAGGTGTCAGTAGAATGAACAGGATGGTAGCGACCGGATAATGCTTTTGTACTGTACAATATTTAAACAAACTTCATGCGAAGCAACACATCAAGAAAGTTAACGGCATATGAGATCTGCAAATAACTACACAAAACATGGCTAAAGAAACACCGCGATCTAACGGGCCAGCGTACTAACCAAGCTGCGGCGGGGTGGACGGGGGCGGCAACTTGCATTCCAGCGGCGGCGAACGCGGGAGACGATGAATCGACCCTGTTTCAGTAGAAGCGGGCGTTAGTGAAGCAGATCTGGTTGGCTGGCAAGGGATTCGGTGAAGTTGATACAGCCGCTGCGGCGAGGTAGTCGGTGGCGAGGTCGGCGGTGAAGCAGATCCGTCGGTGGCGAGGTCGGCGGTGAAGCAGGTCGGTGGCGAGGTCGGCGGTGAAGCAGATCCGTCGGTGACGAGGGCGGCGGGGAGCGGATCAGGTGGGTGGACAGCCAACACGATCAAGGCTACGCTGTGGAGGAGTATGCCGGCGGCGAAGCAGATCTAGTACTGTAGAGAGTCAGAGCTTTGGCGTGTGAGAGTATTTTTGAGCTAATGGGGCGAATGGTTGGTGGGTGGGTGTGGGCTTGTGGGGAGGGTTCGGGATCTAGGCAAGATATTTCATTGTTACCGAATGAGCCCTCCATGGTCGGTGGGTTGTAGCTTCCGGACCAGGGTTAAAAGGGTAAAACTGGTCACGGGATTTTCGAATGGATGCGGCGGGATGATTTGGCGCGCGGCCGAAATTTTCAGTTTCAAGCTACGAGCAGAACGACAAAAATAATGTTCTTCCCCAGGGAGCTCTCATTTCTTCCTCTTCTCTTTCTCTCTCGAGTCTCTCCCACTCCCCGGCTCCTCTCCCCCTTCTCTCCGGCGGCCTCGCCGGCCGGAGACGAGGCCGACTTCTCTCTGTATATTGTACACCCTCCGAACTAAATTAATTGATTCAACTTTCCTTAGACGTGTATGTATCTAGAGTAAAAACATGTGTGGATACATCCATATTTAGATAAGCAAAGTTGAGTCAGCTAATTTGGATCCGAGGGAGTTAGTGTTGTTGTAAGCTTAGATCCAGTGTTTCCCATGAGCAGAATGGCGCAATGGAGTCGGGGATCTCGTCATCGGCTTCAGATCTGGCCTATGGTGAATCTGGCGGATCTTGCCGGCCAAACCCCGATCTGGTGCCATCAATGTGATGGCGCTAACGGTGAGGCTTGCTTTGGTCAGTGCCAATGGGGAAGTCAAGCTGCTAAAGTTCACAAGCTCGGGGCATACGACGGCGTCATCCGTCTTGCCCGTGCACATCTTGGCCTTTCGGCCCTTCTCAGAGCCAATATGCCGTTGTTGAGGCCCTTCTTCTCCTTCGTCCTGGCGACTACCGGCGACACCGTCCCAAGTGGTGCGTCCCCGGCGACGGAGTTGCTGGAAAGGATGCGGAGCAGAGATCTGATGTGCGGTCGAGAAGGACTCGATTGATTTTCTTCTATATGTTTTGGGGTCCTTTTTGTAAAGTTGCAGGTTCTATTAGTTATTGTCTAGTACTTTTGGTCCTCTATGTAATTTTTTGGACTAGTTTCCATTGGCACTGATAAACTTGAATTTTGACAAGTTCACGGGGAAAAAAATTCCTTTGCACATATGGCCTATCATGTATAAACATTCTTGAGATTTAAACTATATGTAATGTGCCATGCATTAACCTTAAACCATATATATGTAACTAACCCTAGCTGATCAAACCCTACTTAATTAAAACAAATAACCCTAAACTATACGCATGCACTTTATGCGCAAAGGCGCGGGTGCCTCTAATAATGTGTGTGCGCACTCGATCGATGATCCCTAAACCTTATACAACCCTGAAACCCTAATCCCTAATCCCTAAAACCTAAACACCCTAAACACTAAACCCTATACCCTAAACCCTAACCCTAACCCTAATTAAACCCTATATATAGGCCAACGACACTTAATTGTGCATCAAGCAGGCCAGGGGTGCCTCGCGGTCCTCTAATTAAATTAAATGTGCCATGCATTAACCCTAAACCATATACATGTAACTAACCATAGCTAATCAACCCTACTTAATGAAAACACATAACCCTAAAGTATACTAGCTATAACCCGATCTAATAAAAACATGCTCTATATATAGCAGCTAGCTAGCAAACCGTAGATTAACACCAATTAATATATACATGGCCTATATCGATCATGTTGTATAACATATCCCTGAGATTCATTAATTAATTATATAATTATCGTGATAAATTAATTAACTCTAATTTTGACAAGTTCTCTCGAATGAAAACACATTTGATTAAGTTGCCTCATAATATATATATAATTAGTGTGCATGCATGGCCTACAATGCATTCGTGCATATATTTTAATGTATATTTGAACATATTCTTGGGGATTTCAATCTCTCTCTCTCGATCATCTATATATCGTTGGTGGCCAAAAAACACACATATATATGCATGCAATTTATGCGTAAGGCGCGGGTGCCTCTAATAATGTGTGTGCGCACTCGATCGATGATCCCTAAACCTTAAACAACCCTAAAATCTTAAATCTCTAATCCCTAATCCCTAAACCTAAACACCCTAAACACTAAACCCTAAACCCTAGACCCTAAACCCTAACCCTAAACCCTAGCTAACCCTAAACCCTAATTAAACCCTATGTATAGGCCAACGACACTTAATTGTGCATCGAGCAGGCCAGGGGTGCCTCGCGGTCCTCTAATTAAATTAAATGTGCCATGCATTAACCCTAAACCATATATATGTAAAACTAACCCTAGCTAATCAACCCTACTTAATTAAAACACATAACCCTAAACTATACTAGCTAGCTATAACCCGATCTAATAAAAACATGCTCTATATATAGCAGCTAGCTAGCAAACCGTAGATTAACACCAATTAAAATATACATGGCCTATATCGATCATGTTGTATAACATATCCCTTAGATTCATTAATTAATTATATAATTATCGTGATAAATTAATTAACTTGAATTTTGACAAGTTCTCTCGAATGAAAACACATTTGATTAAGTTGCCTCATAATATATATATATAATTAGTGTGCATGCATGGCCTACAATGCATTCGTGCATATATTTTAATGTATATTTGAACATATTCTTGGGGATTTCAATCTCTCTCTCGATCATCTATATATCGTTGGTGGCCCAAAAAACACACATATATATGCATGCACTTTATGCGTAAAGGCGCGGGTGCCTCGATCTAATAATGTGTGTGCGCACTCGATCGATGATCCCTAAACCTTAAACAACCCTAAAACCCTAAATCCCTAATCCCTAATCCCTAAACCCTAAACACCCTAAACACTAAACCCTAAACCCTAGACCCTAAACCCTAACCCTAACCCTAACCCTCTGCCCTAGCTAACCCTAAACCCTAATTAAACCCTATGTATAGGCCAACGACACTTAATTGTGCATCGAGCAGCCCAGGGGTGCCTCGCGGTCCTCTAATTAAATTAATTAAATGCGCCATGCATTAACCCTAAACCATATATATGTAACTAACCCTAGCTAATCAACCCTACTTAATTAAAACACATAACCCTAAACTATACTAGATATAACCCGATCTAATAAAAACATGCTCTATATATAGCAGCTAGCTAGCAAACCGTAGATTAACACCAATTAAAATATACATGGCCTATATCGATCATGTTGTATAACATATCCCTGAGATTCATTAATTAATTATAATTATCGTGATAAATTAATTAACTTGAATTTTGACAAGTTCTCTCGAATGAAAACACATTTGATTAAGTTGCCTCATAATATATATATATAATTAGTGTGCATGCATGGCCTACAATGCATTCGTGCATATATTTTAATGTATATTTGAACATATTCTTGGGGATTTCAATCTCTCTCGATCATCTATATATCGTTGGTGGCCCAAAAAACACACATATATACGCATGCACTTTATGCGTAAAGGCGCGGGTGCCT